>OZ038371.1:45997583-46597583 GCA_964036015.1 Leptarthrus brevirostris
TTTCTTAATTAAAATACTTTAACCAATAATAACATTTATTACGGTTCAGGCTGTATAGTATAGTATAGTAAAAATATATGTACGTAACCAAAATATCAGAATTTTCTTTTGAATTGAGAACAAATACTTTAATAAAAAATGGTTTTTAAAAACAAAGTTGAACCGACTTCACAAAAAGCGCTAAAAAGCATAAAATAATTTTTAATTTTATATCTATTACATTTTGAAGTCGGTGCAAATCAAACAAACCAAACAACTACAGCAAAAATATTTAATCGTCATTTCTTATAAACTGAACCGTTCAGGTAGTATTATATATTATTTTCAATTGTGGTGCTGTATTTGTTTTATTTGTTTAATTTGCAACGACTTCAAAATGTATTAATAGATATAAAATTAAAAATTATTTTATGCTTCTTAGCGCTTTTTGTGAAGTCGGTTCAACTTTTTTTTTAAAAACTATTTTATTTTTCACTTTTTAGTATCTTCTACTCTATACAATGAAGAAAGAACCATCGAATTCGGTCCACGCGTTTAAAAGTTAGGTTCAACCACCTACCCTACCTCCATTCTTTTTTATGATATCAATCAAGGAACATACTCTACCAAACAGAAAAAGAATCATCGAAATCGGTCCACGCGTTACGTAGTTACTACCCCTTCCCCCCCCCCCCACCACCACCACCACCATGGGACCGAATTATTCTCCTATTTGATATGGATATCACACTATATATAACAGCAAAAGAACCATTCAAATCGGTCCACGTGTTACAAAGTTAGGTTCGACCCCTCCCCACCCCGACCCTATCAACTTATTTTTCTCGTGGTATCAACCAGGGAGCATACTCTACCCAAAAGAAAAAGAATTATCAAAATCGGTCCACGCGTTACGAAGTTAGACTGCTCCTCCCCACCACACCCCCTACCATAGCACTTAATTATTCTTCTATTAGCAATGGGGGATCACACTCTATACAACAGAAAATCGGTCCACGCGTTACAAAGTAAGGTTCCACCCTCCCCCCCACCACCCAACATTTTTTTTCTCGTGGTATCAACCAGGGAGCATACTCTACCCAACAGAAAAAGAATTATCCAAATCGGTCCACTCGTTACGAAGTTAGACTACTCCTCTCTCCCCCCCCACCCCTCACCATTGCACCAACTTATTCTCCTAGTAGCAATGAGTGATCACACTATAAACAGAAAAAGAACCATGGACATCGGACTACGCGTTACAAAGTTAGGTTCCACCCACACCCCCACCCCCCAAAATTTTTTTCTCGTAGTATCAACCAGGGAATATACTCTAGCCAACAGAAAAAGAATTATCGAAAATGGTCCATGCGTTACGAAGTTAGACTACCCCTCCCCCCTTCTCCCACCCTAGGTAAATTTTTTTTCTCCTATTAGCAATGGACAACTGTACTGCATTACTCTGTACAACAAAAAAAGAACCATCCAAATCGGTCTACGCGTTACCAAGTTAGGTTTCACCCCCCACCCCCACCCCCTATACTCTACCTAACAAAAAAAGAATCATCAAAATCGGTCGACGCGTTACGTAGTTATGCCCGGTCAGACATAAAAAAAAATCTACACGTCGAACTTATAACCTCTTTGTTTTTGGGAAGTCGGTTAAAAAACAGGAAACAGTGATAGATAATGTAGAGAGAACTTTTATTTGAACTTGGCACTAATGCATCTTAAAGTCATTAAAGGAAATACAAATCTCTTTACAAAAACAAAGTTACAAGTATGTATAGAGGTCGTGACATTTTGAATTTTATTTTATGAAATGATAAATTAATAAGCTAACAATTTAAAATTAAACATACAATACCAAATTTTCAAAACATAATTCAAACACAGCAATCTCAGGGATGCCATTCGTAACATTTTATAAAGAATAATAGTGATTGATATAAGCTCATGTTAACAAACCTTGTCGAAGTCACGAAAGTAAAAATAAAGGTATAATTATCAAGGTATTGAATTGAACACCTCTAAATAAACAGTTCGTAGTGCAAAAGCATGCAAAACAATTTTCTAATACGTGAGCTAAACGAAAGTTCTAAATTTAATCACTTAACACATTGGTCGCCTGCACGAAATGTAAGCAGAAATAATCGTTAAGAGGGCAACTAAACTTAAATATATGTGAACAAAAGTTGATAGGAAACTTGAGAGAAATAAAGGTATACTACAAAAAGACTTAAAATAAAATGAATGACAACAAATCGAATCTTCTAAATATATGAGTACATGAGTCATTCAGTAATACAGTTCTACGTTGGCCAAGTTGATGGAATCAATTGATCTAGAAGAGGCTTCCCAGAATTCCAGGAAATAATTTATTTTGAGTACACAAAGCTGTTGGAAAAATCATCTAATTTACTTTATTCAGCTGAATTGTGCAAATATTGTACAAAACTGCATTTATAAACCATTCCTATCTATAGACTTAAGTTTTCGTAGAATTTGTTTTTGATTTTAGCATGTATTTTGGAGACTTAATATAATTTTTTTTGTTTTTATATTAAGAAACAACTTAATAAATTTAAGGCGATTAAATCGATATGCAATTAAATATATAAATATATGTATATACAAATATTAACAATTACCACGAAATCGCTCTTATGCGACTCAGAGGACTTTTTTTAACAATTTATCTTAAGGATGTTTCGTACTTCGTGTACAACTTTTTTATAGTAAAACGCCCCTACCAGTATGGACAAACCAAAAAAATTCATATAGCAATTACTATATTCATATAGTAATAAGCTTAAGCGTGCTTTAAGTATTAGTGAATTTTTTTATATTTCTACTCCATTATTCGTTACTTTAGAAGCGTTTCGCCCTTGCTAGAGGGTTGTGAATTTGATTTCATACTAGACACGTTGAATTTAATGTATTTAGCAAATCAATTACTTCGAAATTCGCTTAATGTTATTTAAGGACTGTTTTTTGCAATTATTTAATATTAACCCCTACTTTGGGGTTGTTCCACCCCTGCTAGAGGGTTGTGAATTTGGTTTCATACTACATACATTGACTTTAATGCATTTAGCAAATCAGTTATTTCGAAATACGCTTTTTGTTATTTTAGGACTGTTTTTTGAATTTATTTAATATTAAGCCCTACTTTGGGGTGTTGTGCCCTTTCTAGGGGGTTAAAATTTTTTTTATATATTTGGCACATCACAAGAATAATAAAAAAACACTTTTTCGGCATGAGTTTTGATATTTTTTTACTATTAACCCTCGATTTGGGGGTGTTTATCGCCATTTTGCAACCACCATATTGAAAAACAACCAAAGGGCCCGTCAAATTTTTGAAGTACTTATCAGTACACACATTTAAGCTATTGGTGGCCCTTGACGTGGAACGTCCCACATATATATATATATCTATATATATATATATATATATATATATATATATATATATATATATATATATATATATATATATATACGTATATATATATATATATATATATGTACCGTAGTGGACAAATAAAAGTTATCACCCTACAATTAAGTGAAAAACTTCGTTATTTTCGAAATGTAAATGAGCAGTTTGCCATATTGGCTTGCTTTGATGAAATTAATGTGTCTGGTCAATACCGTTAAGTTTTAAGACATTTTATTGTTTTATCAAAGCTTGGTTTGAAGCTCAGTTGCAATTTTACTCTTGCATCGTCAGTATGGGTCGCCAACTTACAAGTGAAGAAAAAAGTATTATTGAAGTGCTACATAAAGAAGGATATTCAACAAGATCGATTTCAAAAAGAATTGGATGTAGCCATGTAACAGTAATTAAATTGCTTAAAAAAAATTGCAACTGGATCATCAAGGAGGAAAAATGGTACCCGAAAGCAAAATAAAAAGACAACGTACAGGGAGGACCGAATTATCAAAAAATTATGCTGTACCGATAGAAGAAAAATATCAAGGGAAATAAATACCGAGTTTTTCAAAAGGACGAACAACAAAATCTGCAACAGAACGGTGAGTAGGAGGTTAGGCTCATTTGGATTTTTCGCCAGAAGACCGCACAAAAAACCAGGTTTGACTCCTAAAATGAGAACTACGAGGTTAAACTTTGCTAAAGATCATCTTAATTGGACGGAGAATGATTGGAAGGCTGTGATGAGTGCGTCTTAACACGGAACAAATTTCCAGTAAGTTAAATGCTATGGGGCTGTTTTTCATACGTTGGCCAAGGAGAATTAGTGTTTTGCACAGGATCGATGAATGGAGACAGCTACATTCAAATAATACAAGACCATTTGGTTCCTTCAAATGACAGTTTGTTCCTGTTATAATCGACCCCATTTTCCAGGATGATTTTGCGCATTGTCACCGTGCAAAAAAGTTACTTTTTGTAATTTTTTAAAAAGTTTAAATTCTCTAATAGTAATTACATAATAAAATTTCTGATTTTGTGACATGTGTCCGTTAGGTGAAAAATTTTGTGTCAAACATTGGGTTTAAAACTCTTGATTGTCCTGGAAATAGCCCCGACCTGTTGTTGGGCGGTTTTAAAAACAAAAATAGCAAAAAGTAACCCAACAAGAAAAGAAGAATTCAAGTTGGCGATTCAAGCAGCTTGGCAAAACGATATTACTAAGGAATATTGTCAAAAACTTGTATCGTCTATGCCCAGCAGAATTCAAGCTGTAATAAAGAAAAGGGGGGTCACACAAAATACTAATATTGTTAAACAATTTATCTTTTAATAAACTTAATTCATTTTACTCCGCGAACTCTTACTTTTTTTTAATAATGATATAAAATTTCTTGCAAAACAAACTTACTAACGAATGTTAAAACAGTACTTTTTTATTTAAATTGATATAACGACCGATAAATGATTATGAAATACCGTATTAATGGCAGAAAATAATTGTAAACAAGTTTAAATATTAAATAAAGATAAATAAAAACAAACATGTACGATTTATTGGACTTAAACCAGCATTTTGCACTAATTTACAGGTGGTAACTTTTATTTGTCCACTACGGTATATATATATATATTATGTTTTTTGCAACCGAACTTACGTATTTTCATTTTATATTTATAAAGGGAATAAGCGAATACAGCGATTTGGTGAAACGTATAAGAGACAGATGGTGAAAGCCAAAATCCTCCACGCACAATTCAGAATAAATGTTTGACCAGAGATTGTTAACAAGCTAAAAAACTCCATCATCTAGAATCCGAATATAAGAAAATTTTTTGACTGTTTTTTTTAAATGTTCGTTTTTACGGCAGATTTACTATAAGAAATACGAGAATGATCTCAATTCAATATTTGTAATAGTTTTACAGCTTAAATGGTTAAAAAAACGACTTTACAAATACATATGTAAGTCTATATAACTTTTTTTACGATATCTCATCAACTTTTTATATTTTTTAAACGATTATTTGTTGTTTTCACAGCCTATTCTTTCTTGATACAAACCTGGCTGCCGCCCCTTTCCCCGCCTCATTTAACTAAACAGCAAAAAACCTGACTAACACACCTCTTATTCTCAGAAAGTCTAATAAAAATTTGACGAAACGTGTTCCGTGAACGGAGTACACGGATTCGTGTACTTCATGTAAAAGTTCTGTTACACGGACGCGGGCGATTCGAAGAGACGCTGCCTAAAAATTAATTTTTTTTTTAATTTCTGAGGTTTTTAACGAAAATCCGCCGTAAAAAGGAACAAACTGAAAAAAAGTTATCAAAAAGTTGATTTTTCGAATTTTTGCAGCCAAAAAACCAGGTTACCCTGAAAGTAAACAATTACCAAAACGAGACTATCTCTCATTCCCCTTACCTTAATTTTCTTCCATATATAGCCATTCTAACGCAACATAGATCTCTTCCGTGGGTTTTGATCACATCATAAAATAAAATAGTTTAAAAAAAAAGTTGAACCGACTTCACAAAAAGCGCTAAAAAGCATAAAATAATTTGTAATTTTATATCTATTACGACATCATAAAGTCGGTATAAATCAAACAAACCAAAAAACTACACCAAAAGTATTTAATCGTCATTTCTTATGATTCCGTGAGCTGAAACGTTCAGGTAGTATTGTGTCTTATCTTCAATTCTGGTTCTGTAATTGTTCAGTCATGAACCTTCCGGAATTTCGTCTTCTTGATGCACCTGAAAAAAATAACAACACAAGGAATCATACTTATCTGATAGCTTAGTTGCTCAATTGTATTTTCTTACTTTCTCCTCTTTGTCACAACAATATTTCCTAAAACACAAAATTTGCATTAGCTTATGTAAACAATAATATAAACAAATGAATGCGCAACTCTTACCACAAAACTAGACGATTCAACACAAAATAGTACAAATAGAACGCACAAGAATTAAACACAAAACCCTTATATTAAAATGAAAAAAATATTTATTTGCAAACATAGGGAAAATAAGCAATATTACCAAAATTTAAATCTCAAAGAAACAACTTTAAATTACAAGAAAAAGTGAAAGTAAAAAGAGAAAGCCATATGTCAGGTGGGCAAGAAAGTACTTAAACTTTCTCCAAATATGGTAATGTTTGAAAAGAATCAAAATATTCTTTACCATGTATGGAAATTGTTCCAGAAATTTAAAAGTAATTGGGGAAAGAATGGATCCAACTTCTTTGTTTCTCTATTTTCTATTCATTCCAAGTTCGAAATCGAACTCTGAACGCTTTTGTGTTGAATCGGTCTTATGTTTAGTATTCGAAATTTTTAAATAAATTGTGAAAATTAGAAATTCATATTGCTTAAATTGTGAAATATTTTGAATTCCTTGTTAAAGACTAGTGACATTTTAATTGTGAAATTGATCAAATTGTGAAATTGAATTTATTAATTAAAGAAATTTATATGAGCCAAAGTGAATTAGTTTTCATTTAAGTACATTAATTTGCACGGAAAGTTTGGTGTGGTGGAAATTCCAAACAAAGAACGATAATTTTGAATTGAAGGTGAGAAAAAATTCGTTTTCTCAAATCGTCCCAAGACAGTAATTGTTTTATTTGTTTAATTTAAATTTAAGTTAAACTATTTTATTTTTCACCTTCTAGTGTCTGCTACTCTATACAACAACCATCCAAATCGGTCCACGCGTTAGAAAGTTAGGTTCAACACCCTACCCCACCTCAATCCCACTAAAGTGGTTTTTCTCGTGGTATCAATCCAGAAACATACTTTAAACAACAGAAAAAGAATTATCGAAATCGGTCCACGCGTTACGAAGTTAGACTACCCCCCCCCCCCCCCCCCATAGGACCATACCAATGGGGGACCACACTCTATACAACAGCAAAAGTACCTTCCAAATCGGTCCACGTGTTACAAAGCTAGGTTCCACCCCCACCCCGTCAACATGAAACAACAAAATCGGTCGACGCGTTATGAAGTTATGCCCGGACATATATAAAAAAAATACACGTCGAACTTAGAACCTCTTTGTTTTTGGGAAGTCGGTTAAAAAACAAATAACGCACCATGCTGCTACTCAGCCTCAGTTATACTACTTGGCTTTGTTCTAGAAACCTCAGTCACTTAGTTCTAAATATTTATTTCCTTTCTTCACACCCAGTTACCGGAAGTTCGAGTTGGCATTCATCCTCTACGGCATCTGATTTTTTTTTATTTCCGAAATCTGGGACAGGCGCATTATACACCTACATCCTGTCAAGAAAACCAAAATGGTACCGAGCAGCATTGGAAAAATGTCTATGGAAGACTTTAGTTATCTCCTGGATACAAAGTAAGAAAAATTACCGTCAAAGGAAGATTTCCATAAGCTATAAAAAGAACTAAGAAATGAATGCAGTTACCTTAGAAATTAAGTTAATAGCCTGAATATGCCTGAGGCGCATTTGAGGGAACAGCTGAAAAAACTTGTGCAAAAGTCAAAACAATGCAACTTAATTTTTAGAGGTCTACAAGATACAAGTGATCCACTAAATTCAGTAAGTTTGCTTTGTCGGGAGGTACTAAAATTACTTGAAATATAAAAATTATATATTGATGTTTATAATAACGTTGGTGTGATTCACTGCAGAAGCAAAATCCGCTGTTATTCAACTTTAATAAACAAAAAAAACTAGACAGGAGTGGTTTGACAGAGAATGCTCTATGGCAAGACAAAAATCGTTTAAGTTATTAAATCTATTTAGGAAATTTAATATTGAAGAAATAAGATTGATGTATGTCGAGGCTAATATTCATACAGTATAAAGAGTTATGTAACGAAAAGAAGAAAGGTTAGTGGCATTTGGTAAGGGAGTTTAAAAATAAACATTTCATGGTGGGGACAAATATAAGTACAACGTATCTTTCAACTCATTTTAAAGAAATTTATAATCCAACTACATTGAAGACATTGAAGACTATGCATTATTTTGCAGAGCCTCGGTATAAGAAAAGCGCACTTTCCTTACTAAAGGAAAATAAAGCGCCAGGTTATGATAGAATACCTAGCGAATTTTATAAATATAAGGAATTCGTAGTACATCTGCTTAAAGTTTTTAATGATATATATGACAGTGGGGATACAACCTTCTCGTTTAAAAGGTCAATTATTTTCCGTTTACATAATTCTTATTGATTCGACTGCCAAATTATTTTTTAGTTTGCTTCCAAAAGGTTAACTACTTCATTGGAAAATATAAACTTATTTGGTGAGAATCAGGCGCAAGTCAGGAAAGGTTTTAACACCTTATCGAATATAATAAATTTAACATTTTATGAAAGTAAAAAAGTATACTGCCTTTCATTAGATTATAAAACAGCATTTGACATGGTGGAGGGAAGAGGGCTGTTTTTTAAATTGCACAACATCGGTATTTCGTTTAGATTTATACGTACATAGCTATGCTTTAAACGATGTATGGAAATACGAAGGCTAGTGAATAGACGGGGGTTAAATGATATCGGAATAGTTTACAACAACTTCGGAGGTTAAACAAGGATGCGTTTTGAGCCCCACGCTGTTTTCTTTATATGTAAATGACTTGCCAGATTTCGTAGGTGGAGGAATAGAGTTAGGATGAATTGCAGCAAACGTTCTCATGAACGTTGATGATGTTTACAACAAATGATTAACAGATTTCTAACAAAGTATGGAATTTGTCGAAAAATTTTGAGAAATCAAAAGTTATGATATTTTCTAAGGGAGGGCGCCGAAGATAAACAGAGTGTATGTAATGAGTATTATTCTTACACCGAAGTTGTCTTTGCAAAATCATTCAAAAGCAAGATTTTAGATCGGAAAAAATAAAATAAGCAGTGTGTGGAGCAACTTCATGAGAGGTGGAGTGTTTCAAACGGTATCGAGAGCAATATTATGCTATGGTGCTCATGTGTGGGGTTATATCGCCTATGTATACAGTAGAGAAACTAATATTTTTTATAGAAAAACTATTTAGTCTCCCACAAAATACTCAAAAATATATGCTTTAAACATAAACCGGTGCAGATAAAATGTTTATTCATACACTAAAATTAAACACTGATTATATTGTTAAAATGTTGAAATTGCCAAGTAATCGTCTTCCGAAAGTAGTAGCTGAAAAAATGATAGAAATAGAAATATCGTGGTTTAAAGAACTAAATGTTTTGGCGGATAAATATGATGTCAATATTTCATTTAGCCCAACAGAAAGTTTACACAACGCTTTCAAAAATATTAATTCGATAAACACACGCGCAAAATGAATTGTATTAGGCGGGGTTAGGAGTACATCGTGAATTATACAATAATATAAGATCCTTGCAGTGTTGCAATTACTTTGTTGCTTGTTTTAACTTAATTTTTAAAGCACGGATAGGTTTGTTACCATAAAATGGAATGATTTGGCAAAATTGTAGAAGTACTGAATTCTCTACGTGCAATTGGAGTGGTATAAAATAAAATCTATTATAGATAGAGACTTAAGTTTTTTTTTAAATAATTCCTCCAGTTGATCTTAAACAGATAAATCAAGCTGGGTATTAAAGATGGTAAAATTGTATATTAGACGGCCTAGAATTAAGGTCATCCATCGAATATTTTGGCTTTTACAACACTTAGAAAGTGTAAAGAGTAACAGCAAAATCGGCCTGTTTTTGAGCATTTCATAGCTACCTGGGGAAAAAACCTAAAAATGTTTAGTAGGTGTCAAATTAATCGTCATCAAAAGGAATTAGGAAATTGAAAAGGAATTGCTTTTAGTTTTTTGAAATTTACCCCTATGTAGGGGTTAAAAGGACCCTAAAACTTAAAAAAAAATACGAGTGTGCTTTAGACCACACGACTGAAGTAAAACTTCTTTAGCTCCATCTATATGTGTGTATATATATGTTTATATATGTATATATGTATAAATGTAAACAATGAAATGAAATAAAATGTAAACAACTACCATTATGATGTTTGTTCTATGGTCCAAAACACAGTGAGCAGCACATATATCACCAATTGATGATTAACCAATATCGATTTCACGAATATATCGTAATAAAATGCTCATGCTCGTCATGCTCGACGTTACTATATTCGAGGCATCATTTGATTTCTGATAAATTGCCACTCCTGCTGATCTAACATTTTTACGCTTACATTTCGCAATACAATCAAAATTCGGGATGTCAACATTTTAATCGTCATTTGACCAGGTTTCTGATAGAAACAAAATATTGCTTGAATAAATTTTCACTAACTTATATCTCCCTCTCAACTTCCGTTCGCCTCGCCCGATCACACTTTTCGTAACGCTCTCGTCACGCATTCACCAGCTTACTAGCCAAGTCAAGCGTGCGTAAAGAAGTTTTACTTCAAAAATGGAAAAAAAAGATAAATATAAAAGCAATTCTTATTCTATTTTTTATATTAAATAAATCTTAGAAAAGCCATTTTCTTTTCTTTTCTTGATAGAGAAGAGTTAGTGAGGGTTGAAAATCCACCTTTGAGCACTCTGAGGGGGTTAAATCATCCCCAAACCGTGAAAAAAACCAAAAATATTTTTAAAATTCTAAAAAAAAAATCGTTTCATGTGAGTATTTCTTGTCAATTTTGCTGGGAAAGCACCCCTTACGAAGAGTAAATCCACCCCCAAACGTGAGAAGATGAAAACATCATAAAAATTTGAGAAAACAGTTCTATTTATTATTTTTTCTTGTAAGATTTCCTTAAGCGAACTTACTTTAACAATACTTATTCATTTTAATGGAAACGCACCCCTATGAGGGGGTGAAATCATCCTGTAACGAAGTTACCAAAACCTGTCAACATCACCGGAGGAGAAACAGGTTTTTGAGCGCCGCCAGGCCCCCCAGGTAATAAAATAAGTTAACCGTGGTCAATCTACCGCTCCCCGCAGCCGCCACAAAGTTGGAAAAGGCCACAAAACCTGTTACAACAAGTGACAAAACCTGTCAACAGCAGGTCCGGGAACAAGGGTTTTTAAGCCCCGCCAGACCCCCCCGGATACGAGTATAGGGAAAATTCACCGCATTTACCACGCCCCGCAGTGGTAAAATACCCCTTTTCCCCACAAACACCGTGGGAAAGTCCGACTACCGAGTGCCGCCAGAGCCCCCTGGCACTATATAAGGAGGGCTTACACAGCAGCTCAGTCAGTCGTCGTCGACCAGCTCTAGAGGTAAGACCAACTGGGAACAACCGAGGTAAGAGAACGAAACCGCAACCGACCGAAATATAAGGAAGCCTTTCAATAACATATATGAGAAGGAAATTGTGCCTGAGTCGTTTTTAAGAAGTATTATATTTCCTATCTATAAGAAGGGAGACCCGAATATGGCAGGCAACTATAGAGGAATCTCTTTTATAGATGTGGTGGCAAAAATTTTGATAGGGATTCTAGTTAACAGGCTGGAACAGTGGGATCGGAGAAATAGAATATTAACGGAATTCCAAGCCGGATTTAGGAGTCAGTATTCCACCATAGACAATATTTTCAACATTGTAAATCTGATCAATTTTTAGCCTGGAACGTAGGAATTAAAAAGGTTTATGGATGTTTTATAGACTTTAAAGCCGCTTTCGATACAATTAATAGGAATGCGTTGTTTCATAAGTTATATAATTTAGGTGTTTCATCAAAATTTATAAAAACCTTCCAGAACCTTTATGGGAACACAAAGGCAGCTATTTGGGATGGCAACAAATTATCGTCATGGTTCGAGACAAATAGGACTGAAACAGGGTTGCCCTGCGAGTCCATTACTTTTCTCTCTGTATACCAATGATCTGCATGAGGCGGTGGGAGGGGGGATTACTGTTGAGGAGGTACTCATCCGGCTCCTTATGTATGCTGACGATTTGGAAATGCTTGCTGATAGTCCGGTAATTTTGCAGCAGCTGATCGACAATCTGCTTGCATATTGTAAGTTGTGGTCTCTGCAGATTAACCTAGGCAAATCAAAAATTATGGTCTTCAGCAGGGGAGGGAGAAGGGGGAGAGCGGAAAACTGGACGCTGGGCGGGGTTCCAATGGAAATGGTAGGTGCATACAAGTACTTGGGAGTAACACTGGCCTCCGGCCTATCAATGAAAAAGCATCTAGTAGAAAAGCTCGAAAGTGCAAAAGATGCCTTAAATATTACATGGGGCCGCTTCATAGGCAATAAAAATGTAGCGCTTACGGCAACTTTACGGCTTTTCGATGCAGCCGCGCGCTCGGTTATGTGCTATGCTTGCCAAGTTTGGGGATATAATATGTATGAAGAGGTCGAGAAATTGCAAAGATCTTTCCTGAAAAGGTTACTGGGCCTTCCAAAATCTACCCCGAATTACATCCTCGGCTTGGAATTAAATGCTTCTGACCGATATCTTTACACCCTACAAACTCACTTTAACTATATGGTAAAAGTTTTAATAAAAATGCCAGATGACAGATTGCCAAAGATATTAGCTAGGAAAATAATAGAGAAAGAACTCTTATGGTTTAAAAAGTGGAAAACATACTCTGATCAGTTTAACGTCGATATAGACTTAATGAATAATATAACTCCGGCGTTACAAAATATTCAAGACAAGGTGGCTGAGTTCCTTAAAAAACTTACAATTGATAAAGGGCGACAAAGCATAAGACATGAGTTATATAATATTCTAGATTATGATCTTGCAGACAGGTTCTACTTCAAAGACTCGAACACCTTGGAAAAAATTAGGTATATTATAAAATGCAGAGGTAGTCTATTAAGTTTAAATGCTTCTGCGTGGAGCACGTCAAGCAGTCGGTTATGCTCATTATGCAATAGAAACAAAGAAGAAAATTTATCACTTTTTCTAGCTGTGTGTCCATTACTATCTGAGTTCAGACGCTACTATTTCAACAAGAATGTCCTAGCCCATAACGAAATCTTAGCGCTTTTAAATGGTGAAAACTGGGAATCTTTATATCAATATACTAAATCGGCCCTTGAATATATATGATGGTAGAGGAGTTTAATGAATAATAGTTGTTATTCTATAGTGCTTTACCACATCTGTTCCTGTGTTGCGTCTATGGATTTGGAGTGTTGCTTTCTTCTAAACCGATTTTTTGCCGTAATTTTAATTTTAAATCACTTGTTTTTCCTTTTGTTTTCTTTTTTACTTTTTGGTTTTTCTTTTTTGGTATTTTGCAGTTTACTTTAGACTAAACGTAGCATAGTAAGGAGGGAAATTTAAGAATCTGCCTAATAATTAAGTAGTTAATTAAGTAGTCATTGTCTTAGTTTATTTGTTAAAACACAGAAAAATTGGTTGGTAATTAATAGCTTAAGTATGTCAAATTTATCTATCACATCGTATCGGGACTTACACTATCTTTATTTGCTCTTTATATAGTAATTGTTTGTAAAGGATTAAATTGAGTTGAAGAATTATCGACTATATATGTAATGAATTCAATTAATAAACATAAACATTATTATTATTCGCTTTGGTATTGCTGCAAGTGCTGCGGGAAGGACAAGTCTCACGTTGGAATCGTAGAACTGGGAGGATGATGGGAGCAGTTTGCAGACGTCAATGACTCTGCAGACTGGTCCCGCGGGACTCTAATCGGTTCGAAATTTTTGTGCGATCGTTTAGAACATGTTTGGATGAGTGCTCCCGGAGGACTAGAAAAGTGGCGAACGGCTCTACGGAGAGGGCATTTGCTTGGGAGCAGTGGTTCCCGAAGTAGGAACTTCGCCCGGTGCTGCATCTACCCTCTGGGAACACTCAAACAATCATGTTCCAGTTTAAGTTTCTTCACGGTTTCGGTGATTTCTGTTTAGTGCTAGGATTAGTTTTGGAATTTTTTAAAAAAATTTTGGGAACTTTTCTTAGAGCTGGCACTCGCTTGGAGGCATTTTAAAATTTATTGTATTTTCTTTTTTACAGGTTTTTTACTATTTTTTTTTTGCCTTCAAGTTTTCGAGTCGTTTTTACCAAACATTTTTAGAGTAACGTAGCGTGTTATTTCTTATGTTCTTTTTGATCGTTACTATTGTGTCTTTTTATTTTGAATATTGTACATTTTTTAGGGTAGCTAGTGTTTTGTCGGATTTTTTTGTTCATAACGATTGTGCCGAATAAAGTGTCATTATATACATAAAAAAAAATTATTATAAGGAAGGCTGACTACCGTGGACGAGTCAGTCATCACCGATCGACGCAGCGAGGCAGATCACCGAGGAGCAGCGAGGTAATAGTTTTTCGTTTTAGGGAGATCCCAGCATTTGGGCTATATAGGTGGGCCCCATACCGGATCGCCGGCAGTTGAAGACCAGCGTTCGGACGGACACCACGGCCAGCACGGAGCTCCCTACGAGGTGGTAAGATATACACAGGTATAGTAAAAGTTTGGTAGCTGGCGTGCCGCCCCAGCTACAACAAGTTGTATTGGACCAGATTTGGATCCACTGGTGGTGGGTAAGATTAGCATATATATATATATATATATATATATATATATATATATATATATATATATATATATATATATATATATCGCTCTCTCTCTTGCACTAGAGTGCCTCCCTGGTGCAAGACACTCATATAGCTGGCGTGCCTCCCCGGCTATCTAGTTATCTCTGTCACTAGCGTGCCTCCCTGGCGACACACTCGCTTTATCTCTTGTACTAGCGTGCCTCCCTGGTGCAAGACACTCACATAGCTGGCGTGCCTCCCCGGCTATCTAGTTATCTCTGTCACTAGCGTGCCTCCCTGGCGACACACTCGATTTATCTCTTGTACTAACGTGCCTCCCTGGTACAAGACACTCACATAGCTGGCGTGCCTCCCCGGCTATCTAGTTATCTCTGTCACTGGCGTGCCTCCCTGGTGACACACTCGCTTTATCTCTTGTACTAGCGTGCCTCCCTGGTACAAGACACTCACATAGCTGGCGTGCCTCCCGGCTATCTAGTTATCTCTGTCACAGCGTGCCTCCCTGATGACACACTCGCTTTATCTCTTGTACTAGCGTGCCTCCCTGGTACAAAACACTCACATAGCTGGCGTGCCTCCCTGGCTATATAGTTATCTCTGTCACTAGCGTGCCTCCCTGGTGACACACTCGCTTTATCTCTTGTACTAGCGTGCCTCCCTGGAACAAGACACTCGCATAGCTGGCGTGCCTCCCCGGCTATCTAGTTATCTCTGTCACTAGCGTGCCTTCCTGGTGACACACTCGCTTTATCTCTTGTACTAGCGTGCCTCCCTGGTACAAGACACTCACATAGCTGGCGTGCCTCCCCGGCTATCTAGTTATCTCTGTCACTAGCGTGCCTCCCTGGTGACCGACACTCTTAACCGGCAAATCCCCGGTTATCACTTTAGTATTGACGCAGTCTTCGCCAGCGTGTTTCCTGGCCCGTTTATGTGAGTGATTGTCTCTCAGAGCTTAGATAATTTAGGCCTTGTATTCTAGTACGAAATCATTCTGTCCCCGTCTCTTTCCCCACAGGAAGAATAGCCGTCACCGCCGCACGAAGATTTCGCCCGGAAGCAAGGCAACCGTCCGTTCGTCATACTACGCTCCAGGAAAGAGGTCAATCCACACGTCCTGAATAACCCCGATATACTAAGGGAGACAGAATCAGTAGCACGACCGCCGTATACCCCGTGAGAACGAACAATACCCCGTGAATAAAACTGAAGTAATAGACTGTGAATAAACAGACATTTGTAGTGAGGAATTGGTGAGTTTCTTTCCGGAAGCCCTTGACCCTGGATCCGGCGAGCTTATCCCTTGGAAAGAGCCAGCGACCCTCCCCACTACCGGAAAATACGTTACAATCCTTAAAACTACAAAAAAAAAAAAAAAATGTCTGAAAATTCTGAAAAAATATATTAAGGTGTTTCAAGCCGTGATAAATACGGCACAAGTACTTTTTCCAGTTTTGATGAAAAAACAACCCCTATAAAGGATAAAGCTGCCTCCAAATACGAAAAGATGAAAGGAAATCGTAGCAATTTGAGAAAAGATGAATATTATGTTCTCGATCAAACAATTTAATTTTTCTATTATAAAGTGCTACGATTTTTTCCATCTTATTGTATTTGGAGGCAGACTTACACTTCATATGGGTAGTTTATCCATCAAAACTGGCAAGAAATATTTATTCCATATTTTTTATGACTTCAAATATCTAAATAAATTTTTTTCAGAATTTTTAGAAAAATTTTTCAATATTTTTTAGTACAAAAAAGAATAAATAGAACGGTTTTCTCAAATTTCCATGATTTTTTCATCTGCTCACGTTTGGGGGTGGTTTTACGCTTCCCATCAAAACTAAAAAGAAATACTCATAACTTCAAACTATATTTTTTTAGAATTTTTAAAAATATTTTAGATTTTTTTCATATTTTGGGGATGATTTCACCTCCTCAGAGTTCTTAAGGGTGGATTTTCAACAATCACTAACTCTTATCTATCAAGAAAATACACAATGTTGCTTTGCTAAGATTTATTTGATATAGTGTCGTAAACACCCTATGCTCCACAAGGGGTTAAATGATCCAGAGAGGGAAAGTTTTGGATCATGGCGAACCGGCCGAAGAGATCGTATTAGCGGAATGTTTACGCTAAGATTAATGCAAACAGAAATCTTTGCTAAATTAGAGAAGTTAATTGAAGATTTTGCAGGTACGTTTACAGTATACGACGAAGAAATGTTGATAGAATTTACCGTAGAATCGCCGCAGTGCAAAACTAAGGTCTGCCAAACTGAAACTAAGCCATAAAACTGAAACGCTTTAGAGACGATGTTAATTATCTTTCATATTTGGTATACAGCATTAAACCATTGAAGTCGGCGTTTTGCAATGAACCTGTGCTAAAATATCCAAAGGCTGCGATACAGTTGTACTGCATACCCATGCAAATAATTGGATACCAATCCTCGCTTTGCTGTCACAAGGCGTTAAGGGGCAAATGTATGATGAAGGAATATTGAAGCAAAATTGCGAAACACTCAACGAATCAGCATGCCGGAAGCATGTATTGATTCCCAAGAGCAAGATAAAAGATGATCTGTCTATAATGTACCTTCCAGAGGATATCTTATCTTATAAAATCTTTGAGAAATTATGAGAACAATTTCACTGGTTGCATGTGTAGGAGAACGTAGAGGACTACTATCGTAAACGTCCTGTTTGTGGCTTTAGTAAATTTATTCACAAGATTCACTTAATAACGAGTGGAGCGATGCAGCAGTGCAACTTTGAAGCATTTTTTGAGAGAATTGTGATTGACGTTGCATAACCGATTCCTGAGCCAGATGAGGCAACCAATATATTCTCGCGGTAATGCATTATTTTAGCCAATTGCTAGAGGTACACTTGATACCAAATGAAGCCATGTAGTAGGCAGAGGCATTAGTGATGAACTGAATCTGCAGGTTAAGCGTTCCCGTGGATCATTCCAACCATGTAAGAAAATTTGAATCTGACATATTCTAAAACGTTTGCCACATTATTGGAATAAAGAATATGTGAACTTATAATCTTGAGAGATGGATCATTTGATTTATTGACTCGATCACCACGCCGTGGATGCAGGTTTCCGACCTGCTCACGAGTTTTCATGAAAAAAACCCTTCCGACTCACTTCCTTTTTAGCTCACACAAATGCAATAAATAAAACATCCGATTTTCTTAATTCCCCTTACCCCATTTCTTTCCGACCAAAACTATCCTAAACGTATCATAGGCTTGTCCCCTGTGCTTTGGCTACATAATAAAAAAATCTGTCGGGATAGTTGGATATCTGAGAAAACCCGGTTTATTTGTTTTTACAAAGATGTAGGAAATACTTAAAACCATTTGACTTCGCCCCAATCCCCATTGAGGTTGATTTGTTGGTTAGTCGGGCTGTTTGTTGCTAAGAAGCAACATGTTCACTCTGAGGCCATGAATGCCCATTGTGAATGTCCTTAAAAAGAAGAAGCATGCTCAGAAGTTAAAACCACCTAGATCTCTGTATGAATCTATTTAGGTCCGCCAGTTCTATCTAAGCTAGGTCATGCAGATTGTCAAAGAACCTTGCTCCCAAACAGGCGAGTCGTCGTTCTTTTAGAGCCGGACATTCGCAGAGCAGGTTCACTATGGTCTCAGTTTCTTCTTCATCTCTGCAGCTTCTACAGAACTCATTCGATGGTATGCCGAGTCTAATGGCCATAGCTCCTATGGGGCAGTGCCTGGTGAGGACGCCGACGAGTGTGCGAATGCACTTTCTATCGAAGGATAAGAGATTTGAAGTTCTGCTATGATTCAGTTCCGGCCAAAGACTTCGTGTTGTGAAGCAGTAATTGATATAATTTCACCGTTCCGAAGTAATGTTGGAGTAATGTCTATCAATTTGATTTTTTGCTGTGTTAAGGGGAGTGTGTACCCTTTCCACCGGCATATCTATGTCTGTATTTGAACAATTTTTGGCCAGTTCGTCGGCTTTTTCCTTACCCTCTATGTCGACATGTCCTGGAACCCAGCAGAGCCTAACCGAACGGTATAAAATATTTCTTAGGACTCTGATACAGTCTTTCACACATTCTGACTTTATCACGTTAGAGTTCAGCGCTTTTAGTGCTGCATGACTGTTCACACAAATAGTGATCTCAGTTGCTGACATATGTTTTTCTAGGGCAGCTTTCATTATAGCGTATATTTCCGCTTGGAAGATGCTGCATTCGTTGGTGAGTCTATACGACTAACTTATTTGCAGCGCTTCCGAGAAAACTCCACCTCCAATCCCCTTTCTGTTTTCGATCCATCTGTGAAGATTGGAGTTCCTTTAATTATGTTTTCAGGGTGCTTCCAATCTTCTCTGTTAAGTATGATAACGGGAAAGGGTTTTCTAAATGTCCAAACCTCTGTGGTGTCCATTGGCTGTTTTCTCTAAGAGCTGCCAAGGTTGCCATTCGTTGCGTGTGGAGTTCTATGGGTTGAATGTGTTAAATGGCTTCCAACCCAGCTTGTGGTGTGGAATTTATTGCACCTGTTGTTCCCAATCAAGCGACTCTTTGCACCTTTACTGAAGAGTTTAGGTGAGATTGTTTGTTAACTGCATCCCACTAAACAATTGACCCATGGGTAAGAATAGGCCTGACGATCGCTGTGTACATCTAGTGTACAATATGCGGTTTCATGCCACATTTCTTACCAAATTTTTTCTTGCATGTATATAGAATGCATTAAGTCCTTTCATCATCCTCATTTCCATATTACGTCTCCAATTCAATTTGGAATTGAATATGAGGCCCAGAAACTTGGCTTCCGAGGAGAGTTTGTGGACGCTACCTTTAAGTTTTTGGTGGCTTCCAAATAGGTAGTTTGTATTTCCTTGTAAACAGGACCAATTCTGTCTTACGGGGGTTTACCGTAAGACCGTTGTACTCTGCCCATCTTTATATATCTGTCAAAGCAGAGCTCATGACATCACTGACCGTTTGTAGGAACTTTCTCTTTGTCAGCAAGACTATGTCGTCTGCGTACGCTACCGTTTTGATATTTTTGTTGACGAGGGATTTTGTTTAGAGAGATGTTCAAAATCAGGGTTGACAATTCTCCCCCCTGTGGTGTACCTCTTTGAACTGTTTTCTTGATGGAAAAGTCCCCCACAAACTGACATTGATGACCCTGC
The DNA here is from genome assembly GCA_964036015.1 of Leptarthrus brevirostris. Lineage (NCBI taxonomy): Eukaryota > Metazoa > Arthropoda > Insecta > Diptera > Asilidae > Leptarthrus > Leptarthrus brevirostris. Next base: position 46,017,726 of record OZ038371.1, read on the forward strand.
TGTTTAGCATTGTCTGTATCTAGTTCGTCAGAAATATCTCATTGCCAGATTCCCCTAAAGAGGAAGTAATGGATCCTGTTTTTAGGTTGTTGAAGACTCCTTCAGTATCAAGGAAGGCAGCCAAAGTATATTCTTTGTCATGGAAAGATTTCTCAATCGTTCTTGTAACCTTATGTTATTCTGTGTCCACAGATTTACCTTTAATGTACGCGTGTTGTGCATTACATAGGTACTTGGTTGACTCGAGATGTTGCCTGAGATGTAGATCTAGTAGCCTCTCTAGTGTTTTCAATAGAAACGATGAGAGGCTGAGTGGTCTATAATCTTTGGTTGTTGTGTGGCTTGGTTTTCCTGCTTTGATAATAATGGCCACACGCACCTCTCTCCATCTTTCCGGTACGTATCCGGTTATCCGGTGATAAGGCATACTTCAAAGACTGCTTTAAGCCAGGGAGTTATACTTTTTACAGTATTTTGTAACAAAGCGGGGATGCAGATTTGTATGGTGGATGGATTTCACCGCCAACACCAGCTTGTCCTCGCTTATGCAGTCCCTGATGGCGGCAAAATCTTCTATGGGAAGTGGAATTGCCGAAACATCTTGTTTTTGACCTTCCAAACTTCCGTCCGTGCACCCAGGGAAACGGGTGAAAACAAGCTGTTCAAGAATTTCCTGACTGACATGAGGTAAATAATATCTATATTTTGACAAGGGTGGAAGTAGCAAGTCTCCAAGTTAGATAAAGGCTAATGAAATAAATATTATACAGTTTTTGGGAAAATTGCCTCTTTGTGGAATTTGCTTGTCTTTCACTCGATATTTCTAAGGCGATTGCTCTAACGTCAGGTCTAAGGCTTTATCGCTCGCATCCATAAAAAATGTTGACGAAGCGTCAAGTTTCGGCATACTTTGTTATCGAAAACATCATTCTAATTCAAGGAATGCATCGCATGAAATAAAATCAATTTTGCATTCACCCAAAGCTCACCTAAAATATAGAAGCAGTCGCAATTGACAGCAAGGTATATTTCAGATTTCAATCAATCATGGAATAACGCAGAAATATCTTATCCGCCCTTTAAAACAGTTTCGTTGACGCAATATTTTGCAAATCTATGGCAGTGTGCACATACAATGATTTTGTCAGTTTGCTGAAGGTACACGATCCCAAATGTAGCGCAAACCTCTATAAATTTTGCAAATAACTGAACAAGGTGGAAGACAGGATAAACAACACTAAAGCCGCGGGCTGAATGACAAATTTCCGTGGTCTACCATATAATTAGTCCCTCGAAGACGCAAGACATTTTTACTGAGCCAATAAATTCATCCGACTGGGGTCAATTATTCATGTGCTCCCAAGCGGTTCGAAGGAAATACATAATTCATGCGCATGCAGATTAGCTAACACACTCTCGCCTATAGGTGATCCGCCGAAGCCTTTGATATTTTTCTCTCCACCTGACAATTAATCACAGGTTGTAATTGTGCAACGGTCGATGAATCTGTGAAGTATTTTCTTAGTTATTTGCACTTTCCGAGAAGGCAGCAGGCGTTCACATTCGGAAACAAAGTACATTAGTTGGCGACGAATCACTTATGGAGGCTGGATCGTGTCGTCTTCTCTGCCCTTGTGATTAGTCGCAGGGTTTAAAGGAGAATGAATGTCTTCATTAATTGCTAGGAGAAACAACATTAAAATATTGAAAGGCTTTCTAAGTGTGAGCCTTTCCTGTCACGGTCTTTTTATGGTCTATTAAAAGCCAACTCCACCTCGCATTGCTATGAATTTAATCAAACTTTTTAAATGAGTAATATGTGCCTTTAATATTACACCTGGAAAACCAATTCAACGAATTTAGTTTTACCTATACCTATGTTAATTAATTGGAGTCCTCGACTACATGTTGACTGCATATTTTCAATTTTATTCCCAATAATCCACACCATTTTCATGGCAAACCTTAAGCACTTAACTTAATTGCCGCCATCATTTTACGACTTTCTGGTCATTTGCACTCATTTGTTTGATTTGTCATGCAACTGCAGTAAAAAGAGCGCGTGGTTCGTGGGTGTTAAGTCTGTGGACAACTATTGTCACCCGCGACATTTTCCTTAAACGAAGATTATATGGTTGCCCATAATTTATGCCTTAATAAATGTCAATTTCAGGGAACTTATTAATCAGTTTGGTATAGCTACAATCACGAGCAATTGCCTATGGTGAGTTTATTGTTGGCAAGATTAATTTATGGATGGTTTTTATGTAATAGGTCAAAGACAATAGGATGCACTTCAATTTAATGGTCCGTGGATCAGTGGAGTTAAATAATAATATAATTTTCATTATGAAAAAATAGATTTATGGGAATTTCGATTTTATGCAATTTTCGGTAATGATAGTTTTTGTGAGTTAAAGAAATAGCAGTAGGTCACAACACCGGGTCTACAGCGCTACCACAATAAGATACCCTACGCCCTTGTGATATCGCCGGGAAGTTTAAATCAAAGAGACCATTCTCCGTGGCGAAGTTCAGAATGCTTCTCATGTTGATGCTCGAAGCTTCTTTTAATCCATCGATAAAGTATGTAATTGCCTAATATTTTTTGTCGTGCAAGCGTTGTCCGAGCAGTTTCCTTGGTATTGGGTTCATGACAATGTGTACACACGTCATTTTCAGCAACACCAACTCTGAGCGAATGTACCCCAGTAGGAAATGTAAGCAATACCACATTGGAACTATCATCGATGAAAGTAAGTCATAATGACTACTTTCTGGATGAAAGCTTCGATGACTTTAAAATGGAGATGGCCTAGGAGGGATCGATAATGCCTACCCTTTCCATTACTTGGGAATGGGAGAATTCAGCAATGGTCGGAAACTGTTGTAACCATTGATGAAAAGAAGCGTTCATTTCAATATTTAATTTTCGGATACTAAGCACAAAACCCCCTCTCCACTTCCCTTGACGATTATAAAAGTTAAAATGCCGGATTTTTTATTCAATTATTTATATAATTTTTATATATTTGTTTAACTCAAAAATTTATAAATATATCGGATTTAGGTTAGGTTAGGTTAGGGTGGCGGCTATCAGCCCTACAGCCGATCAGCCTCACATAGACCTATAAATGGTCCGTTGTGCTACCACATCCGTGGAACCGTGCCTGATTGCCGGGTTTAACTAAAACCAGCCGCAGCTGTTAATAAACCTTAATAGCTACTTCAGCCCGATGCCGGCTATATCGCCCATGCCATCTAAGAAGTACACGCCCATTGCATTGTACCTTCTTTTTGCTAGGCCCGGGCATTCGCAGAGTAAGTGCTGAATGCTTTCCACCTCTTCCTCGTCCATACAACTCCGGCAGAAGTCTTTTGTGGGAACGCGCAGACGTTCTGCATGTCTACCGAAAAGACAGTGGCCAGTAACAACTGCCACAATGTTTCGGAGGTTTATCCGGCTTCCGTTTAGCAGGAACGCGGTTTTTCTCAAATCACATTCAGGCCACATCTGCCTTGATAGGCTGCATATGGTTATGTTACTCCATCTCTGTTTAGTGAGCTGAGTAGCCTTAAGGTCAATTTCTCTCTTTACTGATTCTAGCGGCCAGCCGATCGATCTGTCAATAGGGGAATCATCCAGTTGTGATCCCTCCCTTGCCAGCTCATCAGCTGCCTCATTCCCACTGTGACCAGGGACCCAGCAGAGAGTTACCTTGTGTCTCGCCCCTAACGTCCGGAGACCCGCCAGACACCTGCCGACCAGCTGTGACCTGACTAAGTTTGAGTCCAGCGCTTTGATAGCTGCTTGGCTGTTAATATACAAGTATATCTCGCTACCCATTGGTAGGTTTGGGCGCCCGTGTATTAGTGTTACCGCCCTTTCTATGGCCAACATCTCCGCTTGGAATACACTGCAGTGGTCCGGTAACCGGTACCTACTGCATATGCCTAGGCAGTCCGAGAAGACCCCTGCTCCCACCCCGTCCTCCGACTTAGACCCATCCGTGAACACCGATATTTCTACACCTGTGGCATCCCCACACTATTCCTACTCTTCTCTAGTTGGGATCCTTGTGGAGAAGACCTTCCCAAAACTAAGTTGTGGGGTGGTGTAGTCGGTACTCACCTGCAGATAGCTCCCCGGATAAGTCCTTAGTATACTGCTATGGCCGTTATCAGAGCTCTTCCAGCACTTGGACTCTTTCAGTCTTACAGCACTGCGTGCAGCTATACTTTTACCGTGGACGTCGAGCGGTAGGAGATGGAGCATAGTCTCCATTGCAGCTTGGCGTTGAGCTTATAGCTCCGGAGATGCCCCAGCAGGCAGCTCTTTGAATCTTGTTTGTTTTCTTTAGATTGCTCTCCTTCTCCAGAGCAGTCCACTAGACTATTATGCCATATGTAAGAATAGGTCTTACTATGGAGGTATACCTCCAGTGTACAGTACGAGGGCTTATACCCCATTTCTTGCCAAACATCGTCTTGCAGGCGTAGAACGCTATTGACGCTTTCTTCACGCGTTCATATATGTTCATGCCCCAGCTTAGTTTGGAAACGAGTATGACCCCTAGATACCTAGTGTGGGTCTTTATTGCTAGGGTATTGCCCGCTAGTTTAGGTGGTTCGAAGGCTTCGATCACTCTCCTCTTTGTGAATAGGATTGCCTCCGTCTTCTGAGGATTGACCGATAAGCCACAGTTCTTCGCCATCTCTTTGAAGTCAGATCAGGATATCGTTGACCACTAGGAGCCACAATCGGATTTAATTCATTCACAGATTTAAAGGTATAATAGTTTTTATTAAAAAAAAGATGTCCATCCGTTACAGAAATATTTAACATTAAAAACAATGTTATTAAACATTTTTAATTACTCGTCGCAGATTACGTTTACTTACACCACTTTTATTCTTTTTTTTAAAAAACTATATAATAATTATATTAAAAGCCTTTTTTAGAATGCTCACAATATTTAAACTTTTTTTAATATATTATAAACTATATACACTCGTGTACACAAGCACAGTCACGCTGTTGACTGAATGTACTCTCAATTTTTAAACTGACTAATGCGAATAAAACCTACATCGGCATGCACAAATTTTCAAAATAATTAGTCACGCTTTATATTGCTGACTTTATACATGACTATAGGCTGAAACCTTCATCTATGCCTATTGTGAACATTTTCATATGGGAATTCATCGAAGCAAAATGGAGTCGGTTCTCACTTTTCCTACTGGGTACCGCTGTAAGACAGTGGCTGGTGTAGATCCCGACCATAGTTGTATTCCCAGATTCTGGGTTTCAGCCCCACATTACATACAAAAGTTTCTACACCTGCTCCTCTCCCCTTTCTTCTACCTTTAGTTTTCAGGTTAGTCAAGAATAAGTTCCAGATATTAAGCAGGGGGTTTGTGTTTTAGCAGCTTATCGCCTATGCGTGGTGCTTCGAAGGTTGGTATCTTGTGGGTAAATACCTAGACCCTAATTCGCCCTTTTTTAGAGCTTTTCCGGGATTTCATTAATTGTTGTCAGACACTTGCCAGACACTAATATAACTAAATTATCGACGTAACCAACTACTTTCAAGCGTTATGAATATGTTTTCATAACCATCAGCCACAGGAGAGCCGGACGATTTCCTGCCTTCGGTCCGGCGTGGTCAACTGGTTTGCTGAGAGTGCAAACTCTCTCCTTAGCAGTGTGGCAATCCATCTATCGATCGCTTTGTCTGCCTCTGCTGTCTCTCGAGCGTCTACCGTTGCCTCGATGGTTACTTTGTTAAATGTACCTTCTATATCGTAAAATTTTCCTAAAATGTATCTTTTATAATGCAAGGACCCTTCGACGGTCTGGTGGCAAACCCCGAAAACTAAATCCTGGGAGGTAAAATCGCGAAAACCGAAATGTTGAAAAAATGATTTTAAAATTAAAAATTTTTGGAACATGTAGATTTGTATATGAGGAGATTTAAAGATTTATTAAGATATCGCACTGTCTTTTACAAATTTCGCAAAAAAGTTTATTTATAATTTTCGTGTGCAAATATTGTCTTGTACAGAAAAACTTCTCTAAATATTCTGGAAAAGACAACTTTTAATTTTAATATATGGATTCAGCACAATGCCCAATGACCCGTGAGCATTATATAAAATGCCAGGATCATTTGTAAAATAACTTCGATTCTGCTCATTGCCCAAAAGGCATTAGAAAGGGTGCCTCGGTTATTTGACAAAATGATTCTTCCGGATTCTTTCTTCGATAGTATATTTATTCGGAATTTTTTCTTTAGGGATTTTTCTTATTCGAGATTTTAATTTTTCAGGATTCTGGCACACTCCCACATTTTGACCTCCATCACCAACTCATGTAGTGCAGTGTCTACAGACTTGTACTTCGTGTATGCATATTCCATGATGAGTAGTAAATTTAGTAGGGCGATATTTTCCCTACACATTCTGAACCCTTCCCAGAGATTCAAATAACAATACAGCCAGCCAAAATAGGACGCGGACTCTTCGCCGGGTTTCAATTAGATTCTAGTTTCATCAGTTGGGCTAATATTTTTTTTCAGGTCTGCTTACAGGACAGGGTTGTTTAAAACTATGTATTGGGTGGTCTTTCCCTTTCCAGTTTCTTCTGCATTAACCCACCGGATTTTCGTCAACCAGTCCTTGCCGCGTTCATGAATTCTTTATTGCTTTGTCAGTCACCGTTGTTTTTACTCCAAAGCTAATGCAGAAGTGATCGAATAGCAAGTGCCCTCTAGCACCCTAAAGTCTACCAGGTTACAACTATCCGCTTCCAAGAGGATCATCACGTCGAGAACATGAGTAATTAATTTGTGCAAATGTATCGAAACCAGCTCTATGTCATCGGGGATTTTTTGAGATCTATTATTAATTTCATCAGGTCCTCTACTGATGTTCTGTCAATATGTACCCGTGTCTTGAAAATCTTACCACTGCATACTTCACACACGTTGCCTCAATATTGATTCGGATATGTTTATGTTACGATTAAGAGTCTTCCCTTAAGACATTACAGTTTAGGATTTTGCTCCCTAGGTTTGGACTGTTGCGAATGCGAATGTAGAACATAAGAAAATATTGGTTCGACGCCTTTGATAAACTGCTTATTCCGACTTTGGCAGAAATTTACCAACTGCTTCAGCTCCTCCAGATGCGGGGTTCCTATACCTTCAGCGAACTAGGAGTTTCGTTGCAGGCACCTCTACTTGAGCATCTACCAGATCCGTGGTGATTGGATCTGGAATTGGAAGGAAGTTAATAGTTAGCTTGACGGCTATTTTTAGTCGCGGAACATCAACGCATCCTGTCTAGATGGAAGTACTTCGATATGGTTCCTGTAGGAGTGTAGCATCTAATCTCTGCAAATTAAATACCCTACTGAACAAAAATGTTGAAGCCTTTGTATGTTGGAGATTTATCTAGAGAAATTTGAAAATGCTCATATTTGTTCCCATGGAACAGATCTACGATTTTGCGACCTTGAATACCTTTAAGCTTGTGTCGGCCTGTCATCCGGTCAACAGATTTGCGCCGGTGGGGTTTAGGGAGTTTGGTCAACTTGTTTCACCGGCTGTGTCTTGTTTTTGGCTCTCTACTTTTCTGGCATTTTCTTCGGCTCTTTTGTTTCCGCTGAGCTCATGCCTGAGGTTGACGGAACTATAGCAAACTATCCCATGGGAGCGGGATGATGGGAGCGCGATGTTGGCAGTTCCTTTCTCTTCGGCGGATGGTTGTTTCTTTTAAAGAGCTACTCCTAGGCCTGAGCTGTATCTGCCTATATCCAAAGTGGACCTTAGAGGAGACCTTCCTCAGCCTTTCAGCCGAGGGGTGGTCTACTGAGACGATCAGTGAGGTAGAACTCTCTACCGTACTTCTCAATATTTGCCACTTATTGACGTTCGCCCTATGGTTCTGACTAGACTAGACGAAGTTACCTATTTAGATCCAGCTCTCTTAAAGAAGCCGTAATCGCCTATGGTATGGTATTGTATAAAAGCAACCTAAATTTCGAGGAGACCTGCTACGGTGAATTCATTGCAGATTATTGATCTTTTTATCTTATCTTTCAGTTCATGCAGGATTAATCCAACGGACTTATGCTTATTATGTGTGTTGCAGGAGAGATAGCTTAGTTGGTTCAATTGCTCCTTTGATATTTAAATTACTAAGTTTCTCTGGGGTTTAAGGATAAAGTCCTTCCTACTTAAGTAATTAAAACAACCTTTAACCTCTGCCCACAACGGAATTTAAAATTCGGAGGCCACGTAAAGTTCGGCTGATTATTAGCCTCAGCAGTCACTGTCTTGGGTCTTCTGCGTAGTTTAAAGCCATACAGTAGAAGATCAACCATATGCCCATCCAATCCATTTTGGAATTGAAGCTCCAGCTATATTACTACACACAAATGTATATCACATATTAAGATGGGATAAATGCATTGAGATAATTTTTACCAAGAATATAATATTTGGTTTTACCTTCTCCATGCACATAGAAGAACTTCTTTTCCAGTTGGTTGAGTCCACAAACCTGTCTACTTTCGAGTGGTGAAAATTAATCTGCATGACTCTCATAATTACCACAGACGGTTAGAAATACTTCAATCATTATTACATCAGCATCCCACTCTTCTTCAACATCCTCTTTGACGGATGAATGCAGAAGTTTGACTTCACTCTCTCCTCCGAAATTTCTTGCGAAATTACATACCACTACGGATGGCAACCGCTCATCGCTCTCCATGAGGTGATAGTTTGGCTACCATGGTGGGACGTTCTGTCGCTATCTGCTTCATCACTTCTTTCGTCAGCGGTCTTCACCTCCAGGTCTTTGTGACAGACCTTTAGGTCAATTGAGTCGACGCCACAGCTTATCACGCCGTTGGAAGATTGGGGCCAGGAATACCTCGTTCAGAATACTAATTTCTTACTTTGAGTTTCCCTCAGCCGCGCTTACCCGTCACGAGTCACAATTTGAGATAAGCCCTTTGAATCAGCACGAATATTTCTTTTGGCTCCAAGGGCTCCGCTGGGATCGACTGAAAGTTCATCTCGAAACGGAGACAGGTATCAGAAAGACATTAAAATACAGCCAGATATTTCTGGCTGCAAACCATTCAATGCGCATGAAAATGCATTACACCGCGAATTAGTAGAGTTTGATTTAAGAAAGTATCTTTCCCTCCACCCCAAAACCATTGTACAGCAGTTCTGTGGCCAAAGCCTAGGGGGCTCTAGGAGACTATCACCATCCGTCCCCACTTGGAATATGAAATCGAGCTTCCATCAGTGCAGACAATTACGATATGCACACAGTGTAACCTAAAAACATTTATTAATAAATAAGTACATTGTTCTTCATTCTATTATTGGTTTCCTTTATTTTATTAGGTTACTTAATTTGTTGAGTGTAATACCCTAGACAGACGAAAACCGTTTATTGCAATAATTTGTATTGTGATAAATGGAAATGACAATATTTCCGTTTCTCAAACAATTTTACTGCTATTTCGCACCCAATTATACTTGGCGAAATCTGAGATGATGTTAACTGACTTGGCTGTACTTGTTAGGGGTTCGACATGTGTTATAGTAATAAAACAATCACACTATTTATTATCAAAATCTGTTTAGGGTAGAAAATACATAAAATTGTAATTTTCCGGTACAGAAAGGCAGCGTTTTCCATAATATTAAAATTCCCTCTTTGTTGGCTGCGTGTGCCTTTTAAATTTCATAACGATTTCCTTCGCTTTTCAGGAAAGTTGAGAAATACGCTGGGGAGAATTCTAAGGGAAGAAATAGGCATATCTTCTGCAGTTCTAGTCAGTCGTCAGGAAGCTTCAATAAAGTACAAATTTTTCGGTGGGGAAATGTTTGAATTTTGTGTGACGGATGGGATAAAATGGTTGGGTATTACGATATTAAAAATTTGATGATTTATTGTGATGAGGGCGATCAAGCTTACTGCCCCGGATCTGTACCATGCATTTCTGTACTAGCGCTTTAGTAGAGAAATGTACTTTCAAGCTGGCTAAAGTAATATTAGTTGAAAGCAAGGGGGAGGCTTTGTTTACTAGACTTAGAAAAAGGAAAAGATTTATGGGTGTCTCTTCAGAGATTACTAGCGATTATTACTTTGCGAAAACTTGAATTTATCTGCCAAAATGATAGAATTCATTTACAGCCCTAGTGGGAAATTATCACAATGAATCGATTCAGCTATGCGATAGCAATAGTAATTTGTAATTAATATCATGGAGATTGGGGGTACCTATTTTTGTATACAAAAACTAAAGCGTTCAACCAAATTAAAACTTATAGCTATTTGAGAATTGAGTATCTAAAATATTTATTATAAAAGGGTTTTTAAAAAATGTTAGTTTTTTAGAAGAACTTACCAAACCTGGAGAAGAAAAGAGATCAAAATTGTTCTGAGGGCATCATAGAGTTTGTAATTTCCATAAAAAAATATCCAGTCAATATTTAACAAGATTTGAAAAAATTAAAGTGTTAATTTTTTTTTGTTGGAGGTTATTAGGCCACCGTATACTGCTATTGGCTAGTCTCTGGTATTGAAAAAAGTGTTAAGTAGAGTTTTACAAAATATCCTATTTGCTTTATAAAGCCTTTACATGAAACTAGTAAAGCAAGTAAAAATCTTTAATTTTATAGAAAACATTTTTGTACACGATGAATATTTAGGCTGGTACACTATGTCAAAGGTGTTCAAGTAATTAGGAGACTTCAAAAACGATTTATTTGAATGTCTTGTTAAATTTCATGTTTTCAACTTTTTTTTTTAACTTTTTATAGTAATTAATCTTTTAGAAAAGAAGGAATTGCTATGGTACAATGGAGACCCCTCAACATTCTTTTAGCCCTTAATAGATTACTGAGTTTTGAGGACTTAGGTTCACTAAAAGCAAAGTTAGAAAACATAGCTAAAAAAGAAAAAGGCTGGCTTCTAGGGAAAGCTATAAAAAGCGGTAGAGGCACAGTAAGACATGAGTTATATGACAGGCTATACTATTATACGGGTCACGGGTATACGGGTCTAAACTATAATTTTAGCTTGACTAAAATAAGTACTATTTTCAGATTTAGTGGTGTAAGAATGTTCGCTTAATTTAAATTGAATCTCCACTTCACTGATAACAAAACAAGATTATATTCGAGCGATTAAATTTTTCATTGAAATTTCTTTATTTATTTTTTATTATGATGCTTCAGTTTATATGAAACAGTTCTAAGGGCTTTCGTACTTATTCTGATTTTTCCTTGCCATTGGCACAAGTACGAACATACTCCCCTGCGGCGAACAATATGTTCAACTGCCTTCATGGTGGATGTAGATGGTGAATTATTGATGATGATTTCGGTGCTTCGGTTAAGCAGTGGGTTGGTTAACGTTTTGTTGACTGGTATGAGGTTTGGGGTTGTTGCAGTGAGACGTTCTCACACTCTCACGGAGCCTTATGGTTACCACGACGGCAAGAAGGAATCCGGTATAGCTTATTATTTATCTCTGAAAAGTACATGTGTGCACCTCATTTGGAAGATAGAGTTTCTGGGTTTGAATTTCTTTCTGTAGTTCATCCAGTTTCCTAATTTCGTCTCATGATGAACTTTTCCTGTTCGGATTGAGTCTTGAGAATCTTGCCTTGTAAGTAACTCGTTGGCGTTGCTTAGTTCATCTCGGATGACGGAGCGGAATTTTTTTAAATTAAATTTTAAAAACCCACGGGGAGACCTGGTCTCGAACCCGGGAAACATGGCATGGTACTCGTGTCGCTCAACCTATTAAACCAACTCCGTCAACGTCTCTGGATCTGCTCAAATTGAGTAATAACTAGTTTACAGGAGCTCTGCTGTTTAATTTGATTGCACATATGTTCCAGTGTTCTTGTTCCATTTTTAAGCGCATCAAAATCCGTCCGATATGGCTAGAGATCGTAATAAGCTACCAAATTCCAATTCGATCGATACTTCTACTGGAGTTGGGCTTATGGCTGCTGGACACTGGCAAACTATCGATGCTGATACTATTAATGAGCCAAGAGTTTTTCGTGCCTTTTTTCTTGGAGACTGACTGTCACTTGAAGGTCTTCTTGGTGGACTAGATTTGCAACTTTAAGTTATTGTGGGGATTTCATTCCTTTTGATTACCAGTTCCTGTTGGATGGTTAATGATTCTTCATGTGCTGGAACGTGTGGTGTGTCGTGGCTGATCTCCGCCTCTGTTGACTAAGGAGCAAGCTTGTGGATGGGTCTTTGTAAAACGCCAGTAGATGTTCTTACATCGGCAGCTTTTACTCAATCATCGCTTTCCTTATAAATTTGTCTTCCCTTATCACGACTATTGTGGCTCTTTATATATTCTGGCAACGCTGTTTATACTTTTATCGGTGCTGGATCAAGGCCACCAGAATTGGAGCTTGATGTGTCAGACTAAATTTCAAACGTTCCAATAGGCTCTTTGTACGTGGTTGCGAATGTTGATCGACAGTTGCAGTGAGTGGTTCTCCAATGAGGAAATGAGAATATGGCTTCGATTTACGGTTACTGTCTGGAATTCTTCGTAAGTTAAAGACTCGGATACTATGCTTCTCTGTAGTAAGTGTTCTGCGGATTTTACTGCAGTTTTCCAAAGGCCAGCGAAATCTGGTACTCCTTAGGGGTATGAATTGAAAGTTGATGCCGCTGGAGCTACAACCTGTAGATTTTTTTCTTGGACGTCGGGAATATATATTGTGCTACTTAGGTCGTTTTATTGATTCCGCGCTCCATCGCATTGTCGTAGTATAATTGTTTGTAATTTTCTCTATGAAGTGTCTTAAAGCAGCTATAAAGGCCTCCGTAGTTAAATTTCCGACCAGTTCCAAGTGTACTATCTTTGTGGCAAGGCAAAAAAACACCGCTATGTAGGCCTTTTGTATTTTTAATGCACGTATATTTCGCTGTAGAAGTCTGCTCCTGAATTAACGAACGACCAAGCTGGCTGGATTAAGGTACGTGGCAAGTCTTCCATCATTTAACACAGTAGTTTAGGCTTGGCCTTGGTATAGCGTACACAGTGCTAAAATATGTATCAAGCCACATTTTTGCCCTTGATTTGCCAAAAATGTTGTCTGTGGCTAACAGCGTCAGTAGTCCGCAGTGCAAGTTCTCATTGTGAATATATGTCATCAATAATCTCGACCATGAGTGATAGTAGGGAATAACCAAGACCCGTTCATAATATTTCGGGGTGGTTTTCCTTGACGGTCCGTCTTTCGCGATGATACGTTCAATCTCTTCTTCTGATCCCCTTATAGAAAGCTAATCCGTAGTTGCTGGTATGATGTTGTGCGGATGACCATAAATTGAAGGTTGAAGTGTTGTCGTACGTGATGAAAGTGATGCACATATATTACGTTGGGGTTACCAATGTTAAATGTGACATTTCGTGTTCCACGGATTTTTTTTAAATCTAAGCCTAATTCTTGGCTCATATCAATTTCCAAAACGTTTTGAAGGTGTCCCTGTGATCTTTTATTTAAAATTCAAATTCATCAACAATAAGGTCACAATATTTAGGAAAAATTAGCCTTAACCAATGATTTTTGTATAATTGGAAGTCATAGAATCAGAATAGATGTTGGAAAAATGACAAATAGATGTAAGTGGTTTGTGTATACCTTATTTATTGCGGTGTTGAGGAATTTGGAAGAAGCTGTGACTCCTTAGGGTTAGAGCTAGAATAGATATATTTGACGCATCCAGCCATTAAAAGGAATCAATATACCCGTATATGTAATCCAAAGAAAAACAACCACAGAGTTGCCTCGCCTGAACTCGAGAGAATTCAAGGATATTAGCTCAAGACGGTCCAGATACAAAAGTAAAACAAAAGGATTATTCCACGGCAGGCCGTGAAGTGCGAATCTTACAAACCTACGTTATACACCCGCTAATATATTAATATGTACCAAATAAGAAGCGACCAAACTGGTCTATCATATTCGAAAATGGGCCTGATAAAGGTACAATGCAGGAGCCGAACTCCTTAGACCATATTTTAACGAAACCCATGGTCGTGTTAGCTCTGCTGACGATAATGTTAATATGATTTTCAATTAAAAACTTTCCATCAGCGACACTTTTACTAACCTCGTAATCGGTTATATGCCAAGATAACTTTAGCACATTCGTTTGTTCACGATACTATTTTCTGCATCAATTCATCATTATAAATCTGCATAATAAAGTAATCTATTGGTTTTGTATTAGCCGGTAAATCAATGACTAGTTTTTCTTCGCTAGTAAACGCTATACTATTTGATTCGGGCTCAACATCAATCCAACCATCATCTTCATCATCAACATTTCATTGATCCTGATACTTAACTTCAATTTCTTCTTTAGTCACTGCTGAAGGGTCTAGAGATGGGAATTGAATCAAAATGTATCGATATCTGGTATTATAATGTCTTGAATCTTCCGATGAAATGTATCGGTATTGTATTCGAACGTATAACAAATTGCTCTTGACGGATGTAAACATGTCTTTATATGAATAGACAAGTCATTTGAAGCGCTTTCTTACTTAGAATATAGAACTTAGATAATAGAATACACAGGATAGGCTACTGCGTATATGAGTCGTGTTCGTAAGACCAGCCAACTTGTTCGACAGGGAGGAAGTTGAAGTTGAACTGTCAATTTGTACTTGGTTTGAATTTCCTTCTAAAGTGTTCGTAAAAAAGATTTTCTAAGTTTATGTACAAGTTAGAAGTAAATTATTAATTTTGTTTAACTAAATAAACAAAGAACATAAGAAAAAGCGTTTTAAAAAACTCTTTAAGAACTTACTGTTTTGTGAATAAGTGCTCCGTTTTGTGCTATGACGATAAATCCTGCAATTCGCCAGGAATATCATTTTTCAGTAATGTTTCAGTTATCGACTAACTTCTTATGATTGCGTACTGTCTGAATATACCGAAAAAATGTTTAAATCCTGAAAAAGTAGTTATAATAAATAAAAGTTTTTGTTGCAATTTCCAGTTCCATCTGAAATATGTTCATTTTTACTCACACCCATTGTTCAAAGGCAGTTCTTAGTTATGTTTTGAAAAGGAGCATGCACGAAGCAATAGATAATAATTGTCTTTTTCCTTTATAAAAATATTAATTCTTAAAATATTAAAATGTGCGTGATAAATAGTTGTAAGTTGGTGAATTATTAAGTAGTTAATTGAGGGTATATTTATGTTGTTTCCGACCCCTCTACCAAAATTCGAAATTTGTGTTACTTTCATGATGTACTCACACAAGAAATGGTCATTTTAATACTTACAGCATCATGATTTGGCATCACTGGGTGGGAGTTGTTTAGAATTTCGATACTATCTGAGTATCGATGCAAAAATATCGAAGAAAGGATTTATCGGGCGTTACATGCATCGATACAAAATATCGGTATATTAAAAGAGAATTATCGATACTACAATGTATAGCACATCTCTAGAAGGGTCAGAAGACTCTTCATCATCTGAGCTATGAAGGTAACTGCTAGTATTCTCAAAATCTAATTCATTGCCCCCATAGAAAATATAAATCAAATAATATAATCTGAAAGAATTTCGCTCTCATTATAAAAAAATCTACGGAAGAAAAACTAAATTTCCTTAGAAAAACATGATTGATAAGTAGCATGCTTTACACAAGTACTTTAAGCACCTGCAACGAAATACGTACCAAATCCATTTCAGCTACATTACCGATATATGTATATGTATATGGTAACAGTTGCATCCAATAAACATACTGCGCGAACTTTCAAATCCCTCCTGAAACGCAGTAAGTGGAAATTGTCCGATAATTATCTGAGACTCGGCCCGAAAACGCATGCTTTATGATAAAATTTTCGGTTATATGCCAAACATCAGATTTTCAGAAATTGTTATGAACATAATTCCTTGATTAAGATGATATGCACACGTGCTTATTCCAAATTTTCTGTAAACAATATCATCCAAAGCTTTTTTGGATGGCAACCTCAAAATTATACTCTTACGGCGTTTTTAAACATATCAATTGTACTTCCCACATCAGGCAACGTTCAAAAATACTATATGTGAGTTTAGATATGTCGCCTTTCTCCTCCAAACAATATATGCATTTTCAATCTATAGTCATCTCACCCGAAACACAATCTACAAATTTTTTTATTCGACTACATCACATTCCAAATCCCATGTTGGTACCTCAACTGTCTTATGAATTCGCCGACAGCATACAATTTCCGTAAGACAAGCAGGGTGCTAATAAGGGAAAAGTGCAAGGGAAGTGGTTATAAAATAGCAAGAAAAGTAGCAACATGGTGCAACAGAATAAGCGGTAGCAAACAGTTTAGTACACATCTTGTAGGAAATTTTCTCGTTTTCTGATTACTGCGGTTCCAAGTAAAATTTTTGTGTTCATAGATAGATGTAGGTACATCTTTAGGACTGTAGGTATGCTCGAAAAAAGATTCCTTGGCTGCAGTTTCCTGCAGATTTGTCCACATGTGTTCATGTTATGACACCGCAGTAACTGACAGTTTTCAGTTTTAAAATGGAAAATAAAACAAAAATATTCATCGTTTCGGACGAGATAATTGCCTTCATCCTCAAAATAATGCCGCGAAGAAGGTAATTATTGGCTTTGATTTTAACAGAACTGTCACAGTAGATATTTGCCCAACAATTGCTACGATGGGAAATGATCTGCAGCTATTTTTGAAACTTTCTGTCAAAGAGTCTCGTGATTTATTAGGTATTGAAACAAGTCGTGGTTGATGTTGCTATTTGTGGTGTCAAAGTCAAGTTTATTTAGTTTAATAGCGCTATACATGGTTTTTGTAAATAACAGCCACAGTCGCGTGTCCGTAGAATAAAAAGTGTGAAGTATGAGTGGTGCATACAGAAATATTGACTTCTACACCTGCGGCACCTCTTTCTTCCTAATAGTGCCCAATCAAATAAAGAGATATAACAGAGCGAGATATACATATTTAATATATTAATATCGTATATAACTATCATAATTTTTACCGATGGTGTAGTCACTCAGAAAAATTGCTTAAAAAAATTTCATTTGCAACAATTGAATTTCGTTATTCATTCACGAGGTTCTATGATTTAAATTTTTGATAAGTAAACCATTTTGTTCTGCAACCTATTTAGAACTATTTGCCGAAACACGAAATGTTTGCGTCCATCTGTTGATAGATGACAGCCATTTGTTTTTGAAAACCCTTGTTGGGGTAATATCAGGTACCAAGTACCTAGTAGGGCAAAACCTGTACTACTTCAATTCCGTCAAACACAACTATTATATAGGCAGCTATGAAAACCTGCTATTAAAAATAGTTGGCAATAAAGGGTCATTCCATTCCCAATCAGGGAAAATTACAACGCCCTCCTCCGATTTTTGTGATATTTGGTATAAAGGCTTAGTTTATGGTTAAGTGTTAAGTGCGTTATTCAACTTTGAATTTTTTTTGATTTTTCCGAAAAAATGTGACACTAAAATGGGTTTTTGCCAATATTTTCATTATAAGGTGTCGGATTTCGAATAGTCTAGTTTTGTTCAGAATAAAGTTCCGAACACAAAGATGTGCTCAAAATTGAAATAGCTATTTTCGTTCAAATGTTGAACATTTTAGCGCTAATCAAATTTTCAAAATCAATTTTCTTGGCCGTCGTTAGGTCTACGAGTACGCAATTGATCTTAAAATATTCCTTAGAATGTCTTTTTTACCTTTTGTAAAAAGGGTTTTGTGTTTGTTTGCCTCTAACAGTAGATATGACGATTTTAGTGCGTCCAGGCGACGAGAAATGCGCCTTTATCGCCAGCTTATGTGAGCGCGCAAGTATCTCGTTCTTTTGAAATAATGCGTTCTGATGGGCATGAGCTAAAAAATTTAATTCGATAAAATAAACTGTTGCAATGTTAAAGAACAAAACGATACTTTAATAAAATTATATTAGCATATATTAAAAAACACTGTGCAGTCCCGGTAGAGCAAGACGCGTTTAATGGCTGTCCCAGTTGCTTCCTGTTCTTTATTTAAACTGCACCACCGACCCAAAAATAGTGATAATAATTAGCTCCTGAATAGCCTTATATTTTCATGTGGGTGCTCGATTACTTACTTTGTTTGAACGGTGTTGATCTCAACATCATCGGTCTTGTTGTGGTTGTAATTATTCAGTCTGAACAATTCTTTTTGCCGTCACATATCCCGGTGGCTGGGGCACGACGCTGTGAAATGACCGTAGGCCTGTTAGTTAAAGTTAAAGTTTTTCTGGTGGTTAGAGAGGTTAGCCACGTTGAATTTATTCTTGTACTGGCCGGAATCGCCGTCCAAAAAGTAGAGCATTTTTCGAATTCCCGTAATCTAGAACAAAACTAAAAGAAATGCAGATTGCTCTTAAAAGTATCATCCAGGGTTCCGAATCGATACAAAATATCGCTCCGCTCCACGTATCGATTCGGCCTGGAGCGTTATGAAAATATCGAACCGCTCCGGAGCGGATCGTTATTTTCCAAATCTGATATCGAACCACTCCGGAGCGGATCGTTATTTTCCTAGTCTGATATCGAACCGCTCCGGAGCGGATCGTTATTTTCCAAGTCTGATATCGAATCGCTTCGGAGCGGATCGTTATAGTCCAAGTCTGATATCGAACCGCTCCGGAGCGGATCGTTATTTTCCAAGTCTGTAATCGAACCGCTCCGGAGCGGATCGTTATTATTTTTAATTTCAATCGATCCGAACCGCTCCTGGAGCGATATTGAATCGATTCGAAGCGATTAGAATATCGCTTCACTGAAACAAAGGAATATATCTAGGAATTTTTATAAAGTGCACCACATCTACACCTTAATTACAAGGTGCCTTGTACTGAGAGGGCTTTTAGAGTTTGGCTAAATGGGTGCTGGGTAGGAGTGAGTAGTAGAGTGTGTGGTGTGTATGGTTGATTGGTGGGCTGTGGGAGATGATGGGTAAGGCGTTTATTCTGGAATATGACTGGTAATTTTCAAAAAGTGTACCTTACCTGTCATTTAATTACAAGGTGTCTTGTACTGACCTATATATATAGGGTTTATAGAGTTGTGGTGAATAGGTGCTGGGTAGGAGCGAGTGGCGGGGTGTGGGGCTATAGTAGCAAGGGGGCAGCGGGTGTTAGGGTAATTAGATGTTGGAGAAGAGTAAAGGGAAGGCAATGAGAAGGCAGTGATGGGGGAAAGGAGGAAAGGCTGCATGCGGCCCAAATATCCGCAAAGGTAACTTCCTAATCTAACTTTCCCTCATGAAGTAATATAATCAAATAACCAAGATTTGATATGTATATAAATACCTTAAAAATTTTCGAACTAGATAAATTGCTGTATTTAACCTGAATTATGAGAGAACAGCGGAATAAATAAAAGAAGAGGCATATATTAAGTGCGCATCAGACGACAAAATTATGTCCTACTATCAGTCTAAGAGTGATAATCGTTATAATGTGGAAAACACCAAGTGCATGGGATCATGTATGCCGCGTCTTTGGCCGACTTAAAGAAGTCGAACAAATTTCGGTCGCGTTTTTTTCCGAGTATTAAGGTTTTTTATTCATACAAAAGCATGTTCAAAAATTATATTACTCTGAAAAACACAAAGGCCTACTTTACCCTCATAACATTTTATTCTCTGAAATTGGAAATCAACCTACATTTGATTTTTCTGTTTTATTACTTTGGATTCCTATGCACATTTGAAGCAAGCGAAGTTTACTCAACTTCTGTAGTCAGCTCCCTGATTTGGCAAAATAATTCAAATAGTTTAGCATCAGACAGACTCCATTGGGTTCATCAATTAAAAATTAAAAAGAAAAAGGAAACCCTTCACTTAAAATTCTTAGAATAATGAAAAGCCGTGAAGTGTTGGTTGAAATTTTTAACACGCAGATTAGAATGAAAAACTGCCAAATAAATAATAATAAACTCTAAAAGCTCTCTCAGTGCAAGATACCTTGTAATTAAGTTTCAGGTGAGAAGCACTTTCTAAAAATTACCATACTACTTTCTTTGGTTCAGTGGAGCGACATTCCTATCGCTCCAAATCGATTCAATAACGCTCCAGGAGTGAATATGGGTAGCACACCAACCAGAACCAACCCAACCACACACCTACCACTCACTCTTCAGCCCATCACCAACCACCTACCCTCCAGCCCATCAACCACATACTACCCACATTCACTCCAAAACCGTCTCACTAACTCACAAAACACTCAAAGTTCAAGACCCCTTGTAATTAAATTACAGGTGAAGTGCACGTTAATAATAACTAGAGTTCTTCCTTTCATTCACCCACTCACCATCCACATCCCAACACCCACCCACACACCAACCATCCACTAGCCTACCCATCACCCCTAGTATAAAACACCGAGTAATTAAGTTGCAGGTGAGGATTATTTTCTTATAATTACCAAACATATTCCTTTGATTCAGTGGAGCGATATTCTAATCGCTCCGAATCGATTCAATATCGCTCCAGGAGCGCTTCGGATCGATTGAAATTAAAAATAATAAATCGGAGCAGTTCGATAACAGACTTGGAAAATAACGATCCGCTCCGGAGCGGTTCGATATCAGATTTAAAAAATAACGATCCGCTCCGGAGCGGTTCGATAACAGATTTGGAAAATAACGATCCGCTCCGGAGCGGTTCGATATTTTTATAACGCTCCAGGCTGAATCGATCCAGATATCGCACCGATCCGATCCGGAGCGATTTGGAGCGATATTTGGAGCGAAATTTCGTATCGATTCGGAACAGTGGTATCATCTTAATTTAAAAACCTATATAACTCTTCACGGTGATATAGCTATGTTATTTTAACATTGCTTATTGGAGTTAAGGAAAAGAAACCAACCTTGACTTTAATATATTCGATTAGACTGGAGGGTGTTACTGTGGTCGTGTTGTGCTCCGTGCAATCCGATATTATTACGAAGTTGAAAGGTACCACTTTACTATCGACAGCAGGTTTGAAGTAACTGAAGTGTCTGATCAAATTTGGCACATATTCTACAAATTCTTCAGGGAATTCTGGAACAGTTTTTACCACTGTTTCAAGGAGCAGCGACCAGCCGTTAATCTCTGTTTATAGCTAACACTGTCTATTAACGCGGGCTCAAATAAGCCTTCTAGGTTATTGTGAGTGAGTGCTTACTTCTCCAGCTTTATCGCTCGTTGTTTATTATTCCGCAGCATTTTAACTCGATTCTGAAGTAGCTCCACACAAAACCCCTTATGCAAAGAGGAGACTCTACGGAATATTTTAAGACCAATTGTGTACTCGTAGACCCAGCGACAACCAAGAAAATTGATTTTGAAAACTTGTTTAGCGCTAAAATATTCAAAATTTGAACGAAAATTGCTATTTCAATTTTGAGCACATCTTTGTCTTCGGAACTGGAAAAATTGCAGCCAAATCGGACACTTAGTAACGAAAATATTGGCAAAAAACCATTTTATTGTCACATTTTTTCGGAAAAATCAACAAATTCAAAGTTGAAAAACTCAGTTTAAAAAAATTTTACGGCGAACACTTTGGCACAGCTTCACTTAACCATAAACTAAGCCTTTATACCAAATATCACAAAAATCGTGATATTTTCCGTGAGAGAAAATAAGAATCTTATGATTCTCTCGGGGGATAAGTGACTATCGCAATAGTTTAATACAATGAAAAGTAGTTTTTAAAAAAAAAAGTTCAACCGACTTCACAAAAAGCGCTAAAAAGCATAAAATAATTTTTAATTTTATATTTATTACGACATTTTGAAGTCGGTGCAAATTAAACAAACCAAACAACTACAACAAAAGTATTTAATCGTCCTTTCTTATGATCCCGTAAGCTGAAGCGTTCAATTGTGGTTATGTAGTTGTTTTATTTGTTTAATTTGCACCGACTTCAAAATGTCGTAATAGATATAAAATTAAAAATTATTTTATGCTTTTTAGCGCTTTTTGTGAAGTCGGTTCAACTTTTTTTTTAAAAACTATTTTATTTTTCACTTTTTAGTGTCTTCTACTCTATATAACGAAGAAAGAACCATCCAAATCGGTCCACGCGACAAATAGTTAGGTTTAACCTCCTACCTCACCTCCATTCCACTAAAATTTTTTTCTCATGGTATCAATCAAGGAACATACTCTAGCGAACATAAAAGGAATCATCGAAATCGGTCCACGCGTTACGAAGTTACTACCCCTCCCCCTCCCCTACCACCACCATAGGACCAAATTATTCTCCTATTAGCAATGGGGGATCACACTCTATACAACAGCAAAAGAACCATCTAAATAGAACCACGCGTTACAAAGTTAGGTTCCACCCCCCTTCTCCCACCTCCACCCCAGCAACATTTGTGTTCTTGTAGTATCAACCAAGGATCGTATTCTACCCAATAGAAAAGGAATTATCCAAATCGGTCTACGCGTTACAAAGTTAGACTAGCCCTCCCCCCCCTCCCCCCCTCCCCCCCTCCCCCACACCCAAGGCCAAATTTTTTTCTCCTATTAGCAATGGGGGATCATACTCTGTACAACAAAAAAAGAATCATCTAAATCGGACCACGCGTTACAAAGTTAGGTTTCACCCCCCCCCCCCCCCCCCCCCCCCCCCCATCAACACCCTACCAAAAATTTGTTTGACATGGTACCAATCGGTGAACATACTCTACCCAACAAAAAAAGAATCATCAAAATCGGTTGACGCGTTACGAAGTTATGCCCGGTCAGACATAAAAAAAATAAATAAAAAAATAAAAAAAATACGCGTCGAACTTAGAACCTCTTTGTTTTTGCGAAGTCGGTTAAAAAATGAGGGACCTATTGAACGACACAAGCATTTGTAGAACATTATGTACCGATCAAACAGTGAGACAATAGAATAGACATAACGATTTTGCTACGATATTGTTTGATATAAGCCTTATCAAAAAACTTCAAAAAACTAAGTTGACAAAATGCACAAAATATTCACATGACCCGAGCGAATTTTCAAAACAAAAATAAAGATAAACTGTTTCTTAACTCGAGCAACGTAAGAAATATTAAAATTTCTTAACAAGATCGGTAAGTTAAGCTCCTAAAGTATCCTAAAAGTTGACAACCTACACCGCTCCATTGAACAGTCCACTGAAGATTAATAAGGAGTCTTTACCGATAAGACCATCGAGTCGTCTATTGATTCATCGAGCTATTCGTTGCCTAAGTATATTTGCAAAATTCTAAGCAAATTGACCTCACAATCAAAATACAATGTTAAAAATTTACGGAAAATAAATGATCGAGTTAGGGATTGTGTATTGGAGGATGATGAACATCGCTGTTTATGAATACACCTGTAAAATTGGCGCTGGGTACTATCTCCAAAAAATGGGACCTGATTTCAAAACCTACCAATATCCCCAAACGGCTCTTCATGGATATTCTGCGGTTTTGTATAGTTGATTGCAATTACTTTAAATATGATGGAAAAATTATAGGCAGGTGTGTGGTATGGCATAGCGGATATTGCGACGGAATATTTGCTTGATTACTCTCGCCAGAAAGTGGAAAATCCGCCAAGGATTTTTCTGAAATTTGATCGGACGTTGGCACAGCTCGGAAGCATTTAAATTCTTTTAACAAAAAAAAACTCAAATTTACAGTAGATATCGAGAAACACGGTAGTATCCCATTCCTTCACGCCGCGATCATACGAGTGGGATGCAGAATCTCTTTGGATTGGTACATGAAACCTACGGCCTCAGAAAGATAGCTTAACACTACTTATCGAATCACTGAAGCAGCCAGATTGTCAACACGGCAAGAAACTTCATTACCCGAGTTGTCGATATTAGCGATGAAAAGTTCCATGAGAGATAAACAAAATGACATAAGATATTGATGCAAAATGGCTTCCCAGTAAAGTTAATTAGGAAGTTGATCCTGCTATATCGGAACATAGTCGAATGTAAACAAAGCGGTACTTTACAGATACTTCACAGAGGGAACTTCCAAAAGCGTATGACCTTGAAGGCGCTCAATATATGCCAACAGGAGAATACAATGAACAGAAAAACGGTGAAATCAGCAAGATTTACTGCTCACTTATTAGCGGCAATCTAGTCTTTCTTTAGTATTGTAATCTATCACTTGATTATTTTTCGGCTTAAGTTCGATTTTGACTTTGGTTGAAATGGCTTTGTCTGTTTTAAGTGCACTTGTTTTTTTATTATGTAACGTAGAAGCGTTCTTTGAAATTTCGTTTTAATCGATTTTAATTTATAATATGATTGCGATGTAACTTTGCTCATAGTTAAATTGTAACTGCACACTTAACAAGTTCATGACCGAGGCAATATTTGTGAACGTTTGGTGTTCGAAATGGTGAATTTGCTGACATCATGTTTTCTAAGGACGTGTAGAACACATGCGACAGTGGTCTGTATTAAAATTCTTCGCACAAACCACCTGCCTCAAATAAGCGGCATGAATAGAAATAAAATTAATCACCAATTTCATTACAAGAATTCTCTCATTCCCTCCCTATTCTCCTCTCCCCTCTCCTCATCATCACCATATCCTCTCTTTCTCTACATCGTTTTTTCCTATCATTCCTCCTCTCTCTCCCTCACTTACTCCACCATTATTGGTTCCATGAGTTTGTTGAATTTTCTAATCTAACACCAGAAAAGGCACTGCTAGTGGTTCTAGACGGTCATGCCGCTCATACCACAAACCTTGAGTTATTCCTCCGTGCAAGAGAAAAAATGTCATTATCTTGTGTATTCCTCCACACGGCACGGCGGACAGGTAACATTTTATCAAGCAGCAAAACTCTCTTTCGTTTATTAGATCAGGTGTGAAATAACCACCAAACTAGGGCTTCACGATACTCGAGATAAATCTCGCTGCCGGTATCGGTCTCGACACGATACCGAGACCGGCAGCGAGACCAATATCATTGGTAACAGTACGATACCGAGAGCGAGATTGAGGTGACGAGAGTGGACGAGATATTAGTTTTTATCATTTTATTGTGGAAAATTTTTTTTAGTTGTTTCAGCTTTTATGTCGCTCCGAAAAATTCCAATTGTGTGATTTATGGGGCATATAAGTATACACTGCTCTCCCCAATCGCTTCTTTCTACATTATTTCCTTCTTCAGATATTTGCGCTTTATCCCCAATAGCAAACAAGAGCCTTTGCTACCTTATTTTGACGATGGAAATATGAAGAAAATGCATATATACATAGATATATCACTTGTCCTCGCTCCCCGTTATTCCACCGAAATACCCTTTTTTTATCTTGCCGAGAGCGAGATCGCACCGAGACTGGCCTTTATCTCGCCGAGATCGAGATCGAGAGCGAGATCGTCTTCACCTTGACGAGACCAAGACCGAGATCTGCCAAAGTCTCGGTCTTGTCTCGGTGAAGCCCTACACCAAACGTTATAAAGCCCCGAAATGTTCCCGTTTAACAGAAATGCTATCACAAAGCATTTGACACAGGCAGTCAGAAGAAGAAAAATAATTGAAAAGAAGCAAGGAAACGCAAATAGAGGAAAAACAGCGGTTCTTACAGCGAACCCCTACAAAACAAAACTTGAGTCTGAAGGGACTGTCAAGATGAAGAATATTAAGACAGTAAGAAATCTTTTTGAGGCACCAACTTCATCTAAAGTTAAAGATAAAAAACAGAAAAATTGTCAGAAGAAAAAGAAACAAGAGGAGGAACGTTCTTCATCTGAAGATGAAGCTGAAGCTGATTCCACTGAAGTCTGCCTAATTTGCAATGAACTACACGCTTAATGTATTGCTGGAGAAGGGTGAATATAGTGCAAAGTGTGCAGGCAATTGATACATGAAGAGTGCAGCACGGCTAAATTGAGTAACACAACTTTTATAATTATATACTTTCTGTGATGAAGAAATGCATTACTTTAGTTTATTAAAAAAATAATAATAAATTGGTAACTGAACATTTTTGATTTTCTCGAGTACCCGAGTTTACGCACCACTCTTCAAAATGACGATTTTGTTTTTACCTACGAAATTAGTTCTTTGACTGTGTAAATAAATCAGTTCGGGATCGTGAAAAGCGGGATTTTAAGGGTGCGCGATTTTATTTTCGGCATTTCGTGGGCAATCCTCAAGGCACCCTTAATGTGAGACTCCTGAGTCTGTCTGTATGTTTATCACGAATGTTTTCGCAGCAAATACTTTTGCTATCGATTTAAAATTTTTAACAGTTGTTGAAGTCATTTACGCGCATCTATTTTCGGTGAAAGTATTTCATAAATACTTCTTTTAAATTAAATAATAGGGCTAGCTTTAATAATTTAAAAAATAGTTTTAAGGCGCATTAGTTTTTGACTAATGCCCAAAAGGTTGCGAAAAAACACTATACCCTAAGTCACTCCAGTTGAAGTCGTTGCTTATAACACACCAACGGTCTACCAATCCGGAGGAGCGACTAGAGATAGAGAGAGGTCGCTCCAGTAAAACAATATTGAAAATAAAAGGGTTCACGAACTTTAGAATATTCAAATTTCAAATCCAGCCAGTAATTCATAAATTGTTATGATTAATGTCTTTCCAGATAAGCAGTTTTTGTATTTCGATGTTAGTACTAACAGCTCATTCAATAGTGAGCTCTTAAAATAAAACACCCTGTATTGAGCACTTTAACCATAATCGTACCACGTGTTTTTGTAAAGAATCATACCACGAAGTCACTCTCAGTCACTTATGAGAATCATGGAAATAATAAATATGTTATTGTTTTTGTTTATAATTTGAATTTTTATTTTTTTATTTAAAAAAAATGTATGTTCCAAGTTAAAATGTGACTCAGAGTTACATCGTGGTACGATTAGGGTTAAAATATTCTTTAGCAACAAAATAAAGAAAAATGGCTGCTGATACAAACTTTTTAGGTAAAATATAGCAAAAGGGTAAAGTTTTGGGTAATTTACAAGAAATACTTGTCCTGATTTTGATTTTGCGGTAGACCTCTCATAAATTGTATTTCTTCCTTACACCATAGACACATATGCAGCCTTCGTAAATTAATAGTTAAAGGAAATTATTAATTAAGGAATTGTGTGTCACCTAATAATCGTAATTAGAGCCGCTGTATGACCAAAAAGTCGGTCATTGCTATTTAGCTAAATGATCAAATTTTCTAATGGTAAATGATGATAAAAATAACCTTGAATTCAACAAGCTTTGTAGTTATCAGTAGGTAGTCCAAAAGATCAACTGTGCGTCACTCGATAGAAGAAGAAAAAAGAGCAATATTTGCATTCAATGTTATTATTAATATATATTTCTGCTACTTTGTTTTCGAAGTATTGTTATGATATAACAATAAAAGAAATGAAATTGAAATAAAATTTACAAAACATAATTTTAATATTTCGACTTGATCTATTTTTATTCAAAACTGTAAAACGTTAAACTACTACAGCTGATTTTCATCATTTAGAGATGCGGCCGTGTGTGATCAGTTACTTAATTATTAATTAGTGCTAAATCATCTAGCTAATCAATAATCTAGAGACCTGCGTTTCTAGAGTGTTATACCATATAGTTTGATCTTTTTTATTTTACCACTTAAGAAAAAACTAAAATTTATATATTGACATTTATTTTTGTGTTATAGATTTTAGAATATAATACATTTTTTCTCCGGATTATATTTTGATCCAACAGGGCAATTAAATATTTCCGCAAAGTCATTACTATTCTGCAACATACCTAGCGTTCGATACATGCTGGGACTGTAACCATTTTTTACACTAGAAGATAAAAATTCTAATCCAGAGCAACGGAATTTTCCTAATCCAATGAAGAATAATTGAGTAGCAGTTACATTAAAATCTGGAAGTTTTTCATTTTCAATAATTTTTTCATTATCTTTATGCTTTTGCAGCCATCTTTTATACGCGTTAAAAGCAATGCGAAGCCCAACATTATCGGCAAAATTTTCTTGAATTGTTTTTAGCCCAGGATTTTCAAGATGAGGAGTTTCCAGTATGGTATTGTATTGTTTCACTAAGCAAGCCACGCGTCTATCGTACTCTTCTACGGAAGGTTTGTTCCACCATTCATGTCGGTATCCTTGACTGTCAAAAAGTCTACATTGAGGATCAACCGAATGTCCTAATTCATGTGCCATAAAAGTGCCATAACCGCCAAAGTTAATCGCCTTTGGATACGAAGGATGATAAACATTTTCGTGGGCAAGCCCGGAATAAAAGATAACTCTGTTCTCACCTTCCATATAACCAGCATTGATTTGCAGTGGATCGAAAGTCTCTGGCAGGAGATCCTTATTTTGCTCTTTCAGATTTTTCATTGTTAACTTATTGAATCGTACCGCTATAGCTTTATAATTCTGTAGAAAATTGTTGGCGTCAATATTCAGGTCTTCATAACGAGCATCGAGTTCATCTAGTTTAGTTTTGTTACCATGATATCCTAAAATGGGCTCAATTTTTAATACCTTTTCAACTAGGCCAGCCTTAGTGTTCTCATCTATCCAATTAGATTGCGTTATAATATCTACAAAGGAATCCCTGAGTTCACCAAAAAATTCGCTTAGTTCCACTTCCCGCAGTTGATGGTGGTCCGTTTGTAGATACAAAGCATTTAGAATATCGGGTAGAGCTTGTCGCAATATTTGTATGCACTGATCTCCAATATCAGAATATTCGTCCATAAATAATGACAGGAGAAAATTGGCTAACACTCTTGGTTCGGCACTTTTAAACAAATTAACTGTAAAATTAAGGTAACTTTCGTCTTGTATGACCAAGTGATCCGTATCTTTCAACACATCACCGAAAACATTTGTAAAGTACTTATCCCAGTTGAAATTTGGAATTCTGCTCTTTAAATCACCATAGGTTATTTCTTTTGTATCTAGTTCGAGTGATTTCCTAAATGGGAAAGGCTTTTTGATTATTTCACGCTGAAATTCAAAAATGTCAGAGAGAATTTCCTGGGATAAATCATATCGACTTGAAGTTGGCTTCATACTTTCGTTAGTAATTTGCGTCAACTCGAGTGGTGAAATCCAAAAGACGTATTCCTCTGGCTTCGTATAGCTTGGCACAGTTTTGAATTCGAACAAAGTAGGAACTTTATATGACGCAAACTTAATGATGACATCTATATAATCGAAATTGTGTGATGTCCAGTTGTTTTGAAAAGCTGGAAATGGCGCGATTTCCTTAAGAATTTCCTTTTGCTTTTTGTAGTCCGCACTTTCTTCTACCCCATATTGCTTGCAACTGTCATATATGAGCTTCAGTTTATTGCCGGCATCGAATTTCATTTTAACAGTATCATTGTATTGCTCTAACAGTTCGTAAATATTATTGTTTACGACTGAGCCCACTAAGCCCAAAGTGCCTATTACAGACCTCCAGTACCCGCAAATATAATTATCAAAATCATTACACGGATCAGCTTTGGGTTCAAAACCATCAAGAACGTAAAGTGAATACTCCCGGACTTTCGCGTTCTCACTTTCAGTATCGTTATTTTGTAAACAGCTTACTACACAACCGGATATAATCAACACAAAAGCAACTTTCGCGATCCACATGGTGAAATGTTTACCCAAGAGCAAATCACTGACTGACCGATATCTCGGTTTCACCTTTTATTTTATCTTTTGCTGATACCTAAGTATCGGTGTATAACGAAAGCAAAAAATGCTGCTGTCAAAGTATTCTAAGTTAATTCGACAAAAGTCTAAGAATTAGTCATAGAATCGATTAAATATTCTCACAAACTTCATTTGCATTTTAAACAAGCTTTTGTAATTAAAAAAAACCACTGACGGGTTTTATAGTAGCAGAATATATAAATATAATACTAAAATTATTTTAGTGTAACGACTGCACTGTTAAGAAAACAATTGGGACTATATTAAAATTATACATTATTTTATTCTGGAATCAGATTTAATCTTAATATATGCTTACACGTAGGTAATCATATAGCATATTTGTATCGCGACAAGTCAAATCAAGAATAAAATCAACAGATACAAAATGTATGAGTAGTTGTTTAAGAAGTTTTATTGTAATATAAAAAATTGACTTGGACTTTATACCAATTCTCATACTAATTTTGAACCTTGCTTTATGCCTGCAGCTCCAATATACTGCCAATTTTTTTTCTAATCATGAAAGCTATTATACTATTATATCGGTTTAATTCAAAGTGACACTCTTACTTGAAATTTAACAGAGAATTACTAATTAGGTTCTTAAGAATTTGCCGTAAATTAACAATTTAAC
Organism: Leptarthrus brevirostris; assembly: GCA_964036015.1. Classification (NCBI taxonomy): domain Eukaryota; kingdom Metazoa; phylum Arthropoda; class Insecta; order Diptera; family Asilidae; genus Leptarthrus; species Leptarthrus brevirostris. The sequence continues at coordinate 46,048,159 of OZ038371.1, forward strand.
TGTATATTTAACCCCGCAGTAGTCCCATCGCATAAATACATATGTATATATATATTGATACTATGAGTATATTATAAGTCTGTATGGTGAGTTGTAGACAATTGTTAACATGGCTGCCTAAAAAGGAACACTTACGCCAAAACGGCCAATTTTGACAATAGAGGTAAACCTTTCTGGTCAAAGAGGCATTTGAACAAAAAAAAACACCAATTAAGTGAGTCGCATTTAAAATTGTTGAAACTATGGATAACTATGTAATTATTTCAGTATTTTTTCTATTATTTCCTTTAAAAATTTTAAATGTTTCGGAATAGGCATGGTGAATTGTTGTAGCGTAGATATTTTAATTGGTATTGGTTCGGACAAATTTATTGAAGTACGTATGCTTCAAGGGTAAGGAAAAAAACCTACCCATAAACCTGTCTCATTTTGATTTAATTGATTTTGAGAGTCTAAAATGTCATAGCTTATATCATGAGAAGTTATGCATTGTAGTGGGTTTCGTTGACATAGTAACAGTAACCTTCCTTGCACTTCAAACAGTATTTATGGGTTCTTTTTGTAAAAATTATGTTAGTAATACTTGTGTACTGTTCGGGATTGTAGATTTTTATTCAAAATTTTAAGGTTCTTCGCAAGAGCCTTCTCCCTCTGGTGCTAGTATTATTAGACCGGCACGACGGCCCAAATTCATTTTTGTATCTAGGGTTCACCCGGATACCTCTGAGGATGTGATTGTCAATCATATTTCTTCTCGGGTTGGCGTTCCTGGCAATATGATCGCGTGTAGACGAATTAGCCCCGGTCAGAGCAGTAGTAGCCGTATGTATTCTGCTTCGTTTAAGGTGTTCATCCCGGAGAGCTTCTACACCGCGGCAGTCTCTCGGGATATATGGCCCCCGGCTCTATAGTCCGTGAGTTTGTTCCGAGATCTCGAGTATTTACGGCTTCGCAGCCAAAAAACTTGCCTGTCGGGTCTCTTTCCACTACGCTAATATGACCGGGTTGCGCTCTAAAACAGCGCTGCTCTTCTCCTCTACCTCTGCGTGTGACACCGATGTAGTTTGCCTGACAGAGACTTGGCTGTGTGCCGGAATTTCTGACGCTGAATTATTTGGACCTGAGTTTCAGGTCTTTCGCCGAGATCGTCACCTTGACCCGTTCTCTCCTGTCGGCGCTGGTGTTCTGTGTGCAATCAGGGAGGGTATCTCGTGCTCGGTTGTTAACGTTTCTAATTCACGTGCTTTGGAGCTCTTGTGCGTGGTCTTGCGACTTCCTGCCAGGAGACTGTTTGTTTTGGTTGTTTACATTCCTCCCTGTTCTCCATCTGCAGTTTACGATTTGCTCACCATAGGTTGGGTGCATTCCCCCGACACTGATGGTCTTTCACCCTCTTTCACATCTGCTCCAACAAGCGCGTTGTCCTTTCTGGATTCCATGGCCTCTTATGGATTGGCTCAGTCTTGTGACATCGCTAATGATTCAGGTAGATTTTTGGACCTTGTGTTTTCATCTGACCCTGATAGTTTGATGGTGAAGAGATGCATGACCCCCTTGGTTCCAGAATCGCGTCACCACCCTTCGCTTTTGGTTGTCATGTGTTTCGATGCTACTGACACTTGTCCTCCTTTACTCGCCGACTTCTTTTTCAATTTCAGGCGAGCTGACTTCTTGGCCATTGATGAGTGGCTTACTTCTTGTGATTAGTCTGGCGTGCTGGGAGAGAGCGATGTCGATCTGGCTGTGGGCATTTTCTACGATATTCTCTATGCCTGTTTTACTAGTTATGTTCCTATTTGCATCACGTCACCTCACGTCACCTGAGGAACTTGAGAGGCAAAGCTTAGAGGAGGTTCTGTGCATCGGGTAGTTACGATGATTACCTAGCTTACTCTAATCTCAATCTCCAGTTTTCTGCGCGCCTGCAGGTTTCCTATTCTGAGTACCTTTCTAATGCGAGAGTCATGCTGCGTACTGACCCTAAACAGTTCTGGAGGCTTATTAACCCGAAGCTCAATTGTGACGCTTATCCCTCCTCTCTGAGATACCACTACTGTGAGAGTGACGATTCTCTAACAATTGCCAATCTCTTTGCGAACTTTTTTCGAACCTCCTTCTGTGATTCTACGTGTGATATCTCCGCTTCACCCATTTGACGCGGCTCCCGCCAACTTCCCTTGAGGTCAAGGACTTGGTATTTGACGAAGCACTTATTGCTGATCATCTGTCTAACTTGACTGGCGGCTTCTCGAGTGGTCCCGATGGTATCCCTGCTTCCTTTTTTAAGAGTTGCCGATCATCTCTTTCTCGTGTTCTTTGTTATTTGTTCAATCTTTCTTTACATTCTGGCTGTTTTCCAGCGTTGTGGAAGTCTTCTTTTCTAATTCCACTCCATAAGAAGGGCTGTAAATCCGACGTCTCTAACTATAGACCGATTGCCAACCTGTGCCATGTTGCGAAGGTTTTTGAGTCACTCGTTAGTGACATACTTCGATTTCACTGTAGGTCTTTTTTACGATCTTTCCAGCATGGCTTTCTTAAAGGGAACTCGACGACTACTAACCTTCTTGAATTCATTAATTATTCTTTACCGACCATTGAGGCTGGCAAGCAGGTGGACTGTGTATTTACTGACTTCAGTAAGGCCTTTGATAGGATCGATCATGCAATCTTGGTATATAAGCTGTCCCTTCTCGGTTTTCCTTCTTGTTTTGTTGATTGGTTGTCATCTTACGTCACAGGTCGTACACAGCGTGTCTTGTTTCGTGGAGTCCTTTCCGACCTAATCCTTGTCACCTCGGGGGTGCCTCAAAGTAGTATACTTGGACCACTCCTATTTGTCATATATATCAACGATGTTTCGCTTCTTTTGTTCAGTAGTAAAATTCTCTGTTATGCTGATGATGCCAAGATTTTCCGCACGGTTTCTCATGAGTTAGATGTTAATCTCCTGAACTCAGATTTGGCGGTGTTTAGTGACTGGTGTCTGCGTAACCGCCTTCCTTTAAATGTGAGCAAGTGCACCGTTATGATCTTTTCTCGTAGAAGACATCCTGTCCTCTCTGACTACTCCATCAGCGGCGTTGTCTTGGGTAGGGTTGACAAGGTGAGAGACTTGGGAGTGGTCTTCAATTCTCGTCTTTCTTTCGAGGACCATATTGACTCTATTGTTTGTAGGGCTTACTCGATGCTGGGCTTCATCAAGAGATGGTCTAAGGAACTTGATGATCCCTACCTGACCAAGCTTCTATACTGTACCTTCGTTAGACCTATTTTGGAATACGCTAGCCCTGTATGGTCCCCTTACTTTGCCGTTCACATCGACCGCATCGAGGCGGTGCAGTGCAGATTACTTAGGTTTGCCTTACGTGGGCTTGACTGGAATGATCATTGGGTGATTCCCTCTTATGCCGACCGTCTGGGATTAATTTTGTTGGACTCTCTAGAAATGAGGTGCAATATTTCGAAAATAGTATTTATGTGCGATCTTTTGCAGGGAACTATTAATTCACCGGAATTACTGGAGGCTGTTAATTTTGATATACCTCAACGCACCTTGAGGAATCACGATTTCCTATTCGTCCCAGGCCACCGTACTCTTTACGGCATGCATGACCCCGTCACGTCGATGTCCCGCCTCTTCAATCAACACTTCGGTAGTTTCGACTTGGACATATCTAGGCGGAATTTGAAGTGTCTGCTGAGACAGTGCCTTGGCTGATGTGGTGTTCCCTGTCTGGATGTCCGACTGTTACATTTGGCAGTAGTTTTCTACTCTCTGTTTTTGAATTTTATATATATTTTGTAGTAATCTATGTATTTTGACGAATCTGTAATGAATAAATAAATACATAAATAAATAAATAAAGAGCACAACTAATTGAAAGTAACATTACAATATAACGCTACTATTCTAAGGGGGCTTCGCAGTAAAATCGAAATTTTTATTACTTTTCTCTTCTCCTCATCTCAGGGCTGAAAAATACACGAAACTTTAAGATTTTCTATTTCGGAAGTTTTATTATAAAATTGAAAAAAAACTGTTACATGTTAAAGAGTATAATCTTAAGTGTCCGAAATTTTTTTGTTTTGTTTTTGACTCGACCAGGACAGTGCTGAAATTTCGAGGTACTCCGTAATTACGACAGGGCCCTCTCCAGTGATCTAAAAATAATAAAAAGCCTCTTAAAGTGTAGGTCTAAAAGCAGGCAATACATATCAAATCAACCAATGATGTTTACTGACAAAATTTATTTATTTTTATTCTTTTTTTTACTAAGTGCTATACTCAGAGAGTTGAAATTAAGCATTCATTAATTTTTTAGATGTTTAGTTTTGTTTTGAGACGCCATATTACAACACAATGAAGGAATTATTCCTGAAAATTTCATCACTGAGACTTTATTAGTTATTTATTTATAAATTTCTAAATATATTAAATTTTTATTTTATTTTTTTTATAACTTAAAAAATAATAAAGTCTCAATGACGAAATTTGTGTGTAAAACAAACAAAACAATGAACGAATGTTTCCTGAATATTCTAAGACCCATTAAAAAAGAAGGATATAACCCTAAGGACTCAAATTCTTTGGGGAAGTAGTATGCATATATAGATAGATAACACTAGTTTGCAAATTTGGGCCTCATCTCGAGATCTGGTTCCTCATGGACTTTTTTCAATTTATTTTGGGGCGTAGATTCCAAAAATGGAATAATAATATAAAAAATAATATAATAAGAATAGTTTTCGAGATATTTTGAAAAAAACCCGTTATTTGGCACTTTTCTCACTTATTTACCCATCTATCCATCAATTTTTATCCGATCTGCATATATTACATATGTTTTGAAAGGCAATGAATATAGACATTACCTTTTCTCATTCATTTGTGAATAACTTCTACATTTTTTATCCAATTTTGCCAAATTTAGACTTAAAATTTTTGTAAGAGAATTATCTTTCATCTTAAATCTTAAAAATATGAAGAACAAAATTTCTTGGAATTAAACGGAGCAATTAAAATTTAATAACTTTTTAAAAATTCCGAAAAAATCACTTCTTTTGGACTTTGAGCGCCTGTAGCTTTATAAAATCCGCGTAAACTGCATAGCGGATAGATGGGTGAATAAGTAAGAAAAATGCCAAATAACGGGTTTTTACAAAATATCTCAAAAACTATTCTTAAGAAAAAAAATGGTTGCCATTTTTGGAATCTACGCTCCAAAATACATTAAAAGAAGTCCATGAGAAATCAGATCTTTTTTGCTGTAAACTAGTGTAATATTTTCAAACTAACTAGTATCGTTAACTTGCAGTTAGAGTGAGGAAAGAAAAAAGTGTATGGGCTTTTCGTTGATTTCAAAGTGGCCTTTGATTCAATCGACACAAATTGCTACATACATGTAACAGATACAAAAGCCACGATATGGAATGGAAGATATATGTATATCACAGTTCATTGAAACGAAGATGGGGGTTAGACAAGGAGATCTTGCCAGTCCGACATTGTTTATCTGAATGACTTAGAAGAGCATTTGGAATAAGGAATCAGAGTGGGTGACATTGCTGTGAGCCTGCTAATATGTGTAGATGATAGTGTTATTTCGGCTGATGATCCTGCCAAGTTACAGAGAATGATTTTTAGGTTAGAGATGTATTGTGATAGGTGGAATCTAGCGGTCAACTTAACAAAATCAGAAATTATGGTTTTCAGGCGGGAGAAAGGTTAGCGACCCAAGGAAAATGGTTCTTTAAAGGAGCGGTTATTGAAGTGGTGAACAATTATAAATATATATACTCAAACTTGACCGTGGCAATAGGTTCAAAAATAATCATTTTGAGAAATACGCGTTTGAAGTTTGAAAATCTATATTTAATGCAAATGCTTCGAAAAGTTTGACATTGTAACTCGACGCTAAGTAACGCGTAAAGTTAGCTGCAGTTTAACTTTAAAAATTTCTCTAATCATTATTTATATGATCTAATGATGAAGTTCATTAAAAAAACTTATAATAAGCTCGTGAAACCGGTTTGGTTTTCGATTTAGATATTGAGTGTGTATGTTTTATATATTGCTGTAACCTTTTCTCGACGTTGAATCTCGTCACGAAATTTTAAACATGTATTCAGTACATGATTAGAAAATTAAAAAGCAAAAAATTCGATTTCTTTTTTCCAATGAGGATACCACTTAAATAATCCTAAATTCAAAAAAAAATTTCTTGTTTCATTATCTGCATCGTCATCTGCTCTTTCTCAAAATACATTTTTTTGAACTAGCGGACGTTCACGTAATTAGAATATATACTTCATTTTTGGAACAGTTGGTACAGTTGGTACAGTAATTTTTCCAGCATTTCTATAAATTCTATTTTATGGTATGGACAGTGTACTAGTCTTGTTAACTAACGTATCCTCGATGCACCGAGACTGTGCAATGGCACACGTTTTTATATTATACATATGAGATGAATCTTCACGTGTGCCTAGTATAGCCAGAGCAGATAGTATTTTAATGTCACCGCTTAGTATTTCTACTAAAACACTAGTCTTTACAGAATGAACTCATAGTAAAACATTTTCTTAATAAACAGCTGTTTTTTAATAAAAATTAAGAATTAGCACATACTCTTTTCAGGAAAACTTAGTGGTTATAATAAGTTGGCGAGGTACTGCATGTATACGCTAATTTGCATTGGCCAGATTTTAGTGCGAGTGCTGTCAAATTAATCGAAAAGGTGTCAAATTGATCGACGTACTTTTATGTTTACTTGACGTGATAAACTTAATTTAAAAGTTCTGATTTAATTATTTTGGTGTATTATAAATCACTGATGATTTAATATCGATGACGAGAAAGAAGAATTCTATGTTCTTGAACTGAAACTTTTAGTGAAATAATCAAAAACTGAAAACTTAAATTGAAGTGCATAGTTGAATTTTGTCAAAATAATACAAGCTGTCGACAATTTGGTATATCTTATCACACTTAAGACAAGCTACGATTAACCAGTTATCTATAAATGGGGGAGGTTTTGAAATTAATACAAAATATTCATATTTGACGTAAAAATAACAGTTTGTTTACATTTCGTTTCGACAACAACAGCTGTTTTGCAAAAAGTCTGCACTGGCCGAAGGAAAACAGTTTGTCTGAGAGGGGTTTGCGAAAATCTTTATTATATCAATATATATAGATTTCTTGATCGTTACATTTAACATTTATATAATGATGAATTATATTGTTAATAAAATAAAAATATATAATATATTCTTGTTCTTTAGATTTTCAGACTAGAAAGAAAAGTGTAATTTGTATAGAGCATTTTTTAAATTAAGACGTATTTTAAATCAGGAGAGGAACGATACAATCCAAATACAAATTAAACCCAGATAAATTTAATGTACGAAGGAGAAAATATTGTAATCATTGAGACATTGGGCGAATTAGATTCATCAAATTTAATTGAAGTCGTAATATTAAGTAATTTTAATAACTTGATATTTTATTCCAAAATCGTCACCTTATTATTCTCTTAAATAATTAAACATTTTTCTTCATGAGGTTAGTGGTAGTTTTCAGCATGAATTTTTCTTATTTTGTTATTCCTTCCTCTCTTTAAGCCGAGCATGAAACTTAAAACTAAAAAACTTAAATAGGTCGTTTCCAGGCACCACGATGTGGAGGCAGAGATGCGAGAATTAGGTACTTGCTTTCTAGAAGTAATTACATATAAATATTTTAATATTTACAACTATAAAGCATGTACTTCATTTAGTCCCCATGGTGTTTTGCACCTAGTGCTTCTGACATATTTTTTATATTTTGATTATATTGTTGCTGTATAGTTAATTTAGTCACTGGCCTATATACCTTTAAATAAAATGAGCTTATTGAACTTTTGCCTTATCGAACATTTCTCGGAAGTCCGCTTCGCAAGAAAGAAGTACCTGGTGTGTATGTACTTTTCGGTTATTAATTACAAAAGCGCACTTTTATGACTATAATTTAAGACCATGTGTTCAAGTTGGTCATCGAAGAGATTATGATGTAAGAAATGCTGTTGGACATCGTTAACTAATTTCATAAAATGTTTCTTCTGCAAAATGTTGTCATGGGCACTTCATAATTGTATTTTTTGTCGCAGAAAACTTTCTGTTTTTGTAGCATATCTTTTTTATGCTTTCTAAAGGAATTTTTAGGCCACCTCAATTTTTATAAGCGATGAGCGACGCAGGACTGTACTCCCCTTGAAGAGTTGATAAGCAATCGACACAACATATAATTTTATTGATTTTATATACAACCAAACCTAATATGTAATGAACTACATCCTTTGTGTACTCAGTAAGGATATGTGATGGAATTGTGTTCATAAAGGAATTGTTGGTCTTATGCAAATAAATCAATATTTTCATCCATATTATCTCTAATTAACCGATACCTTTCCGATGCAGAATTTATGTCATTTTGTAGGTCGGTTCTTTCGAACGTTACAAGAGGGATGTTAAGAATATCCAAAGATTCTTGTGGAATGCAGTTCCCTATTCCTATGGTACAACGAAGAAGGAGTTTTTTATACCTATTAATAAACTGCCTCACCGACGGCTTGTTGTGTCTCCCTAACCCCATTCTAACGGAAGTAAAGAAAAGTTCTAAGTGGTCTTGAGACAATTTGTAGAGTATTATGAACTCGAGCTCTCTTGTCACTATAAAACGATTATACAACAGCTCTTAATTTTTTAAGTAAGCTATCAAGCCTTGAAACCCCACCTTCCTTGATGAATTTACCAGAAGTGTTCCACATGGAAGTTTCAGGCATTATCTTTAAAAGTCTCTTATTATTTTATAATTATTTTGACACAATGCTTTTTCTTATTCTTACATTCGCTTATTTTCCCGCTATTAAGATAATCGAAAATATCATTCATGTTTCTAATAAATTCTGACAACGGCTTACTGCCAGCAACTTCTCTACAGAAATCCAATGCGGCCGCAAACGATCGGCTGAACGTTTGAACCACCAGCCTAACTTTTATTTTATTTTACGAAAAGTAAATATGGGATTTCCTAAATGTAGTTGTTCCTTTTCTTCTAAATCAAAAATTTTTCTAGATAGGACCATTTAATATGATGACCATTGCAGTCAACTCTCACTTTTAAGTTGCCTGTGTTTCTTACGAGTTTAAACATGTGGCAGGGGTCGGCATGTACAGCATAATCAACATTTTTATTATTAAGATGAAATGTATTTTTTGAAGCTATGTTTTTAATATCACAGCCCAAAAGCTTAACAGCAGTGAAGTTAACCAGTGCGCCATAAGAACATAGCACTGTAACAAATTTTAGCAACATACTACAATTAAATTATGCTCTTCTGTTAATGATATAAGACCCTTATTATCTTCATTGGATTCTCTAGTGCAACTTTTCATCATAACATACTAATTAAAATGGTATTAAGATTCAATAATTAGAAGTCGTTTTGTGTTTTCCTCAACATGGTGTTCAAAGGAACATAAAGTTAAATCATCTTCTTCATGTCCATGTTCTGCGCCTAATTCGGCAATTTCTTCCAAAACCATTTCCGGTTGGTAGTTTATTATTATAGTCTATGAATATGAATACTTATTTTGGTTAACTTAAAATTTAGTATCTCTTCTTAATTACCTCTGTGGGATTAATATACTGATCTGCAGAACAAGTGTAACACCCCTCAACAGTAATGATTGTTGAAACAATATTCTTTTCCGCCGAAGTTTGGCATATATAAGTTTTAAATAAAGTAAGTAAAATCGTTATAAGTACATTTTTAATACCGTGCAATCTAAACTATAGCTCTCACATGAAGCTAAATCATGATGTAGTACTGCACCCTCCTTTAACAGCTTTTCACCTTTCCTATTTTCAGATTAGATGGATAAAAATCAAATTAAAATTCTGATGGTTGATAAATCATCTTCCCATTTCGGAAATCTGCACAATAAAAATATTTAAAAAAATGCAATTAAATCGGCTAAATAACAACGGAAACATTAAGAAATCTCAGAAATGTAATGCAAAGCTGATTATGTTGGCATTGCACATTGTTGAATTTATTTCTTATTTTAACCGACTTCCCAACAACAATGGGGTTCTAAGTTCTTTTTTTGTTAGAAAGAGTATGTTCGCTGATTGATACCATGTTCAGTGTGGGAGAGTGGGGGGGGGGGGGGGGGGGACTAGTCTATCTTCTTAACTCGTGCACCGATTTGGATGATTCTTTTGTTGTTGGGTAGAGTATATTGCCGATGGCTACCATGTCAAAGAATTGTTTTGTGATTTCTGATAGGAGTACGGGGGTGAAACCTAATTTCGTAATGCGTGGACCGACTTAGATATTTTTTTGGTGTTATATGGAGATGATCCCCTATTGCTAATAATGGAAGAAATTAGCCCAAGGGTGAGGTGGGGAGGTGAGGTTGTAGTAGGGGAGGAGTTGGATATCAACTTGTTAACGCGTAGACCATTTGGATGATCCTTTTTATGTTATTATATATAGAGATAATCGGCCATTGCTAATATGAGGATACATTTTTCACTAGAGGTGTGGTGGGGAAGGGGTAGGTTAACTTGGTAACTTGTAGACTGCTTTGAATGATGTGGAGAAAATGTTGCCCCACTGATACGACGACAAAAATTTATGACGTTGAGTGGCGTGCGGAGGGAGAGTTACCCAATTTCTTGATTCACACCCCTATTTGGAAGATTAATTTTTTTTTGTGCAGTATGATCCCCCATTGCTACTATATTGAAAAATGTTGACCGAGGTTTCGGGTAACGGAGGATTAACTTAACTTTGTAACTCGTGGACTGATTTAGATGATTCTGAAGGCATAGAGTATCTATTTGTATTCTGACCAAAATTGTAACCTCAAATATCTCAAAATCGTGACCTGATTGTCCAATTCTGACCTCGGATTCGGAGTCTACGCAACAAATTAATTTAAAAATGACCCCCAACTGCCCAGTAACAATATTTTGTCGCACAGTGTTATATACTTTTTGTAATTTTTTTCTATACTTTTATCAAATAGGGTAAAGTCGGGATAGATGCCCCACTTTTCGAAATTAATTTATAACAGCTAAATTAAATAAAAAATATTTTCTAAATATATCACAACTTCAATATGTAATCCATTTTTTTATGTATTAAATACAAATAACATTTCGCTTTAAAAGGAACTGTACAAAACGGGGTAGACGCCCCACTGTCAAAATGGTGTTTGGGATAGACGCCCTTTGTAATGAAAGCCATTTATTTGTAATCATCAACTGAGATGTTGGATGGAGGTATTCGTTATATGAAGCGAATGATTTTCTTACTAGCCGGAATTTAGTTGATTAGAAAGGCCCTACTACAAACAATCACTATTTTGTAGGAATTTTGCTCACCTCTCAATTTCTCCTAAAGCTTGCATTGTTCATAACAAAAATTCCTGGTTGTTTTTATTCATTGTGTGTATCAATGTATCGTGCATTATTAAATCTTTAACGTGTCACTAAAGAACTGCATCTAACGTAGGAATCTTTAGTTAAGGGAAACATCTAACCTTCGTAAGCGTATAGCATCCAAACGAGGAATCACAGCAGGTGAGACATGTCAGGAATTATATCAGAGCAATTTCGCATGCAAGGAATCGCCTAAGAAGTATTTATTTACGAGCAATTTCAGGGCACCCTACATGTTCGCGGTTTTTATATGTATACACGCCTGATAATGTTAGAGGCTTGTGTGTTTGATATTAATTTCAAAAATTTTTTTAATATTTAGATTTTACTGGCAGTTTTTTATTCTCTAAATTATTAAATTTTCGAAGCATTTAAGATTTCTGGTCTAACTTGAAGTTTTCATAAACATTCACGAAACTTGCATTACTTGTAATTCATTGCAGTTTAAAAAATTACTAAATTTTATTTATTTCTAGTTAAATCGAATAAACATAAATAACTTTGTTTTTAAACATTTCACATGAAATCACCGGAAATTCTATTTAAACCCATATTTCAACCTAAACATGTTCAAAATCCGAAAATGTGTGGACAGATCTAATTATACGGATTTAACACCCGACAGCAATCAGTTCTCCCCTGACACATTCAGTCATGGGCTTGAACATATTCAGATCTAATTATGGCGCCAATTGTTGCTGAACATATTCAGGTTTCATTTCAAAAGATATTCAAATTACTTCAGATACAAAATCTGCTTCCTGACCCAATTTTAATGACAGTCTACAGGTCTCGTGAGTGTCGGAAGGCATCAATAACCGCAAATTGCGGACGAAGAGAGATAAACAAAAACCGCAATAGATGAGAAGTGTTCAGCAGCTGATCTTTCACATGCCAGCAGAAGAAATCTTCGACATTTGATTGATGAGACGCGGTTGGAAGATTCTTAGAATTTTTTTAAACTTTTCTCTAGGAAATTTTGACCTGACCCATGTTAATTTTTAAAAGTTAGCACACGGACGTTGAAGCGTGTATAAAGAAAAATGTCAGTCATGCAGACAATTTTACAAATATTGCTTTCCATGTGCACATTAAAGCCATTAGGAATTTAATATTGATCGCTTACCAAAATATTGCGATAGATGAGAACACGGATAAATACTTATCGATGCCGCAAGAATTTGTTATACACCTATCAGTATGTAACGCTCTACCAAATTTCGTGTAAACATTTCTAAGTAATGTGTCATGTTTCAACGAGGGGGAGGAAAAGGAAAGCCAAGCGAGAATTGCCAATTTGAAGAAAGTCCATAGAGGTCTTAAAAGAATATACGTACTTAGGAATAGTTTTTACCCCTAGACTCTATTTAGAAGTTAACTTCAAGAATCGGCTCGAGTCCGCAAAACTTAAGGGATCATTCTGGTTTAGTCGATCGAAAAAGAGGCTATTTTTATGAATCTTTTATGAAAAAAAATATTATAGATATTGATATAAGGTTTATTCAACTCAATAAACACACTTTTTGAAAACGTAAAAAATATCTGTATTTATAGTTTTTTACACTTTTTATATAAATAAACAACGGGTGAACGGTACTCCTCAAAAAGTTGGAACGTCGCTGGCGGCGTTGATAACTTTATAACGGCTCATCTAAAACACAAAAACCAAAAATATTTAGGTTAAGTGTATCAGTGGCTCTAGCGTATTCTATGCAAATTAATATTTATTGATAAACAACAAAATGGCGGACATTTAATAAAAAAAAAAACAAACAAATGAGGTTTTTTCACTATTTTTGGCAAAAAAAAACCAAATATTAAAAAGCAATATTTTCATTCTACAACGTGCTGATGCCATTACCGTGTATTTATTTATTTATTTATTTACATCAGATTCATCAACAATGATTACTGCAGCTGAAAATACTTATAAACTAAACTACAAACTAGAAGCTTAAGTTGATCAGCGACCGAAGGACAGCGGCTCACAACATCTACGACCATACAGAGTACGATGACCAGAGACGTGCAGGAAGTTGCGATTCCTCAAGGATCGTTGCGGGATAGAGATGTTCACAGCCGCCAGTAAGTCAGGAGAATTTATTGTATCCTGCAATAGATCGAACAAAAATAATAGTTTGGAGATGTTACGCCTCTTTTCGAGGGAGTCAAGAGAAATCAGCCCCAAACGATCAGTATAAGAAGGGAGCAACCAGGGATCAGTTCAGGAAAGTCCACGGAGGGCAAATCTAAGGAATCTGCGCTGCACTGCCTCGACGCGGTTGACGTGAACGGCGAAATAGGGAGACCATACGGGGCTGGCATACTCCAAAAGCGGTCTGACGAAGGTACAATAAAGAAGCTTACTTAGGTAGGGGTCGTCGAGTTCCTTAGACCATCTTTTAACGAAACCCAGCATCGAGTAAGCCCTACCAACGATCGAATCCACATGATCATCAAATAAAAGGCGAGAATTGAGGACCACACCTAGGTCCTTCATCTTATCAACCCTGCATAAGGTAACGATATCGACGGTGTAGTCAAAGAGGAAAGAACGTCTCTTACGGGAAAATGTCATAACGGTGCACTTGCCGGCATTTAAAGGAAGGCGGTTGTGAACACACCTGTACTGCAGTCTGCTTCATGAGAAGCAATGTGAAAAATTTTGGCATCGTCCGCATAACACAGAATTTTACTGTGAGTCAGGAGAAGCGAAACATCATTGACGTATAGGATGAAGAGAAGTGGAGCGAGGGTACTACCTTGAGGCACCCCCGAAGTGACGAGGATTTGGTCAGAAAGAGCTCCCCGAAACAAGACGCGCTGGGTACGATCAGACAGGTAAGAGGACCACCACTTTATGAAGCAGGAGGGAAACCTAAGAAGAAACAATTTATGAACCAGGATACCATGATCAATCCTATCGAAAGCCTTACTGAAATCGGTGAATACACGGTCGATCTGTTTGCCCGCTTCGATGGCCGGTAAAGAATAATTAATGAATTCGAGGAGGTTGGTGGTGGTAGACTTCCCCTTGAGGAAGCCGTGCTGGAAGGACCCCATAAAAGGCCTACAGTGAAATCGAAGAACGTCACTGACGAGGGACTCAAAAACCTTTGCGGTATGGCATAGGCTGGCGATTGGTCGGTAATTGGAGACGTCTGACCTACTGCCTTTCTTATGGAGGGGAATCAACACGGAATTCTTCCAAAGTTCAGGAAAGCGGCCAGATTGTAGGGACAGATTGAACAAATAACAAATAACACTGGCAAGAGATAATTGGCATTTCTTCAGGAAAGAAGCGGGTAAACCGTCGGGACCACCCGTAAAGCCTTCCGCCAAATTAGATAAAAGTTCGGCGACGAGTGCATCGTCGAATACTAAATCTTTAGGCTCAAGGGAGGTAGGCGGGAGCCGCGTCAAGTGTGTAAAATCAGAAGGGGCAATATCACAGAGGGAATCACAGAAGGAGGTTCGGAAAAAATCCGCGAAAAAATCTGTAGAATATATTGTTAAAATTTCAGGTTCAGTGGTTCCGGAGAAATCACCGCCGCCGACCGGAAAAACGTAGTTTTGAGAAAAACGCGTTTAAAATTTTTTAAGCGCGAATTACTTACACAGTCATCCTTAGCCATAAACACCTTCTAGACATACTCGAATTACACCACTCAACCTAAAATACTAGTAAGGTAAGTTTTCCATCTAACATTAACTAATAAGCATTTGAAATTATTTCCATTTGATAAAATTCCATTAAAGTAACTTTTCCCATGCAAAATAAATTAGTAAGCATATTTACATTTGATCCTCTCACATAGTTTTCATTTTCAAATATTGTTATCTGTGTAATGTAACACCCAGTCACGTTTTGGGGCAACAAGACTGAATGCACTTGAAATTGAAGTCTAACAAAATAAATTCATTCTAAGTTTTACTTTGCCGGAGTTAAGTCGTGATTATTTTAATAAAGTATTAATTGTGTTATAATATTTTTTTCGTGTTTTAATTATCAATATTTCATAACTGGCGCAGTCGAAATAGGATTTTTCCCTGGAAAACCTCCTCAGTGACGGAATTCCCAAGAAAATAATCCAACCAAGTAAAGTTTGTGCAACAAAGCCAAAGTTGATCGTAGTGCTAATTTTTCATCTCCTCAAAAAAAATTTTGGCTCAGAATAAACACAACTTAATTCAGCGAGGGAACATCGCATCAAAAATTCAACATATGGAAAAAGTAATTTTCTTATCAATGTAAGTTGATTTTCAAACATTCCTTTACTTTTCCTTACCCAAATTGTTCGTATCAATTTTAAAGTAAAATCGAAGAACAAAGAAAAAAATAAATCGTTCGATGATAGTGTTAACAATACAAAAATTTTGGAAAAACAGATTTAAGTGACTCTACACCCAGAAAAATTTTCGAGATTTCAGATTGACAACATGGTTGTCAAAATAACCGCAAGAGGAAATTTGTATGTCCTTAACTGCATCTCGGTTAATTTCGGCTGAAAACTTAAAAGCTTCCTGCGGTTACAATAACTGCATTGATGCAAATAATTCATCCATAACAATAAATATCTCATATGGTTACAGATACTGCAGTTGCAGTTAACCCGCCTAGAGAATAAAATAGAACAACCGCATTTACGGTTGAAATGCTTACAATTTCAACTTAACTTCTTACGTATGCATTGGTGAAGTCTTTATTAGGAAGATAGTTACTGCATATGCTGTTAATTGGACCACAGTTTAAGACAGAACAACCATGGGTGAAGTTAATTTTTGTACTTTGTAGACAATTTCGTTAGTGTGCGTTTGCCCACGGTTCAGCCAACTGCATTTGAAGTAAATATGCGTAGTTTGTAGATTATTTCATGACTGTGCGTGAAGGTGATTGGAATTGTTTATGTGTTTATGGTATTTTTGCTGCAAAAATGGAAGTAAATAATCTTAGCGACAGTGATACCATTATTTGCAATATTGTAGACGCCTAGTCTTTGCAAGAAGTTCAAAGTGCCTTTTCTTTTATAATTGGAATAGACGTCGAAGGCACGAGGTTAACAAGTTTTTCCAGTGAAAATTGTGATTCGGACAATATAAGTTTAATGACGGAGAATAATAGTTTCAGAGCACGAAATAGTGAATAGTTTAGAAAGTGTATGTGGAAATAGTGACGTATTGAAGGAATTGTTATGTTCTTGGGGCTTGTCGTTTAGCAAAATAGAACAGATTATCAAATTCGGGTTTAGGTTAGGTTAGGTTCGTGTGGCTGCCTTAAGGGGCGCACTTAGACCTCAAAAGGCCCATTGTGATGCCACGGGAATCCAAGGATTCCCTCCACCTCCTCATTGGACCCATCAGGAGCTGTCGATGAAGCGCCAAAGATCTGCAACGTCAATCGCCGCCAGATCGCAGAACTATCAAAGAAATAGTTTCCTAAGAAGGACTTTCGCCTGCGTGCCAGTGCAGGGCACTGGCAGAGGAAGTGTAAAATGGTTTCCTCCTCCTCCTGGTCCATGCAGCTTCTACAGAAGTCATTTGAGGGGATCCCCAGTCTCTTCGCATGTAAGCCAATAAGGCAATGGCCTGTGATAACCCCAGTCGCTATTCTGAGGTCAGATCTACCCCTCGAGAGCAGAAAATTGGAGCGCCTTAGATCCAGTTTAGGCCAGATCTGTCTGGACGTATGGCACCTAGTGCCGTTTGTCCATCTGTGGTTCGCTAAGTTGATTGCTCCTACTAAGCAACATCTTACAGGTTGCCAAGGGCCAACCAAGAGTAGTCCTTTCCGATTCAATCTCCAGGGTGGTACCACATCTAGCAAGCTCGTCCGCTACGCAGTTTCCTGGAATATCCCTGTGCCCCGGAACCCAGCACAGGTGAATTTGATACCGTTCGGTCAGCTCATTTAAAAGCGAGCGACAGCTGTTAATAGCCCTAGATGTCGATAGGACAGAATCAAGAGATAGCAGAGCAGCCTGATTATCTGTAAGGATACAGATGTCCTTTGGAGCTTCGTTCTCCCTTAGCCACTTCAAAGCTTCCTGAAGTCCTTCCTGAGTCTGGAAGGCGGAAGTATAAGCTTATGTTCAATACTACTGAGAGAACACCACCCCCCACCTTGTCCTGTAGGTTAGAGCCATCTGTTTAAATTTGAATGGACTCCCCACAGGGATAGGTGTCCCACTCCCAGTGAAGCCTGGTTGGAATGGTTAATAAGAAACGCTTGACAAAGGAGTAGCTGGGAGTGCTGTAGTCGAGATGCCCCACTTGGAGCGAAAAGGAGTCCAGAATTGTGGAGTGCCCAACTCTAGTATTGGACCACTGAGTTGTGGCTGTAAGTCTGACGGCAGCATTAGCTGCCATCTGTTTACCCATCAGATCTAAAGGGAGTAGATGAAGAAGTATCTCCAGAGCATCAGTAGGAGTGGTCCGTAGCGCTCCAGTGATACAGATGCAGGTCGATTTCTGCACCTTCCTTAAAGCGTTGAGTTAAGTGGCCTTGTGCAGTGCTGGCCACCAGACCACCACTCCATACAACAAGATTGGCCTAATGACTGCAACATAGAGCCAGTGAGTCAGCTTGGGTTTACTCTTAATGATTTGAAGATAATTCAAAGCGAGGACATAAACGTTATTTTCCCAGATTCAGAGCTGGTGAGCAGGATAAGTTTTAAGGACCAACTTAAACGTTGGAAACAGACTGTAAGTAAATACATACTTAAATTATTTTCGTTATATTTTACATGTACTTAATAAAAAGATGTATGCGGAACATATAAATATTTCAAATGTTGCTAAACCAGCAATTGGTGATTTGTTTTAGTTTAATAAAGAGACTATTAAGACCTCTGGGACATTATCAATGAACGAAGATGTTGCACGTTGGATTGAAAATAATACCAGCAATTCGTACCCATCCCCAATAAGCCAATCATCAACGCTCTCATTTAAAGAAAATGTAAGTAAACTATTCCGTATTTAAACAATTGCTTTCCACAAGCCTGATAATCGTAATTAAATAATCCTCAAACCCAGAAAATAGCAGTTTGAAAAATATTTATTTGGGAATGTGTTGTTTTCAGTTTGGTATAGATCAAAATTTTAAGTGGAATAATATAACAGAAAAATAATTAAAAATTAATTAATTTAATTGGCAGATTTTTTTCATTATACCTGAGACGTGGTTTAGGTATAATCATGAACCATGGGAAGAAGTGTTAAAAAAATGGAGTGAATCGAGTGAGTTCCGAATGCTAGAAAATTTAAATTGTAGAGCTACAAACACAATTTTAGCCTCCTGGCCTTTATATAAACCCTTGAAAGCCAAAGAACTGGTATTGGCATTTAAACTATATTTGTAGAACTAAATTTCTTAATTCTTAGTGTCTTGCAGATTGATATTGATTTCGGAAGGCAGTATCCAGGAAAAGAAAACAATTTAATTTTAAATTGGCAAAGCTTTGTACAAAAATTCCAGAAAATACACAAGGACTTTGTTAAGGATACTTGGTTACTCAATTTAGCCAAATTATTTTTGGCTCCCAGTATTAATGATGGTATGTTTTTTTTAATATTAATGTACATAATTTACTTTTGATTTCGATTCATAGATTGTCGAGATAGTTTTATGTTCTTGTTAATTCATGGTGTACTCAACCCATGTTCAAGAATTGTATACACAAGTAAGGAAACTAAATTGAGGAGCCAGTGGAAGCCGAGTATTTCCGATAGGCAGGGAAGTGTAATTCTTCGAATCGCTACAATCAGAGGAAGAAATACTTGGCTTTTGGTCTCAAACTTCAGCCAATAATTGTTTGCATCGGAAAGGAGTGGGACTGTTTAGAAGAATATTTCGTGTACGTGGATGGGGTAATGTATAAATGTTCGACTTTTTTGTCATCCCTTGATTTGTGCTTTAAAATATTTCAAGCCTTACATTTAGACTACCCTAAAGAACTTTTTTGGACTTTTATTCAAAAGTACTTTTTCAAAATAAGCACACTTTATGACATTAAGAATGCAAGTATAACAAATTTTGTAAGTCATCTGAATGACAACTGATTTTGTATCTTTTCTTTTGTGTTCTTCGCTAAAACTTCAATTGTCTGTAAGAAAACCATATAAAATGTCTATAATAAAATATCACGTTAATATAATTTAATTAATAATAATATATATATAATAATTAATAATTTGATGACTATACATATTTTCCATTTGGTAGATTTTTCTCAATAACAATATCGAAAACTGTCTCAGTTCGTTAGAAAGCAAAATGTATAATTGCTTTGTTTGTCGACATCGATATACTCATATCAATGATTTATTATTTCACCTTAAGGTAACCAGGTCACGAAAGATGGTTAAAATGGGCTTTTCCACGCGTTTAGATATTTTACTCCTGTTCAGTTGGATATAAACTCGCGGTTTTAAACATGCTTTAGAGGACGAATTACGGATTAAAATGAGTGCTAAACAAACCCTGTGCCCTTATTAGTGTGAAAGTTATTAAAATTACAAAATTACAAGAAAGAAATAAAAAATGATCAAATTAACTTATTTAGGTACACTTTTCTCCTTAACCACTGGTGCTATCTGCTCCAAAGTGATGGTGAACCTGAAACAAGAGTAAGAGAAATAAAGTTAAAAATGGAACACAAAGATGAATTTAGGTATAAAAGATGAAGGACATAAAGGATAAGCACTGTGCAAAATTTCATCAAAATAGGTTGAATAGTTTTTTTGCAAATGGTACCTAAAGGTCAAAAAAAGGAACTTACGGGTTGAGACGAAAATCTCTCGTGACAACTCTGCAGACGACGCGTCACCACCTTTTAAAATATCAATTTTTCGGGTTAAATAGTCGCGTTGGTATAACATTTCATACATTTTCTGAAAGGGGAAAGCGCGGGCTTTCAAATAGAACTGTTTTTAAAAAATCGATTTTTTTGACCCCATTCGCGACCTGGTTACCTTAAATAAAGTCACCAAAAGAAATCATCCAACTTATATATTTGTAAGCAGGATACTTGTCCTCAATCTTTTCATTCAGTGTACTCTTTTAAAAGACACATTAAAAACCACTATCCATTTCCAATTGTTCATAAACCAGTAGGAAATAACCATTTTTGTTCAGACATTAATAATGAAATCAATGCTTCTGATAATAATAAGAATGGATTGAATGAGGTTTCTGTACCAAATTAAAATGACAAAATGTTTGATTTTACCGATATAAAGGATTTAATTTCTAAGGCAGTAGTAAAGTTCACTTTAAATTTGCATGCTAAAAATAACTTTACAAGAAAAGATGTAATCGAAATTCAGAATCTTATATCAGAAAATATTCTACCAACACTTTGTAAAGGACTTTAAGGCCTCGTTAAAGCTTGTGACAATTCTGTTTTTGACGAACATTTTATTGCACTTTTCTCAGAAATGGAAAATCCTTTTAAGATAATAAATACGGAATACAAGTTTATACAATACTTGAAAGAAAATGACTTATTTGAGAGTCCTAAAGATTTTCAATCAATAATCAAATAAGTGAAATTATCCTAAATGGACGGGCAACATTATCAGAAGAAATAGTTAAAGGAGTATTGATGCCAATTAAATTTCAGATTAGAAAATATTTCGAATCCCTAACGTTTTAAGTCAAACTTTACAAAATTTGGTGAATATTGAATCGACCACATTATTAGCAAACTTTGCCTCGGGGGAATAATGGAAAAAGAAAAAAGAAGCATATTCTGGTAAAACCCTCATTCCCATTTTCATCCATATAGATGACTACGACATCGACAACTGTTTAGGTTCGCATGGAAAAGAACATTCCATTTGTTCTATTTATTACAGTTTCCCAATAATTCCCTCTTTCTATCTTTCTAAACTTGATCACATTTTCCTAGGAGTATAGTCAAAACTAAAGATATGGAGAATTTTGGTAATCATTCTTGTTTGTAACATTTTATTGAAACCTTAAAGCAACAAGAATCAGAGGCAATTTTGTTAAATGTTGACCGTGCTGAGGAAGTAGTTTATTTTACCTTGGGACTTGTTTTGGGAGATAATCTTGGACAAAGTACAGTTCTTGGGTTTACAAGATCATTCAACTCCAATTATATCTGTAGAATTTGCAGAAGCTCAAAATCTGAAACGAGAGTAATGAGTCGAGAAGGTGAAAATCTTACCTTAAGAAATAGAGGAAATTATGCAGAGGACGTTGTTACAAATAATGTGAAGGTGACTGGGATTAAAGAAAACTCAATTTTTAACGACCTTCATCATTTTCATGTTACAGACAATTAAGCATTTGATATAATGCACGCATATATTTGAAGGTGTTGCAAACTATGATCTTTGTCAAATATTACTATATTTTATACAAACTCAAAAAACATTTTCTCTGGAAGTTTTTAATTATAAAAAACAGCACTTCGATTATGGCGAAACAGAAATTGGAAATCTTTCCCCTCCAATTCAATTGCATAATTTAAAAAACAATAGCTTGAAAATGAGCGCTCGAGAAATGTTAACATTTGTACACTTTTTTCCTTTACTAATTGGTGATCTTATTACAGAAAATGATCCGGGCCACTAACACTTTTGTGGAGTTTCAGATATGAAGCTAAGCAGGGCCACCGCAGGGGTGGGGCGAAGGGGGTAACCCCCGGGCCCGGGCTTTGAAAGGGGCCCCGTCATCTAAGTCATTAACAGAAAAATTTTTCCATTTTAATTATTTACATAAAAAAAATTCTTCACGATTGAAAAAGTGTACTATACTAGACAGATTTTAAACTGAAGGTCAATCATTCGATTATATATGGGCCCGTAAACGCTAAGTGCTGGGCCAGAAATTCGTTTCGCGGGGGGCCCGTATGTGGTACCCCCGGGCCCGAATTTTGTCTCTACGGGCCTGAAGCTAAGCACAGTGAATCTAAAATTTATAGTAAAGGGACAACATCACGAAAGAATATTCCCTTCACTCTAGCTTTTAAGGCGGAACTAAAATTTTCGAATTTTATTAATGCAAAAGAAGTTTTTCCAAAACGATTCTGCTTTGAAAGAAGTACGACAGATAATCTTACATTAAAATTTTACTTTAACCTATTACCATCTAGCGATTTAAATATCTTATGAGAGAAAATACTTAATTTTTCTGATAGAGTTTTGTACAAAGGGACTATTTATAAAAAATCATACTTTGTGGATAAAAAATATGGTGAAAATATCCGTTTATTTCAGATTGAAGAATGTATTTCTACTGAAAATGAAATTTAAATATTATTGAAGAAAAGTTCTTTATTATAAAAGTCATATATTATCTTATATTATTAGTACTGAAAAACTGAACTATGTAATGTTTAATTTAGATCATATTCATACACCTCCACTTAATCTCCATGTAATGTCAAACGGGCAATTAGTTGTAAGATTAAAGAATTTTTTTTTGAGTTACATACATATGTACTGCCACTACTTTTCTAAATAAAGATTTACTGATATAATAACTACTTTTATTTAGAAATTCTTAAGAACTTCTTAAACACCTTGTTTAATTTCCTAAATTTCGTCTTCTAGTGGATCATCAGAGCAACTTTTTTGGCATTAATGTATATTTATTATAAATTTTACTTAAAACTATAAAACAGTTTATTTTAATTTATAATATTTTTCGTTTAATTTGCTACTAAAGTACTTAAATTCATACGTTTACCTCCTAAATAAATCGTTTGCAAAAAACTTGATGAGGTTCGGTTGACTTCGAAATGCTGTTAGCTAATTTTTAATGCAAATTGCGGTTGAAAAAAAAACCAATCCGCATTGACAGCAACCGCACATTTTTCTGAGTGTAGTAATAGTTTAACTCATAGTGCAGGCGCTGGAAGTAGTAGAGTATGCAAAATGTGAGGATCGGGAAGTATATTTAGATTCTTATACCTGAGACCTCAAATAATGAAAAAACACATCTTGCCGGCAGCTGCGGTGGTCCCTACTAGTACCCCTCCATCCACTCTCAGTGCCCTAAGGTGAGCATAGCGCTCCTAGCTGTTCAGTGTGTTTCTCGTAAATGCAGTAAATAACGTTGCATTAAAAAAAAATTTTTATCGTGCATGCGTATTATAATTCAATTTTTGTTATCTTTGAGTGTCTATTTGAAGTGTGTTTTATTAAGAAACGTAAGAAATATCGTTAGAAGTGATAAATTTGAAAAGAAAAAACCAAACGAATTATCGTGTTTATTTTGTGATAGAGCAAAAGATTTAGTTAAAGAACCAAAATCAAACACGCTGCTCAGTATTAAAAAAGCAGCAGATAGAAGAAAGGATGATATTACTTTAATAAAGTTTTCGGAGTAAAGGCCAGACTATTAAAAATATTATTATTTCAAGTCATTCAACAAAAATTCCTGCTGATTTCTTTGTACTGATGATCCAAAATATACACAAGTAAAAGAAGACTGCGAGTTGTACATTTGTGGAGTATTCGACGATCCAACAAAATATTTCAATGTTTCATATTTTCTGAGGTACTTGAATTACAATCAAACTACTTAGAAGCTGATTCAAGGATGTTTTGTCACATATTTCACGCATCCTGAATTCAATCTGCTCATGTTCTTATCCTCAGCGCTGATACAGATGTATTAATCTTGGCGATTTATTACTGAAAAGAACTAGCAAATATTGGTTTTCTAGGTCTATGGTTCGACGGTTCTCATACAAGGAAATATCTCCTAGGTTGTCATTTAGCTGCTGAATCCAGCTGCTTGATGAAAGCATATGTAATATTTTGCCATCATTACATTCTGTAAGTGGCTGCGATACTACCAGTAAATTAGGTAGTAAAATACAATGTTTGAAAGCTGCATCGGAGGGTTTTGTACAAACAGCTCTTATATATTTGGGGAACCTTGACCTAAATAATGAACAATTAAAACAATTAGAAAGTTTCCACATATTTAAAAAAAAAAATTAACTGCTGATGAACTCCGATATAAACTGATTTCTCAAAACATAGACACAGTCACAGTCATTGAATTAACCATGTAAATGTACGTCAAATTGTCGAACAATCTCTTGCAGTTGCAAAAAGTCAGGATTATCTTGCATTTCATTGTGTAAATGTATAAATAATAATTGTCTTAATAAAAATGAGTAATGATTTGTCTTGCATGCACATATTTCTATTGAATTTCGCTGTTTCGTCTTATATAATTATTATTTTTATTTCATTGAACAACCCATCATCGCTCTCATCATAAGAAAAAGCTATAAATTATGACTAAAATAATCGTTAAAATGACTTTATAGCATGTACTCCATCGATTTCCTTTATAAATTAGAGGAGAGGGGGTAAAAAAAAAATTTGACTAAAAAATGGACCGGTAAGATCCGTAGATCTGAGCTATTCTCAACTGAAATCTGTTGACGGAATGCGGTCCTCACATTTTGCATACACACTTTCCTCTAGCGCCTGGTCAATCAAGTGAAATGAGTGAATTACAAATTATCTCTAGCGATTTTGAAGAAAATAAAAATTTGAAAGAAAATTGTTCGGTTGAATCTAACGAAATTAATATTAATCCAAGTGAATTAAATACAATACAAATTGATCTCAAGAATTTTCAAGAAAATTATAGTGAAAGCTGCTTCAGTGAATCTAGGGATAACGAAACTGATCTTATTTTAAATAAGTGCAGTGCATTACAAATCAATTTTAGAAATTTTCAAGAAATTAATAGTGAAAATAGATTTTTAAAAGAAAGTGAATTTAATAAATCTAGTAACTGCAAAGTCGATTATATTTTGAGATCTGTCCCTAAAAATATTAATACTTCTCAAGAAGCAAGATCTGGTGTCAGTTTCAACATAATGATGAATAACGATAACGCTATTAGACGTCTATAACAATATAAGAATACCCGACGTAATCAAAGACTCGCCAAAATTCGTTGGTAAGCCGAGACTTCTTTTTGACTTTATAAATAACGTAGAAGAAATCTTGTCATTAGTTGCTGCAATCGATGGCACCCCATACAGTAAATCCTTTTTCGTGCCATAAGGAATAAATCCGAAGGCCCAGCAAATGAAGTCCTCAATATGTATGTAATTGAATCCTGCATTATTCCTACAAACGGAACAAGACATCCCTTATAATATCTAATATATATATCAGATAATTAAAATTCTTTCCACTATAAAAACCACTTCAAATCCACGAAAAAGATTTTAATGTTATTAAGGCAAAAAGAGTACTTTATTCGAAAATGTGTCTAAACGCCTTTCTTATAGGATTGAAAGAACTACTAGGGTCCACCATAAGGGCCACAAAGCCATCTTCCCTAGCCTAAGCATTTTCTTTCTGTATCAAAGAACAAAATGTATGTGACTTAAAAGCAATTTCAATCAATTATCAACCAAACACGACAAACTCCTGCCAAAAATTTAGCAAACAAGTGATAATGCCACCACCACCAAATCTCCGTTCATCCTATAATTCATACCAGCAACAACCGCAATTTTCAACTCAGCAAAAGAGCCCCCGTCCACACAATTCTTTTGGACAACCAAACAGGCCGCAATATCAATCTCTTCCCTCCGCAACATAGCAGATCACCGTTTTCAGTCCAACAAACGTATTCCCGTCAACACCAAAACAGACTTACTTCACCAAAAAACTCCGACAAATTATTTCTTTAGAGCAAACGACTCACATAACTTCGCAAAAAGGGAATTTTACAATATTTCAGAACACAATCAATTCGAGGACCTTGGATTAAATCCATTAGAAAACCTAAATCAAAAACTAGATCAATTTTACGAAACTGCTTATAAGGAAACAAACCCAAATAAAGATCATGTAATAGATCATGCAAATTTTCAAATCGATGGCTCGGTGAACAGATCAGATACTTAGATAGTAATAAGCATGGCTTTATGCTCCGCTTCCGCTTTCTTCGCCATTCGGCAAGCCCTTACAATTCTTGATATATACAGGAGGATCTTCTTCGTACAGTAACACGGAATATATTCATAAAAACCAAATTAAAACAATAGACCCAATTTTTATTACAACTATTTTTCATACAGATAAATTAGACAAGGAAGTCACCTTACTAAATTTTATAGAGCTCAACGACCCAACACCAATCAGATTCCTGGTCTTCAAGTTTCACGGATACTTTGATGGCCTGCTGGGACTAGACACTCTCGACACTTAAAGCCAAAGTCGACCTAGGAAACAAAGTGTTAATAACAAAAAATTCAAAAATACCCCTCAATTTCAAGCCAAATTTGTCTTCCGGTAAATATGTGGTACCTAGTAACTCAAAATTCACGGTTAGATTACCAGTGGATGTACAAAACGGGGATATTTACTTACGAAAAACAGATATCAATCCGAATTTAACTGTCTCAGAAGGAATATATAGAGCTCAAAATTGGTACAGCACAGTTGAAATAACTAATAAATCCAACTCCGATGAAATTTTATTTCTCGATCAACCCCTGAAAGTAGAACCGTATTGCGAATTAAATCACTTTTATATATACTGCAATAGCCCACGAAATACGAATTCATGTGACATTTTAATTCTCATACGAATATCCCAGCTTAATAATGAAGAAAAGGAAATTCTTTCTAAATTGTGCAAGGAGTACGAAGATATATTTTTCAAGGAAGGACAACATCTAAGTTTCACATATTTCACAAAACATCGTATCAAAACAACTCACGATATACCGATCCACACGAAATCATACAGGTATCCCTATAGACATAAAACGGAAGTACAGTCACAAATAAAAACTATGTTAGATCAATGTATAATAAGACCGAGTTACTCACCATGGAGCTCCCCGATTTGGATCGTTCCCAAAAAGAGAGATTCCAGTGCGAAATAAAAATGACGTCTCGTAATCGACTACAGAAAACTAAACGAAAAGACTGTAAGCGTTAAATATCCAATACCCAATATCAATGAAAAAGTGGATAAACTCGGCAAATGTCTATATTTCTCAACTATTGATTTAGCGAGTGGATTCCATCAAATTGAGATCAATCCTCGGGATATAGAAAAAACTACATTCAGTGTCAAAGATGGACACTATGAATATATCCGAATGCCTTTTGGGCTTAAAAACGCCCCTTCCACTTTTCAAAGGGTTATGGACAATGTGATAAAAGACATCCAAGAAAAAATCTACCTTGTATACCTCGATGACATGACGTTTTTTCGACTTCGTTGCAAGAACATGCAGAAAACCTGAAAAAGGTATTCGATAAACTGCGGGAAGCGAACCTTAACGTCCAGATAGACAAGTGTGAATTCCTCCAGAAAGAAGTCGCCTGCTTAGGGCATGTTATAACAAGCCAGGAAGTAAAACCAAACACTGAAAATTAAAAGCCAATACTCGGATTTTTCCCAACCATTCATCTCAACTTCTCAAGGGCCTATCGGCTCCGAGAGACCTATTTGCTACGCTGGCCGAACCCGGACCGATTCGGAAATTTACTATTCCACTTCAGAAAAGGAATTACTAGCGATAGTACTTTCGTCCCTACTTGTTTGGTCGCAAATTTCGAGACTCGTAAGGTAGCGTCGCAAGTTGGAAAAATTCGAATACGAAGTTGTCCATAAAAAAATAAAATTAAACACAAATGCAGATGCGTTAAGCCGCATCAAGCTTACAAATAAAAATCATAAAATTATAGAAATATAAGCAAACAAACATTCTTCCGAAAATCCACAGGATCAGGACATAACTTCTACCTGTCCCACCATACATTCTGCAGCTGAAAATCTAGATGACCATATTTATATATCAAAGCGCCCTTTGAATGAATTCAACCTGCAACTTATTTTCGAAAAGTCCGATAAATCGCCTTCCACATCCGTCGAAACTTTGTTTAAGAACAAACAACGTCGTATCGTTCGTATGCAACATTTTTCCGAGGAAAATATTGCAGAAATTTCTAAAAGATGCCTAGCACCGAACAAAACAACCGCTATATTCACAGTTGATCAAACCTTTAAATTAGTTCAATCAGTTTACTCAAAATTTCTCTCAAGAAGCAACATTTTCAAATTGATCCGCTGCACAGTATTGCTAATCGATATAATAGATAATGACGAGCAAGACGAAAAAATCCGTGACTACCACATAAAAAGCAACCACTGTGGTATAATTGAGACCTTAAAACATTTGAAAAGAACCCACTTCTTCCCCTTCATGAAAACCAAAATTACACAAACAATAAATAACTGCGGGAAATATCAAATCTTAAAATACGACAGAAATCCACCAAAATTAAAATTTGAGAAACCCGAAACCCCGTCAAAACCTTTAGACATCGTCCATATAGACGTATACTCAATAAAACACAAACAAGTTCTAACAATAATTGACGAACTTTCTAAATTCGCTGCCGCTTACAACCTAACCACCCGAAATAGTCTAACGATAGTAAAACCCGATATACGACATATTAAATGAAACAATCATTGCATACAACAATTGCGTTCATTCGGCAACCAATCTAACCCCCTACGAACTCTTTTTTGGTAAAACCTACAATTTCCTTAGTAGCATTAAGTTCAATGATGAACACGAATGTTTTTTACAAAAACTGAACAAATTCCGAACTTAACTCTGCCCATCCATAAGTGACAAAATTTAAAAGAGTATAGACAAAATTATAGATAAACTGAATGAAAATAGGGAAACTCCCGCAACTTTAGAAGAAGATAGAGTGGTATTTAGAAAGGAAAATAGACGAAATAAGTTAACACCCCGATTTAGTATATACAGAAAGTAAAGAATAACAATAAAGTCAATATTACCACTCACAAAAATCAAAAAATTCACAAATCCAAATTAAAAAGAAAACATAAATAGAAATCCATACACTTTCTTTGAACCAACATGATCTCGAAAATAATTTGAACACCCAAATCCGAATTAATGACCAAATGATTGAAAGATGCCGAAATGTTACAGACCACATCAACAAATAACAGGAATCAATAGAAGTATTTTGGAATAACTACAATAATGCAATTACTAACAAAATAAAATTGGAACACAATAATTTTAAATACTCTCAAAACATAAATAAGATCAATTTTAACATATATTTACTCAACAGTCACCTGTCAAACATCGCAGAAGCAATAGTAGTAGCCAGATTAAACATAATCTCCAAACAAATTCTTAACCCAACCGAGTTAAACGAAATTTATGAAATATTTCAAAATCAACAAGTAAAAATACATTCCGATGAACAAATTTATGAACATCTTGGAATTCAGGCCTATTACGACACGAATATCATATCAACATCCAAATACCCATATTCTCAAACTTAACCTATTCAGTTTTCCATCTAATTCCTCTACCCATTAATAAAACTTTATCCATAACCACTAAACCCTACATGGCCCATAATAAAATCGACACACAGTACTTCGACGACAGCTGTACACTTGTCGAAGGAGTTTACTATTGCAAGAGATGCTCAGCCATCCCAGAGGTCAACAAAAAAGATTGCATACCCAACATATTGAGGCACACCCCAGCAAACAGAAAATTTCTGAACGGAGTCGAAACCAACCAAAATTACGTCTTAACATTCAAGTAATTAACCTAAAATCAACATGCAACGAACCTGAAAGCGAAATAAATGAAACAGCACTAATCCACTTTGAGAACTGTACCATCAAAATCAACGACATAACCTACGATAGTAAGATAAACGTCTATTGGGAATCTGTGCTTATACATTTCACACTACTCAGCAAAATAAGTCCCTCAAAGACAATCGAAAATCTAAGTCTGGCAAAAAAAACAAAACTATAATTTCAAAAATCAAGAAGCCATGAGAATCCTGCAGATCCGCACAACACAACGAGATTACTACACCTTTGGTAAATTGGAATAAATATTAAAATCGATCTCGATCCTTCAACAACTGAATCGCTTCCAAGCTTTAGTTTTTTTGTCATAAGTCCAAGGTAGAGCAGTGACTATCCAGAAAGAAAAATAGAGATTGCGCGGTAGGATAGGCAGAGGATTCTCACAGTGTTACCTCCCAGTCTGTCTGTGGATCATTACTATCGACTTTATACTACGCAAACTTGAGGAAGAAGACATGCAAAACGTGGGTTATGCCGTAGAAGAGTTCATGCGAGCAGTAATAGTCACCATAAGGAGAGGTCTTAGAGTGGTGGGGCAATGATACGGGGAACAGGAGCTCTGAATTGATGCACAGAAGTCTGATCTCATAATTTTCACTAGGAAAAGGAAGAATCTACACTTTAGACCAGTCAAACTCTTTGGAGAGGAACTTGTTGCTCTCTGGGTATTTCTAGATTCACGACTTACCTGGAAAAGACATATAGAGGAAAAAATCCAAAGAGCTATTATGGCCGTATATCAATTGGATCTACACTATATATATATACATATGCCTCGATAGACTGGTGGGCAAGTGCTTCAAAGGCCACCGTAAAATATCAATTAAGTAAGGTTCAGAGGCTGGCTTGTGTGAGAATAACAGATGTCTTTCGAACCTCGAAGATGATGCCAGGGTTGTTGCCAATACAATTGCAACCTCAGCAGCTATTGGCATGGACTGAGGTGCAAACTGACCATTGTCATAGGAAAATTCTGGATCTTGTCAAAAATAAGATACCGGAATTGGAAATGTCTGTCGACGATATTAGGCAAGTCAGGGTAATTGAAAGATATCATGAAACCCTTATAAGCGATGGGTAAGTACATACCTGAAAATGGTCTACCTGCTGTCACAATTTGCACGGACGGATGCAAAATTGATGGAAGAGCAGGAGCAGGAATCTTCATTGAGGTCCTGAATCCGAACACCCTGGGCGCTGGATTAGTGGCTAGTGAATCGGGTGAGGGGTAAAAAGATAGTGGTGGCACTAGACAGTCAGGTGGTAATAAGGTGTATGGACAACACAAAGTTCAATACTGCACTAGGCTTGGAGTGTGTCCGTAAACTCAACGCGTGTGCCTTATTGAATGAGATGACACTAGCGTGAGTGTGGGGATTTTTATGAATCAAAGAAAACGAGAGAGCAGATGTACTGGTTAAACTGGGAGTTGCTTCAAGTTTACAAGGTCTGGACCCGTTCAATGCCTTAGGCAGAGGTAAGTGGAGACGTGGGCTAATAGCACTGTGAACAGTGGAACGTCGCCCGTCTCGTGTATACGTGTAAGCTAAGATGGCGATTGTAGTCCACAGAAGTGCTGAACAGAAGGAGATCCTTAATATGGGTCGAAGAGCTCTAGCTGGCGGCACTATTAAGAGAACATGGGAAATTCAGGTATCATTTGAAGAAGATGAAAATCATTGAGGATGATTACAGACTGTGCCTGGTGGCCTGGAGGAACAGAAGATGGTGGTGCACACGGTACCAGTTTCCTGCCTAAGCAAGAAGAAGGAGGAAGCTGATGCGATACCACTGGGTGGAGGCTGAAAGGATAGGAGTGATGTCTCACAAACAAATACCGAAGCTGCCAGGGAAATCGAGGTGAGGGAAATAACAATTTTTCGCTGAGACGACAAGACGTAGGGACGAAAAGGGAACTGAATAAAGTGGTCTGATTCGAGTAATCTCTAGAGAGGTGTTTTCAGTGAGTAAAATCTCACACTACCAGAGACAGTCGGGTCTCTTGATGTCTTTGGAAGATTTTCACCTCTTACGCAAAAAAAAGTAAGGTAGACCAGATATGCTTGACCTTGACATAGAATTACATTGCAAAACACGATTAAATAAATCATCATAAAAAGCATTCACTGCCACATAAATTTCCCTAGCGTGGAAAATATTGGACCACTTTCAATTTAATAATAAATCATTAACAATAAAGTAATCAACCTTTCTAATATTTAAAAATAGTTACTGTGGATCGGAGATGCTGCAGTCAATGTATCAAAAAACAGCGCAATCTGAAGAGCAAGATGATGAGACGTTTCATAAAGTAAAGGGCCACAGTACCTTCTTACCATGGCGCCACTAGGATCGGTACTAAGGAATCTACCGGAGTCATTGTCTATATCGGAGTACTGTCTCAAACCAGAAGAGAGAGCGGCTGTCTATGAAATATGAAGGATGCACAGGAGGGGAAGAATAAGAAGGACAGTGGAAAGGTTAAAATTTTCAAAAATAATCAATTCGTCACATGGACGCAAGATATTGAACCAATTTCACAAAATGCGCTTAAAGCAAGAAATGATACTCTATTACCTTTATTCCAATTACACTTTGAAGTGAGAACCAATTAATATAAGAAAACCAATCCACCTAGAGCTAAATATTCTCTATGAAAGTATTTCAACACACATACATAAATAATTCGTAATTTCGTAAATATTGTAACAGTTTTTATGTATGATTGGACTTAGCTGATCGTTTTCTTTTAAAAATTTGGCAATGTCTTTAAAATCTAATAGGCATAAAAATAAATGCAATATTTTGCCTTTACCGCATTTTATGAAGTCGGTTACAATTTCATAAATTTTTTCTTTTTGACTTGAAAAATACTGTAACTACAATAAGTCAGATTAGGAACGAACATCTGAACAGAATAGGAATTGACTACTGAGATCTGTTTTATTCTAATATTTTCCTTTGGAGATTTCTCCTCTATAATAATTTCACTTATGTACTTACGGCTTTGTTTTATACTTATAATTTATTTAACCTCATTCGCATTCTGATTCGCGCTCATCTAACTTACCACACAAACATATGCATGCTGACTGTTTGTCAAGATGCAGATGGCTTTTCTTCAGACAATCTATTGCTAACTGATCTGAATCTATTGCTGTACCGACTCTCCGCATCATTCCTGCCTAGTAGGAATAGAGGAGTCGAATTTGGCGTTGGTAGTGTCGTTATTATTTATAAAACCGTCCAGAATTTTAGAATGTTCGTAGTTGGTACGCGTTCAAGTCTGGACTGAATTGATCCTAATGGTAGTTGAGAACGAGTTTTGTTTTCCAAATGGTTTCACCGGTAGTAGGTGGAAAATAGTATGAACTTTCTCCAGTGCTTTCTGTTGAATCAACTTATCTAGTGCAGGCCACCATATGACCACCCCGCGTATTAGTATAGGTCTTATAACGCTGCATAGAGCCATTATACAATGCCCGGCTCCATGCCTTATCTTTTGCCTATTGCATTTTTGAAGAAGTACAGAGCAATCGTCACTTTACGTACTCTTTCTTGAATGCTAAGTTTCCTATCCATAATAAGGCCCAGACAATTTAACTTCATCATCTACAGTGTGTCCCAAAATATAACCTCACTATAAAAAAGTTGAGTTTTTAACAGTAATACTAGTTTTAATTCCTTATTTTTAATGTACAATATTTAAGAAAGAAATTAGATAAACATACAATATTTACTTATACTAAGAATATTACATATATTTAAAGAAACAAAAAAACAAAATATAATTCTTATTAACAAAAACAAGTGTCCCAAAATTTAACCTCAATATTAATTTTTTTTATAAAATTCAAGCAAAATTCAATTTATTTTAATCTCTAAACTTTCGTAAACTTGGTATTTCTCCAATGGATATTTCTCGCAAACATTGTAATACTGCTTCTCTTAATTAATTTACGGAGTTATATGGTATACCATTTATGTAGACTCTTCGTGATAATGTTCCTCACAGATTTTCTATTATATTCAAGTCTGTGTACTTATAAGGCCAATGCAGTATTTGAATATTTTCCTGGACCAAGTCTTCACTCACCTTACTGTGTGTATTGCAGCGTTATCCTGCTCAAAAATCCAATTTCTGTTCTCAATAAAATAGTTTTTAAAAAAAAAGTGGAACCGACTTCACAAAAAGCGCTAAAAAGCATAAAATAATTTTTAATTTTATATCTATTACGACATTTTGAAGTCGGTGCATATCAAACAAACCAAACAACTACAACAAAAATATTTAATCGTCATTTCTTATGATTCCCTGAGCTGAAACGTTCAGGTAGTATTATGTATTATTTTCAATTGTGGTACTGTAGTTATTTTATTTGTTTAATTTGCACCGACTTCAAAATGTCGTAATAGATATAAAATTAAAAATTATTTTATGCTTTTTAGCGCTTTTTGTGAAGTCGGTTCAACTTTTTTTTTAAAATTATTTTATTTGTCACTTTTTAGTGTCGTCTACTATGTATAATGAAGAAAGAACCATCCAAATCAGTCTACGCGTTAAAAAGTTATTTTTAACCCCCTAACCCACCTCCATTTCACTAAAATTTTTTTCTCATAGTAGCAATAAAGGAACATACTCTACCGAACAGAAAAGGAATCATCGAAATCGGTCCACGCGTTACGAAATTACTACTCCTCCACCTCCCCCACCACCACCAATGGGGGAGCATACTCTATACAACAGCAAAAGAAGCATCCAAATCGATCCAGGCGTTACAAAGTTAGGGTCCACTGTCCCCCTCCCCCCACCCTACCAACATTTTTTCTCGTGGTATCAACCAGGGAGCATACTCTACCCAACAGAAAAAGAATTATCCAAATCGGTCTACGCGTTACGAAGTTAGACTATCCCCTTTCCACCCCCACCCCTCAGCATAGGAACAAATTAATCTCCTATTAGCAATGGGGGGGGGGGGGATCACACTCTATACAAAAGAAAAAGAACCATCGAAATCGGACCCCGCGTTACAAAGTTAGGTTCCACCCCCACCCCACCAAAATTGTTTTCTCGTGGTATCAACCACGGAACATACTCTATCCAACAGAAAAAATAATTATCCAAATCGGTCCACGCGTTACGAAGTTATACTACCCCCCCCCCCCCCCCTTCCCCACACCTTAGGACAAATTTTTGCTGCTATTAGCAATGGGGGATCATACGCTGTGCAAAAAAAAAGAACCATCCAAATCGGTCCACGCGTTACAAAGTTAGGTTTCACCCCCATCCCCCACCCCCACCCTACCAAACATGTTTTTGACATGGTACCAATCGGTGAACATACTCTACCCAACAAAAAAAGAATCATCAAAAGCGGTCGACGCGTTACAAAGTTACGCCCGGTCAGACATAAAAAAAAAATACGCGTCGAACTTAGAACCTCTTTGTTTTTGGAAGTCGGTTAAAAATCTCATTAATTTTAACTTGTTCTTTATTTAGTAAATCTATATATTTTTGAGAATTTTGACGGCCATTAATAATTTTTAAATCCACGACACCATGATGTGAAATTGCACCCCAAACCATGAGTGGACCTTCACCCATTTGTCTTCTACTTAAATATATTGGTCCTTTACGCAAATCATGAAAATAGTGCTGGTTTCTATCGGTGCCATCTAGATAAAAAAAATTTTCGTCCATAAACGTACATTTTTTTGGTCTCCCACGTTTTACGTTCTTTCCAATACTTTTGCTTTTAAAATGATTATTCACTGCCCTCGGACTTCTCCCTATTGTTCACGCAATTTCCCGATTAGATTTACCATCTTTCTTTAACCTTCCGATTATGCCTCTTTCCGTGTCATCCAAAAATTTCCCTCGCGCCATTTTCTTTGAAAGAATAATTAAACAGCATTTCGTTATATAAGTTGATACTTCTACTTACAATTTAAATATATACTAGTGGATGCCCGCGCCTACGGCTTGGTGGATAGTGGGGTTGATCATAGTACAGGTAGGCCTTAGGAGGGATTGTGCTCTATTTAAAAAAATAAAAATAAGCGAAATCGGTCCACGGGTTAGGGAGGCTAAAGCAACTGAAGGTGAAAAGTTTTGTCGTGGTAAGTAAAAATGTAGGAATACATTAAAAAAAAAAAAGATTTAAAAAATAGACTAGAAAAATAAGTATGGGTTGGGAGGAGGGATGATCCACTATTTAACAAAAAAAGAATTATCCAAATCGGAGGAGAGATCTTACCCTATTTAACAAAAAAATAAAAAAATAATTATCCAAATCGGTCTACGGGCTAGGAAGATTCCCTCAGTAGCAAATGGAGGAACCTATAATATACAATTCATCCAAAGTTCACCCGAACCAAATCCGGCACTCCATTCCCAAGTTATAAGCCCTCATATTTTTAACTTTAAGGCCACGCCCACATTTTGTTATAGCTCCACCCCCAATTTTAACATTCAGAAATGGTAGCCCACGATATACCCTATCCTATATCAAAAGTTTCTTTTTTTTTGTAAAATAAGCTATTACGGCCCTGCTATGGGCCGGGGCAAAATTTAAACACGCTTATAGCACAGTTTAATGGATTTCTAATTGATGGGAATTTATCCAAAGGAAATCCGTCCAGTAGTTTCTCAGAAATGAAATGTACAAAATTTAAGATACTCACGTTTTATAAAGTATGTGAGAAGATAATTTCAAAAAATTCTTGAACCGAAAAACACAAATTATCACAAAAATCTACTTTGATTGCACTTCCAACTTGGATACAAATGAAGTGAGGTTATATTATGGGATAGCAGTAGTTTGGTAAATCTATTTTGTTATATGAAAATATTCTTGGCTTTGCTGGATTGAGTATAAATAAAAACTATGCTTATTACTGTGAGTTAACTAAAGCAGAATTCACGATGAAAAGTGGCGGATTAAGTGAATTTACTCTGTTTGAAAACTAGACTTATTAGATACAATTATTTATGCCTAAATGTATATTAAACCTTTTATATAAATTATAAAAGCATTTTGAATAAAAATTTCAGGCTGATGAATATTTAAAAAAAAAATATAAGAAATAACTCCGACCAGTAGGGTAATGATATTGGAAACACATTTGGAAAATTATACGGTTCCATATGGCTTGTAAAGCATATTAAACGAAAAGCACTTTTGCAAATTAACCGAAAGTTCTGGGTGATGAGAGTTATGATTGCCGCAGAAATGCAAATAAAAATTGATATAATTTTATCTTTCATTTCACCAAATCTCTTTCAAAAAGATTGTAATAAATTGATTAAAGGGTGACTCAAATTAAATAACAAATGATTTTGTGTATAAAGCTTATGGGGCCTTGTTTAATTTCAAATAATGAAAAAGCAGTCCGTGGTTTTTTGGCACGTTTGTGTTTGCTAATTGTACTGAATCTATTTGCCGCAAGACATGAGCCACCATATTAATTAAAGTGGCCTCATTTTACCGGCTTCCCTTAAAAGGGATTGAAGAGTTATAGAAAGTGGCTACATATATAAATTGCGTGTCTACCAAAAGCTTTCAGGATATATATCAACGCAAAAGCCAACGAACATGATTATTTTAAGAGTTTGATGGTAAACGACGGTTACTAATTAACTTCGCAGCCGGATACATTAAGAGAACATTTCGATTTCATTCTGAGAAACCCAAACTTATTCCGCTTTTTTTTCATGTGAAAGTCTGTTTGCATATTTCAACTTTACATTATATCTTATAAAATTTTGACTGACGAAACACGTCTTCTAGTGTTTTGTATAACCCCAGGGGACAACCCTATGATGCGTTAGCATGTTTTAGACCGGAAGAGAATTAGTGTACGAGGAATGAGGGAACGTGAATGTGTTTATTTTTGCATTGCTGGGAGCTAGGTAACAGCTCAAAGACGGAATGGATTAATAGATACTAAAAGAGTGGTAGTATTAATCTAAAAAACGATAAATATTTAAGGCAAGGGTAGGGTGGCTTTAAATATGTTGTTAAGGTTTAAAATGTTAGCATTTCATGGAATACT
The DNA here is from genome assembly GCA_964036015.1 of Leptarthrus brevirostris. Lineage (NCBI taxonomy): Eukaryota > Metazoa > Arthropoda > Insecta > Diptera > Asilidae > Leptarthrus > Leptarthrus brevirostris. Next base: position 46,086,411 of record OZ038371.1, read on the forward strand.
CTATAACTTTTTTTAGTAAAAAACCAGTAAAATTTGTTGTTTTTTGTTTGGCAAAAACTAGAGAAAACAGAAGTGTGATGGTATTAGGTAAATATTCCGGTCAAAATTTTCGGCAAACCAAAATGTAGAAACATTTATTCTCCTTTTGGTTAGCGAACATATAGCTTCTGTCTAATGTTATAATTAAAATTGAACTTAGTCCGCGGAATAATGTATTTTAGCCGACTTTCATTCGGCATGATTACTAACGTACATATGTTTACTGACTTAGTCCTGAATTACACGAGAGGGATTTTACCCCATAACTCACGGCAATTCTCTTTTGTGCAAAAGTAGAAAAACCCTCGGAGTGTTGCTACGAAAGGGGCTTCGATTGACGTTAGAAAACCGGTTCATAAGTGTTTTGCAGGGTTGACAATTTGTATTCACCGGCTCAAGCAATACTAAATCAACCTGAGACCAAAGATTTTTCGAACCCTAATGAGGAAGTTACGAAAATGGACAAAACCAATTCAGGAAAAACTCAAGCAAAACCCCTACGATTCGTGATTGACACTCACAGGTGACACTCTTGCTACCTCACTTCTTTCACCGTGAAAAAAACAGGTTTTCGTCACTCATGGGATAAAATCCCTCTCGTGTAATTCATAACTTATATACGTGCAGGCCAGCAAAGGAATTAAAAAGGGCGAGCAATGCTCTTCTGGTATTAAAATATAAAGATTTCAATAATCACTTATAGTACAGTCAAATATGTCTAAATAAGTACCAATCAGCGGAAAAACTTTCATCTGGCTGGATTTTTGCCTACAGCGACATATGTATTGACATCTTAAACGTCCTCATCGACATTCTATAAACATACGAGGTGTGTTCAAAAAGTATCGCGAATTTTGTGTTTTTTCAAAAATTATTTATTTATTCATGAATATCTATTTTGTCCCCTTCAAAGTAATCCCCATGAGATATTATACACTTGTGCCAACGGTTTTTCCAATCTTCGAAGCACTTCAAAAAATCATTTTTTTTAATCTTGTTCAGCTCCTCCTTCGATGCCGTCTTTATCTCGTCAAGCGAGCGTAACGTCGTCCTTTCATGGGCCTCTTCAGTTTAGGGAACAAGAAAAAGTCACAGGGGGCCAGATCTGGGGAATACGGTGGCTGCGGCATCATTAGTGTGTTGTTTTTGGCCAAAAATTCGCGCACAAGCAACGATGTGTGAGCAGGGGCGTTATCGTGGTGCAAAAGCCAATTTTTGTTCTTCCACAAATCCGGGCGTTTCTGGCGGATTGCTTCACGCAAATTGCGCATAACTTGCAGGTAATATTCCTTATTGACCGTTCTTCCCTGTGGCAAGAACTCATGATGCACCACGCTCCTGCAATCGAAAAAAACTGTCAGCAAAACTTTCACATTCGACCGAACTTGGCGCGCTTTTTTCGGTCTTGGTTCGTGCGGCAGCTTCCATTGAGATGATTGAGCTTTGGTTTCCACGTCATAACCATAAACCCACGATTCGTCACCAGTTATGACCCTCTGGAGCAAATTTGGGTCGTCGCGGACAGAGTTTAACATCTCATTGGCAATGTTCATGCGATGCTGTTTTTGGTCGAAATTGAGCAATTTTGGTACGAATTTCGGGGCGACCCGTCTCATGCCCAAATCATTGATAAAAATCGAATGGCACGAGCCAATCGATATGTTTAGGTCCTCAGCAACTTCTCTAACGGTGATTCGACGATTGGCCAATACCATTTTCTCCACTTCATTAATTTTTTCGTCTGTTGTTGAAGTGCTCGGGCGTCCGGCACGCTCTTCGTCGTTCACATCTTCTCGGCCTTCTGAGAACATTTTGTACCACCGATAAACATTGCTTCGGTCCAAGGTAGCTTCTCCGTATGCCACAGTCAACATTCGGAATGCATCCGCGCACTTAATTTCGTTTTTCACACAAAATTTGATACAGGTTCTTTGATCCATTTTTTTGAATAGGTAAAAATCGAAGACGATCCAAAACATGTGCAAGCAAAGCAGCTGTCAACAATTAAGTGAACATTCAAAATGGCCGAGCTTGTCGGCATAAGTGAGAGACATGAGTACCAACATAACGCCACAAAAAAATCGAAATTCGAATATACGTAACCCGCGAAAATTCAAAATTCGCGATACTTTTTGAACACACCTCGTATGTTTACCTTAGTTAAGAGGAGGCGACAAACAACTTTCGCGATATATACACTCGCTGTCAATATTCCAAATATCAAAGTTTTCATTCAGACATAATTATATTTTGTCAAGTACTTTTAGTGATTTTAGGCGGTTTCATATTAAACCCTATTTCAGAGGAAAATATGAGTAAATTATTTTCATAACGAATTTAAATTGGAAACAAAACAAAAACAAGCGATAAGCTGCTTAAAACTTTTGGCCAAGAGTGTATATGGGGACATTTAAGTAATATAATCTATATCAAGTGGGATTTAAGTGAGATTATTTGTACGAAGCCATTATAGTCACGTCTATAACTAAAATCTTGTGGAAAACTCAATATATAGGTATACCGATCACTTAAAAGTTTTGGGAATTACCAAATCTGAGGTGTGTGAAAATCGTCATTACCTGAAAGTATTTCTTTCACCTTTTCATACCTTTACTTAATTCTCCTAAAAACATTGTTGCAATACAGTCGTTTTAACGTTCTGGATTTGTTTTCAAAATGAGTGTATGCCACAAATAGTGATTTTGTGCGAACTAGGAATAATATTTCGATTGAACTTTTCTTAGTAAATTTAATTAAAAAAAATTGGAAGGCACATTTTGCTTGACTGCGGTTTATATAGTTTAAAATAAAAAGGATATCAGTAAGATAAAGGATATATCTCATTTTTTTTTAATACTCTAAAGAAAATGTTTATCTGATACTGTGATCACTTCCATTAATTTCAAAAATGGGCTGTAAAGTGAAATTTCCAACGAAAAAATTGCACTGAAAAAAATCCTTCTCAACGACAAATTGCCAAATTTTTAAAAGTTGTGCAATCCACAGTGAGCAAAATCGTAAATACACCGTATCCAGAATTAGGGCAACCGAGCTCATCAAGGAAAAATTGTGGAACGAAAAACGTGATTTCTGAAAGGTTTAAAAGGTAGGTCGTCCGCACATCACTAGCGAATAGATCGGTTACAAGTACTTACATAGCTGGCAGCGCATTTAAGGAAAGAAGGGGTTGAAGTTTCTGCAAGGACAATTCACCGAACATTCTGTGAAGAAGGACTGCATTCTCGTAGACCTTGAAAAAAAGCTAAAATAACCTCTAAAATGGCGACAAAAGGCTTCTCTTGGGCAAAATAATTCGAATATTCGAAGATTTGAATAATGTAGGAATCATCAGTCTTCTAATTCGGCATGATATTTGAAATTTCAAGTATTGAAATCGGTTTAGAAAAATTTAAGCAATTATTTCAATCAATATTTCAACTTAAGGAAAAAGGCTCTCAGTATGTTACTAGACGCATCGTGAAGCGTTCAATCCAGAATGCGTTTAGCAAACTTTAAAGCATGACCACCGTGCCATGGTTCCCGAGTTCAAGAACAGATCTCTCCGAGAGTTCTTAAAATTGAATTTAAAAATCCAGTCCGTCTCTGGGCTATTGACTAGCTCGCAGCAGTGCAAAATCAAGGCATTCAAGTTTCCTCACTCTCCTTACCTTAATTCCCTTTCGGCAAAATCCATACTAACGCATCCAAGGGTTGCCACTAGGCTTTACAATATCGTAAAAAATATGGAAAGAAGAAACAGATATAAAAGCTATGTGTTCTAGGCTAGTAAGAGGAATGACTTACCGTATTGCTAAGTTAATAGAAATCAAAGTCTAAGTTTGAAGATTGAAAATAACTGCCACCATAAGACTTTTAAGGGCGAATTATTATTATATTAAATCCAGTCAAAATAGCAACAAAAAAGTAAAAACCTAGACAAAATTCCCATAGAGCTAAAAAATCAGAAATTTTAATAATTTATTCCTTTGTTGTGTCACTTTGTAGGTATTTAACAATTGTAGGTATTTAATATTAGATAACTAAATCAACAACTTACTTTGGCAACTGTCAAACTACCCATGTCTCATTCAGCAAAATGATCATTCAACGAACTTAATTCTTCGCTGTCGTGTGCCTTGGGTATTAGTTTTAAAAATAGGTATTATCATATTTATAGAGCGTGCGTGTTCCGACAAAAAACCACCTTACACATTTTCTCCTATATAATCGCTCGCATGTGTCAAACGGTGTTTGTTAGGTATTGAGGAAACTTAACATGAACCTAAATAAAATATTAAATTGGTTAACAATAACAGCGGCACGACTACCACATCATGATGCCCGGGTTCGAGGTTCTAGTTCGCAGCAATGCAAAAGAAGACACTAGATATCCTTTACTCCCCTTACCCTAATTCCCTTCCGGCCTAACCATGCTAACGCTTTAAAGGGTTGTCCCCTTACTTAACTTAATTAGCGTTTTCTTTAAAAATATTATGATGAATACACTGATGTCACGTATATTCTTGTATATTTAAACAAAAATATTTTATCGAAAGTTTTGGGACTATATACGTGATCACAATATAATACAGCTGCCTAAATCGTTGTTTAGTTATTTGTATTTACAGTTCTTGGTTTCTTGCTAAGGCGTCTAGCATAGCTAAAGAAAAGCTAAAAAATTTGTGCTGCTGTTGAATTAAAGCGAAAAGGATTTACCTTTTCTTTATTAGAAATGCCAATCATAACGAAATGTTTTAATATTTTCAATTTCATTTTATTTCATTTTTTTGTTACATATATGTATGATGTTGCCAAAGCTCAGGATATGCCCAATGATGCTAAAGCACAGCCTTGGCAGGAAAGGAATTAAGTATGAGGGAAATGGATTAGAAGGTTGAGTGAAGGAGGTGTCGTTGTACGCCGCGTTTGAAAGTTTCAGGCTCCAAAGACGAGGTCAAAACAGAAGATGGTAAACTGTACTACATTCGTGTTGTTCTGCTTAGAAAAGATTCCCGAAATTTGACGGTACGTGCAAATTTGATCTGGAGAGTATATTGGTGAGAGCGACCTGTAGATCTTATATCGCGCGCTGTCATATGTCTATAAGGAATCAGGCTAGCAATTTGGTTAGAACAATGGCCATGGAAATAGCGATAGAAGAGTGAGAGACAACCGACATTCCGTCGATGCTCCAGAGAGTCAAGGCCCTCAGAGATTAGGTTAGGTTAGGCGATTCCTCACCAATAAGTTTAATAGCCTTACGCTGGACTTTGTCTAACGCGGATAATGCGGTGTGTCCTGCCCCTGCCCAAATATGGGAATTATATTCAAGTCTAGGCCTAATGTGGGACTTGTAGATCAGCGCTAAGTCAGGTGGGGTGAAATATTCCTTACATCTCTGTAGAAAACCCAAATATTTCATCGCATTTTTAGCGATTGCAAATATATTATCCCTAGATGTTTAGGGAGGGTGAATTGGGTATATTCACTCCGTCGACTGAAATAGGTTGGGGGTGAACTGGGCGTTTTTTAAGGGACATTAAACAGCATTGAGTTTTGGATGCATTAAACGTAACACGATTTGCTCTGACCCAAGCGAGGACCATAGAAATGTCGTTGTTTAATAATCTAAACATGCGTTCCCGATTGACTTCTGTAGCATTTCCACGTAAATTCATTACAGAATCAAATTAGTACGCAAAATCAAGGGTGCTGTCGTCGGCGAAACTATGAATAGGATTGAGAGTAAGGGATAAGAGATCATTAATTAAAAGAAGAAATAAGGTTGGTGAGAGAACTGAACCCTGAGGTACACCGGCATTTATTTCGTAGGAATCAGATGTAACTCCGTCAATTACTACACGGATTGAACGGACAAAAAACTCTCTATCCATTTGACGAGGGTAGGGTGCAGACAAAATGTTTGAAGTTTGGCTAAAAGGGCAGCATGCCAGACTCTATCAAAAGCCATTGAAATATCAAAAGCGACGATTTCGGACTCACTAAAAAATAATGAAGACAATGATTCTAACCCTCCGTTAGAGCCGTTAGTAAGTCTCCGGTTGAGCGGCCAGCGCGGAAACCGTACTGGCAATCGTTGATAAGATGGTTATTTTCTAGATATTTCAACAACTGAGAGTTGATGAGTGATTCAAAAACTTTGGATATGATCGAGGTTAGTGCAATTGGTCTGTAGTTAGAGGGGTCGCATGCCTCTCCTTTTTGAAGTATCGGCTGGACATGAGCAGGTTTCCATACACTTGGAAACATTCCTGTTGAATATGACAGGTGAAAATGTTTACGCAGAGGTTTAGCCAAGGCAGAGGCGCAGGGTTTTAAAACAAGGGGCGAGAAACCCGCAGGCCCAGTAGCTTTGGATATGTCGAGTTTCGAAAGTACTCTAAAAACTTCCCGAGTGCGAAAGTGTAGTGGCTTTTGCCTACTAGTGCACTGTGATGGAGATGGGAGTGGTTGCGATGAAGGTGGGAAGTACGAATCATCAGCAAAATTAGCAACAAACAGGTTGGACTTGTCCAATGAGTCAGTAAAAACATTCCCATTATAAATGAGTGGTGGTGTTGACGAACAGGTGAGATTGCTCTTTACGGTTTTTACTAGAGACCAGGAGCCCTTACTACCCTTTTGAGTGGAAAATACCTTCGAAATTGAACTTTGCCCGACTAACTGCTGAATTGCAAATATTCCGCGCATCTCTATAGATACGTCTCAATTCCTCTGAAGGGCACAATTTATATGCCTGGAAGGCTGCTTCCTTCTTTTTAATGGCTGCGAAACAGTCATTATTGAACCAATTGGTGTTAGTTGGTTTGATGTTCTTGAAGCTATGAGGAATAAAGATAAGCATTCCAAACCATAGGATGTTCAAGATATAATCGGTGCTTCTGTTAACATCTCTTATATAAAAGAAATCAGACCAATCCAGCTCTCTGAGATATTTATTAAGTCCCGCCCAATCAGCATTTTTATGCTGCCACACTAATCTTTTAGTGGAGTTTAGGTTAGAGGTTTTCAGAGAGGAGGTGGAGAATTGGGCGGAAATAAGACAATGGTCCGAATTACCCAAGGGAGCAGTTACCGAAACCAAGTAATTTTCTGGATGCGATATTAGAAATAGATCCAAGAGATGCGCGTTGTGCCCCAAAGTTTCAGGAACACGAGTCGGACACTCAACGAGTTGTTGCAAATTACGGACTTGTGGTAGAAAAATGCCTGAGCCACTTTGTGTTGAGGACATTGAAATCGCCAGCAAGAACGATTTCAGAAGAGGGGGATATTTCAAAAATCTTATCGATATCGGAAGACAGCTTATCAAAGGAGCACACAGTGTCAGTGCCAGACATATTAGGGCTGCAGTATAAAAAGCAGAAGTGAATAATGTGCCGATAGAGTTTAAATCTAATCCAGACATAATTAAATTTTGGATTAGTAGAGTAATAAGGAATAGAATTGTGTACAAAACGTAGAAATTTATAGTGGACCTCCATTATGTAGCAGATGTACTAAGCCAAAATATCGTAAACGTTACTTGCTAAGCAAAATATAAGAACTTCCAAGAACCTTGGCGCTTGTAACCATTTAATTAAGTTTTCTCTAATAAGTACGAAAAATAATTGGACAATTTGCAGCGGTTCGGATTCTGGTAAAGAAAAAAATTTCACATTCAAAATCCAGTTTTCGCATCATAAATTGAATTGCCGGGTATAAAAATTAGATAGGAAAAAAATACAAACTTCATTTAAAAGCATTTGAAATTGAATACCGTTTTGTTATATCCTAAACACACAGCGCTACAAATTATTATTTGACTAAATAATGATTAAACACTATTTATATATTAGGTTACTGGTACAAAGCCAATCTTAAAAGATGATAATCAGCTGTTTTCCTTTGAGGTTTTGACGGTTTTAAAGAAATGGATCAAACGCAGATTTTGAAACTACGTATTATGAATTCTATTTCTCAGCACCAAAAGTTGCTGTTTTTTCTGCCACCCTTGATCTTCTGGATTAAAGAAAATTCCAAAACGGTAATAAATTTACATTTTTTCAATATGATTTAGGGCCATAATCGTTTTTGGTTAAATTAACGTTTTCCACTGTAAATTTCTTCAATACAGATTTGATACTGTTTATGGTAAAAGTAACATCCCAGGGATCAATGCTGAAACAAGTATTTTCCATGTTAATTTAACGCTTATGCATTTTTAACTTAGTCATTTAAAATTACACTGATCCTTTTAATTTTTTACACCCCTTTTCCTCTTTAATAAAACAACAAAACAATTCTTACCTATTCTTAATATGTTGTTTTCAATATACTATATATACATAGATGTATCTGCTTTCTTCATATATATACGCAAGGTGCGGCAAAAGTCCGCCAACAATACAATATTTTCCCAAGGGAAAAGTTTCACCTGACGAGAAAAAGGGGAAAGTAATCAGCAATTACTCTACAATTGCACGGGCTTGGCCAGCAGAAGGTGAAAAGCTTTAGGACTAGAAGATTATGCTTGTAAAGTTCTGAAACAGCTTCTCAGGCTTATTGCCAGTTGTTTCTGGTTCTAAATAATACCTATAATAATATTCAGGTGCGATTCCACGGATGTGGTAACACAACGGACCTTTCTCAGAGCTATGTGATCGGCTCTCCGATAGCCTCCACCCTAACCTAACTAGGGAAAGTCGAGCCTGTAGATAGAAATAAGGCTATTCTAATGAACCTGATCCAAAAGAGATCGATATATCGAACAGAACAGTGGAACCTTCTGAAGCAAGAGTGCAGGATTTCTCTTGCTTCACAGGGGTTCACCTGATTCAATTAAGTAATTGCAAGCTACATATATACGAAGACAACTAGTTAGCTCTCGTAAGTACGGCTAATGGCAGCTCAATACAGGATATTGTTATCCTAAACAAGAAATCCCAAGGCAAATTTCGCCAGTTGCTACGGCTTTATGATCAACGGCTTAGGCTTCATTAACCTAAAGATCTATCAAAAGGACCTAAGGGCGCGTGCGTCCCACATCACCTCGTTGACAAAGGAAAATCATGGTGTCACGGCGCATCCCTGTGAAGAATAAAGCGACACGCAATCCATATCCGAGGTGGTGGGGAAATTTTTGTTGAAAGCTTAGACGAGAGAATGTGGACGAACTTCAGCTCTCGTCTATCGAAGAGCGATTTACAGCTTCAAGGCTTTCAAATCACCGAGCTTGAATGGTATAATCCCTACTGAACGTCAAGCAGCCGTCGAAGTTTTAATGCTGCCCCTGGAAGTCATCTATAAAGACTGCATAAAGCTCACGTCCGTTCCAGATTCTTGAACAAAGGTCAAGGTGGCGTTCATTCCCAAAAAAGGAGGGCTCTCTCTGTCCCAACATCCATGTAGCAAGATTAAGGTGAGTCCATTAAGATAGCGTTGTATGAACTGGTCGATAAGATAAAGGATCAATCAAATACGAAGAATTTACCCTCGAAGCTTTTCCTGATATTGAGGGTGCTTCATATAACGTCAAACCAGAGCCGATAACGGCATCCTTAAGGAGACTTGATATAGATAGTGCAAATATCGTGCTTATACATCTTGTGATTAAAAGCAGGATTGTAAACTTCTGGGAGGGGGGGGGGCAACGGATACACCATTGAAAGATTCGCAACAAGAGTGACAAGAGGGACTCTCTAACCGCTTCTGTGGAATCTGTCTCTCAATGATTTACTTCTGGAACTAGAACACTCCAGTTCTATGGTTTCCATCACCTGCGTCAAAGACGTCGCCCTATTAATCTCGAACAGACACTCAAATATCCTAACTTAGGTCATGCAAAATGCTTTTTTGAAGCTATTCTCCTAAGTGACCAAGCTCAATATCTTGTTCTAGAAAGGAACAATATCGAAGAAAGAGTACGTAAAGCGACGGTTGCGACATGTATATTCACAGCTAGATAAAATTCACTGTATTTATCAAAAAAATGTATCACAATCAAAGATATCCCAGTTAAAGGTCACAGCTAGTTTTGTAAACTGAATAAACATTGTCAACACAGCCAAGAATATTGTAAATGTTAAACAGGTTGGAGATAATAATGAAGTGAGATTATGTACGCAAAAATGTTCAGTAATTCAGACAACGTTTAAAGTTCAGTCAGTGAGGTTGCAGTAAATTTATTACTCAGAAGGTACAGGTCCTTCTCATTTCACCAAAACGTCATAAAGAGAGTATGCAAAATATGGGGCATGGAATCACTTATTGTGTACTGGCTATTCTATGTCAGCGTTATAAGACTTATACTTACAAACGGGGTTCCACTCCTAATGGAGGAATCAGTGGAACTTTCCACTGATGGCTTTAAGTTGGATGGTAAAGTTAGTTTTTCGTTTGCCTACTGAAAACATCATGGCTATAAAGGTGAATTAGTATATCTATAGGACAGCGCAATGCCGAAAAATTGCATCTGTATCTGCTGTACAGGCTGTTATGAAATCTCTCACGGGAGTATATACGACCTCTGCATGAATGGCTGAACACTTTAACACACCTCGAATGGATACCGGAGTATAGTGACGTATCAGGTAACTTTAATGACTATGAGATAGTGAGAATCGGCCGTACTTTATTAGAAAATAAACTAATCAATTAAACAATCACAAATCAAGATGACTAACGATAGGTGCCAAAAGGGAACATGCCTTCCTAATCACGCGGCAGACTTAACCTACTTTCGACCTTAAGGGGGGAACCTCCTCCAGAAACTAATTTTTAAAATTTTTTTTGGTTTCAAAAATTCATTTACTATCTACAAAATAACGAGGAGTCAAGTTTGATCAGCTGTACCGCCGCCATTTTGTTTTTTCACTAACGAAGAAATTTAATTTCTTTTGCAATTGTCTGACAACCGCATGAGCCGTCAATTAGGCCCCCCCTACCCCCTTTTCAGAAGGTTATAGCCGAATTTCGGCATGTTGATTGCAAGAACCTAGTTCGGTTCATACGGAGCTCAAAATGGTTTTAGGTCTCATTTGTAGAGATGGGGATCAGACCCGAACGTAGCACCGCAATGAGCAATTATGGCCCAAGTATGCCTTCCCGTTGGGACGCAGCCACTTCTAACTAGCTTAACAATTAGGAACAGAAAAGGTGACACCGTTCATTAAATGTAAGAGGTCCGACAGATTGCTTTTGTGAAGGGTGTACCTTTCGAACGACTTTCCCACGTAAAACTGCCTATATGTATATAAGAGCAATGATTGCTGTTAAACACCATCTTATAATCGCCTACCATAATATTTAATGATGTAATGGCATGTTATTTAACTTCGTTGAAACCGGTCCTGTGGCTAGTGGAGAAATAAGGTTGGATGGGCACATGCCAATCAGAACACCTCGGTATAAAAAGAGCATTGGATTAGATAGGTATGCTTGTACTACAGTTATGTCAATAACTAATCTTACGCACCTCAAATTTGTTACTATGTCTTAAAATTGTTTAAAATCCATTTTTCTTTTCGATAAAGTGCCTTCAAGTGATAGCGTCATATTTAACTCATCGACTCCCTAACTCCGAATTATACTAATCTTTCTAATATAGCGTTATAAGTTAAAAATGTATTTAAAATTTCTGCTTGCCGTATGCCCTGTATCCATAAAATTGAATTTCAAACGAGTTGGTGGCCACAGAGAAGATTATGTAGGACAGGAACTAGAAACAGCTAAAAGATAAAAGCTTTGTTTGATAGAGAATGCTTTAAAAATTACACAACGGCAGTCCTTTATTCTTAAGCGAACAACAACTGTGATTTTAACCAGTTGCGAGCAATGTCCTGCAAAATCACAAATTCTAGTCCCACCCTATAAAATTTAAGATACGTTTCACAGAAAGGGAATCCATAACTTCCATTTCCTGTCACAAATTTCCCATTTTAGTGACATTATGGTCATACGCTGCAGCAGTGATTTACGAGTCCGTGCTGAACATGCAAATATCTGCAGCAGCGTATGCCACATCGAAGCATTCGTGAGTGTATCCTTGTTTTTCTTGATTTCTTTTGTATTATTTTTTTTAGGTTTTTCCTTCTATGTAACATTTTTCATTCGGAATAAAAATGTACTTTTTCTCCCCACTCCTCGTAGCTACTTGAACAGCCGAAAATATAAAACATCCGGCATTTTTCGAGATGCAATTGTGATGCATCCTAAATTACAGTCAAAACCCATGGGGATTGGGACGTAACAGTTACAGTAGCCATACAAGGAAAATTTATCGTGGGGTTACCGTTTGATAACGGTAAAATTTATTTTTTAAATGGACAAATCAAAATCTCGTTAGTTCAAGAGGGAAATTTATTAACGTTATGGGATATACCCCAATGCATGAAAATGTTTTTCTGTGGGTGCCCAGCAAGAAGATCAGCTTTGCCCGGTTTTTAATTCCGCCTAACTTAATCCCCTGCAACCTGCCCTTAGCAGACTGGAATGGAGTATCTCCCACGCCTGTTTGTCTTTTCAAATACCGCAAAGTGTGTATTTGGTTGGCAGGCTGGCTCATGGGAGATTATTTTAGCGGTTTATGTCCACATGAGAATCCACGTACGCAAATGTACGACCTCATGAGCCACCCGTCGGTCCTTACCCCCTATGGCTTACAAAGAACAGCGCTCTAGGAAGTTGGGGCACCAGCTGAGGGAAGGTGAACGTTGATAAATGGCTTCACATATTGTATTTATGTCTGAGAGGGGTGGTGTATCTTATAGGATACTCTAGTGGAGCCCTATTCTTTTGCGGTTAAAGACTGCCCTCCTACCGTCCTGCCCTCTTTTTACCTTTGACTTGACTTGGTCTTGACATCAGTGTAGCACCCCCGAGTGTGCGAACTTCGGGAGATTTCTTTTTGTTTTTTAGTTAAAGAGTCTGCGGGAGTGTTGGAAAGACAAGAGAAAAATCGTGAAACGTATGAGGCAAGATGGAAGCGCAATGATCCAGAAGGAATAAAGCCAAAAATAAAAGGGAAAATGGGTCTTGTATACGAGTCAGTCAAGTACGATTAGGTACGTTTGGGGTCGCATTGTCTTCTTGATTTACTGGCGGTGTCTTGTGCGGATTATGACTTTGTGGCATGAACTTAAGAAGGTAAATTTTGAGCTTAATGTTCCTTTAGTTTGATTTATTGCGCTAGCCTACATGCAAGGCACCCCAAATAGTTGTTTTTCTTGTTACTTTTTACGTTTTGGAGGTAGTTGCACTTTACGAGGTTCACAAATGCGTTTCTCGCTAGTAATTGATAAAATGTGTACACATTTCATGAGCTTTTGTAACAGAAGGAGCTCTGCAGAAATACAAAGGTCCACGTATGCTGTCGAGTTCTTACTGTCCAAATTGAAGTTTATGAGTACTTCAAGAGATTTTTAATGATATATGGACATTTCTCCACTATTAAGGACCCTTTATGTGTTAGTCTCCTGAGGAGCTGTTTGTTTTTGTAGTAAAATCAGTATTTTGTTGAATTTTATTTAATTAACAAAGGAAGATAATTATCCCATTATCTAAATTGGTAATTTAATACTGTGACTGTTTGAACTTTTGCGAAAATTAACGTGTTCTGATATCCGTATATGACAGGGAAAGAAAAAATGTAATTGAATATTTAAGTAAATGATTGCCTGGGATTTTTTGCTATAACATAAATTAATGCAAAAACTAGTTAATTTCTAATAACTTTCCGAATAAGGGTATGTTCAAACAGCGCGCGGTGCGATGCTTAGAGGTGCTAAGCTAAAACATATACTGAACACAAACTTTAGCGCGCTGTGTAAACACCATTATCTTACCTAAGATTTTAAAGAAATAGTTTCAAGCGATGAGTTTAAATGATATTGATGCATGCTACCACGCAAAGGACTCAAAATATAGAATTTATAAGGACGGTTTGGTGAAACTAAGCTAAAATTAAACTAAGCCCTAAATATTGAACAATATATAAAAATCAGGCTTAATATCTTGGATATATAGTATCGGCAGGAATTAGCACTGATTCAAAGAAAATAGCTTCGGTGTAGTAGTTTCCTAGAACTAGCTACTCACTATAGTGTAACTGCACTAGTTTCCGGACATGCTCATGTATTCGGATACTCTTCACTTTATTTGCAAATAATAAGGAAATGGCCTACGTATGTAACTGCTTAAATTCGGTTGGCATATTCTTTACTTGGAAATAAATCATCGATATGCAAAATTTAAGGGATGTACATGCTCTTTTTGAGCAAGGGCGCATCATTCAGTTGATGTACTTCGCGTAAAAAAGTTCGGCAGTTGATTCGAAATAGTGCAGTGAAATTTAAAGAAACAAAGTCAAAATAATTATTTCATTTAGTCGATGTCTGTATAACACATGGGCTGAAAAGTCCCGGGCCTAACAAAGAAAACGCGGTTTTTTTTTTGTTCAAAATTGGCTTTATTCATCAACGTAAGCTCCATCAAGAGCCACACAATCATTCCAGCGCCGCTCTAACATTTCAATACAACTTTTGTAGAACGATTTATCTTTTGCCTCAAAATAGGCCTCAGTTTCAGCGATAACCTCTTCATTCGAGCGAAATTTCTTACCGGTGAGAATTTTTTTAAGGTCTGCGAACAGCCAGTAGTCGCTGGGAGCCAAATCTGGCGATTACGGTGAATGTGGAAGCAATTCAAAGTTCAATTCATGTAGTTTCGCCATTGTTTTGATTGACTTCTAACACGGTGCGTTTTCTTGATGAAACAAAATTTTTTTCTTTGCCATATGCGGTCGTTTCTTTGCAATTTCGGCCTTGAAATGCTCCAATAATGCTATTTAATATTCAGTGTTAATGGTATTTCCCTTCTCAAGATAGTCGATGAATATTACACCACGCACATCCCAAAATACCGAGGCCATAAAGTTTCCAGCCGATTGTTGTGCTTTCGGGCGCTTTGGACGAGGTTCATCAGTTGCTGTACACTCAGATGACGATCGTTTTGATTCCGGAGTGAAGTGATGGATTCATGTTTCATCCATTGTTACATATCGACGCAAAAATTCCGGTTTGTTCCGTTTAAACATGGCCAAACACCGCTCAGAATCATCAACACGTTCTTGTTTTTGGTCAACAGTGAGCAAACGCGGCACCCACTTTGAACAGAGCTTTCTCATAGTCAAATGCTCATGCAATATAAAGCCAACACATTCTTTTGATATCTTTACGATGTCAGCTAACTCACGCAACTTCACTTTTCGATCATTCAAACGATTTTGTGGATTTTTTGATGTTTTCTGGTGTTACCGCCTCATTTGGACGTCCACTGCGTTCTTCATCATCGGTGTCTCTACGACCACGTTTGAAGTCAGCAAACCAACCTTTTATTATTGTTTCCGGTGGAGCGGAGTCCTTATAACACTTTTGAAGCCATTGCTCCGCTTGAACGGTATTTTTTCCCATCAAGAAGCAGTGTAAAAAAAAACACGAAATTGTTTTTGATCCATTGTTCCGAAAATAACAAAAGTAGTGTTGCTCTTAGCACAATAA
Source organism: Leptarthrus brevirostris (assembly GCA_964036015.1). NCBI lineage: Eukaryota > Metazoa > Arthropoda > Insecta > Diptera > Asilidae > Leptarthrus > Leptarthrus brevirostris. The sequence goes on from OZ038371.1 coordinate 46,102,007, forward strand.
CTCACAAACTTATAAGTCGAATATCATGAAATTTTAACAGCTTTCTTTTGAAGGTTAGTACTTACTGAAAAAGCGGTGAATGCAATAAGAATAGCGCCATCTATGTGTTAGGCCCGGGACTTTTCAGCCCATGTGTTATATTGATTAAATAGTAATTGCGCGTCCTGAAACTGAAACAATAAAAGCAGTATTTTTTAGTTTTCGGACACAGTTTTTAGAAAGTTTAAATAAAACTCAGACTGTATATCAAGAGAAATTTGTTCCTCTTTACTCTCTAATGCGATTATCATATATATTCTTTATAACAAGAAAACAGTTGAACAGGTTTTTTAAATTATTTGAAGTGTTCGGACGCGTTTTACTAAATATAATTTCTTCCGTCCTACTACTAAAATACCAGATTCAATGTCCGGACAAAGTTGTTAAAATATATTTATTATTTTGTTTAGTTTTAAGTTGTGTGCAATTCATAGAATGTATCTATTTGTTTTTCATTTTTGTGAAATGTGCCATGAATTATGATAACAATTCTTTATTTTAGTAAATATTTCAAAAAGCTTCCTTATTTTTGTATTTTCAAATCAAAAAAATATTTCTGTCCGACTACTAAACCGATAGTGTCCGAATACTAGAAAAAAGTCAACTTTTCTGCAAAACCCAAAAGATTATAAAAAATGTAATTAAACTAAATTAAAAATATATACGGATTCAATAAAGACACACAACAAATAAAAAGTGTTAAGTGTCCTTTATGAAGAATTTTGTTTGAACAAATAAGACAGTAGGATTAAAGAGGGATTTGTGCAACGCGCTTATGCTTACACGCTCGAAGGCAGGAGCTGCTATCATCAAGTAAGTAAACAGAAAAGTGGGGGGGGGGGGGGGGGTGAGGTAGCCTGATTTTGTTACGCGGGACACATTTAAATAAACGTATTTTACGTCGGGCTCCATAAAGAAAAATAAAACAAACTTCCAATTTTTTTCGCCACACGTTTTTGATTGTCGTGTATTAGTTTGTCATAGTTAATTTTTTAACAAATGTGTGAATGTACACAGATTATGTTACAAAGAAAAAGTTTACGGTTTGATTAACAAAGTTGAAGAAAATTCTTCGCAAGTTATAAATAATGCAAGGTATCATAATTTCAATGTAGCAGTTGCATCTATTAAATTTCATAGTTTCTGGACTCCACACCCAGAAGCTTGCCTCATACAAACAGAACTTCAATTCGCATCAAAAAATTATGGTTAACTAAATTAAATGTATTCATGTAGTACTAACAGTTTAAGATTATTTACAAAATCCTCCTGTAAACAATAAATAGCTATTAAAACTTAAAAGAATATTTTAACTTAAACATTTTTGGTTTCTGATGAAAAAAGAAAAGCACAATTTCTCTCTCTTTATACGTTATATTGGTGATAGAAAACCTTCAGAATTCTATCACTCTCATTATAAATATAGCTTTAATTATTAAATTAACATTAATTAAAGAATTATTGAATTTAGGAGACAAGATTTGTGGTATTTAAAAAATGCAATACATTTTACAAAAAAAAATGGTCTTGCAAATAGAATAACTTATACTGAAAACAAAATAGAACATTTAGAATATTTAATAAAACAATTAACTTTATAACAACAATATTCCTATTCTCGTTCAAGAGATCGATTGAGAAAAAATTCTTTTATTAGGAATAATTCAATTCCTAGGTACAATAATAAAATAGACACATTAATAAAAATCAAAAAGAACATCACACAGAATAACTCAATAATTCCGAAACAAAACCTAGAGCTAAACCTAAATCAACCAACAAAATCAAACGATACGTAGAAAAAATAACACCAGAACATTAATGGCTGAGAGTCCCCAGAGGCCAGATGCAACACCGGGCGAAGCTCCTACTTCGGAAAACGCTGCTCCCAAGCAAATTCCGTCTTCGTAGGGCTGTTCGCCATTTTTCTAGTCCTCTGAAAGCACTCATCCAAAAATGTTCTAAACGAACGCACACAAATTTTCATCCACTTAGAGTCCCGCGGGACCCGTATGCAGAGTTATTGAGGTTTGTAAACTGCCCCCATCATCCTCCCAGTTCTACAATTCCAACGTTAGACTTTTCCTTCCCGCAGAACTTGTAGCCTGTTATTCCCAGTGAAAGATGAGGCTTCCGTTCCACACCGACGATAAAGTTTGCCAGGTGCAGTTGAATGTGTCGGCCTCCGTTGTCATGAACACTAGACGTAATCCATTCTTCAAATTGGCAACGAAGTGATCTTTAGTGCAAGTGTGTGTAACTGTGGGTTAGTGGGAAAGTGCCCAGGCTCGATTGGCATGCAGTACGGATCTATTATTGACTAGGCAAGTGCAAAACTTGCACTATCAAATAGTTCACCTGGTTACATGTACTTGGCCTCAGACGTTCCTGTTATGTGGAATGTCGGTCAGATAAGCTGGCACATATCGCGAGCAAGATTGTTAATGTATCATCAGGTCGGTCGTGTGCAGTATCTGTGGGACAGGCTTCAATCACCACCACAAATCGTTCAGGATCATTGAACTCGTCGACCGATATGTGACAGATGGTCTGGATGCACGAGGCCATGATAGAGAAGTTTGAAAACTACATCATAGTTTCTGTAATTGGACGGGTAGCTATATATCGCTACCCCCTACTTATGGGTTCAACCTGATTAAGTTATATTTGCAAAAGAACGCTCGCTGGATGGCCATACTTGAAGACAAAGAAATTTCAGGATCACTCCTGTAAGACCTAAACCACCCTCCGCTGCTAGTCGACAGAGCGTGCTTTCCGCCATTTGCCATCTCAACCCCCTTTCCCCGCTATAAGGCGCCAATGATCTTCGCATATTAAAGTTTCATGAAGCTTTCTTCGAAGCAGAGCAACATCAAGTTTGTCTAAACATCTGATTGACACAGGTCATACAACCTCAATGGAAAATCTTAAATTATTTCATAATTGAAATGGCGGGAAGATACTGGATAGTTAGGAAATTTCAGGAATAAAGAAATTAAAAGTAAAAAAACTTTTTTAAAAACAAGCTTTTATTTAAATGCGCTAAAAAGAATAAAATAAACTTTTACTTTAAAACTTTAACAATCAACTTATAACGTAATTACACAATTTATATAATATAAAAGCTAGTCGCGAGATTTACCTGTGTAGATAATCAAGTAAATTAAATAACTTGATCTGATTGATTTTAATTTTTAAAATTTTCGTGATTGAGATCGCGAATAGTATATATTCGAGTGATACTAGATAGTAACTAAACTAGTGGATTATGCTTACATAATCCGCCGGAGTTGTCGTCAGTGGAGTAAGTGATAACCTGACGGTCTACCAATCTGGACGTCACAGGTTCGAATCCTACCGATGGCGACCTATGGTTGTTTTCTACTGACAACAGATTACGATAAAACGGCCATGGGGTTGCAGAGAAAAAGTCAGTGGTTCGAAATACAATTTAAATTACAGTTCCACTTGCAATCGTTGTCTCGGTGGAGTTCTTCTCCCGCCACATTACCCACAAGGGGTTCCGCGAACTAGAGAGAGAATAATAATTTAAGCCACCACTGCCGCTATTCGAATTGAAAAATATCGACTACGTTTCCAAATTTACATAGTAGTTAGTTTAGAATTCGAATTATTTTATTTAAACATATGACTATATGTGAATTATTTTATTTTATTACTAAGGTGTTTATTTATTTTATTACTCTACTATTGTTTCATATGGTTATATTGTACGAAATCCACTTTAAATTGTAAGACCACTTGCAACCGTTGTCTTAAATCGAGTGAAGTTCTTCTCCCGCCCCATGCTCCAAAAGGGGAACTGAAGAGATTCTAGAGTTATACTGCAACATACACATATACATACATCATATCCATTTCTTATGCTATATAGTATAATAATCACTATTGCACAGGAACTCCTTGTTGTCTCAACAACAAATCAAAAATCCTAAATCCTGATTCAGGATGTAAGCTACCAACGCTCTCATTTAAATCTATCCGGCAGTTTCCGCGTAATTCGTTTATAGACAGGCAGAAATACAGACAAAAATTGTAAAAATTGTTGTTTTGGACCGCGTGAACGTGTTACGTGTTGGAGGATTTTTTTGTTTTTTGAAAATAGAGCGGATCCAAATTTCGAGAATTTCGTGATTTTTTGCTTGAAGACTTATATTCAAAAATTCATAACTCCGGTTCTATTGAAGGCAGAAACTTTATTTTTTTTTTCATTTCAAAGCTAAAAAGATGCATTTTAAAAAAAAATATCGTGAATAAAAATTATTAACAAATTCCTATTGTTATAAACAAATAAAATGTTAAAATCGATTTTTAGCGTATTGCCCTACCCTCCTAGAAAGCTTTAAATATAAACATAGTATTCTACGTCCGATTTTCTATAAAAAACGTATTTTAATTAATGGAGAAATTATTTTTACTTTTAGAAATAAATTAATTTATCTAGCGCGGAACGTCGTATCCCCTTTAGCCTTTCGGTCTTCAACTACTAGTTTTTAAACTATTTTAGTTTTCCCTTAGTGTCTGTCTTCAGATACGCTATTACAAATTTATTGCTCTTATATACAAAGCAATTTCAACAGTTGCAGAGGCAGTGCACTCTGTAGAGAGTAAACAGAATCATGCAAATTCGACATACGTTACGAAGTTAGTCACGGCCACAATTTCATATCCTCACCTTAAATGCAAAATTCTTACCATGTTACTAGCACGCCAACGTACCCTATACAGCAAGTGAGAATCAATAACTAAGTACGAAGTAAGGGGACGGCTTCAATTTCTTCCCGTATTCACTTTAGGAGCAACATATTTTACCCAATGAGGAAAGGTACTCTATAAAAGAGAATGAGCATCATTAATATTAGTCTACAGCTTACGAAGCCAGGTGCCGCCCATCGTCTCTCACCCTAAGCCAGAATGTCTGTCATAATGCAAATTTGGAAACATACTGTATTTAGAAATAAACAAATTATCCAAATCGGTCCCCGCAATATGAAGTTAAGCTTCACTGCTCCGCCACTCCCACACCATATTCTATACATCACAAAAAGAACCATCTAAATCGATTCACACGCTAAGAAGTTATTCCACTCCGCCCCTTTGTACGCAAGGTTTAAATATTTTCTCATTGTAGCAATGGAGAATCATACTTACAACAACAAGAAAAAAGAATAATCTAAATCGGTCTTCTCCTTACGAAGCTCGTTCCTCCCCTCTTTCCAAGGCACCTACCCAAACATTTTTAACATGACACCACCAACGGGGGATCATACTCTATACAACAATAACAGATTCATCAAAATCGGTGGACGCGTTAAGCCCGTTCTTTGCCTTGGAATGACCCTCTTATTCTACCACCTTATGAGGAGCGCTTAGGGTTACTGCAACTTGTAACACTCGAGAAGCGACGTTGGGTTGCAGATTTGATATTTTTGCATCAGCTTTTGTAGGGAAAGCTAGACAGTGTTGAACTAGCTTCCAAAGTATTGCCTAGAGAAGTGTCCTATTCCCTACGCAATCGATCACCTTTACATATTGCTTTTTCGCGCACTAATTATGGCGTGTTCGAGCCTATTAACCGCATGGGTAACATAGGTCTACTTATGATATTGGAGAGGTTTTTGATACTAGTGTGGACAAAGTGACACTAAAAAGGAGTATCTACAATTTGTAATTCATTCTTTTGCTCGCAATAATTTTTCTTTTAATTTCTCGTTTTTGTTTGTTTTGTATTTTGATCGGTCTGTATTCGAATGGAAACATTATTATTATTATTATTATAGAGCGCATGTATAGAGTCGTGAATATGTGTCCTCTTTTTGACTTGACTCTTACCAAGGATTTGCTGTAACAATCTCTGTTGTCTATGCACCTCTGACTGTTGTGTGTGGGCGTATTTTACTGTGTTAACTACTAATGTTTTTTTTTTGCATGTTGGTGTGGAAGTCTCATTCACCTAAATATATTGTTATATTTTGGCGAATAGGTCAAATGATTCTAGGCTTCTGCCTAAAAAGTGCGGCTTCTGAGTTAGAAGGATTAATTCTATAATTTTGTTATGGAGTTGAGTTCTACCCCTTCAACCCCCCACACACACATAGGCACCATACCGCCACACAAATAGTTGGAGTGGCAACAATCAGGGAACATACTCTATATATCACAAAAGGAATCATCCAAATCGGTGTACATGTTACAAATTGGAACTACACCTCTGATCTCTTAATATTATTATCATATTAGCAATGACAGATCATACTGTATACAACAAAGAAAGAACCATCCAAATCGGTTCACGAAATTATTTTCAACCCCCACCCCAATCACTATCCAGAGAAGAATTATTTTCAGATAGTACCAATGGGAATACACTCCACATAACAAAAAATGGTCCAAATCGGTCCACGCGTTACGAAGTTACACTTCCCCTCCCCAGTTCCAAACATTTTTTCATAACAGCAATGGGGTTCAAACTCTATAGAACAAAAAAAAGAACTGGCCAAAGCGGATTACGCATAATGAAGTTTGGTAAGTTCAACCTTCACCGCCACCTCTATCTTACTAACTAAATTTTTGGCATTGTACTAATCCGAGAAAATACTCTACCCAACAAGGAAAGGATCATCCAAATTGGTCAAGGCGTTACGAAATGATGCTGTAAAAAAAATCTGCGTCGAACTTATAACCTCTCATTTTCGGGAAGCTGGTTAAAAAATAATTAATTAATTGTCATTTTGTCCAATGTAAATTGCTTTGTTATTCTTCTAAAAAAAATACTATAAGCTTATAGTTTTTATTCGGATATTTGTGAAGCCGTATTTCCTGTCCCTCTCAGTATCCTAGGTGCGAGAACACGGTGAGCAAGTTACCCTCGCACTTGACCGGTATGCTTTTATATTCGCAACTCTTTGCACTATTCGATTAGTTTCCTTCTTTTTATGTTCAATTTAGCGTTAAAAATGTTGTTTCCTTTTCTTATTTTAATTTAAGAGGCACTGACTGAATAAAAACGCTTTAGTATGTGTGATAATTAAAAAACGTGCAGCAATAAAATGCCGTTCTTTGAAATTTCGTAATTTCCTTCCATCTTCATGTCCTTCATAACTAAGTATAACTCATCCAGATATATCCTATGCTCATCCCTTGTCGATATTATTCGCCTTTGTAGCGTTATAATATGTTAATACTTGCACACCCCACAATAGGAGTTAGCAACAGATTTGCTTAATTACGGGAAAATGTTTTCTTTCATCTCCGTTCATCCATCAGAACAGGTCTGATTAGCATAACTAAGTCCCAGTATTAACCCTCAATCCATTCACAATCTGCGTGAGGGGAGTGCACACGGGTTGAATAGTTAAAAGAAAACGTAAGAGAAATTTAAACAGAATAAGGTGAGCTTTTAAATATGAAATAATTTATTCATTTAATTTAGCGGACAGCTATGGTCAGATATTTCAGTAGTAAATCGTGCACTTCGATGGTATATAAAATTTGCTGATGTACTAAACATGGTTTGGAGGAAGGGTGTTTGTCATCTTTAGAGGTTGAAACAATCTTAGAAATTAATTTCGGTTTATGGCGAACACCCCTGATGTTTTGCTGTTATGCGTCGACAGAATTCTCTCGTCAGCTCCCCTTTTGCTTAGTCATTATGTGGCGCAAGGCCCTGAATGGACGGTTATGCAATACAAATGAGACCTCTTGGAGAGCTATTATGAATATAAGGAAACAGATGTTGCAGAGGAAGGAGCATTTAAATGATATGACGAGGAAATTTAGATTTGTGCTCAGGGATCTGTTTAAAGTCATCAAGCCTTTAATTCCATAGGGTTTACTTTAAATTTATTACAGAATATACAAATAGAACAGTACAATAGTAAATCTTCTTCCATTCTTTTGTGCAGTTGTAAGGTAGAGTTTAAAAAAGCGATAAAAAGCACAAAATAATATTTAATTTCATGTCTCCTATTAAAATAATTTCAAGTCGTTGCAAACTAAACAAGCAAAAGAACTACGTACATACAATAGGAAATATTTACTACTGATGCCATTATTACATTACAACCATGGCACAATTAGGGGTGGTTGTAGGAAGGGACTGATATGCAAAAAATAATCGAAATCGACCAATTGAATGGACAGTTTTCTTATTTAAATCATTCGTGGACATATTCAACACATACCATTATTTTTCCGGCTAAAGGGTGTTTTTCGAAAATTTCACAGTTAATTTTGAACCTTAATGTGGTTATAAATATTACGAAGTAACTCAAATAATAGCAAATTTTGTGATGTGTATCATTTTGCACAAGGTGCACGAGAAGCATCAACTATCGCACTGCAAACTTTTTTACAATTTAACTATACAAACGTACCCGAAAGGGAAAATTGATGCATAAGAAAACTTCCATAAACATATCAAAATATGTGACTATAATGGAGAAGTGGAGGGCGGCAATTAAGGGAGTCCCTAAAGAAATATATTTAAAAACCCAAAATTATTCGTCGTCATAACGCTTAACTGATAATCCAGTATTTGCCTTAATATTACGACACATACAAACTTATATTTAAATGTGGTCAATTCATTACTACAAATTAAGACAAACTAGGGTACGGGAAAGTGGGGGAAACACGAACACCTAAGTGAAAATTTAAATACAATAGCTGAATTATGAGATAGACTTTCTTTTATTTGTTCTTAAGTAAGTTTAACTATCCAACTAAGTACTTTACTAATCAAAATTTATATTTTTTTAATAAAAATAAATACCTTGAGAAAAAAAACCTTAGTATTATGGTTTACCTGACGTCAGTCAGTTGTAATTACGAACTAGCACGAATAATTGTCTTCAATTACGACAACGATCATATTTGAAGCCCGTCGATGTTGATTGTTCATCTGTAAATTTCTCCTGAACCTAATTTTTACATATGTATCACATACATTTAAGGGGAAGGGGGTTTATTTGTCAAAAATTTTAGTTCTTGGTATTGAATAAATCTCTGATGTTTTGCCTTGGCGGGAGTTAGTTATTTGTTTGTCGGTACAGATCTGGACTAACTAATTGTAATTCAATTGATCCTGTTTTACATTCTCCATAAACATCTACTTTTTCCTACCTATGATAACAGAAAACATATTTGACCGAAGTAGGTATTCTGACCATGGCCCTATTGGAGAACCGCGAGGGGCAGACAATAATGTGACTAGCCATTTTGAAGATTTTATTTTTATGCTATCAAAATACCAGGTCAATAATACAAAATTCCGAGAAAATAAAGCCAGTATTCCAATTTTGAGAAATATATCAACCAATAGGTGATTAGCGCAACACATATAAATAATTTTGCTCTTATTATTATTATTTCACTACTTTACACAAAGAAATAATTTTTCTTTATTTTAGAGCAATTTGAATAAACGTTAACTTATCTTAAAATTCATTAAGGTTTGAAATTCTAAATGAATGGCCTGTATTACATAAAATAACATTTTTTGTAAGAAGCACAAGGGATGACCTATGATGCTAAAGCACAGCATTGGCAAGAAAGGAATATTCTGTATATTTATTCAATATACAGGGTTCGGTAGGTTAAGTTTTACCAACTTTACACCGGTCATATCTGTCAAACCGCTCATGATAGCTCCGTGAAATTTTGTTTTGATGACAGTTCATTACATTGTTTGCAAGCCGCCAAAAGCATATACCTATCAGTTTAATAGAATAAAAATTATTAGAAATGGAATTCAAACGTAATAGTGTGATTGCGTTATATTTGGCTGAAAAATCACAACCAGCTATTGAATAAAATGATAGTGTATCGCACAGGCAGCGTTACCAAACATGGTGGAATTGGACCGAAAAAAACATCACCGGAAATGGTTCGGAAAGTGAAGATGCGGCTTAAGCGAAATCCTCGACGCAGTCGGAATCAAATGACCAAAGAACTGAAAATATCAGAACGGAGCATTCGACGTATATTGAAAAATGAACTTAAGATCAGGTTTACAAGTTGCAAAAAGCACACAATCTTACACCATGGCAAAAAAAGTTCGCCTCAACAGAGCAAAGGAGTTGTTGCGCTTGCATGAAAGTGGTCAATTTCCGAACATTGTGTTCTTTCCCAATTGAACAGTTCATAAACTGACAAAATTATCGTGTTTACTTGATCGAACGCACATACGAAAATTTGAGCCTTCGAGTGGCCACCCGAAGGAATTTCCCATCACAATGGTTTGATCAGCGGTGACCGTTACCCTTTATGGGGTATGAGGCGGGAGAAGAACTCCACCTGATTGGAGCCAACGGTTTCAAGTTGAATTTTCTTTGCTACAAAAAGATTCTTTTATCATAACCTGTTCTCAGCAGAAAGCAACCATGGGTAGCTGTCGGTAGGATTCGAACCTGGGACCTCCGGATCGGTAGGCCGACACGTTATCATTACTCCACCGCCATAAAGGACGGACGTTACTATGATATGGAACACTAAAAAGATAAGTTTTATTTAATGTTGGTTTTCTTTTATGACGATTTTTTATACTGGCTTTGTTTCCCTGTGCACGAAGTCACAGGAAAAGCTCGTGCTCCAGCATTTATAACCGTATGTTGTTTTTTTCATTACTTGAGTCTCGAAACTGAAATTATATAAAAACAGTGGATTAGTTTATTTTTTATTTTGTGAATACCAAAACGTACTAATATATTTTATATTATTTACTTTTATTTTCTGTCCTTATCAAAGAGTTTTTCTAATTTGAATTAGGGGTTATTAATTTTGTAAATGTTGTCAGTGTTAGTTGTAGAATAATTGAATCCTTCTTATGTAAGGTGGGCTAGGAGTCACTAGCTGCTATACTGGAAAAATGTTCCCGGAATTATCCAGGCTAAGGCGTTTGGTAGACCGGACTGCTAGGCGTTTGGCGTATCTCAGACTGCTATGAAGCCACCTATTCATCTGACATGTGTTAAGATATCATCTACACCAGATAATTCTGTCTAGTAAGTAAGGAGTATCAAGTTCGGCTGGAAGACGATGAAACTGCAATGAACATAATGTGCTTTAGTCTTGCCTTGTTGAGTTTTGATCCCGGCTGAAGTTACATCTTCTCGGCCGTTTTATGGGTGTAAATTCAGAAATTTGTTTGTCGGGATCAGTAAGAAAAATTTGAGATTTCTTTTTCATATATTTATTTAACCTTTTATCCAATAATATATTTATTTTATTGAAAAAAAATGCAGGGCCCGAGAGCGTTCCAAAATTGCGTCTTCCGCAGGGTAGGTTAAACTGTGACCACGATTGCAGCCCTCTGCGTTACCTGAAACATAAATTTCGAAATTGCTATTAATTGCTACCCTGTTGGCTATAGCATGTAGCGCCGAGAGGTTAAAACAAAAACGGAAATTACAAAAGTTTTGCAGAAAAAGTGCGATTTTGGGTTTTTCCATTTAAACGCTTGTAAAAAAAACATTTCAACACATTCGTGCTACTGGCTATAGTGGCAATTGTATTGAAGGTGTTGTAAAAATTTCAAGTAGACCTAGGGATATCATAGTCACCGATTGGACAACGTGGTTTCGAGGAAAATGGGTTTGTAGTTTTGGAATATGAGTACTGCGAAGCAAATCATCGAACTTCCTTTCTTAATTCAACGAATTAATCCTTTCTCATGCATATTCTGGAAAGTTTTCGAAATGCAAAAATAAAATATCGATTTTTTCCAACTGTCACTGTGGAATATCCCCATAGGCCTCTTTGTCTACGTAGGGGTGACTGACCGTCTTTTAAAGTAGTGGGGATCCGATTACGGAGCACTGAAATTTTTGCTGGAACCCCCACGGCGTTTTAATCGTAATCTGCTGTGAGGAGAGTCGGTGATATTCAAACCTATTATCACTTAGTCCCCAAGTTTACTTGACAAATGATAGTTTTAGTTAAAGAAAAAATTTATTAAGTTTTATTTTATGTGATGTTCACTGTTACAATTACAGAACAGATTCGCTACAATTCAATGCTCTTAACCTCTACACCTAAATCACCGTGTGACTATGGGCCAATAAGTTTACTTTGTTGTCTTAGCAAAGTACTCGAGAGGTTTCTGATTTTACAAATCATCCAGTAAGTTGCGGAAAATAAATTTATTTTGAAGTGGCGGTCTGATTTCCGTTCTGTCCACAGCAGCGAAACTGCTTTGTTGAAAGTATCTACTGACATCTCAATTATCTACTGACATCTTGCTGGACAATGATTTATTAACAGTCTTAGTATTCCTCGACTTTACCAAAGCATTCGATTCTGTGAATCATAGGTTGCTTTGATCACAACTATAAAAAATTATAATTGCTCACACTCATCCGCAAGGATAATGTCTGATTTCCTTTCAAACCACTCTCAGTCTATGAAATGATGAAAAGCTCAAGTGGATTAGGATCACATGCGGCGCTGTTCCACAAGGTTTGCTATTTGGACTTCTTCTTTACGGCTTATTTATCTATGAACTTCCTGATGTCATTGAAGATGGGAATATCCACTTGTATGCTGATCATATTCAGATGCTTTTCTCGACCAACTGGGTTAATTGAGGACTACATAAACCGTGTCATCCGTGATTAATAAATATCTCTGCTTGGGCCTTCATTAATCAGCCCTCGCTCAAACCTAAAAAAAATAGAGATTTATGGATTTCTGCAGATGAGATCTAAATCAGTCAGATCTTCCCACTATACATCTGAATGGAATGCTCTTGTGGCGACGGCCCATACTCTTCTGCACAGTTTGAGAACCAACTACACAAAGTTGGCGAGTTTTACAAAATTTTCAAAGCAAGTATCTAATTTTTTGTTTTTAGGGTATAAAAAGATGCAAAATTCTTTATAGTTGAGTTGTCTACAAGTTAAGACGTATTTCATGTTTCTTTTTCTTTTTGTGCATTGCAATACACATCTCCTTGTAAAAAAATCATTATAATACATTTAATTCAAAATATAAGTTATAAGTTTATATTTTTCTATGAGTTCCGTAATATTTTTTCATGTGATATAACTACAAATAAACGATTTTCGGATTTTTTTTCTCTACTTGTGATGTGAGACCTTGCTTCTTGCCAAATTTCATATTTATTTATTTATTTAAGATTCATCAAAGGGCTGATTACTTAACATGTAAATATAAAAATAGTTATAAAATAAAATAAGAATCACAATAATTACAATAATTAATTATTAATATAAATATCTAGAAAATAATTAATTTAAAACAATAACTAGAAAAATAGAACAATAAATAACTAGAAAAATAATTAATAATACATAATAATTACAAAATAATAACAGAGTAGTTAGGAAAGTTTGGCCTTCACAGAATTTTTCGACAGATTAAAATCAATGTTGTTAAAATGCGAATTAAAAAACCGAGACATTGACGTGACGGGCTCGTGAAAACCGTAATTTGTGCGATGCTGTGGAATCTTAAGAATATCTCGATTTCTCAAGGAGCGACTCGGAATCGATATATTAAAAGAAAACAACAAGACTAGAGAGTCAACATTACCTTGAAGACATTCAAAAGCGAAAACAGTTCTAGAGATGTTACGTCTGAATTCAAGAGAGTCTAGTTTTATGAGCTTAAGCCTATCTGAGTACGGCGGCAGGATAAGAGGGTCGCTCCAAGGAAGCCCACGAAGTGCAAAGCGAACAAAACGTCGCTGGACTGCCTCTTCCCGGTCAATTGAGTCACGATAAAATGGTGACCAAACACAACTAGCATACTCCAGAATAGGCCTAACAAAGGTGCAGTAGAGAAGCCTGGTGATATAAGGGTTGTCAAATTCCTTTGCCCATCTTTTTATAAAATCCAATGTAGAATTAGCCTCAATGACTGTTCAACCAGACACCCAATTCCTTGGTCCTAATAATTTTTTCCAGAACACAGCCATGCATGGTGTAGTTGAAGTCGAGAGGATTCTTTCTACGAGTAAAAGACATAGACGTACACTTACTAATATTGAGGGGAAGATAGTTATCAGAACACCAGTTGTAGAAAGCATTTTGGCGTCGTCAGCATAGCAAAGAATTTTTGAATATTTCAAGAATAAAGATACATCATTGATGTATATAATAAATAAAATCGGGCCCAGATGACTTCCCTGAGGTACGCCAGAGGAATAAAAAATAAAATTGGATAGTGATCCACGAAAGGAATCACGCTGTGTCCGATTTAGTAGGAAAGAACGAACACAGTCTACAAACAATCAAGGAAACCCGAGGGCCGTCAATTTGTGAATCAAAATTTGCTGGCTTATTCTGTCGAATGCCTTGCTAAAATCTGTAAAGATACAATCCACTTGCTTTCCAGCCTCAATTTTGGATAAGCAGAAATTTGAGAATTCCAGTAGGTTAGTCGCAGTAGACCTACCTTTCATAAAGCCATGCTGGAAAGTTCCAAGAAAAGGTTTGCAATGGAAGTATAGTGTATCACAAACTAATGCCTCAAAAATCTTAGCAATACAACACAAGTTTGCAATGGGTCTGTAATTGGAAATATCACACCTCTTGCCTTTCTTGTGAAGAGGGATAATAAGAGATGATTTTCAAGATTTTGGAAAGACCACAAGAAATAGATAAATTAAATAAAAAACAAAGAACAGAAACCAAGGAAGAAGAACAGTTCTTATAAAGGGAAGCCAAATTATTGATGTTATTCGCGACTGTATCGTCATCAAATGTAAGATCTTTCATTTCCAGTGAAGAAGGAGGAAATAATGTCAAGTAGCTAAAATCCTTAGAGCAAGTATCGCAGTTGTCTTAAAAAAGTCGCCGAAAAGGTTCGCAATCGTCAAGGGATCACTACTTTCAGTGTCACCTAGTTTTAATAAAGTAGGGTAGCCGTCGGTGCTACGCTTAGAGTTAGCAAATCTCCAAAACTGCTTAGGCTCACCGCGTATAATGGACCTCATTGTTTTAATGTAATTATTATATGAGGCATGAATTTCTGAATTGAACTCATCGCGCAATTGTGACTAGATATAAAAATCCGAGTCGCTCCTTTATGAGCAGAACCGCTTCCATGCTTTATTTTTTAAGTTTTTAAGATGCTTCAGCGAGCTATTGAGCCAAGGCGGACTAGAGAAAGAAGAAAACGAACGAGAAACAGGAACACAATGCAAGAAACAAGTAAACAAATTGTCATAAAAAGCACTTACCGCCACATCAATGTTCCGCTCATAAAAAACATTAGACCAATAACAATTCAATACAAAATTATTCAAAACAGAAAAGTCAGCCTTTTTAAAATTAAAAGAGAAGTCTTCGTGAATCAGAAATGCAGCAGGCAGTGGATCGAAGACCAAAGCAATTTGAAGCGCAGGATGATGAGACGTCTCAGGAACTAAAGGAACCGGGCAACGCCTGACCAAGGTGCTGCATGGGTCAGTGCTAAACACCAAATCCAAAAATCTGCCGGAATCATTAGCGATGCTGGAACACTGTACAAGCCCGGAAGAGGTAATGCCGTCGATGAAACATAGAGAACTCTGCGATGCAGGTGATTGGGAAGGAATCAGCCCGTCAACATCTGATGACACCCAGCTAATACTTGGCAGGTGGAATTCATAATTCTAGGTCAACGAGAAGTACCCTATAGGTTTTGATTTATTTGCAAGTGACTGTCTTAACAAACAGACGGAGAGCGAAGTGATCCTATAATGGTTCTTTTTTTCGTTTTGAGGTACGAAACCCTAAAAGTAAGAAAAACTTTCTTTTTTCGAAATAGTTTTAATTTTTTGCTAATACATAATAGTTTCCATTAACTTGAAAGGAATTTAATTAAGAGTAGTAAACCAAATGTCATTGAAAGAAAGAAAATCTTCAAGGCAGCCAGGAAATTCAGGGATGAAGATTTACCACTAGACGTCCGAAGTAATAAAAAGCCAAGACTTCCTACCTATCGTAAAGTAGAGTTTAGATATCCAAAGCAATTGTGGATAAAAAAAACAACCAAAACAACTTGTTAGGTATATAGCAAAGACTTAAAACTAAATAATTCTTATAACAATAAAATAAAAAATAATATAAGATAAATTCAAAATAATAGTATAAAAAGTAATCCAAAAAAATAAGAAATAAAAAAACCCAGGACAGAAATTTAATAAGAAGAAGATGAGTCCGATTCTGTATAGAATTAGTAATTAATGTAGAAAATGCTGATATCTTGTAATAAAATATAACAGATATGTTGAAATCAGCAATACTTTAGTACAAAAATCTCTGAAAAATTTGCCGAAAGCAGCTTCAAGTTAATCATTCTGTTTGAGGTCTGAGAGAAGAATAATTTAGTCTGACACTCGATTTATATCATCCGAAAATCAACAGTTAAATGGAAGAAGTGCCGTAGCTGCTTTTGGGATGGATTTCATATGTAGATAAATGAAACAGCTGATAGCTGTTAAGGATTTTAATATGAATGTCACTGGGGTAAGTTTGAACATAGTCTGGCATAGGCTACGTGATGAAAACGAAATCAAGTTGTAAAATGCGCATATCCCGAATTTCGGAAACCAGAAAAACGTCAGATGTCGTATACAATCAAGGCCGACTAGAACCTGTGGTGACTTAGTGTGGTGGAAATGAATAACGGAAATTGCTAGAACTAAGTTGCTGAACTTTCTAGAATTAAGCTAAGTAGTATAAATAGGGCTGAGTAGCAGCCTAGTAAGTCAGTTGTATTTTAACCAGTGAAGTGATAAGTGTTAATTATTAAAGTGAAACGTAATATTGTGAAGAAATATTGTCAAGGAAATTGTTAAACGAACTAATTAAGTAAACTGAATAAATGCACATTTATGTTACAATATTAATTAATTTTCTTTATTTTACAGGAAATTGAAACTGAGATAATTCGATAAGCAGAATCTGGTTGTATGTAGGAAGAGGCACAGGTCAGGTTAAGTGTTTTAGTGAAAACATTTGTTTGAATCTAATAACATCATTGGATACAGCTTATTAAATGATCGAAACAAGTTTTTACTCATTCATTGATTTTCATATTTTACAACCCTGGAGCCCTTCTGTCAAAATAGAAATTACAATTTATTTAAAGATTTTAAGCAAATAAAGTAAGTAATTTAGAATTTTTAAAAGGATCAAAATGTCAACAAACCTCATTACGAAACCCGTAAACAGGAGCTTGCTATTTCATTTTCCAAAGAAGCAAACTAAAAATGTCATTACTAATTAAAACTGCAAGCTCTAGCAGAAAAAGTTCTGCTCATACCTTCAATTAATCAATTAATTCCGTGGAGACTACAGAAAAAATTACTGAAATTCAGTTACATTTCGCTGAAGGTATTAAGTACTGAAAACTTGCTCCAAGCGCAGGATAATTTTTGCCCATTCCTGGTAATCTGTTTGCACGCAATCAAGCTACCCGGTAACAGGATTTTCACATGATATGATGGATTTTTCGTGTCCTGATTGAGTGACAACAAAAAATTAAGCTGGACAAAATTTATACAACAAAGCGCTGAAAAATTCAACAAATTCACATACAATTAACTCTCAGTTTGGTAAAAAATGCAACTCCATTATCAGATACACTGCTGGAATACCTCTGCCTATGAATTTATTTAAAATGCACCCATCAAGGTGACAATTCCCACCCCTTTAGTTGCTCCGTTATTCCCCATGAGAGTGATAGATAAAAAATAGTGAATATTTTGGCCGCTGTTTTTTATTACATTTGCCGTGAAGTCCCTTTTGCCGATTTTGTCCCTGTGGGCAGGAATAAAAAGTAAGGGGTAATCAAAATCGTTGGTACGCTATGCGGCAATGTGAGTTATGAGTAGCTTTTGTGACAGCTGTCCTGGCTGGTGATATATCTAATTTGACAGATAAAAACTGAAAAAGTGGTCGACGAGTGGTGAAGGGCTAACATTTTTTGCAATCAATAATCACAGGAAAGTCTACTAGAGCAATTATCTCTTTTCATTTTGGCGATGATATTTATTTTATTACCACCGTTCGCTCTGAATTGTTTATACTTTGAATAAACATAACCTGATGTAAGGGGATCAGCCATAGTTCAATTCTTACAGAAGCCATCTATTGTTGCTTTTTGCTTAACAATTAAAGGTTATTGAGGGTTGTCATGAAACATCTGGTGATTCGGAATATACGTAAAACATTAAACGCATTTGCAATTATGACCTCCTGGCTACAAATAATACAAGATTATATTAGTCGGTAGGGGAGACTGGGACTAAAGAAACAATATTATAAAAGTATTAAGTCTCCACAAAAATAATTTAAGAAATCAGTATTACTGTCGTCGGACGTAATTGCAGTCTCCTTTCCCGGGAACTAGTCCACACTTGACAACCGTACCAGTTAAGTGTGCGCATAGCTGTTTACTAATTCGGCGCTTATGCAAAACCGATCCTGCCCATAGAGTAATGATTTCGAGTTATTTGTGTTTGAAATTAATCTTATTTAATATTATACAGGGAAGGATACAATTATTTACAATAAAATAACTATAACAAATGGAACTAATCATATTATATAAATAATTTAAATAACATTTTGGTGTATTATAATAGATATATGTACCTACTGATAAATAGCTATTTTTGTTTTGTTTTGTTTTACATCATAAACACCACATCCTAGGGGACAACCCTATGATGCGTTAACACGGCTATGGCTGAAAGGATGTTAGGGAAAGCGTAATAGAGGGAATGTTGGATTTTATTTTTGCATTGCTGCAAGCTAGACAACAGCCTAAAGACGGAGTATAACAACGTGTATTCATTTGAGACTTTGAAGAAGAGAATAACGAGAGAATAATAATTTCACTTATAAAGAGGGGATTTATTTTGGAACAAAGTATAAGGTCCCATACGTCTGGGCTGTGTATACAAGGAGACGGATTTATTATATTATAAAGTAGCTTTTTTCAGGTTGGTTTCTACAATTAATTAATAAATAAAAATTCATTTTAATCAACATACATATTTAAGTGAAGTAATATAATATTGTGTTACGCGAACTTGAATTATAAATAGGCGGCATGCCGAGTTCGGACACGAGCCCTATTATAATATAATACTATCCATGACATCACACTTGATGGAAACCGTGCGGTCTCCGTAATTATTATTATTTATATTTGTATTCGAAGAGCGCGTGTTATGGGTAGATAGTATAATTCAATTATTAGATGTTATTATATTACGCTATCAATTCTTATACGTTATTATATTACGCTAATAAACAGAGAGAATGGTGACTTACACCGATACATTATATGATAATTCCTATTATGTATAAACATTATAATATAAACATTGACTATATGTATATGATCTTTACTATATAAAATTAAAAAACGTTTAGATGGCGTGCTGACCCGTGGGTGGACTGACAATCCTCTTGTTTGGTGATCAGTGTAATTGTTTGCAGCGAATGTCGCGAGCCGGAGTGAATGAAGAATTGATTTTCACATACTTTGTATGATTCGGAGCGTCGTTTTTAATTTATACGAACAAGTTTCATGTGATTGTATGCTGGTTTACGGAATTCGAACAATCCAGATTATATTGCAAGTGTACATATCTGTCGTTCCATAAGATTCGATGGTACGTCGTTTATACAACGGCGTGCGTAATACAGATTCGTGTATATATCTGTATGTTTATGAGACAAGCTTAGTTTATACAAAAATTCAGAGTCGTTTTAATAACGTACATCCAATGAATTATTTTTATTATGTAGAAAAATTTATTATATATGTAACTTTTATGAAGTTCAAATTGTAGTTGGTTGTTTAGTTTTTTTGCGTAAATTATATAATCGGTCAGATGATTCAATCTGTTGTAAACAATATTACAAACAGTACAAAATTAAAATTGGTTCCGAGGTAGTAAATATAAGAGTTGCATCAAACCCTTAACTTTAGGGCGTCCGAAACAAGTACCTACCTTCCTAAAAATTTGTCGGACCTGGTGTTTTTGAAATATTTTTTTAATTTAACTATTTTGATAAAACAAGCTGTTAGGAACTACATTTTATGACGTCATAACTTTACCACGTTTAGGGAGTTAGGCGTGACAAAATAACGCAATATTTTTTCCGAAAATTTGTTCTTAGCTTTTTATATAAAAAAAAACAAATTGATTAAAAGAAAGATTATCTGTATATTGTCCATCCATTTTTTTCTCGCAGCAAATCAATGCGTTTGGAGGGTCCTAAAAGAAAACGCAGCCCTACGGAGAATTTTCGCCAATAAGGACTTTGTCCGACTCGACATAAAGAGCAGATATACGAAGTCTCAACGGTTAGGTAATCACAAGTTTTTTAGGTCTGGGCCCGACGATTATAATTTCGCAAAGCCGTCCATTCTTCATATTTAAATAGCGTGGAGTTCTTGGCACTTCGTGGTATATACATATATTGTTTTTGCAATATTGCTTAAAAAAATCTGAAATTTGGTAAATTATTACCAATAGCAAAAAGTGTTCTATGAAAAATTAAGTCATTTTTTCTTTAAATGTAAGCATTTTTTATTTTGTTAAAACAGCCAATTCTTACGTTATTCTTCTTCAATGAAAGCTTTAATGGCTTCGATCTGAATATCAGGAATATCTCGGGCAAAAGTTGTACAGTTTGAATGGAGATATCTTTTCAGACCAAAATTTTTTCACCCTCGGGTATAGATGGGAAGTGACTTGAGTATAAGGAGGTGTAAAAATTTAATTTAAATACCAAAATATGTCCCTCTCCAAAGTAGTGCAATTTGAGCTCAGCCTTTTCAGTAATATTTCTAAGCATTCAATTCCAATTTTACGCTAAGCGTCTTGTAAGTATTTTCAAATCTGTTTCTATTTGTGAACGGAAACCTATGGGTTTTTGGTTCAGCTGTGGCCGTGCAGTCGAAGAAAACATATTATATTTTCGCTGAGTGATTGCATTTCACAAATCTGACTCAATTGGAGCATTTGTAGGACAAGCTAGACAAAGAAGCCATAGAATACCTGCATAGTAGTGTGTGATTTTTATAACAACCTGCATTCTGCGCCAGATCAGCCGATAACGAGTAGATATTTCTATTTATGATAACGAGTGGTAAGAAAAGTTCTGTTCTCGACATGACAATAAATTACAATTACAGTGAATTTTGATTTTAACGTATGTAAACGATATAGTACAAAATGCATTTTGATTTACAAGATTTGGCTTTTATAATTTAAATATAAACAACAAATTTATTTTGCAATTCAATAGCTACTTTTGAAAGATAACAAAACGTACGATAAAGTGTTTTAGTAACCATAAACATGCATGTATGTATGTACAATATATATATGGTCGATTCCACCTCAACCGGATATGTAAAACATTTGGAATACGTTTTAGAAGTCAATTTAGTGTAGGCAGAACAAATTACAGTCCGATTAGGCGCTCCATTCCCGAGTTATAATTTAAAAAAAAATTAATTTCAAGAACCAAGAATTATCGAAAATCAGGCATTTTTCCATTATTTATAGCTCCGGACTGAAATAAGAGATTGATATTTACATGTCTAATTTTATGGAAAATTTCCCGCTCTTTCAGATTTAAATACAACACTCTATTTTGAATCCACTATTTTTTTAAATATTGGCAAATTTTCAAAGGGCTTTCGACATTTTTAGTATTTTTTTCGGTCACCAACCGATTTATTAACCCAAAAACTTATGGTACTATGTTTTCAGAGTGTGTCTCAAAAAGCGGACGAAATGTCATGGTTTCTTGCATTTTCAAAGAGGAAAAAAGAGAAAAATTTAAAGGACCTTTCAAAGAACTTAAAATTAAAAAAAAAACGCCTTAAAAATGCAAAAGCTTGAATACTTTTTTTAAAATGTAGTAAGAAATTGGTAGGGTTCGGTAAAGTTATTTCCAAATTTTTCATAAACTACCTTTACTACAGTGTTCGCTATGGCTTCCAATAAAAGTACTAACTAAAAGCAACATTTTACGTCGATAGCTTTGAAACAAGAAACGGGGAAATTCCACTCCCACCCGTATCAATAAAGGTGTTCACACACCCACGCTGAAAACTATTGAATTTGCATTATATTTGCATATTACTCCATTCCCCTAGGTAAGGTAAGGTAAGGGTATCTTAACCCCGCATTATCTAACAGCATCAGGTGTATTATTTGTCATCTCAACGACAGCGTAAAAAAAATATTCGACGCACAGTCGTTTTCGATTACTTGCACATGGCACTCTTTTCTCAGCAATTAGGTATGTATTAGTATCAGCATACCTTCTTTTTAAATATTTCGTTTGATTATATTGTGACGTCCACGAGGTTGGCCATGAAAACGGAAATAGTGAACCATGTGATGCACATGTTCCAGGTGGCCCGAAATCAAGGAATGCAAATCTCAAATTTAGAAAGTTAAGAATGACTCTATCCTGTGGTGAATATGTGAGATGATAATGTATAACGAAAATATTTGGAACTAATAAATACAATTTCTAGAATTAAACTAAGTAATATAAATAGGGCTGAATAACAGATTGATTAGTTAAGTCGTGATTGAGACCACGAATTTTACATGCGATTGATACTGTGAAGAGTTACTTGTGATTTAACCATTGAAGTTGTTTTTTGGTTGTTATCTGCAGATTACGATAAAAAATAGTTTAAAAAAAAAAGTTGAACCGACTTTACAAAAAGCGCTAAAAAGCATAAAATAATTTTTAATTTTATATCTATTACGACATTTTGAAGTCGGTGCAAATCAAACAAACTAAACTACTTCAAAATGTCATAATAGATAATAAGTAAAAAATTATTTTATGCTTTTTGTGAAGTCGGTTGAACTTTTTTTTTAAAAAGTATTTTATTTTTTACTTTGTAGTATCTTCTACTCTATACATCAAAAAAAGTACCATCCAAATTTCTCCACGCGTTAATAAGTTAGGTTCAAACCCCTACCCCCACCTCCATCCATGCCACTTAAATTTTTTTCTCGCGGTATCCATCAAGGAACATACTTTAGCCAACAGAAAAGGAACCATCCTCTCCTCCTGCCACCACCATAGAACCAAATTATTCTCCTATTAGCAATGGGGGATCACACTCTATACAATAAGAAAAGAACCATCCAAATCGTTCCACGCGTTACAAAATTAGGGTCCACCCCCTCCCCACCAACATTTTTTTTCTCGTGGTATCAAACAGGGAACATACTCTCCCCAACAGAAAAAAAATTATCCGAAACGGTCCACGCGTTACATTGTAAGACTACCCTTCATCCCTCTCCCCCACCCTAGACCAAATTTTTTTCTCTTATTAGCATTGGGGGATCATACTCTATACAACAAAAAAAGAACCATCCAGATCAGTCCCCGCGTTACAAAGTTAGGTTTCACCGTGCGGGTGAACAAAATTTTATCATTCGGTGAACACACTCTACCCAATAAAAAAAGAATAATCAAAATCGGTCGATGCGTAACGAAGTTATGTCCGGTCATACATAAAAAAAAACTAGATGGAAATGTACCCTAAAATACATGTCAAACATATTTAGTTAGCCTATACGCTGATAAATTTTGAATAGTGTGTAACACAAATGCTTTGAAAAATTAAATAATAGTAGACACATAAATACTGTACTCAATACAAATAAAATTTTAAACTGTCTATCAATGGAATAGTTGTACAGTAGGATACAAGAATTCTAAATATAAATTGAGTATAACCATTTCAGACTGGTTAAACGTAAAGAGTTATGAAAATAAAATATTTTAATTTAAACAAAATAAAATTGCTCTGTGTTGGAAGGCCATATAATCAAGACTAAGCCCTCGTTACAGTTATTGGTTCAGCATCTAGGCATTAGGGTGAATTCTCACCAAATTATTTAACGGCATCGGTAGTGTCCTTATATATTCATCCTATGTTCCCCGAAAATTACGATTGGATACCAATATCAGTCGTTTCAATTATTTGTATTTATCACCGCTCCCCGCCATCATTTGTGGTAGCATAAACTATGCCTTAGACAATACTGAACCTTACCGTGAAAGTCCCATCGAAATTGGATTAGTCGAGTGTGAGATTAGCGGAGACAACCAGACAGAAATTTCGAAAATAATAAGTAAATGATTTTTCGTATCACTAAAGAAGAAGTTTATTGATCTAATTATTTAGCACTGCTATTTACAACGGTTCTAGTGGTTTATGGTACCTTAAGTGTGCTATAAATAATCGTGTTTTTACTATTTGTAGACGTTTGGTAAAAAGATTATCAGTTCAGTTGTCCAGCACCTTGTCTATTATTTTTCGCTTTTGTCCTGTGCGAAATTCGTGAACACCTTCCTTTAATGATTATATTTTGGCTTCAAGCAAGCAAATAACCAAATCAGAACGACTTTCCTGGAGGAAGAGTAGCTCTTATAAATAACCCCCCCCCCCCCCCCCCTCTTCCTCCAAGAGCTTAAACCTACACCCGCGCCAGACCTAGGTATCGCCAGAGCTTTGTATTCATCGTAAAAATACCCTGAATCTTATATTATGAGTAGTTAGTTCTGAAGATGTGAAAGATTCGAAACGCATTAGCGAATTTATAAATAACGAAAACCAGACGGTTTAAATAAATAATTATGGAAAATTAAAAAACAAGTGTGTTTAAATAAAACACTTCGATTAATTACATTAAAAGTATATTATTTGTTGCATTTACACCAATGGGGCAATTCCTCCAGGTATGTGAAAAAACCGCACCATTGCACTAACTCAAATAATTCGAGGAGTTTTTCATCAGAGGTGTCTGTTTTATTTCTTTCTTGTACTTTCTTGTATTCTCTTTTCTTATCAAATTGTCAGCTGTTATTGTAATCTATTTAGGCTTAAAAAGGAAACAATTAAAGCTCATTGCAGTTTTCGTACACCAAAATTCGTAATACTTCTTTTAAATCCTTTATCTGAACTTCAACTGTATCCTGTTTTCCTGCTACCATTTCAAATTCTGAAAAGGTAGTAATTTAAAGGATCCGTATTATTTTCATAGATATTCTGATGCATGCATGGAACAATAAATTCTCCTTATTCAATCTATTGAATAAAAAAGGAACAAATATTCCCATAAAATCATTTATTCCTAGTGCAAAAGGGATCAACCTTAGACGTTATAAGGCATACATCTGAGAACCATATCTCCTTATCTCCTGACATTCTTTTTCTCGTTCTTCCTTACCATCCACATATCAATATTTCCGAGTTATTACCCAGAAGAGTACCTTAGATAAATCAAAAAGGTCATTTGTTTAGCATAAATTTGTGACAGGTGGATATGTATCCATATGGCAGAAGATATGCGGTTTTGTCTACTGCCTGTACATTTCAGGACATCAAGACTTAGAAGTGTGTATATTGAATACCGTCAGTCCATCACCATACTGACCTCAAAGTCCCTGGTTGCTTCAGGCTGTAGAAGTATATGAGTAGTTCTATTTTACCCTCTCATCCACTTATCCATATCATATTGCTCCTTACTTATATTCCAGTCTTCTCTGCCCATAGGACTGTTAAAATTTACATAAACGTACTACCACTTTTGTGCGGTATACTGGCTTGGCAAATATTATAATAATATCGGAAAGGAAAAGGATAGTCAAGGGCGATATAATAATTTTACTTTTTTACAGTCTGTCAAGCTAATAAAATATGTGGATTGCTCGAAGGATGAAATGGAAGTTGTAATAGTCTGAGAGGATTCATTTATCATTCCGAAATCTGCTTGGAAGTAATAATTTTTGATAGTTTTAAAAATGATGTCATGTGATTTTATATGGCATCTTTATATCCTTCTTGCATGTGTACACATGTTTTTTACTTATTTTGTACCATATAGTGTTTAATAAAAACATTAGGGGAGCGAAGGGTAATCTAAATGAGTTTTACGTTATAGGTTGGTTATTAAATTTCTATAGTCGACGGTTCGTAACCTTATTTATTTTCAATATTATTTTACTGAGTAATCTAGTAATAAAAAATTAAAGTTTCAAATTAGAAAACATGACGGTAGCATGCCTAAAAAAATATATCGAATAAATAAAATCCCGACCTTGGTTAATCTGTTTCAAAACAAAATGATTGATTATGAAAAAGTTCTTGCAATGCACGTTTTGATCTGTCCGTACACCGCAAAATGTTATTGCTTTCGGGATTTTTAGTTGTCACGGTTTTAATTGGTCGGCATTTGTAATATTCGGAATATTTGACTGTCAGTATTTTATCTGCCGGTGTTTTGAAGGCGCGAGATTTAATGACGGGATTATTTTTAGAGATATCGTCACCGACCCAACAAATTACTTTTTCCTCAACTCAAGAAATCTCCTAAAATTGATTTTTAAATTTGTAAAGTCAAATTTTGTTTTTCTACAACAGATTCAATATAGATCATTGGTCAACACGTATTTTACGACCTATTAAAATTGTATACATATATGTAGGCAATTGTGGCATACCGTAATTGGACCCCATGATTTTCGCTCTGGTTAGACAAGTTATAACGCGTTTTCTCGGTGGTCAGGCGGTTTTTGGGCTTCTTCAAGGGATTGGCTCGTCCTTTCCAGGGTCAGGTTTTCTGAGGAAAACAAATTGATTCCTCGCTACAAATGTTCTTTTACTTTTCGTTAGTTCACCGTTCCAATAAATATTAGTTCACACTTAAGCCTATGTATTAGTTATCGGGTGGGGAGGTCTTAAAACAAACTTCACTCGGGACGGACGGTAGTGATGATGTCACTAGTCTCTCTTACAGCTGAATGACGCCTTCTCCTCTATGCTGTGCCGGTTATATGGGCACACTAACAGAGAAATCGAAAAAATCGTCAAGAAGGCGCGCTGGGTATGCGAGTGCCTTGTACCAGGGAGGCACTCTAGTACAAGGAGGCTCGCTGGTAACATGAGTTTCTTACACCAGGGAGGTACGCTAAGTGAGAAAACGAGTTTCTGATACAAGGGCGGCACGCTAGAGTTGTAGACGAAAAAAAGCTGGAGAGGCACGCTGGCTATGCGATCGTCTTGTGCCAGGAAGGCACGCTAGTACAAGGAAGATTCTTAGAGTGTCTTACACCAGGGCGGACCGCTAGTGTAAGAGAGAAGACGAGTTTCCGACACCAGGCACGCTAGCGATAGAGATAAGAATAGCCAGGGAGCCACGCTGGCTATGCAAGCATCTTATTCCAGGGAGGCACGCTAGTACAAAAGATAGAGCCAGGGAAGCACGCTGGTTATATGAGTGTCTTACATTAGGGAGGCACGCTAGGTTAAGAGAGAAAACGAGCGTACAACGGGAGGCCCGCTGGTGACGAACATAAAAATAGACGAGGCGCTAGCTATGCACGCAAGTACAAGAGAAAGAACTTAATAACCAGGGAGGCATGCTGGTTTTATGGAATTGCGGTATTTATTGGAAGTTTAGTTTTACAACTTTTTTGGAAGCTTGTTGTGTATGTCAGTCCAATGTTCTTTTCAGCTCATCCATTTCTAACCCCATTGTCGCTCGTTCCGGCGTCCCTCAGGCCAGCCACCGCGGTCCATTAATTTTCATCCTTACAATAAATGATGTTGATTGTGTCATCAAATACTCAGAGCTGTCCATTTATGCTGATGACATGAAAATAATTAAACATTTCTCCTCCACAACCGACTCTCTTCTTCTCCAAAATGACCTCGATTCATTCACCACATGGTGCATGAAAAACTTTCTTCAGCTGAATGTCTCCAAATGCCAGTCCATCTGTTATTCCCGCAAGCGTCTTACCACCAGCCCGAGAGCCTACATGTTAACCGACGTACCAGTCCCTATCGCTACCTCCTTGTGTGACTTAGGAATAATCTGTGATGGCGAACTCAATTTCCGTTCCCATATTGATAGCATAATTAACAGAGCTGACTCCGCCCTAGGGTTTGTGAAGCGCTGGTCTAGAAAGTTCTCCAATCCTTATGTTTCCAAAACTATATTTTCTTAGTTACACCTCTCCTTGAATGTGCCGGCCAGGTCACCTACGCAATCAACCTACATTAACAGAATTGAATCTGTCCAGCGTAGGTTCATTCGCTTTGCTCTACGTGATCTTCCGTGGGTGGACAGATTCAACCTTCCACCTTATGAAGACCGACTGAAACTGATCGACTTACAACCCCTAAGTAAACGTCGTGATGTTTCTGACGTTCTCTTCATTCATCAGCTATTAGCTGGTGCCATAGACTGCCCTTCAATCCTGCAATCTTTACGCATCTATACCAACCCTCGCAACCTTAGGTTCACTCCCCTTTTCTGACTCGACCGCCATCGCACGAACTACGGTCAAAGCGAACCAATTACCAGGATGCTACGAAAAGTCAACGACCTTCCCTCCTTTGACTTCCATCTGAGTAAATCCCTCATCCCTTCACAAAGCCTTATATATTTATCCCACCCGTCTTAACCGCCTTTCCTAATTCTTCTTCCTCCCAGTTTATATGTATCATAATCATAGCTCATATTGTAGCTTACATTATCTGTTATGAATTATTGTTTATTTTAGTTTGTAGTATTTATTTTGTTATTTTGAATTATTAAATAATAGCTTGCATTAAGGTCAAACAAATAAATAACTAAGGATATGGAAAAATTTAATTAATAATTGTGGGTACCTGTAAAAAAAACGAACAAAAATAGTGGATACATATAATGTTTTTCATTTATATTTAATAGGCTTAAGCAAAACCTTTAATAAGTATGCAACAGAAAAACAAACGTAAACAATTTGCAACGGCGCACAAAACAATAACTCAGGTTTGAGCTTTCAGTGTGAGCTGGGGGTAAGAAAAGAGTTCTGAGTACGCGATCCAAAGACCTTAAACTGGAAGGTTTGCAAAGGACAACAAAATTTCCTGTTTATGTCGGGCCATGGTACCAGGAACATGCACTTGGTCAATGGTACTATGAATGCTTTCACGTACCAATTGATATTAGAAACAATTTATTGCCCTCTATTCCTTTTTCAGATTCTCCACAAAGGGGTATATTTTCCAGAGATGGTGCATCCTGCCATACTGCTAAGAGTACAAAACATGGTTGGAACAACATGATATACCTCTACTGATCTGGCCGCGAATAATTCGTTTATCACCTATTGTGTCCTTATGGGGACTTATGAGGATGAAGCTGGGAACAAAGCCCGTAACAACAATTAATGCTCTGAAGACTACAATAAAAAGAAGTATGGCACTCCACTACACCGCAGCAATGCTAGGATTTACTGAACACAATAACAGGTAAAACGCAGTATATTTTTTCCATGGGCGAACAGTTCTGCTTACTACAAGAGCCGAGGGAATTATTTCGCTGCGTTTGGATTATTGCTTTTGTTAAATTTTTCCAATTTTAAAAAACATTCAATATTATCCAAGCGGTATTAACCGGGCAATGCATTCTAGAATTTAGCCAAGTAATGCCCAGCCCTAACGCAAAAAAGATCTAGAATATTAGGAACATACTACTGCGAAGATTTACCAGAAGTTAAGAAATCAGGTTATGATCGAATTATCCAATTCGTTACGGGGATCAGTTGGCTCGACAGTGGACTTAAGGGTACGTTACCGAGCAGGGGGCGTACAACGGGCCACTATAGGCCTCAGTGCATGGAAGAGACACACCTTTCCCGCCTCGAAAACCAACCAACCAACCAACTAATGCAGGAGGAGATAACCTATTAAAAAATCATCCTAACTCCAAGCTTGTAGTAGGCCATGCCATGGGAGTCTGCAGTGGTGTCCTCCCCTCTGCAGGACTCAGAGGTAATTGGGTCACGATTGGCGTCTCATCAGGCAATTCTCTATGAGTGGAGGTGCAGGCTATGGTAAACACTAACAGAGTGGCTATGTCCACGATACCCAAAACACAGCAGAAGCAGCTCTGGGTAAATTACCTTCTGAAGGTTCTGCGGCATAGCAGTCCTAGAAGGTGCCTTTGAAAAAATAATAATTAGCAACCCTCATGTGCGGCGGTGGCAGAGATGGTAGATGGTAGACGGATGGAAATTGTTGAAAATAAGATACCGAAATCATAAATGCCTGTTGGCGGTATAAGCGAAGAAAGGGTAATTGATATGTAGATACCACGAAACGCTTATAAGGGATGAGTCACTCCCTGAAAACCGTTTAGCAATTTTTACGGATGGATCCAAAATTAATGGGAGAGAAGTTGCAGGAATCTTCAGTGAGGATCTTCATTTGAACAGCCATATAAGTCTTGGGGCATATACCTCAGCCTTTCAGGAGGAGATGCTGGCTCAGGTCTATGCACTTGCTGGAGAGTCGAGTGAGGGGTAAAAAGATAGTGGTAGCACTCGACAATCAGGCGGTGATAAGGTGTATGGACACTACAGAGTTCAATACACTGGTGTCAGTCCGAGGACACGCACGATTCGAAGGAAGCGAGAGAGCAGATGTACTGGCTAAACTAGGAGCTGCTTCGAGTTTCCAAGGTCTGGAACAGTTCACTGCCCTAGGCAGGGGCACGGCAGTGGGCCTGTTAGAGACGTGGGCTACGAGGGAACACTGGGAACAGTGGAACGTCGTGTACTTGTGCAGACAGGTCGAGATGGCGATTGTAACGACCAGAAGTGTTGAACGGAGGAATGTCTTGGATATGGATCGTAGGGCTCTGAGATCACTACTAACAGGACATGGTAACTTCAGGTGTCATCTAAAAAAGATGGACATTCTTGAGGTTGATAACTGCAGTGGAGCTGGGGGAGCAAGAGAAGGCAGGGCACATAGTGTGCCAGTGTCCTACACTAGCAAGCAAAGGAAGCAAGCTGATTGGACACCACTGGATGGAAGAAAGAAGAGTGGCAGAGGTGTATTATAAGCAAATACTTGCGCTGACTCCAGGAATCGAGGTGAGGAAAGAAAACTGGATTAGCCCGCGTCACTTTTGCTGAGATCGCAAAGGGTAGGGACGAAAAGGGACCCGGTAAAATGGTATCCTGGTGTCTTTGGAAGATTTTCACCCCTGACGAAATATGCCCTTATTTGGCTGCATTCGGTTTCCTTTTTTTGCTT
Organism: Leptarthrus brevirostris; assembly: GCA_964036015.1. NCBI lineage: Eukaryota > Metazoa > Arthropoda > Insecta > Diptera > Asilidae > Leptarthrus > Leptarthrus brevirostris. Next base: position 46,133,177 of record OZ038371.1, read on the forward strand.
TTTTAATCATTAAAACATACAAAAGATAAAAAATCTTCACTTTGAAGTAGCTTTGTACGCAATTATACAATATCTTAAAACTGCAAAAATTTTAAGACTCTAAATTAAATAAACAGTACGAAAGGTTTCTAAAGCTTTTAAATATTGCTCACATTAAGTAGTGTGAGTCTAGCCATCACTGGCTTAACGCATTAATCAAGAAGGAACACTGAAGGCGGAGGAACAACATGGTCTGCAGATAGGCTAGAATTTTTAACAGTGACCCAGGAAACTGAGGTTACCGGCGACAGTGGGATAACTGGATACTCAGTTTCCCCCGCTAAGGAAGACTGGAAGGCGACGAAAAGGGACACGCTTCTATCTGGTCTGTTTCGGCTAATCCACAGATCACCAGAGAGGTGTTTTTAGTGAATAAGAATCTCACACTACCGGAAAGCATGAACTGTCCGGTGTCTTTTGGAAGATTTTCACCTCTTCCACTAAAAAAAGTGAGTGTGCGAACTATTTTGCGTTTAAGTAGTGCATTCTTGTGACGGAATTGTACTACTTCGGAGACACACTTCAGAACTGTTTGAGGACAATAAAGTACTTGGGTGTATTCCTAGATTCGAAATTGTCTTGGAATAAGGAAAAATTCCAAAAAGCAAATAGGGCGCTACAAAAGAATGTGGGACGTATCACAACACGGAACATGGAACATGCTTGCACTGGCCCAGTGAATCGAGATTAGGGGCGAGATATCTGGTGAGTAAAGAGATGGTAGATCCGAATTTATTTTTCACCATAAAAACTAATTGAGATGTGCAGTGTGTGGCACCTGGGAGTCAATACTTTAACGGACAAAATTGGAAAATGGTAATGATTTTTGGCCGTGTTAAGCTTAATAAATAATTCATATAATTTCAGAATAAGATACCAAAGCACCACTAAGGTTTTTAATTAATACCATGGTGAAAGATAGATAGATTGAAAGGTGGTTTTTTGGGGAGGAGCGAAGAGAAATTTAATGAAAAGGAAAAAGGGGGATGAATTAAAAGAGAAATTAGATATTTGCCCAGTGTTTCTCAGTGGACAAAAGTAAAATATAAGTTTTCTTATTTTGAAAGATTTATTATGGTTTTGTGTTGGCAGTGTTGGCGGGATCTTCGCATTGCCGGAGAAAAAAAAGTTGCAATAAAACAGGTGGTGGACCAGTCCGTGACGAAGAATAAGTAGCGGAAGCCAATATTTCGATGATGATGGTTCTACCTAAAAAGGTGGCCTTAATCTGTAAGTGCTAAGCTTCTTCAGTTTTAATTTAACCAATAACAGCATTTTGATTTTCAAACTCAGCGTTAGTCGTCGATAGAGTAAAGGCTTGGTTTCCAACAACTCGTGCAGGGCGTCAGACGCAAAGTCCTGTGTGGTTTTCAATAAAAAGTTGTGTTGCGAGTAGGAGCAGTTTAGCAAAATTGCTGTTTGATATCTTTTAACGCGATAAGGTTTTCCGGAAATGTGTCCAGAAGATTTGGCTATTTTTGTTGAAAGGAGATGAAGAGGAGGATATACTGCTTTTAATAGGTTGTCCAGTATACAAAATAAAGCGAGAAATGATTGGGGAGCTTTTAAAATATTTATCGAGAAACATTTTAATTGATAATGAAACTAAATTCCCTGAATATTTTTGGTAAACTCTTTGCTTTCTCACATGTTAAACCTAATCGAAAGTGATATTAAATTAGCTCCATGTAATCGAAATGAACATCCAATAACAACTCAAATGACGAAATTTCACAAACGCCGACGCAAAATTGCGCCGAGATGAAAATTTGTTTAGCGCTACTCTCAGTCGTGTCTCTTGAAATTTCACGCAAGTAATAGTTTTCTTGTCGGCGTTAAGTGCGTTCGACTTTGCGTTAAGCCCGGCCTTTAGTGATAATATGACGGCGTACCATTGCGGAGGTCCCAGGTTCGAATCCCATCGGTGGCGACCTGTGGTTGTTTTCTGCAGACAAAAGATTACGATAAAAAACGGGGGGTTGCAGAGAAAATGGTAGTGGTTCGGAATCCACTATAAAATGTACGTCCACTTACAATCGTTGTCTCGAATCGGGTCAAGTTCTTCTCCAACCACATTACCCACAAGGGGTTCCGGGAACAAGAGAGAGACTAAACTATTTTTTCATATATCTTAAGCTTTTTAAGCATTCCTCTTAATGTACTGTTTGATTTATCTCAATCAATCCATCTCCAAAACAAATATGTATGTTCAAACGTCTTATTTCTTTTTGTGAATTATAACTTCTGGTTCGTGTGTGAAAGGTTGTACAGTATTTTTTATATTTAGATGAAATTTTAAAACTATACATTTAATTTATTTATAAGATTATTTTCTTATTTCTTATTATTTACAAATTCAATTTTCGCTTGCTTTACTTTCAAATTATTTATATTTGCTTTATGATATGTAGTAGACTTTTATTTGATTTAATTCTTAGTAGCTTCATTGTTCACCATAAATTGATTTATTTCCTAAATTGACTGTAGCGTACTGTTAAAAGTTTTTTAAACTTGTGTATGCACTTTTATATTTAAATAAATGAAATGAAATGAAATGAAATGATAACTAATTCTTGAAATATCAGGGCATGAATACACTGAGGTTATTTTTGTGAACTTTAAGAATGGCGGGTGTATAAAATTTAGTAGAAAATTTCCTTTTATAAAACAAAGAATTTTTATTTTCATTAAAATGTTACAAAAGAAATTATATATCTTCATTAGGTACTAGGTTTTTCAGCAAATTATTTTTTATTCTACAGCCTATGAAAAATATTGTCTGTTTTCAATCTTTCTTTCCTCGATGTCGGAAGATTCTGTATCGCCTAGATTCGCAACAATCACCACTTCCTCCTCAATACATTATGCAGAACAGTACAATATTTAATGTAACAATCACGGGATCATAGCGAAGCATTCTTTCTCCTAGTAAACATCTATATATTAAGTTTTTCGAATGAATCAATTAAATCCATTATCTGGATTTGATATAAGTGCACTAAGCTGTGGTTGAAAAGGATAAGCGGAATATCCTGTAATTAATAAAAGCTTATAATATTTTAATAATTCCAAATGTAAATATTTTACGAAATATCCAAGTAGTTCGGTCAAAAAAGTAACTCTCATGGAATGAGTGAACTTGGCTATTTTACCAAATAATAGAGTCATGACATGATACTGGATACCGAGCCATTTTATTAATAATATTTATATCAGCCGAGCATATCTTAAAATTAAAAACTAATGAGTGATCTGAACAAGCGTTTTGTGCTATAATTGTCGTTTCAAATTTGCACATTTTTTAATGATTGCCTTTTCCTTCAAGTGGAAGAGCTACACGAGTGCAGTCCCAGGTTGAAATCCTGAGGGTTGCAGTGTCAGTGGTTCGGAATCCACTCTAAATTGTAGGTTCACTTGTAATCGTTGTCTCGAATCGAGTGAAGTTCTTCTCCCGCATCTCTCCAAACAAGGGGTTACGGGAACTAGAGAGAGAGATAAATATGGTCACTAACGCTATCGAGTAAATGAATCTTACAGTACTCCTAACAATGATTAAATATTTACTAAAACGTGGGATGGAATAGCATCATTTCGAGTACTTTTAGGCAGGTGCGGTGTATAATTTCTGTTAAATTCACACATATGAGCCAGTCAGAAGACAAATCGATTAACTCCGTTTTCAATTTTTTCTTACCGTCCGAATATAAATGCTTTTACTGTGAAATTCTTTTTTGAAATTAACACTAGTAGCTTGATAAATCGGTCCCTCCGCAATTTAAGATACGATATATACTGAGTTCCTGATTTGGTTTTCAAAAAGAGTTTGACAATATAAGTGTTTATATTCTGACAGTAAGAAAAAATTAAAAATTGAGTTAATCGATTTGCCTTCTGAGTAGCTCATATGTAATTTAGAGGGCGGTAAAAAATCAATACTTAGATATAAATATTACCGTTCTCTCGGAATATCCAAAAGGATTTTGACTATATCTTAATCTCCTCCTTGAATTCTGACCTTATTCCTTCTTTTAATTGCTAATGGTACTAAATCCCTAATTAAAATAATTATTTTCACAAAAACAAAACTTTCTTCATCTTAAATTTGAAAATTTGACAGTTCAAAATTGGGGGGGGGGGGGGGTTAGGGTTTCAGCGTAAAAAAACACTTTTGTTTTGAAGGAATGGATTGCGCAAATTTATTGAAACCTTTTGGACATCATTAAGCATACTTTTAACAATATTCTGTAATTTTTTCATGCAGAAATATTGCAAAACAAGCCGGTGACAGAGCTTTCCCCTTGCTATTTTCCACGAAAAATTCCGCCATTTTTCAAATGAATCGGTCTAGTAGTTTTTAAATGGCAGTGAACACGGACTTTGAAAAAGTAGTTTTGAGAAAAACGCGTTTAAAGTTTATGAGCTAAAAAAGTGAAGAAAAAAAACTGAGGCTCGATATACTAAATAGAATATATAGAAACCCTCGAAACTAAATAGAATATTCACGAAACAGGATAGTTGACCAGAACAATAGAAGTGAATAAGCTGTATACCTGCTCGACAGCTGCACTAAAGTTCAGGGGACTAACTATAGACCATAACTTCAAGAGTTTTGCTCAGATCGACTTTAAATTTTGAGAATATATTCTTGAAATGTTTAACAATAAGATAAGACAAAAAAAATTAGATTTTTCGAAAGTGTAAACCCTTACCCCCTCCTTACCCCCGTAATTAGAGGATTTTAGAAACTAACTTTTTTTCTGAAATATTCTAACAATACAAGCTTAAAGTATATCTTTTAACTTTACACACTTGTCACACTTCCTTTTATCACCTTTTTGAAAACTGCGCAACAAAACTGCCCTTTTCTCTAATTACCCAGCGAACTAAATTTAAACTAAGTCAACAAACAAATGTTAGTATGCATTATCTCTGCTGTTCCTCTCAGACTACGTCTTTAAGTTAAACGTATCAGTTTATTCCGCTTTCCATTTTAAATCACTTTAATGCAAGATGTATTGTGTATTATTGGACATGCAAGGAAGGCTTAGTCGAACGTAATATTATTACAAGCTTTCTCACTGGGAGTACTTGACGTGGTAGATACAATATCTTTACATCACCGTAACATAATATAATTAAGTAGTTTTAACAAATCAAATAAATATTTTAAAAACTGTTCAAACCAACTATGTTTTGACAATAAAAAATAGAACGTTTCATTTCTTCAAGTGAGGAATATCAAGTGTAAGTAAACTTATCATAATTTAGGGCTATCAAGTGGAATCATGTCCTCCTCTTTTACCTGGTCTTCAAAAACACGACTTGTAGAGCACTTCATTTTAGTTATGAGATTACAGCCCTGGAGCGACACTGCAAACCACTAAGTTGTAAAATTTGAAATTTTCTCCATTCCTCTTATTCACTCCTTCCTTTGCGACTACAGCTGTACATCATATAGTGGCTGGCTAAGTTGGGTTCGTTCCTCTAAAACAAGTTTCAACAATTTACAAGTACATACTAACTTCAGACATCAGAAATTAAGATGAACTTTACTTAAGTAAAGGTATTGTAGGGTATGTACATACTTAGATCGTGTTGACATAATAAAATTCTATTCCTACCAAAGAAAGGTGCTTTTGAAACAGCTGCAGGCAATCAGATTTCGTTTTTAGAAATTGTCTACTTAAAGTTATTTGTGACTTGACCTAAAATAATAAATGACTTGGGTGTCATCGAAATTTAAAAGATTAAGAAGCTTTTCGTTAACACAACTAATCAATTCCAAAAGTAACGAAATGCTTCCTTGCTTCTAGTCCAAATTCCTTAGGGAAACATTATCGCTATGTCCTTAAATCACCAAGATGGAGTTTCTTCTTCATGCTAGAATCTAATAAAAAATTTCGTCTTCTCTTATCGTCCAACGTTAAGAGGTGATACCAATAGTGATGGGTAGCGATGCCAAACGGTTTTGTGTTGGTGTGAATTATCGACGAATTTCGGAAGTCAATTACGGCGTCAAATTTCTCATTAACACATTATTAGGAAAATTCCACCGGACCCTGATAGTGTCGAGGGCCTCTATACGGACATGAGATTTTGGCAACAGCTGTACGAGGGATATTGGGTGGCACTTGAACAATTTGTGAGCTGAATTAAGACAAGATTAAGAGCGTTGACAAATATTTTGTCTTTAAAGCAATGTCATCTTTAAGAATAAATTTGTTTAATGAAATATAATTCTTTTAAAGGGAGTGACATTTTTGCTTAGGCACAAGCAGTAGCAGTTCATTCACATCGAAGCAGCATTAGCGAAATGTAGTAACAACATTTTACAAAGTTTGAATTAAAGTTGTCCAAAAGTTGTCGTTCTGGTCGTTTTGTTAAAGAAACTGCAAACAACAATTTTGAAGTAAAATTAACTAGCAGTGGCATAAAGATACGATAAAAGCCCATTGGGGGTTGCAGAGTAATTTCGATGGTTCGGAATTCACCTTAAATTGTAGGTCCACTCTCTATTAAAAAACAAAGTCTGGTGAGTCTATGTCTTTTTATATTATATCCAGCCTTCAAGGTAGCATACGCGTACCTTGTTGACTGGTCTTAACTCCACTGCAAAACATTTCACTGCCTTCGCTGTGATGAAAATGCAACACTGCGGGCATAACACTGTTGTAGGCTTTGACCGCATTGAGGCAGCTTTGATTGGAATATGTGGATTCTGTTCATCAGTTGTCATCAGTGTCATTGTACTTTTTTGTCTTTGTTTTTTTTTACATACAAGATCTTACAATTTAAAACTAGAACTTAACGAAGCTGTGATTGCACTTCGAGACATGTGAAAATCGATATGATCAGAGCTCAGATTAAACATACAATATACTATAATGAGACTGATGATTATGCCCTTTCGAGAAATGCGCCCTGGAAGCAGTTAGAACGGAAGGCAGTTCTAGCAAAATCACGTCTTTTCTTTAAAGAATACAGAGAGATAAGGAGGATACAAAAAAGAAAAGGATCGATCCAAAAAAGGCCGTAGAGGGCGATTCTTAAAAATTTAAGTTGGACTGCTTCGATGTGATTGATGTGCATCGCGTGGAAAGGGGACGCAATCAGAGCTGGTGTATTCATGAATTGGCCTAATTAGTTTGTAGTATAAACTCTTCGTAATGTAGGGATCGGTATATGGATCGGTAAATTCTTTGGACCATCTTTTTATAAAGCCCAAAGCGACAGTCGTCAGGTTGACAATAACGTCAATTTGGTCCTCAAACGAAAAGCGCGAGCGAGATCCAGACCCTCAAATCATTAGTCTTATGTCCAATCAAAACAAAGAGTGACCCTTAATAGTGAATGAAGGTCAGGGAAAATTTTTTACGTGAAAAGGACATTGACGTGACTTGTTGACGTTCAAAGATAAATGATTTATTGTGCACCAACGGTAAAAGGCATCAATATCGCAAATAACGAGTTCAGTTAAAATACTGTAAACATTGTTAGCGTTATCCACAAAACAGAGCATTCATAAGTGGCGTAGAATTAAGGATACGTCGTCAATGACTGTTATAAAAAGTAACGGTATGAGATGGCTGCCCTGCGGTAGACCAGATGCAATCTCGATAACATTCGAGTATGAATCACAAAAGTGAACTCGCTTACTGCTATGTCACAAATATGATTTTACACAGTTGACAAAGTTAGAAGGAAAACCAAAAAGTATAACCTTATGAGGAAGGACACTGTGAAGGCTTTAATGAAATTAGCACAAATTCAAAAATCTTAATTATCAGCTTCAATCGCTGAAATGCAGACAGAAAGAACTATTGATGCAGACTGTGATAAGTTCCGAGCCTTAATGGCACATCTGTCAAGGGAAAGACCCAGGTCAGCCTATAACAATAAGGAAGTTACTTAGAAAGGGAAAATAACAAGTATTGCAGCTTTCCAAAAAATCGCCAATGAACAACTCTCTTCATGGTCACAGTATTCATCAGACAGCCTTCCAAATAAGTAACCTATCATATCCCCCAGACCTAAAAAAGATATTAGCATATCCGGTTACCTTTCAGGGGCTGAGGGCAAAACTTATTAACTGCAAAATTTCCTATAACAGAATGCTCGATCTGAGTAATGATGTCATGACAAACGGAATATATCCTAGATCGTGGAAGGTCGTTATACAAATATCACTTTTGATCAAATCTTCTTCACTCCCAATCGCTCTTAAGGATTTCCGTCAAATATCACTATTGCCTTAAGCGTATCTTTAAGCATATGGGAATCTTACCTGTGGGGTGGTCTGTAATAAAATGTACAGTTCTCCATTATTTAGGCTGCTAACAGAGTCAGCAGTGGACAATGCAGTCAATACTATCACGAATGTGCTAAGCGAAGAATTTAGAGAATCGAATCGAACTAGCGTAAATGTTTCAACACGGCCAAACAAAGCAGAGATAAGACAGACAATTCCAGACATAAAGATAGTCTTAGATCCTTTAAGAAGACAATAAGATCCGTAAAGAGAGCCTCTTTTTGCGTAATATTTAGCAATATTTAGTACAGTGCGATAAGCGCCAAGTTCAAATTAAAAGTTAAATAGCAGGAATGTTATATAATTTACTATTTCAATTATAATACAATGCGAAGTGTTAAATTAATGGCAGGTAATAACCAATTTAGAAAATCCAAGATTTTGAGGACAGACACAACCATAATAAAATAGATAAACAATCCGAAAGATTTGGTCCCTTTTCCATCCTCAGACATTCAAATACTTAATGTAGGTTGCAATAAATGGCAAGTTCAATGAAACCTTTACCACTTCTGGGAAAATGTAATGGGAAAGGCGCCATCGCCGCTTGCGTAAACAAATTGCGCATGTCTTTTAAAATTTCGTAAGTTATGACCCTCACCCAAAAATTCCTAAAATAATTAGCGTTACCTCGTAGGTATAGACCAACCCTTTAGTTTCCTGAGGTTTGCTTTCATTCTCCTTAAGAAAGATCCTCAGTTTTAATTAAACGTGCAAGTGAAAATTAGTTTAAAGATCTCAAACTATCCATATAGTGATTTTAGTGATTTCAGTTATTAAATTCATAATTTATAAAGGTGGGTTCTGTGTTGTTTGTACTGTTAGTGGGTACTGTGTACTATGTATTGGGTACTGTGTTCTATGTAGCGGGTACCGTGTACTGTGTAGTGGGTACTGTATACTGTGTAGTTTGTACTGTTAGTGGATACTGTGTAGTGGATACTATGTTGTGTGTACTGTGTAGTAGGTATTGTGCAGCGACTGGTAGTTAAAATTAGATTTTATTACAATAGTTATGGGTGGTAGTTCCTCTAATCGTAGGCTGTCGTTACAGTATTTGTGTGTGTGAGTGTATTAAGAATCCGTCAAAGTGCTCCCCAATGGAACGTGGTATGTCCGGTGAAGTTGGAGGACATGGTATGGTTGGGCCAATAGTGCTGGTGTGTCCGCACATTGGAGGGATGTGACTTCAGCGGATCGTGGTGTGTCCGATGAAGCTGAAGCGCACTCCTATGAATTATCCCAATATAGCTGGTATGTCGGCTTATTGGGTGGTTTTATAACTTATCTGTGGTATGTCCGGGATTGTAATAAAACCATAGTAAGTCCTGCGATCATCTGGTTTGTCCGATGAAGGAGGAATTGATTAAGTTGTCCAGGTATCAATCCTCCAAATCACAGGATTACGTCAGCTCTGATGGTATGTCCGCTTTGCTGATCTAATGTGAGTGAGAAGTGTGAGTGCGGTATTGCGTAGTTTAGGCAGTTAACCCATTGAGTTGTAAACTCACGAGTCGTTTTCTTCCTTTTACAGATCCGTAGGGAAAATAGTTGGCGAAAGAGTAATCATCGAGGAGATTTGTGTGGTAATAATAAAATTTAAAAGGAAACAGTTTTGGTCTAGTTTGTAGTCATCTCGATATTAACGTAATATTTATAAAATTATCCACTATATAGTGCAATAATAGCCGTTGCCTCAACATGTATTTTGTACGCTTATAGCTGGGCTTAAAGCAGTTGGCTTGGTGTAAATGCTGCAAAGGCAAAGCTTGTACTCTTGACCAGATAAAAGAAAATACGACTTGAAAGCACCGATTCGAGGGAGAAATCGCTCGGCCTTTCCATGCCTGATGTTAGACTCTGAACTCGGCGGGAGGGGCAATTTAACATAACCTGAAGGTAAAGCCAGTGTGGCAATCTGTACTTATAAAAAAACATTCGTAGTTGACTAGGGTCTAAAACTCAATGGACGTATATTGCTATAGTCAACCTCAGCCTCTTCTATGGCTCTTTAGCCTGGTGGACAGCATCGGAAACGAAGTGCAATCTGAAACTGATGTCTATCATCCAGAGGCTGACAAGCATAAGTATAATGGGACATAAGATAACGTATGATGCCAATGGCGTTACTTGATCTGCTGCAGCTGGATTTATACTGCAAGACTAGTGCAGTCAGGCAGAAGGCTGCGAAATGGTGGAAAGATAGGCCTTACGGTGACTCTCTTTTATAGTTACTATTTAATTTCGTTCTTTGTATTCACTAATTTCAATAAATTTCGCTAGAGCAAAAAGCGGTGTGACTTCTACTAAGTACTGAGTACAAGTGATGATGCTGCTTATCAGAAGCAAAGTTGAATCCATCGGTCAGTATTAATTGATTGCAGCATTTAACCAAAAATTTCTCTTCAGTGATCCAGGTAAGTTTTGCTCATGCAGATGAAATGCGACGTGTTGCCAGCAGCTTTTCTGATCAATTTATAGATTTTTAGGTGTTCGACTTCACAGTTTGGTTCAGGTAAGCTACATAAGTTAAGAACATTTCTTTTACTTAATAAGTTTTTCAATTTCAGAATACGTCCCAATCAAAATGATTGGGATAGGAAAGATGTGGTAGGAATAACAGGCATCCATATATACTTACGGATGGTCGAAAATGATTATGGGTACAGGAGCGGTAGTATACTCTAAAGAGAGAGGCAATTTTTAAACTATCAAATTGTGGTAAATTTCCAACGCCCTTAAGTCTAGATAAATTTTGTTAAAGGCATCCCAGAATTAAATTTATATGTATGTAGAAACATGCTCGTGAAGTCTTAATCCATAAATCATTTAATGCAGCATTGATCTTCCGACTGCACTTAATATCTAGTTATAAATTGTTGCACAGTAGTTAAAATGGAATATCAGTAAGGACTCAATAAGGCTTAACTTTATTTCAGCGGATTCACTTGATAGCCAGATAGGGCTTTAGTAGTGAAAAATTTCCATTCAATTTAAACATTAAAAATGACTCCAAGATTTTTCACCTTAGTCATGGAGGGTGAATTCATTCCGTTTAGATGGACAGGACCAGATGCAATGTTTATTAACTTTAAAGAAGTCGCTTTTGTGTATACTTATTATTTTTTTTTGTGATCTATTTAACTTGTGACGCCACGCCGGAGACACACCACTTTAAGTGTAAAAAAAGTACGAATATTTTAGGATTTATTGAAAAAGAAGCAAATGACCCTAATATTGCAAGTAAGTAAGTTTGGGATAGATAGAACTACCATCGGTGATATTAAAAGAACAAATACAATATTTTGCAGTTTGTACGTAGAACGACCTAGGTAAATGAAAAACACTGAAGCAACCAGAAACCCCTTTAGAGGGAGTTGCTGCTGTAGTGATATAATTTGTGAAAATGCCCGATATTTTACCGTCAAATTACACAACAAATTCGCCTTTTAATGCCAGTTGTTTGGATAACTTTACAAAAACCTTACGGGATCCGGCGACACCTAGAATTTCAAAAAATTTTTGCAGAGAACAATTTAATAGCCGAGCTGATCCATAATGCGAATAATTTATCCAATAACGAATAATTATTTGACTACCAAATAACGAGCGTTGAATAAGAAATAATGAATTGAAACTCAAATATGTATCGAATAATTAACTAAATAACAAATAATCATTTGATTATCAAATAACGTACGATCGAATAATAAATAATTATTTTAAATTCAAATAGGGAGCACCGAATAACAAAAAAATTATTTACAAATACTTTTTCGAATTACAAATAATTTTTGGATTTAAAGAAATTTTTATTCGCTTTTCCAATTTCATTTGATTTAATATTCGAATAAAAAATGTCCATGCCTGAACGTTGTCTTCTTCTACTGTAAAAAGAAATTTAATAGTGATGAAGTACGACAATTGTTATAATGGGCTGGTATGCCATTATTGATTAGGTTTAAATGGCAAGATTAAAAAAGATGTAAAAAACTATTAGTTATGCGACCCCTACGTAACAAATATACATTAAAGTCCCCCTTTGGATAAAACGGGAAAGCGTTAAAGTTTCCTGACGTTTTCAAGATTGAAGACAGCATGCGGGCTAACTATACTAACCTATCCTTCTGTGCCTACTACTAATAAGAAGTAATTTGTCGAATACACGATTTACCTCAATAGCAACAAACTCGATGGGACTATCAGAAGTCTTTTTGACGACCTTCGCCCGCAAAGTATCTTTCACGTAAACGGCCATCCTAAAGCCACAACTTAACAGGAATGGCAGTATCACATATATGTATTGTTGGTGTTATCAGACACTGAATGTATCAGAGGAGTGAGGAAGCGGCGAAATATTTGAGGACTTTTCCCCTTATTTGCCTCTTATTTCCAACGTCTGCTCTTGAATAATTTTTCATTTCATTCATTTATATTAAATCAGATCATTGCGCAAATTTTTTTAAATGTAATTATTTGTACATGATGATGACGAAGTAGTATTTTAATAATTTTAAATTAAAATAATTTATAACTATTTAAAAGACCCCTCTACAAAAAATCTCATATTTAATTATTGCCATGGCCTAAAACACATTAAAAAGCTCTCATTACTATACAAAGAAAAATGCCGACATTTTCCTAACTTACTGCCATTCCTCCACCAATTCAATGATAAAGTAGGTTAAAACCAGGAATTGAAACGAATTTTAATATGTTTTCGTTTAACTTCGTCTCAGAAATAAAAATCAATTGGTCATCAGTAAGGATCCTCTGCACGTCATAAATTTTAAGTCTATTTATGAATAATTAAATAGTTTAGCTTAGTTTAAAACATAATTTCTGTGCAGAAACGACCATTTCAAATGTCAAGTTGAATTCATTTTAAATATGTCATATAGCGAGCATTGAAACCAAATACATCGACCCAGTAATTGGTTTGTGATATATTTGACATGGGCATATTACATTAATATAAACTTATTACTTTTTAATAATATTACTTATTAGGCTTTGCCTTCCCAAAATTCTTGCTCTTATATTAATTTTTATTCACTGTAAGTCATGTATAATTTAGAAATAATATGATATTAAAGGCAAATGTTCCATTCAATTTATTAACCTAAGCCTTAAGACAATAATGCCGTGAATATTATCATATAATTAAATAATCTCCATACCTTTACTCAGCTTGGGCAGGAAGGGTCCTTATTTTATAATACCTTTAAAATTTCATCACCCTTGCTATCTTATGCTCTTCCAACATACCCTGAATTTTATAGTCTCATATATCCACACCTCAAGCGTTTATGGCCCACTCCATTGTCCCAACCCTGGAGCGTTTTGAAAGTGGCTATAAAATCCAATTTGCCACCAATTTGACGTGAATATCTGCCTGGCATTCTTTTCATTTGTTTAATTGCACTAAACGTCCTGGCATTCGGATATATGTTTAGTGAGTGGGCGTTGATGCGTAGACAGACAATGGACTGGTTATTACGTAAATTGCAGAAAGTCATAAAATAAATATTCGGAAGCCCACAAACTTGATAAAATCATTGTCCATTATTTTGATATAAAGGAAAGAGGGGACCGGACTCACCTTTAGTATAATTTTTATAAAAATGGAGAAACTTAATTTTGGTATAAAATTTCGTGCCCTAATGCAATTTCACTTAATTTTGTAATTCTGCCTCCTGCGAACAGCCACGGTGAACATTTTGGATGTCCTTCCCTAAAGAAAGGTAACCGACGAAACAATGGAAAGAGGGTGATTGGCAGTTTTTTCATTCATTAACTATAAAAAATTACCAGGAAGGGAGCAAAGGTGACAATCATAGGCGAATACCTTAGAGACATTCCACCACATCATTACCGTCACCATCAAACCCGGAATGTAAACCGTCGATACTCCTGGAACCGCAAATTAAGAGAACCGCACCTGCTTTAATTTCTTTTCCGTTTTTAAATCCCACATGGTTGATGTCTTCATTATTAGGTGTAAGCACGATGCCGCCCTCGAGATGTGTTCGACTTGAGAGTGAATTTTAATGACTACTTTGCTTTGTTTGGAACTTTGTAAATTGGTGCAGATACAATTCTTGAACTGGGTATTTAATTAATGGTTGTGTTGATGACTTTTCTCAATTTCTTAATTTTTTTGGGGGAAAAAAGAATTTATACAATAGGTCCGATTGATATATCGGGTCGAACAGAACTAAAAATATTGAACTTGCTTCTCCGAGGTAATTTAAATGAAGAAGTTCAGTTTGCTAGATTGATAATAAAACATGGGCCTCTTACGTTAATGGTATAAAATTCCACCAATCGTGGACGAATACTACCTCGTTGGAAATTACGGATCTTATTTTTGTCCAATACATCAATTGTCTAGGCGATAGTTTTTCGTGTAGTCCTGATGGCGTCCAGTTTTCTTCATAAAGAATTGCTTTTATTCTCTATCTTCCATCCTTCCCTATTAGTTTAATTAATCATTTTCTTGTGGTATCTTTTACAACTCTTGGAAATCATCACTAATTATTCCTCTTCATAAGAAGGGCACGGATATATTTAATTATGGACCTATCATGTTGTATGGCACACATTTTTTAGGTTTTAGTTTGCTCTGTACTTCATTTTAATATTAAATATTTATCGAATTAACCCTTCTTACTCAGAAGACGCACTTTACAGGCAGAAGCCCGGAATCAATTTACCCATCCACCAGAATATAACTAAATATTGAGGTGAATGAGACTCCCACACCAGCATGCAAAAAAAATTTATATTAGTATCCAGAAGTACAAAACACATCCAAACACCACAATTAGGAGTGCGACAGGCAATAGAGATCGCTTGAGCCAAGCAAATACAATACATACACAAATTAACATAAAAAAAAGCCGTACAAAAAACCAGTGAGTGCTACAGGATGGCTACAAGATGTAGAGGCTACTCCTTAATGTAACCTTGTCCATGTTAGTGCTGAAAACATACCGTACCTAGTGCGCGGGTAAGCTATCCGAGACCAAACCGGACTAGCATACTCCAGCAGTGGTCTAACAAGGGACGTATACAGATGAAATCTTATGTGAGGGCCAGGAAATTCCCTGGATCAACGAAGGATAAATCCCAGCATAGAAGCGATATTATTAATGTGGGGGTTGAAGTTAAGTTGTCTATCAAGGTACACGCCCAAGTCCTTCACTCCTTCCATCCGTTGAATACAAGTACCATCAAACTTGTACTGAAAAGTACAGTAGTTGCAGGACCTCAAGGAGGTCATAACCTGACATTTCCCAATGTTTAATTTAAGATTATTATTGACACACCAGCTATAAAGTATGTGTAGGCCCGACTGCGAGATCTCGCAATCCCAAAAAGATTTAATTGGGAGAAAAATCTTGAGATCGTTCGCATAAATAAGAATTTCACTTCTTTGAAGCAAATAAGTAATATCATCAATAGATAAGATAAATAGCAAAGGACCAAGATGACTACCCTGGGGAACACCAGAAGGAGCCACAATAGCATCAGAGAGCACGCCCCGAAAACGCACACTATAAGTCCTATTAGATAAATACGACTTGATCCATGCAGTGAGGGGGGCGGGAAACCCAACCTGGCCAATTTGAAAACGATAATAGAGTGAGACAGCTTATCAAATGCCTTACTAAAATCATTATAAATACAGTCAATTCTGCAGCCATCCAAAATCCACCCACACTGCCAGAAACAAACTCAAATAAGTTGGATACCGTGGACCTACCCTAAAGGAACCCATGCTGCCGGCTAAAAATTAAACCCCTACACTCCATGGACAATTGAGATTGAATCATTTGTTCGAAGAGTTTTGGAATGCAAGACAATTTAGCAATTGGTCTGTAGTTAGCTTTCTCTCTCCTATTGCCACTCTTAAAAACGGGGACTAAAAATGATGTCTTTTTTAGTGCAGGGAACATCCAACCGAGAAAGATTGCCGGAAAAATAAAAGTAAGGGACGTAATTACACCGAAGAACACTTCTTTAAGACAACAGCAGGAACCCCGTCAGGACCATAAGAAAGTCACCCGAAGATCTACAATATGTTTGGACAAGATCTCCTCCGTGATAGATGGAATAGGTACGGCGGGTGTATTTCTATTATTAATGTGCGAAAAGTTGCTACTATTTGAACTAAAATCGGATGATTCAAATTCGCCCCTAAAATATTCAGCAAATAAATTACAAATAATCTTAGAATCATTACTGGAACTTAACCCGAGTTCAATAGTCGATGGATAGTTATCTACCCTTCTCCTCATATTGACATAATCAAAAAATGCACGTGGGTCAGAGAATAAGCTGCCTCTCAGGTTCTGAAGGTATTCTTCATATAGGGAACGAGAAATACTAATTAAATATTCGTGGCAAAGAATAAATTCACTCCTAGAGTCAGCACTGCCCACACGCAGGTACTTTTTCCAGAGTCTATTTTTCCTACTCCTGAGAGTTTTTAATTCTCTATTAAACCAGGGGGGAGCGGATTCTCTACTTCTAATCCGGACATAGGTTACAAACCTCCGGAAAGCTTCGTACAAAACTTCGTAGAAACCAGATACGGTCCTGTCGATATCGTCACTAGACAGACAAGTAAGGAAGTCAAAATTCCCAAGATATTCATTCAGAGCTTCAAAATCGGCCATTCTAAAGTTAAAACTATATTCACATTCGAGATTATCGACACGCACGTCCGAGAGACAGTGAAAAGTGAGAAGCAGTGCAGGGTGGAACATATCAAGGTTCGTCAAGGGAATGAGACTGGGTTCAACAAAAGTGAGCATAGAGTTCGTAGAGATCACTAAATCAAGCTGTCTTCCCATAGTGTTACTCACATTGCTCATTTGGCACAGTCCAATGCTAGCCAAGGTGTCGAGGAACAGTGACTGTCCCTCAGTCAAGTTATAGGGAAGATAGTTATCGTCATCATCATTCACTACCCATCGCAAGTTGGGCAAGTTGAAGTCATCCACGAGGATAATTTCGTCATTAGAACCCAACTGGTCATGGATATAGCCGATATGCTGAATTGGAATATCATACCGACTCAACCCATACATGGAGGTATATAGCAACAAATTAAAAAGAGGTATCCCGCATTTATAAAGTACTTTTCTGCTTGATTTTACATCAGGAATATCAATCACTACTGAGCTTACTGAATACTTCAATTTTTGCATTACTGAAATTAAAGCCAGTAAGCAGGTGAACTATATTGTCACGATAGAATTAATCATTAAATTTAGCTCCCAATGCAATATTTAAGGGGACCCTTCTTTTTAAAAAGGTCATTATACTCGATTTTTTTTAACATAAATATGTTCCCTAACATCACAGAAATACCGTCCTAAAACCGTTTAAAGAAGTTCGAATAGGAAAAAAAGTTATACCTATATTTTAGACGTTTTATATGCAAAAATTAGGTTACAAAAACTTTAGACGCGTTTTTCTCAAAATCACGATTTTTGAATTGGCTCCACATTTTTCTCGAAAACAACTCAACGGATTTAAATAATCCAAAAACCATTCCATTGGTTAAAAAAAATACTAGTAACTAAACCTTCAAAAATATTATGTTACACAACCACTTTTTTATGTTTAGTTTCTAGTATTTAGTGTTATGAATAAAATCCCGATTAAATTTTTACTCTATCTGCTGTTTATATTCTTAATATGTTTTATAAAAATGCTCAGAAGGAATCAGTTCAATAAATAAAATTGTGTTTTCACAAAAAAAAATTTAAAAGTGTATTTTTTCAATAATGAAAAGTAAAGTCCCTTAACAATATTAAATGACTTCAAGTGTACTAATAGCCCTGCAATTTATGGAATTATTTTTAAAAAGATAATCTCGTAATCCTAATCTCACTGAATGACACTATTAAAACTAAACATGTATTTTTGAGATTCTAAAATATAAGATACTCTAAAATAATAATAATTATATTTAATAAATAAACATTAAAGTACGTTACGTTAAGTCAAAGCGAAGATGCACATAAGCCAAAGTAGCCCATTGTGACACCACATTGGGGCTAGATTCTCAACCCTATTTCATACCTAAAAAAAGAAAAAGAAAATACTATTAGGAGCTCTTGTTGAACCGAGCTCCCTTTAATTCTGTTGTTGTTTAGAGCCGGCCAGTCACAGAGGATTTTGTCAACTCCTACAGAACACATTTGAGGACGCACAGAGTCTGACAGCATATCTGCCCATAAGGCAATGGCCCGAAATGACAGCCACGGTAGGGTTAATAATGTTACGCTTGAGCGAGATTAGTTCTCTTGACCGCTTCAAGAATCGGTCAGATCTGCCGGGTAATTAGAGAGGTGTATTTCCTTCGCCATTTATCATTAGCAGTCTTAACGAATGCATATTTTATTTACAGCTTGCGTGTTACTAGCGGCTTACCAAGCTGGTGAGTTATGACTGAGGATTCTCGCTAGCTCATCGGCTCTACAGTTGTACCGTGATACCCATATGAGGCGTACGTTAAGGAACTCAGAAAAGTCATTCAGAGTTAAGTAACATATATTGGGAGCATTTGAGGTCTTGTATACTCCCGTCAGTGCACAACGCGCGGCTCCATGCCACATATTTTGCTTATCGTCATTTTACACGTACACTTTACGTACTCATTTTTGGACTTTTGGTTTCCAGCTGGGATGGGAAACTATCCATAACGAGGCCCAGATATTTAAGTTGGACACATAGTTTCAGTCTAGGAGGAACTATGTGTTTCCATGAAAGGAGTATAAATTCTGATTTGGCCAGGTTTATGCCCAGACACTCAGAAAAGTCATGCGGAGTTAAGTGACATATATTGGGAGTATTAGAGGTCGTGTATGCTCCCGTCAGTGTACAATCCGCGGCTCCGTGCCCCGTATTTCGGTTAATTTGGGTAAGGTAGTTACCCGAGGTTAGCAGGGCAATGTCATCTACATAGGCGATAACCTAACGGCCGGAATATTCCAGATCTAGAAGTAACACATTGAGGGCCAGATTTTATATGAGCGGTGAGAGGATCCTTCCTTTAGGTCTGCTTCTTGTTGCGATCATTTGTATGGTGGATCCCCTGGAGTTAACTATTGAGCATAAAATTAACAGTAAAACTTAATTATTTAGGAGAGCTTTTTAACTATGTAGTATTTTAAAAATAAGTTAACATTCATAAAATTTATTAGAATAATAATACTATATATGTTTATATTATAAATTAAAGAACCTAAACAATTTTTTGAACTTAATACTTAATGTAGTGCATTAAGGGATCATTTTGGTTTATAACTTTCAAAAAATCGATTTTTTTTACATTTTCGAAATTATATATATCTAAAAGTATTGTGTTACAATTTTAGAGAGATCGGAGTAGTCTAAATGTATTATTTTGCTATCTTTACGTTACTACTTCTACTACCTGAGCGCGCTTAAAAAAAGTTAAAGGCTTTTTTCTCAAAACTATGTTTTTCCGGTCGGCAACCGTGATTTCTCCAGGACCACTGACCCGATCTTCATGACATGTTAACCACATATTCTATACAGCCAAAACAATATTTTGATTTTTAAAATTTTTTTGGGCCAAAACCAGTGAAAATAACCTCATTTTTTTCTTTAAATGTACGCCATTTTGTTATTTATCAATAAATATTAATTTCCATAGAATGCGCTAGAACCACTGATATACTGAACCTAAATATTTTTGGTTTTTGTGTTTTAGATGTGGCGATATCAAGTTAAAAGAAAGTATTAAAAAATGCGTTCTACCAGAACTATGCGTAACCCTTAAAGTCCTGACAACGTTCTAGTGCCAGATATCATACTTCTTTTCTCAGTCGTATTTAAGCAGAAAAATCCAACCCGATTTTAAAATCCATTTATCAAAGAATACAAATTGACATCCATCGATAACGAGAGCTTTCTCATTTTAGTGGGAATTGTTCAGAGTATCAAAGCTAACCCTTAAATCACACTTCCTCTGGGAGTCAGGCAATGACTCCTGACAGTACAATGTTACTACCAAATTCGTTTCAATTCCCCAGTGGTTTGACATTTAACTTTTCTTGAAATCTGTCACAATGTTCACTCCCTCTTGTCGCCTCTTCATCGTACATTTCTCAGTCTTTTTATTATTTTTTCCATTTTCACACCCTTTTTGGGAGATAGAATGTTGAACGAATCTTATGCTACCAATTTCACCCTCAGTGCGTATATCTCCTTTTATCCTGATAAGCGAATAATTGAGTAGTTCTAGGCAATCCATCTATCCTATCTATCGTTTCCATAAATCGACGTCCTCTTTGTATGTTACTCTTCCGTTGGACTCTACTCCCTAGTTCTCTGCAGCCATTTCCAGCTCTGCCATATGTTCGAAATTGTGTAGGTACACTGAAAATACTTCGTCCAAGCAGAAGATAATTTCTAATTTTCACATTGATTCTAGGTTGGAGTGAGAACTTTGGGATTTTTTGTAGGCACGACGAGATAAGTAGAAGTTCAACTGAATATAAAACATTTTCGTATAATATTTCACTGAACGAATAATTAAGGTACAAGGTTTTACATTTATGTTGAAATAAGCTATTTCTACTAAAGGGTTATATAGGAAGTATTTGATTTGGAATAGTCAATAAATCAGACAACTGAAAGAAATTTGTTAAATTTTATCCTTCCAATTTGAACTCCAATGCACCTCGTATCGTATTAGAGAGTACTACAAGGTTTTTAATTTTATAAATCAAATTGAAATGAAAATGATGCAGAAATGGGCAATTTTGAATTTGCTTTGGGAAAAGTTTGACAGTAGAAAATTTCGCATTCGAATCACAAAGCAAAGTGTCAAAAATACAACTGTCGACTGTCTTACGTAAAACGGATAAATTCGTTATTCATTTACAGAGTTTTACCGTTATTAAAGAAGTATTACATTTTCAACTCCAAAAATAAAAAAACCGTTACAGGATGTCTCACATAAGGTGTGCCAAAATAGATAGATAGAGGTGATAGATCTCACCAAGGTAAAAAGAATGTTATGGGTAGGGGAAAGGGGAGACAACTTAGCAATTTCGGTGTTACAGGGTGATTCATAAATGTAAAACTTTCATGGTATGCACATCATTATTTTATTATTATCTTTTGATAAACTCAGCACATAACAATCTCATTTTAAAAATGTCAAAATAATCAACGCACCACCGGAAAAGGCAGAAGGAGTAGAGATCTATAGATTGGTAAGAAACTGCCAGGATAAACTCTTACAACTGATAATCCTGCAAGAGATACTGATGGATCCCTACTATTTACGGAGCAGCATCAACGGCGAAGGTGGAGACAATATTTTGCTGACATCCTAAACAAAACCCTTGGATCTTCTAATATCTCTTCATCTGAGCCTAAAAAACCGTCGGATCTAGCCGACATTAACATTATTCAGTACTAGAGGTAGCGGTCCTCCGCAAAGCCTCAGGGTTTGTTGAAATATCAGAGAAATTGCTTAAGGCGGATCCAATTACTGCGGCTGATATTCTTCTTCTCACAATCCAAGAATGTTGGGAAACAGAGACCTACTCCACTAAATGGAAAACAAGCGTAAAAGTCTCTAAATTGACGGGAGAAATGGACGACCATGCAACACATAGAAAACATCCGTAGAAAAGGCAAATATTTAGTTAAGAAGTCGTGGCAACAGTAGAAGGCACTGGCTCAGAACCGAACCGTAAACGTCACTTTTAAAAGAACGAGAGAGATAGGCTTGGTCAATTTGAGCATCCCTGCTTAAGGAAATGAATCTTCTCAGAGATTACGTAATCACTAATAAGTTTCACTTCATTTCATTGATCTTTATCTAATACAGATAAGAGTTATGTTCGAGTTCCAATGAAGGACTTTAAATTATCTGAAAGGCAGATGGAGTGAAGTAAGTAAGATTGCTGGAAATCCCAACTTCTGAAATATAAATATATGTGGATAGATGGTAAACTAAGTGTATTTTAAGCAGCACTAAACAGTTTGCTGAGAAATATTTAACCGTAAGGTAGGTGTTACAGTGTAAGTAATCAGAATATGATTCAGCTGTCTAGATCGGTGTTTAATTTTGTTAGATTAATTTCTAGTTTTCTTGTGGAGGCATCCAACAGCGAAAGAAAAGCTAGCCCTTTGATACTGTTGCTGCTAAAGAAGAGTTAAAGGAATTTAGATTTATTTTATCAGAAACGTTAATCGTGTAAAGAAATTTAAATAGTTCTTAATCTGCACCAGTTTTTAACTGTTTCGTTTTGAATTTGGCATTAAACAGTACTAAGTCTGGGATGCGTTAAACATAACACTCCAAAGCAAGGACTGCACATAAGTTGCTGCTTTCGAATCCAAATATATATTCTTGGTTGATATCTGTGGATACTTCGACCTCTTGTCAATACAGAATCAAAATAGTTTACGAAATGAAAGGTAGTGTCGTCGGTGATACTATAAATATTATTAGTGATAAAAGATTGAATGTCAAGCGAAATTAGATAGGTTTTTATAAAAAAGGTGAACCGGTTTCACAAACAGCGCTAAAAAGCATTCAATAATATTTACTTTTATTTAAATTGCAATATCCTTAAGTTGGTGCAACAAAACAACTACCTACATAAAATCAGAGATATTCAACCTATCGCACTTCTTCTCGGCATGCCTTTTAATTCATCTGAATCCAAAATTCTATAATTTCAAGATGGTCGCCAATTCTGAAAATGTTCCGAGTAAGTGTAGAATTTCGTTGCACATCAAATTTAACGCTATTTATATTACTTTACATAAATTTAAGATTCTGGATTTAAAAACGATGTAAAACCAGCTGTAGCCTTTATAAGTGTCAATTAATTCCAGTGCCCAGTCAAGAAACCGCCCAGTGAGAACAGTTAATTATGATAATGATGTTAGAATTATGTTTAAAAATGAGAGGGTTAATGGATTTCCATCCCAGCGAAATTAGATGACATTATTCTAACAAAGGTCACTGATAATAATATCAAATACCAGCATGACCGGTGATTCAATGAGATTAAACGTGCAACCCTAGGAAAAACATTAGTGCTTTTAGAAATAATATAAACGATCCGACCGCATCAGGCAAACAATGTTGCCTTTAAGATGTCATCAGTAATCAATATGACTGATTCTCATACTAAAATATTAAAGAAGTCTTCTTCGTGCATCTATAGACAAGCTACTTTGCGCTTTGAAACTAACCATTTGATCAGCAATTTTTACTATGACCTGGTTGTTCTACCGAAGATCTATTTACCCTACTTTCAGAACATTGCAATCAAAAAGTTGTGTACTTTCACATACTCTGTAAACCAAGCATCTAGGGGAAGTCTTGATTTGCATTAAAAATGTTATGTATTGGTCATGTGTTTATTTAAAATTTAAAAAGAAAACAAAAATGATTTGAATGCAAGCTATTTAGTTTTCATTTCCCAAAATTTATAGTTTGCCTAAGTTATCTAACGTCTGAATTAGTTCCTAGTTACTTTAAAGTTAAATTTATGGAAGTCTTACTAGATCTTAACCAAGCGAAAAGATCTAATGTCTAGACTTCTTATAAAGAATGCCTCAACAAATTTAAGAAACTGATTAGGAAAGCAAAACGATCCTCGTGGGAGGGCTTCTGTAATAAAATCGAAAGCACCTCTGAAGTGAGTCGCTTACGGAAAATCTTCTCAACAACGCCCATCACCCCAAGCCTCTTGACCAAAACTGATAGTGAGTCGCTGCAGTTACTTGTCAACACGCACTTTCCGGGGTGCTCAGCAGCGAGTGTTGCCGAGTTGCCAGTTACTCCGAGCGGCCATGAACTGTAAGAGAAAACTGAAATGGGCGATGCGAAGTTTCAAGCCCTATAAATCACCGGGATTAGATGGCATCATCCCAGCTGAACTACAATTAGCTTCCGAGATACTGATTCCGTGGCTAATGGTCATTTATGAGGCCTGCCTTAATCTCACCTATATTTCATCCTCATCGACGAAGGTGACGATGGTCTTTATTCCTAAAGGAGGAAGAGCCTCACACTAAAAGCCCAACGATTTTAGGCCCATCAGACTCTCCTATCTCTCACCCTCTGGGCAGTCTGAAAATGTGACAAATGTTAGCCTCTCTAAGTCTGTCGCATACTCCGCAAAGTTCTCACCACTTTTTGTAACCTAGTCCGTAGCTGTATATGGCTCACTGATTGTTGATAGTCTGCACTGAAACGAATTTGGAGAGCTTCACAGACCCTATCATAATTTTCTCGTACACTTGGAGTCAATGTTTCGTAAAATGCTAAAACGGTCCCTCTCAGGTGCGCGGCCAAATAAACAGCTTTGAGATGAGTGGCCCAACTGTTTGCTTTAGCGACCGCATTAAAATGAATTTCATAGCGGCTCCATGGAACCTTGCCGTCATATTCAGAGAGATCAAAAAGTGCCTTTATGTGACATACTGGGGCTGCTCATAGGTAGGTGGACCGGAACGTGAAAAGTTCTCTCCGATAGCCCTCGTTGGGACATGTCTTGAGGTCTTAGGACTATGGGACAGCCGATCAGCTGTTTCAGACTCGCCTACTAACGTTGGTGGGGTAGAATGCGCGCTAGGCTGTTTTACTTTTTCACCATCATGAGAGTCGAAAGTCGTATCTTCAAGTACTCTCTTAGCAAAAGTCGACGCGCCCATAGCAGATAGATCGTTTACTTTGTCCTGTAGCGACTTCATCTCTTCTCGGTAACTGGAGTTATCTTCGCGGATCTGGTTTTATCAGCCCTTAAGTTGGTCATTTCTTGCGACTGCTTTCGAATTGCAGTAGTCAGATCTTTTATTGAAGAGGCTTGTACCTCGATGCGCTCTAAAATTTTCTCCATGCTATCGTTCTCCATGATAAAATTAAATCACAGACTTAAAAAGGAGTTTCGCTATTTATAGATAAGGAAATTTCTGACCAAAGCCGAAAAAATAATCGAAGAAAGACGGTTATGTAATTAAGCGTATACGTTGTTTTGGTTTTTCGCACTATGTTAAGCACAAAGTCTGAGAAAAGTTTAATAAAAGTTCGATTTACATTCACTCAACTTCTTTCAACCTATTTTAAGTCCATTTAATATTCGTGTAAAATTTGTATTTGCTTTGCAATATATTTCCGTATGCCAAAAGAATTCAAATGTCATTAAAATTTCATAATTAGAAAGCCACCTGATCGACAAAAAAAATTTGCTGCAGTTTCTAATCTTAATCAAACCTATTTTGGCCGTGTAATTTTCAGCAATTTGCAAATAATTAAATTATGATTCACTGTCACTGTAAGTTCAATATAAAATGTTATTAAAAGAGAAAATGATTTCAACCATGTATATTGCACTTAAATAATAAAGTCAAATAAGCTGTGCACTATAAATTGCAAAAGAAAAAAATAATATTTAGAGGGGGTGAAAAGTCTTCAACTACGAAGTGATCGTTTTCATAACATAATCTTGTTTTATTGGTAACTAATTAGTTAAGAAACCCGACACCTTATGATTCAACTCCTTCAGAAAGCGCGATTATTTCAGAGTAACCAAACACCTCACTAATTACAATTTTCACGAGCCTATCACATCAATGTCTCATTGTTTCAATGTTAATTTCGATAAAATTGATTCACATCTGTCTGAAGGCTATATAAAGACTACCGTTCTTTGACATATTTATTTTTCATTGTAACTTTGTCGGCTTGTTATAGTGGTTTATTTTTTTTTCTTTTTGTACTTTCGTATTTCGGCTCCTTAAAAAAGGGGGCCCAGAATCCGCCTCCTCCGGTTGCCTTGAGCCGGGCAATTGCAAAGAAAATGAGGGATGGTACTCGTCTTATAGGATTACCAAGACATCTGTTTAAGTTGCTGTAATTCCGTATGTGACGTGGGGCGGGAAAAGAACTTCACGCTATTCGATGACAAAGATGATAGCATAAGAAGAATTACGTACCGCCGTTTTAAGCGTTATTTGTTGACAGCAGAAAATAAACATGTTATCGCGGTCGTCGTTTTATCCCATGCATTTTGTATGAGAGTTTCTCCATGGGTTTTCAGAAACGCGTTATTGCAGGTTTCATAAAAATTCAAGAAATTCACTTTTGCGGCCCATTGGTTCTTTAAGGGGGCCGTCTCACTTTTTTTTTGTTTTTTGTTTATTTAATCGTAATCTTTCAAGAGGGAAAGTCATTGAAATTATATTTCTACATATTCAAGTGCAGGATGACCTTGAACGTGCCCTCATTAGAATTTTGATATCAATTTTCCTGCAAGATTTTGGGCCAACCACGTAACCTACAACAAAAAATGAAACTAATCTATAATTGTTATTACATCAGCTATGCTTAGACACAAGCTTTGTGTAAAATTCAAAAATCTCTCGAAATGGTGGACATTTTTGAAAAAAAAGTTATATTTCCCTTGTTTTTCAAATGTTTATTGCCCGTAATAATAATAAAAAACAATATTTCGTCAAAAGCTCGTGTCTAACCATAGCGACATGTTTTCTGAGCAAGCGAAAAAAGAAATCGAATCAATACGTGTAAAACTTTTCTTAAAATCGTGCAAGTAAGTTAGAAAAATACGACTTTCGGGAAAACGCGTTTAAAGGTTTACACAAGAACAAAAATATTTTTGAAGGATCTTACGATTAATCATCTATGCCGGGGCCGTAGAGTTCACCTTCCTCTTCCTGGAGTAACTCCGAACCAGTTTAGATGTTTTATGATCGAGAATCGGTTTTAAACTGAAGAAATAGAAAATTCGGGGTAGCCGCGGTCACAGGGAGCGCGCGGAAACACCGTGAGCGAGCGTGCTCAACGCTCTATTGCTCTTCAAATTCTTTGAAAATAACATTCCTAACATTTACTACGAAGTGTTGCTTATAAACCTGTCGAAATTTTATCCATATAAGTTTTAAGTTAAAACTTTTCGTACAGACAGAGGGACAAACAATTTTAAAATTATATTTTGTGCTGAGGTGCCGTCCCAATAAAAGGATATTTTAAGTAAATGTAGATTGAACATTTCATATATTAAACTGCTCATTCCGTTGAGGAAATACAAAAACAGCTTTATTTTTTTAATCCTTGCAGGATAAGATAAAATCCAGTAATATAAATTTTTCTTCAGTCAATCCCGTACCCTCGTTTTGTCGCAGGGAACTCCTCATTTTCTTACTAATTATTTTTCCTTTTAACTCTTTTTTCCGCCGGGAATTGTATAATTTGAGAACTTTTTTTATTCTTTGACAAAGTGTGGCTAAGCAAAGGATGACACCGTGAAAAGTGGTAAACACCCCTGAGATAAATTATTGGATGCTTTCCTTTCTATTCTGTTCACCCCCGACCTTCGAGGTGATTCAGTGATAATCCTACTTCACCCCTAACAGTTTTCTTGTACACTTCTTTTTCTTTTTTCCGTACGATGAATAGAAATTAAAATGGAAGAACTTAAAAGTCTAGGGGTAAAAGGATTTAAAATCTCGTTTAACCGACGACGGGCGAATACTAATTAGCCGGACAGTCGAGGTTTAGTTACGTCAGACAGCACAGATCCTTTCATCAGTGAAAAATGCATATGGGAAATAGACGGTATGGTATGTGGCAAAAAGAACCCTTTTTAAAATGTAAATGTGTCTCCACTCTTAATGTATGATAGGGCTCTGTCGTTGCCCATGAATATTGCAAAATAGCATGTTTTCTTATAAGAGCTTATTTGTACGCTCATAGTTTTGCCAACCCTTAAAGGTTCGAATGCTAATCACGAGCGGTGTATGAAGTGGAATACATTTTTATTTCAGTGCGTCCGCATTTCGAGTTTTCTGTTTTAATTATAAATGACGCAGCCGTTTTCTTTCAGAGCGTGAATAATTTACAATCGAACCGTGACAGCTTTTTAGAAACTCATACAGGAAGATATAAATAAGTATTGTATACGCGGATTCGAAAGAGCAAATTTAATAATATATATTATGATATTCAAGAATTATTATTCTTGCAATCCCTCGCACTAAAGAATCCTGAAGACTTTTATTCTTATTTAAAGTATGTATGTATGAAACCTCCATACCAAGAATGTGTGACCAAAGTTAAGGATAGTAAAAACCATCATCAATGAATAGTGTTATATACTTTTTACAGCTTTTTTGTTATAAAATTCTATTTTTTAATATATGTATAATATATAATTAATTTTATAAATTATTCAAGAATTCGCGGAAAACTCATTTTTCGAGTAAAACTTACACATCCAATGTAAATTGTAATTGAATTTCTAAAAATACGAGTAGTTCCTTTGTGGTAACCAGTGATGGTCATCGAAAATCTAGTTATGTATACCCAGTCATAATTTAAGGGCATCATCAATCCATAATTTTCCATCAAAATTTAAGGCACTACTTTTGACAATATGGGTTATGAACAAGCCAAGCAAATCTTCAGATCAACCCTAAGGACATGGAGTTGGATCAATTGATTGAGTGGCACGATCAACACGCCACGATCTGCCCGTGAAATTTTAGCAAAAAACCCTCTCCATCTCTGGGCTGTCTAGCTCCAAGGAATGCAAAAAAACGTCCTTCAACTTCCCTCCTTCCGCTAGGATTATCCCCTGTTTAGGTTTAATAATGAACGCACTATTAATTGACACTAGATGTACTGGAATGCATTTCCTTATCTATATTACAAACGTGTATGTCCCGCAGGCACTTGGCATCACAAATCTAATTGGAATAAAATTCAAATAAAAGAAATACGGCCAAGTGCAACATAAACTTGTACAATTAGTGTTCCGTAACGCGATTGCTTTAAAATTTCAATTTCTCAATTCAATTCTCGGCCGTGTCACAACATTTATAGCCAAGCCAATTTGTAACTTCCCAGTATGAAACGTACATACCGGATGTTTCATAGCGCCTGAAAAAATGCAAAAATTACGGAGCTGGAAGATCTAGGTGAAAAACGAAACAAAATTTTATGGGAGTGGGAGTTTATCTCCTTCCCCCGCCCTATCAGCTAAAGGGGTTCGAAATGATCCTCTGAGCTGAAATGTTTAGGTAGTTTTATATAGTATCTTCGATTGTGGTTTGGTAGTTGTTTTGTTTGTTTAATTTGCACCGCTTTTTTTGAAGTTGGTTCAACTTGTTGTTTTTTAAAAACTATTTGCTTATTCGCTTTTAAGTGTCTTCATTTATACGACGCAAATAATGCTCCTCGTACGAACAAAGCAATTACAAAAGTTGCAAAGGTAGTGCACTCTATAGAAAGGAAACAGAATTATCCATATCCGGCAATATGTTACAAAATTAGTCGCATAACAAAATCTTACCATGCAGTACTCCAATGCAAGGAACAATCATCATAATCAGATAATCACAGTATTCACTCTAAGTACAACATTTTTTATCATTTACCAATAAACGTACAATAGAATTAAAATCGGTCTACGCTAGTGATGGGAAACATCGAATGAAAACTATAGCACCATTCGATGGTTGCAAAATGTTTATTCATTCGATGTTCCCATTAAAATCTTTCATTACTATTTTCGTTCAGTTGTTGAATGCAATTTTCTAGTTGCTTAAAAAAAAGTAACTAATCGCGAAAAGTTCGTTAAATTACTTAACGATTTCTTTCTTTTTTGTTTGTTTATTTTGAGTAGCGAACAAATCTTACAGATACCGTAGTTTTAATAAAAAAAAAGCTCTCCAGGTTTCACAGAGATCATTGTGTGTGAAAATTGAAAAATAATGATGCACCATGTAGGCCACTATCACCACAGGGGTTCGGAATCGTATAGTATTACATATTAGTATTTATTTTTCTGATTACATTTTATTTTTGTGATTACAAACAATCAACAAATGTGTAAAATAGTTCGACAGTGTAAACCGTTCAGTTACTAACTATCGATAGTTGGAATTATTCGATAGTGCCCATGCTTAGTCTACGCCTTACGAACCTAGGTCCCATCCCTCTTCCAACTCTCACCATAAGCCACAATTTTTATCATGGTACAAATTGATACTCTATTCATTCAGAATTATCTAAATCATTGCACGGATTGCGAAGTTAGATTACTCTTCCCCTTCATTCCCGCCCTAGGGCATTTTTCCTCACAGTAGCAATCGGGGATCATACTGTATCTGTGGGGCATGGGACGGGAGAAGAATTTCACCAGGTTCGGGACAATGATTGCAAGTGGACCTGCAATTTAAAGAGGATTCTTATGACATTTTCTCTGCAACCTCCATGGCCTATTTATTGTAATCTGTTGTCAGCAGAAATCGGTTCGCCACCAATGGGATCCCAAACTAGGACCTCCGGATTGGTAGTTCGACACGTAATCATTTACGCCGCCGACGACTTATACTGTATACAGCAACAACAAAATCAACTAAATAGGTCTATGCAGTAAGAAGTCGGGAAACGCTCCCTCCGCACTCAAAGTAAGCCCAAGTAATTACCAATGGGGGATCTTATTCTACACACAAGAACCATCCGAATCGTACCACGCGTTACGAAGATAGGTACCCCCCCCCCCCCCCCCAACACGCCCTCAACCAAATCTACCTACTCTCCCAACAAAAAGAGAATTATCCAAATCATTCCGCACGTTACGCAGACACCTCCGCACCCAGAATCACAGCAACAAAAAATTGGTCGAATTCTGTCCACGCGTTACGAAGTTATGCCCGGTTATACATAAAAAACAAAAGCATAAATACAACGGCGAACTTATAACCTCTCGTTTTTGGAAAGTCGGTTAAAAAATACAATAGTTTACAAAGTGTCATTACTTAAAGAGTAATATTAAAATCCTTAAAAACTAAAAATCTATAAAATCAAAATTGTGAGGAAAACATTGTATTTATTGTAATCTGAGGCATTATCAAGTGAATCGTACGATCGTAAGTTGGGCTGCCTCGACACGATCAATATGTACATACGTTATGAAAAGGCGACCAAACACAAAAGGCATACTCAAGATTTGGTATAACGAATGTGCAATAAAGCAGTCGTATAATATAAGAATCATCAAATTCCTTGACAAAATATTATAGCTAATTGCCGAATTGGCCTTGTTTACTATCGCGTCGATATGATCAAGAAAGGCGAAGCGAAAACTTAGTCACGCTCCTAGATCTTTAATTTTTGCAAGTCTATTCAACACATGGCATCGTTTGGTTTTATCCACGGGATAAGCTCGCTGGCTTCAGGGTCGAGGTGTTTGAAAAAACCTGTTCCTAAATATAATACTAAATTTTATCAATGGTTCAATGAGTATTATTTATCCTCAGTCCAGTTTGTGTGGATGTCTTCAGACGGCCTAAGTGGAACTCTACTTTTGCGGCCCCGCTAGGATGTTCGTGCTCCTCTTCGTCCGATCTGCTGGACTACCTCTGGTCGATGTGGTCCCGGTGACGACTGGCCTCCGACGATCTCGAGTGCTGAGCCAGCCGTACTTATACAGGGTATTAAAAAATTAGCGGACTAAGACAAAAGTTGTAAGATTTTTCCTGGCTATCTATTGGCAACCTTGGCTTTGAGCTTTACCTTGAGACCATTTGAAGATCAAGTAAATTTTTTTTAATTGAACCCCATATTTCTGTCCACGGAAATAAAAGAGCGTTTTGACGTACTCCCAAAGGGAAGATAACTGTAATTTTTAGGCAATCTAAATTAAGCAAAATCTTTTGTGTTGACTGAATCTTTATTCATCAAGCTGTCAACCCGCATTCATAAACATACAAAAATCTTTTATCAGAATTTAAAGGCTTTTGAAAAATTCTCTTCGGTACAATTTAGGCACCTAGTTGCCTAACTCGGACCTCTTATAGCCTAAGTCACACTTAGAAAGAGGTGTCAAAACAATATATAAATTCTTAAGAAATAATTATTTGGCATATAGAAAATCAATTGGTTTGAACACAGATATCACAAATATATTAATTTATTTTTCTTCCCATCCCAGCACATAGGTCATGTATCCAACCCTTACATTTAATACACTGGATTAGTGCTATGTCCATACGAACTGATCTAGAATACGCATTGCCAAGAAGTTCTGCAACGTTTGCCTGTTTATATGATTTAAAGAACGATTTGTTCAAAGGCTGTAGGGGATGTATTTTGGGGGCAGGAAATAATAACGTTATTATATCATAAGCCAGATTAATTGCTTCCAAATTTGTTGTACGTATGCTACCACCATCCAGTAATAGTAACATTTGTTTTTGATAGCTATTTTCTAATTTAGTACATTTTGTAAAATGTTCTAGCCATCGAATAAATAGTTCAGATGTTATCCATCTATTTTTCGAACATCTAAATGCTGTGTTGGCCGAAGCTCTTTGCTTTAATATGTCATTCATTCTGATGCACTTTAATATCAATATGGGTGGTATGAATTCGCCTGATGCATTCATCGCAGACATATGTACCTGTCGTAGTTACACCCCTTTCTCTGCTTGGGAGTGCACCTACTTGGTGTCTGCTTTTTAAGCAAGATTTTTGAAGATTTGTGAACAGTGGATGACTTAGTTTCATCCATATTGTATATGTGATCGGAAGTAAACTTGTATGTTCCAGTATTTTTTCATACTCATAAACACGCTCTTTAAATCCCTTACTTCTCGCCACCGATGATGCATCCGGAACGCGTAAGGACAAAGTGGGATATTCTTTCATAAACCTGTAAAACCATTTTTGCAGTCTATTTTTATATTTGTTCTTCGTTGAAGCGATGAGGCAATTGATATTTTTCAGCAAGTTGGTAGGAAAGCTTCCTTACTCTAAATTAATTATATGCTGTGCTAATCCTTCTTCCATATCTGCTGTCATATCATTCCGTCTTCCAAATTTAGTTTTTTTATTCAAACCCTTTAACTGGTGTCGTAATGGTATGGTGGTATATGTTGGCATGTTATATCTTCTACATGCTTTATTAAAGTCAATTTCACAGTTCAATTCAATTTCCAGTAGCAGTTTAATCACTCACTTGATAATGCCTAAAAGTAACAAATTACACCAAGTGCCAAATATAATTCGATTAATTCTATAAAATTGCTGACATAACCTAAAAATATTATACCGTTTGATTATACTTAATTGAATGGAAGAATTATAAGAAATTAGGGATGAATTAAAGAAATAACTATCATAATATTATTCTTTGAAATGGCTTACAAATGAGCAAGAAATTTTAATGAAAACTTCTGTCTAATAAACTCAGCCAAGGGGAATATAGTAAAACAAAGAAGTTACCTGAAGTATTTGCCGATATCTTTACCCTATGGAAAAACTGATATAGTGCAACATAAAATTGACACCATATATGCCCGCTCTATCAAGTAGCCACCAAGAAGATTACCACTGGCAATGCGAGAAGATGCAAACGACATGGTTAAACCAATGCTTAAGCAAGGTCTAATAGAAGAGCCAAAAGGACCATGGCTGTCACCAGTGGTGCTAGTAAAGAAGGAAGGCAATACAAGAATCTGTGTCGACTACCGTCGTCTAAATGATGGCACGAAGAAAGATAGTTACCAAATTAGACGAAACCCTAGATACCTTATAATTATCCAAGTGGTTTTCAACGTTGGACTTAAAAAGCGGCTACTGGCAAGTCGAGATCGACAGCATTCGCGGTGGGAAGTGGATTGGGCAAAGCTAAGCCCTTTGGACTTCGACATGCTCCAACAACATTCGAGCGCTTAATGGAATGTGTCCTGTGAGGTTTAACTTGAAATAGCTGCCTGGTATATTTGGATGACATCATTAATTGGACATTTAGGAAATCTACGAAAAGTGTTTCAGAAGCTAAAGTCAGCCAAGCTACAACTAAGACTTAAAAATGTACGCTCTTTGCAGACCAAGTCAAATACCTTGGACATGTGGTATCAACAGAAGTAGTTAGCACGGATCCTGAGAAAATAACTTCAGTGGAGAACTGGCCCCCTCCGAAAGATAAACACGAGCTACAAAGTTTTCTTGGGCTAGCAACTTATTACAGACGCTTTATGAAGAATTTTGCTGACATAGCAAAAGAGCTACATAATCTAACGAAGAAGGATAAGGCATTCGTTTGGATAGGAAAAGCAGAACGCAGCTTTAAAGCACTGAAACTGGCGCTTTGGAATACACCTGTACTTAGTTATCCAAAGGCGGGTGAGTCATTTATATTGGATACCGATGCAAGTAATGTTGGGATTATTGTTGTGCTGTCACAAGAAGTAAGTGGTTGGTGCCATTTAAAAACCCTGAAGGACAGATAGCAAGATGGCTGGAAAGACTGCAATGCTATGATTACGAAATTACCCATAGGAAGGGTATATCCCATGGAAATGCAGATGCACTTTCATGACAACTATGTAAACCGGATTGTAAATACTGTTCCGGAAGTGAATTGCGACCATGAGATTGTAAAAAGAACAAATTTCGTGCCCTTGACAGGATGGAACAAGGAAGAATTTCAAGCAGCTCAACGAGAATACGAGAATATATCTCCAATGTTGACGTGGAAGGAGAACGACGAAAGGCCCGAATGGAAAGATATTTCAGACAGAAGTGCAACATTGAAGAGCATCATGCCGGATGCAGGTATTAGTTCCCAGGAACACGATAAAGAATTTGCTGGAAGAATTGCATAACTCTGCTTTGGGACATCTTGGCTTCAATAAGACTTTGGAGAAATTAAGAGAACGATTCTACTTTTGAAGCTTGGTGGTTTTGAAGATGTAGAGGACTGGTGTCGCAAATATACTGCATTTGCGTTTATCAAAGGGTCTTATATCAAATCAACGGGAGTGCTGCAGCAATTCAACGTTGGAGCGCCTTTTGAGAAAATCTGGATTGACGTAAATGGCGAGAAGTATATGCGATCCCAAATCAAGAAGCAAAGATAGTGGCAGAGGAGTCAGTAACAACCTGGATATGCAGATTTGGCGTCCCCAATGAGCTTCATTCCGACCAAGGACGAAACTTTAAATCTCAAGAATTCCACAAGGTTTGCGAGATTTTTTGAATAAGGAAGACGCAGACAACACCACTATATCAACAAATCCGATGGGATGGTTGAGCGGTTTAATAGAACAGTGGTCGAACATCTCAGAAAAGTAGTAGATAAGAAGGAACGGGATTAGGATAACTACATTCTGATATTTCTACTAGAACAGCCGTCCATAACTCTACAGGACAGACACCCACTAAAATTGTGTTTGGAAGAAAGGTTCGACTATACTAAAAACACTGAAGAGTACATAACTATACTTCGGAAGCATCTCGCAGAAATCCATTAACTTGTAAGAAAGAACCTCAAGTCATCCAGCGATAGAATGAAAACACCATACGACTAATTCTAGCGGATTCAGGGAAGGAGACCTCGTCTGTCTATTTGACCCACGGCGAAGAAAAGGAATATCCCCAAAGCTTCAACAGCAGTGGGAAGGACCCTGCAAGAAGAACCTTATGCGCATCAACGATGTGGTCTACAGGATACAGCGGGGACGAAAGACAAAATGCATATTGGCCGATTAAAACTATACCAAGGAGATAATGTACCATGCATAGTCTGGCAAAGGCTACGTGATGAAAACGAAATCAAGTTGTGCAATGCGCACAACCCGAACTTCGGAAACCAGGAAAACGTTGTATGAAGTCAATTGTGGTGAATTGATGGATGAAAATGAATAACGGAAATTTCTAGAACTAAGTTGCTGAACTAGAATTAAGTTAAGCAGTATAAATAGGGCTGAGCAGCAGCCTAGTTAGTTAATTGTATTTTAACCAGTCAAGTGTAATTGAATAAAGTGAAACGGTGTACATATTGTGAAGCAAACGTGTATGTAAAGGAAATTGTAAAACGAACAAATTAAGTGTAGTGAATAAAACTGGGAACATTTGTGATTGAAAATAATTATCTTAATTAACCCGTCGAGCCCCCATTTACGCTACAATAGTTTTCTTTGGTTTAATAATAGTGTAGAAAATATCAGAACAAAACAAACTATTTTTTCCTGAATTTATTTAATAAAGGCTGTGATCGTACAGTAGCAGTTTACATCCACGTGAACACCATTGAAATAATGGACTGATCTGCAAGGAGAGAACTTTTATTTTTTTCGAGAGCCAGCACCGGTCAATAGAGGAAAAACTGAGCTTCTTCTTTTTCTAGTCCACGTGCTGCCTCTTAACCCTAAATTACTTTGATTTCTTTGTGGCCCTGTTTTATGTGTAGATTTAAATTTGAATGCTTAACTCTCTATTCTAGTCTGTAGCCTGTTAGTCGATACGAATTGCGTGTGCGGAACAATTCGAGAACATTCCTGCAATTTCAATAATTGGACACATTCAGACTTTCAGCCATATGTAGATATATTTTTAACGTGGACGTTAAGTGTTGGTGGTAATGTGGGATATGGTTTCTGTTACCGCAATTGACAGTTTCGTCCGCAATATCGACGAATATACCCAACGCATATTTTCTACTTCTGACTTATTCTTCTATAGTTCATCGAATACTATTTCTATGTTCATCGAAGACTCCTTCTACCTTTTATTAAACAAACAAGAAAAGGCCTATTTGATCAAAAGAAACAGTGCTCCTTGGCGGACTAGCATAAGTCGGTAGTGAAATTTGATGTAAAATTGTTCTTTACTGGACAAACTCTGACAAGAGTATTTATAATTGCCGTTATAAAAAGGCAAATCATATCTTCTCAGTAATTTTCTTTGCCAGTGTATACAGGGTGTTTCAGATCTGACGTGCCAAAATGAGCAGGGTGATAGATCTCAACTAGACAAACAAAAAATTTTATCGCAAGGGGGGGGGGGGCAATCTTAAGGTGATTCATAAAATTCAGTTTTTCATGGTATGCACATTACTCCTTTATATTTATCTTTTGGTCTACTCAACATAGCAATATCAAACAAACGCTAAAAAACTACTATCACAATGGCCTTTCCTAAATGATCAGCAATTTTGATCTAATTCCTACCATTACAGGTACAGTCACTTAAAAAATTAAAAAAATTGTTTGCGATTACCAAAAGTTCAGCATTTTCCAAAATTTTCTCCGAAATTTATGTAGGTTAGGTTAGGTTAAAGTAAGAGGTTAGGTTAGGTTAAAGTAAGAAGGCACACTTAGGCCTAAGAGGCCCTTTGTGCTACCACGTTGAGGCCTGAAAATTTACAACCCCATAAAATTACCTAAGGAATAGGAGGGTTCTGTCCCCTTGTGCACCGAATCAGTTCCTGTATCTAGTGGAACTAGTTCACGGGAAGTCAAAATTATTTTGACTGGATTGTGAAGGATGTTCATCCTTAGTTCGTCGTCGGGAACCATTTTGAACTCTCGATAAATCGAGTCAGGTTTTTGACATCTATGGAGCCTAGCTCAGTTAGCTCTTTGAAGTAGGGGGAGCCCAAAAGCCGGTTCCTACGGTTGGCTAGGGCCGGGCAGCTACCGAGGAGGTGAAGTATGGTTTCCTCTTCCTCCTCGTCGTGGCAACTCC
This sequence comes from Leptarthrus brevirostris, assembly GCA_964036015.1. Lineage (NCBI taxonomy): Eukaryota > Metazoa > Arthropoda > Insecta > Diptera > Asilidae > Leptarthrus > Leptarthrus brevirostris. The sequence goes on from OZ038371.1 coordinate 46,171,099, forward strand.
TACAGAAGTCGTTTGTGGGCACGCCCAGTCTATCGGCGTGTCTACCTATGAGGCAGTGACCTGTGATTACGGCTATTGTGGTGCTAATTTGTTTGCGTCCGAGTAGGATAAGCCCTCTTGACCGCTTAAGGTCGAGCTTTGGCCATAACTGTCGGGTAATCAGGCAGGTGTGTTCTTCTTGCCAGTTATTATTAGCAATCTTGAGAGCCTCCTGTGAGAGCTCCATTTTGCATGTAGCTAGCGGTTTACCCGGCTGGTGGTTAATGTCCGAATCAGGGCGTGTGGTGCCGATTCTTGCTAATTCGTCGGCTCTGCAATTGCCCGGAATATCACTATGTCCAGGCACCCAGATGAGCCGTACGTTCAGGTGCTCAGCTATGTCATTTAGTGTTGAGCGACATATTATGACCGTTTTAGAGGTTGTGTATACTCCCGAAAGGGATTTAATAGCTGCCTGACTATCTGTGAAAATACATACATTTCCAGTAGGTAGCGCTAGTTGATTCAGGCGGTCCACAGCTACTTTTATAGCCATGATTTCTGCTTGAAACACGCTGCAGTAGTCAGGTAAGCGAAATGAGACATCGAGGTCTAAGTGTTCCGAGAATATTCCACCACCCACTTTGCCATCCAATTTGGAGCCGTCAGTGTAGGGATGCACTGAGTTCTCCCATTGGGGAGGACCTTTCTCCCACTCCGATCTAGTGGGAAAGAAGGAATCAAATTTTGCTCCAAAGAAAGGCTTGGGCGAGGTGTAGTCGATATTGCTGGCAGTTCTATTGTGCAATATTTTGGAGTGACCGAAATCAGTTCGCTTCCAGGTCTGGATTGAGTTAAGCCTAATGGTGGCTGACGATGCGGTTTGCTTACCTAAGAGATCCAACGGTAGAAGGTGGAGAATAGTGTTCAGGGCTTTGGAAGGTGTGGTTCTCAGGGCACCTGTTATCAGCAGTGCTGCCATCCTCTGAACTTTGTCCATTGCTTTGAGATGGGTTGCTATATTTAGTGCCGGCCACCAGACAATCACCCCATACATGAGTATAGGCCGTATGACACTTGTATAGAGCCAATTCACAATGCGTGGTTCCATACCCCATATTTTCCCTATAGCCTTCTTACACGAGTACAGCGCTACTGTGGCTTTCCGTACTCTTTCTTGGATGTTAGTCTTCCAGGTAAGTTTTCTATCTAGGACTAAACCTAGATACTTAACCTGGTTACACAGTTTCAGCCTAACCCCGTCTAGTGTAGGGCAATTAATAGGAGGTGTTTTATGCCTCCGAGAGAAGAGTATTAACTCTGTTTTGTTAGGTTTATACCTAGACCACACCTATCACTCCATGATGAAGTCTTGGAGAGGGCGTGTTGTAAAACCTCAGCCAGTGTATTGGGGTGCTTTCCTGAACATACCAGGGCAATATCATCGGCGTAGGCAATAACCTTGTGACCGGATAACTCCAGGTCTATGAGCAACTCATTTATAGTTAAGTTCCATAAGAGTGGTGAAAGGATTCCTCCCTGAGGGGTGCCTCTAGTCACAACTCTTTGGATATTGGATCCTCCTAAGCTGGAGATAATGACCCTGCTTTTTAGCATGAGGTCATATGTTTGATGAGAGGGTCGTCGATTTCAAGCCTCCTCAAGGATGCCGTTATTGCCTCTAATCTTATATTGTTAAAAGCACCCTCAATATCCAGAAAGGCTACAAGTGAATATTCCTTCTGTAGTAGCGAATGCTCTATGATTGTGGGATAGACAACCTGGAATGATTGATTGTCTCTTTAATGTAGATATCTAGGAGTCTTTCCAAGGTTTTGAGCAGAAAGGAGGAGAGACTAATGGGCCTGAAATTTATGTAATTAGCACACCTTTTTTTTGTTGCATTGCCCATCTTATTACCTTTTCAAAAAAAAGTGAAACATGTCCACGTAGAGGAAATACATGTGTAGAAAATTATTCGTAGAAATCCTATCGGAGAATATTATAAAAATCAAAAAAATTAAAGTAATTAAACTCAGATAAATTTTTTAAATGCTTTTTATTAAATTTAAAAATAATTACAATTAATCTCGATAAGTAACAAAAGCCGTATTTTCGTCGCTGCATTACCAATTCGGCTTACTAAATATTCCCTATTGTTAGCTGGGCTTGAATAAACTTCATCCTTCATTGTCCTCCATAAGAAAAAATTCAATGGGGTAAGGTCTGGAGATCTAGCAGGCCAAGGAATCGGTGCAGCTCGTCCAATCCAGCGGTTACGAGATTTTTCACTTAGTGTTGCCTTCACAATGTTGGCCATATGGTACTCCATCGTGTTGGTGAAACATTTCCCTAAGATTAGGGGTTCTACTCTATTAGATCTGATAGTGTATATTCACTATTAAGCACTTGCGGCAAAATGAATGGTCCTACCAATTGTTGCAGCACAAACATTGACACTGAATCTCGGCTGAAATGAGGTCACCTTTGCCCTATGTGGGTTAGTGTTCGACCAGGTATGGAGGATATGGAAGTTCGTGTTATCATTCCTGATGAATTGACATTCATCTGTCCACAGAATTCGGTCCAGAAACACTCTGTCGTCAATGTCGGGTTCCAGAAGCCAGATGCCAAATTTCATTTTTCTCTCAGAATCTCCTTCCAGTAGTCCTTGGGCTGGGTGATGATGATATGGACGTAATCTCCCTCGATTAGTTTCCCTCCAAACCTTAGCTGACGACACTCCTAATCGTCTTGCGACTCATTTCGTGCTCGTCTCAAGAAAGGTAAGGAGATGGGCAATTAAATAAAAATAAAAAAGAGGTAGATATGCTTGTAATTACATAAATTTCGGAGAACTTTTGGGAAAATGCTGAATTTTAGGTCGACTTTTGGAAGTGATTGTACCTGCAATGGTAGGAGTTTGATCAACATTGTTGACAATTTTGTAAAGGTCATTAGGATAGTAGTTTTTTAGCGTTTGTTTGATGTCGCTGTGTTGAGTACATAAAAAGATAAATATAAAAAAGTTATGTGCATACCTTGAAAAACTCAAATTTATGAATCACCCTGTAACTCCCAAACGGTTGATATTGCCCTCCATCCTGCCATACAATTTTTTTGTTTGCTCAGGTGAGATCTATCATCCCACTAATTTTGTCACGTCAGATCTGAATCACACTGTATAATACGTGTAATCATTAAAACGTATTTTTTTCAAAATAGTATTCCAAAAATGGCGTACATCTTATGTAACTTCGCAACTAATTATTTCTCACTCTAGCATAAAGTTAAGAATATTCATGAAAGGCAAGACATTTTCCATCACAAACAAAAAAAATTCCAGAAATTTCATTCCACAATTTGAATATCTCAACATCTGCTTGTCAAACTCTTAAAGCAATGCAATCATATACAACAACGCGGTGGATTCTATTCCTCGAACAATGTGCTGATTTGCATAAAAGCATAAAGATGTGGGACGATAGTGCAGTATCTTTGGAAAAGCTGACAGAAACCTCAGATGCACCCGCAATCACGTCTTGAGTGAGATAGTCTTCGTCGTCATCGCTAGCATCAACACTTTGGTCCATTACCTGCCAACTGAACAAATGACACCCTTCTTTCGACTTGTGAAATGCCCTGACAATTGCAACCACCATGTGATTTGCGAATCTAGCATCCATCATCACTTTTACCAGTCAAACCACACGAAGAATTTCCATTCCCATAGATCTGCACAGCACATATAGAACCAATAAGTGGAGAAAGACATTTCCTCCATCTTCCTGTATTCCAGGGACGAAAGTGGAACAAAGGTCTAAAATATTCGGGATATAGTCCCAGCGTGAGAAATTGCAGGAAGATGCCGGCAGAATGCAATGGATGCTGCTCATAAACACCAACGAGTATCACAGGCAACCAGATATTGTGTTGAAATGAGAAAAGGATATCAAGCGCATTTTCACAATTTAGAATATACGATTCCAGAAGGATTTTTGCATGATTGTTTGTCAGGACGTAAGCATTTCGGCGACACTAGGACAGCAGACAAAAAGTCTCATAAAAATTAAGAGATGCAAGAGGGCATTCAGTTAGTCCATACCAACTATCGACCATTTCTACGGCGGGTGTTATGAGGAGCGACAGTTGAATTTTTCCAAGGAGTTAAATCAAATTTAAGACGAAAATTTCTTCGAAAACTATGTCGTAATCCCACGAAAACTTACGAATATTGCTGTAGAGCTGGATTCCGTTGGAATATTTTAGCATAAAAATGTTGAGTATTTATGTCAGCCAAATAACCTAATTCTTAGAAACTTGCAAGAATTTTGCAATTTACACAAAAACTTAAGGAATCCTGGTACACTGTAGAACCGGCGAATGCAACGAATGATTTTCTTAGGAAATTTTATGTACCATATATTCATGTTGTACAAGTAAGGCGGATGAAGCTTTCTTTTTATTTGAATCCCAACAAGAAAATATCCTAAATTTTTTCTTTTCGTCTCCACGTACGGGTTTAACTAGTTGATATATTATGTTGCGGGTAGAATTATATTGGATAGAAGTTTTAAATAAAAACAGTAAACGGAGTTTCAGCCAAACAAGAAGGACGGCATTTCAGCACCAGGGTCGCAAAATCATTAGATCCAGTGGCTTTAAACATGTCGAATTTAGAGAGTACTGTAACAAACTTTCCACGTTCGAAAATATAGCGGCATTTGGAGGCCGAAATAAAGCTGATAAATAGGAACTAGCAGGGAAACTAGCAGCAAAAGTGTTGGTTTTGTTAAAAAAGCTAGTACATACTTCTTATTTTAAATAAAGGGCGCGATTATTTCATGATATAGTCAACGCCCAGAGGATAATCCGTTAGCATGGCTTCCCACCACGGCCAGAGACGGAGTGAATTTTTTTTATTAAAAACTCACGCGAGGCCCGAGGCTCAAATCCTTGATTCATGGTATCGTGATTGTGCCACTCAACAAACTAATTCAACTCCGCCTCCCTGGTATAGTGTACTTGTTCCTAACTTTTCTGCTGTGGATTGGGACATTAGGAAATTGGTTTTTCTTGTAAGCAGAAATCAGACGAAACACTATGGCAGTCACTAATGGCCACTGCCTTTTTGGCAAACATGCAGAACATTTAAACATCCCTCCGATCAACTTCTAAAGTAGTTTTTTGCAGGAGGAATTTTCCAAGAAAATGTACAAAGCTTTAGGCTCGTACTTCTTCTCGGGGTTGGACTATGTTACCAACATACGATTGCTCAGGTTTATTAAAAGCTGTTACTGGTTCTAATGAAACCTTACATATACATTCACTTGAGGTTCCACGGTTGTTGTAACAGAATAGACTATTCTGTAGGGCTATGTGATACTTATCGGCTGTAGGTCCGATGGCCACCACCTTAGTTTAGGTTTAGGTTAGAGTGGCAATACCGCCATGGGGCGACACACTTACACCATAAGTAACAAAGGAATTGTGAAATAGTTTCCTCTTTTTCTCATCTTGGCAACTCCTGCAAAAGTCTTTGCGCCGAGTCTGTCAGCGTGTCTGGTGAAATGACATCTACGACGAAGCTTACGAAATTTTTGCTTCAATAAGGTAAGCTCTCTATTTAGGTCGAGAGTCGGTCATATCTGCTGGACGATTCGGAAGGTATATTCCCTCTCCCATTTATCATTAGCAATCTTGATGAATGGTAGCTTAATTTCAAGCTAGTACGTGGCTAGCGGCTTGCCAAGCTAGGTCTTACGTCCGAGGCTAGTAAAGAAGTGCCGATTATGGCTAACTCATCGACTTTATAATTGACGGGAATATCACTATACCCCAGTAACCATGTGACCACACTTGATGCCCCGTAAGGATAGTTTCGAGAGAACACTTTGCATCACATCAACTGGGATATTTTCTGACATTAACAGGTAGGTGGTAGCTTTATGGCTGAAATGTTGTAGATCTAAAAGTAGATGCTTTGCTTTTTACGGCCATCCCACAAATTTCACTTAAAGTCGGTAAGTTGCTTGCTTTATATGTCTTAAGAGAACTAAAATATTTTGCAAAAGCTTCGCCAATTGCCCTTTCGATATAACTTCAAAAATGTATATCTCCCATTCTACTTGGCCAATTTTGATGGTCTTCTACATTCCAGATTTATATTTTTTTTGAGAAAAGGACAAAAATTATAATTGTTATGTCCTTTATTTTTAAAAAAGTCCTTGATGGGACATGTAGCGATCTTCAGGTTTTTTCATATTTTTAGAGGTCTACAACTAGGTTACATTCTGTGAAAATTTCAAGTTGGGATCTCTATGGAATTGTATGTTTCAATTATTTTAGTGAGCAAAATCCGGAAAAAATCACTCGATATTTGAATATGGTGACTATTATTACCACATGATACCTACCTGAGGTGGGGTAATTAAAATTATAAGGAAGGGAAAGTGCTGTAAGTAAAGGTATATAAAGCAAAAAATAAGCTTTGAAATGTATAGTGAATTTGTCTGTGGTAGAATTTATAATTCTTAAAATTACTCTACGTACCTATATACATAGGATTCGATTCCCAATGTTCTCATTTGTTCTTATTAATACTAATTGACCATCTTCTTATGGCACCTACCCCATCCTCTGAACCTCCTGGAATTGCAAAAAAATACCCACAAAGACAATAGATCTTAAAGGATGCACGTATCGATTTTTAATTAAGATGACATAAAAAACTAGGACATAATTTTGGAGAAAGGACTAAAGAATTTCGGAAGATTAGCGAAGTTGTTCGCTGATCAACCTACAAATTGTGACCAGACTGAAGATTAAGTCGGACTTTCAAATAACAGTGTAATAGTGCAAAAATTGTGTTAAAGTGCTGCAATCCTTTTAATGTACAAGTTCACAAACCAAGTCAAAAAGACTTAAAACAAATATTGTCTTAAATGGTACAAACAATGCCATCATTGACCGTAAACTGGAAAATTTGTTTTGCGTGCAGAAAAATATTGAAGTCATTGCCAATTGTTGATTCAGCAGAAAGTGAAATGCCGGAAACTACGATGGAAAGTCCTCAAGACGTTGATTGTGCATCATTACATTTCATTGACAAGGAGGCAGCACTCAACTCCTTTAATGAATGCATTCTATATATTAATGAGGAAAAACTTTACATCGAGACGAGAAATATATGAAAAGTAGATTGACAAGCGTGCCAAGAATGATTGCCGAAAAATCTTTCAAATGATATATAAGGACAGCGACATTAGTGATTTCACTGAGACACATTTTATCGAAAAAGCAAGCAGAAACTGGTACCGAAAGAGTGGAGTGTGGCAAAAATAGTGGAGGAGTTCCCCGGCACAACGTTATATATGGCAAGAAAGATTCAACTTTTTCAGTTACTACCTATCCTAATGTTTAATGTTGTCTAGAATATTCCGTGCTAGTTTAACGCTGCCAGGAGAATCACTTCATGAAGTCGTACAGTTGTAAATTTATTAACTCGGGTTGAAATATAATGATCATAACGTGCTATTGTACTTATTTTTACTGAAGTGACCCAATTTAACTCATCCAACGAAATTAAATTTTTTTGCCGTAGCAATAGTTCCAAATCAATTTAAATGAATGATTTATTACGAAAGATTTCATTGAAAACATTTTTTGCATATAAAATTTGTTTTTGAAATACATTTTCCGAAACATTTTTAATCTCTTACATCTATTTCTATTGATAATGCTTGAACTTCCCAACTGTTCCGTAAGTGGTTTGAGTTTTCGATAACTGCTGTCGGAATCGTCTCTATAATTACCTCTTAGCTATTCAGCCAATGGGAAAATAAAATCCTTTCTTCTTCTATTTACTTGAGTCGTGGCTTTAGAGTATAGAATTCAAGAATTGATAGCTGCTAAGTCTGGGATGTTATAAAGGCTTTCTGAGAGAGTCTCCTTTAAAGGTATGTTTTCGTGCAATTTGGCAAGTACATCCACGCCATACCTGGATACTATTATAAAATGTGGCTGGGTGCGGAATAAGTTTTTAATTTTTTCAATTCTTTCATTTTGTTTTGAGCTTAGGTCAGAGTACAATTTTTAACCGACTTCCCAAAAACAAAGAGGTTCTAAGTTCGACGCGTATTTTTTTTTTTTTTATTTATTTTTATTTTTTTATTTTTATTTTTTTTTTTTATGTCTGACCGGGCATAACTTCGTAACGCGCCAACCGATTTTGATAATTCTTTTTTTGTTGGGTAGATTATGTTCACCGATTGGTACCATGTCAAAAAAATTTTTGGTAGGGTGGGGGTGAAACCTAATTTTGTAACGCGTGGTCCGATTTGGATGGTTCTTTTTTTGTTGTACAGAGTATGATCCCCCATTGCTAATAGGAGAAAACAATTTGACCTAGGGTGGGGGGAGGGATAGGCTAACTTTGTAACGCGTGGACCGATTTGGATAATTCTTTTTCTGTTGGGTAGAGTATGTTCCGTGGTTGATACCAGGAGAAAAAAAATTTTTAGGAATGGGGGTGGGGGGTGGGGGTGGAACCTAACTTTGTAACGCGTTGTCCGATTTCGATGGTTCTTTTTCTGTTGTATAGAGTATGATCCCCGAATTCTAATAGGAGAATAATGTGGTCCTATGGTGAAAGGTGTGGGTGGGGGGGGGAGGGGTAGTCTAACTTCGTAACGCGTGGACCGATTTGGATCATTCTTTTTCTATTGGGTAGAATATGATGCTTGGTTGATACTACGAGAAAACAAATGTTGCTGGGGGGGGGGGGGGGTGGAACCTAACTTTGTAACACGTGGACCGATTTGGATGGTTCCTTTGCTGTTGTATAGAGTATGATCACCCATTGCTAATAGAAGAATAATTTGGCCCATGGTAGGGGGTTGGGCGAGGGTAGGAGTAGTCTAACATCGTAACGCGTGGATCGATTTGGATATTTCTTTTTCTTTTGGGTAGAGTATGCTCCCTGGTTGATACCACGAGAAAAAAAATTGTTGGTGTGGTTGGGGTGGGAGAAGGGGGTTGGAACCTTTCTTTGTAACGCGCGGACCGATTTGGATGGTTCCTTTGCTGTTGTATAGAGTGTGATCCCCCATTGCTATAAGAAGAATAATTTGGTCCTATGGTGGTGATACGGGAGGGGGAGGGGTAGTAACTTCGTAATTCGTGGACCGATTTCGATGATTCCTTTTCTGTTCGGTAGAGTATGATCCTTGATTGATACCATAAGAAAAAAAGTTTAGTGGAATGGTGGTGGGGTAGGGGGTTATAACTAACTTTTAACTCGTGGACCGATTTGGATGGTTCTTTCTTCATTGTATAGAGTCGAAGACACTAAAAAGTGAAAAATAAAATAGTTTTTAAAGAAAAAGTTGAACCGACTTCACAAAAGGCGCTAAAAAGGATAAAATAATTTTTAATTTTATATCTATTACGACATTTTGAAGTCGGTGCAAATTAAACAAATAAAACAACTACAGAACCACAATTGAAAATAATACATAATACTACCTGAACGTTTCAGCGTACGGGATCATAAGAAATGACGATTAAATATTTTTGTTGTAGTTGTTTGGTTTGTTTAATTTGCACCGACTTCAAAATGTCGTAATAAATATAAAATTAAAAATTATTTTATGCTTTTTAGCGCCTTTTGTGAAGTCGGTTCAACTTTTTTTTTAAAAACTATTTTATAGAATAGGCAGTTGGACCTGCTGGCTCTTCTTTTTGTAGGAGATCAATTCTATGAGCTGCAGTTCAATTTTAATTTCATTATCACATAGTTCCATGTCAGTTGAATATGATTCATTATTTGATTGATCTTTCCTTATGTTGATTAGTTTTTTTAATTGATAATAAGGAAGGTGCTGGGCGACGAAACTATAGACGCTGTTAACCGTTAATGTGTTATTTATTAATTTAAATTTAATAATTAACAAAGATTTATGTAAAATTTAGGATTTACGGTTCCGTAGCAAATAGGAACCGTTATAGTTTCGGTCTGTCGATGTATTTTCATCCTCTTATTTGCCAACCTACTAAGAATAAATATGGTATATCGACGTTACACAGATTTGATGAGATTTTTAGAAAAATAATTTGTTGGACCCCCTCATAGATTGAAATGAGTGCTGAAAATTTATTTTTTTACTTAAGTAGGTTTCCTAAATATCTTAGAACCTTATGATTTTATCCCTTCAATCACGAGATTTTTGTTTGCTTTGTTTCCAAAACTACACCTCTCTACAATTTCGGGCCCATAAGACGGGAGTAAAACAGAAGATAACTATTCCAAATGCGTGTTGTACCGCTAAGAAAAAATTCCCGAAACTTGACAGAGAGAGCAAATTCGACCATTAGAATATATATATATATATTATATATAGCCTTTCTTTGAACTTTATCCAACGCGTTATGTCCCTATAGGAATCAAATCAAGAGACTAGAAATATATGATCAGTTCAGTCAAAAATTGATATCGGATTATGTTATAAAAATAATCCCGATCAATTATTTAATATCATTATTACTCCCATAATTTATTATTCAGAAAAACAAATATTTCATTTAATGGGATTTTTTACTTTTTGTAAAGTAACTAAAAAATGTTATTCGAGAATCAGAAAAATTCTTCGAATGTACCTACTGTAAAAGGTATTGGTTTATTTCTCAAAATAAGCGTATATTTGCCTTCACTATAACAATATGTTCATTGTAATCTGGCCTTTCTTAAGCTTCTGCTCTATAACCATTCTGTTTCCCTAAGGAATCTCAGTAAGGCTTTCAGCTCTTTACTCTGAGCTCGACAAGCCCTGAGAAGAATTAACTACCCCGCTTCTGCTTGACGCCAGTTCAGGGTACTCGCAAAGCACATATCGAACTGATTCGACTTCGTGTGGATCACTGCAGCTCCGGCAAAAATCATTTGCCACTCGACCCAGCCTTCTGGCACGCTTGCCTGTGGTCCACTGTCCCGTTCAAACCCCTACCAGATTACTGGTGTCGCCTTTGCTATTATTAAGGAGTACTTTAGTTCTCCTATTGAACTCAGGCCATAGTTGTCTGGCAATACAACATGTGTCCGGGTTTATCCACCGATGACTAGTCTTTTGTAGGCATCGCTGGTAATGTCTACATTGAGAACACTTATCGAAATTTTCACATAGGTAATCGCGTCAGAGCTGTCCGTTTCAGTAGGCTTTTCGCCAATTCATCTATCATTGTCTAGGATATTCGAGTCTGTGTGTATTCTTCTTCCAGTTAAGTTTCGAGTCTAGTATTAACCCTAGGTGCTTGGCTTCACAAAATGAAATAGTTTGAATTGCTGTCACCCCAACCCTTCAACCTTGGTCTTATGAACCCATGGTTCTTGGCTGGTGGAGGTTGATTTGGACAACCTTCATTTGCGTTCACCTCTTCTTATCCCTCAGCACCAGACCGATTCCTCTTAAACATTCTTAAAAACACTTCTCCGACCGCAAAGTGAAGCCTGCCTTGTCTCCTTCTTATTATGGGGGTTGGGATTTCTTTCACAAGGATGACAAATCCTCTACTTCCGTTCTGCGGCCCCTCAGCGGTAACACCTGCCACGGTATAGACCTCCACCTTTGGGATGACTACCCTGCCTCTCGGTCTCATCGCGATTTCGTGTAATGGGACGAGCTCCAATTTAGCTCCTTCCCATGGTGCTTCAAGCCCGAGATCATCTTGATAGCAAAGTCATGTGTAGCCTGATCTTTACAGTCAAGGACTGTCACTCCATGCTTCCACCTCGATCGGTTTCAAACTGGCGCAGTCAATGATGGATTTTTGAGGAGGTGGTTATGGTTCCTTCTGGCACCTACTGGTGTCAGAGCCAGACTATATCTTATTCCTCAAGCCTGAGTTACAGGGACTAGGTTTTTCGGCCACTGGTTTAACAGAACCTGGCTTGAACCTCTATGGTTCGATGCACGCCTCCTCATCCGACCTGCCCGTCTCATTTTTCCACTTCTTTCACTTGCTTGTCTTACACTGGCTCACTCCCGCACTGGAGCTGTGAGACGCCTTTGGAGCCTTATCGGAGGTTTCGAACTTCCTGTTATTGAAGGCCGCTTATCCTTGGTAGCCTCTTAGCTGGTTGCGGCGTCTTTGGCTATGACTTCCCTACGCCATGCCAAGCTATTACGCTCTTTCTCCGTGAACGATTTCGGCTGGAAAGATTGGCGAACATATACTCTGCCGTTTAACAAAGAACGAAATAAATAATTCGCACTAACCTTTTCTGTTACCGTCTATTCTTTAAAATTGCATTGAATGCATTTCGAGGAGCATTCTCGTCATTATCAGCGAAAACATCGACTGAAGTGACCTTACCACTAGATTTCCTTTAACAGCTGATATTATTGTTAGTCGGCAGCGCATATGTTAAAAAATTTAGAGATTATGGGACCGTTGTCACTGTTCATGCTGTTATTTTTTTTTTACTAATATAAAAGCTTTCCCATGCATCTAGCTCTTTTGTATTCGTAACAGCTTTTTCTAGTTTAAGTGGATCTGCACTTATATTTAAATGATTATGTTCAATCATGTGCTGTGCTACCGACGATCTCACGGATTGTGCCGTCCCAAACATACCCTTTCGACGTAAGCCTTCCATCATCTTCCTCCTGGCAGCCCTTCTAACTGAACTTCAGTCTACCTTACTATCGGTACCGTCGGGAAACCGCTCCTTGGTGTCCGCCGACATTGACTCCGACTTGTAGGCCCTCAGATTAAGCTTCAGTAGTCCTTCCTCGATAATGCCAGTCTCCGACGGGATTTCTACTATCTCTTGATTAATTGTTTTAGACGGAACACCACCCGTTTGTTGTTTTCCTGTTGAGTTATCAATAAGATTCCTACGATTATCACGATAAGTAAACGGTCACCTGCAATAGAGCTCAACATTATTGTAGGAAGGCTGTATTGAAGCACACCCCCATAGCCACGCAGCCCTCGGCTTATGCTATTCCACCTTGGTTTAGTGTATTTTATTTAAAAGGGTATCATTCTCTCTACCCGACTACAATTAGCCAAGCGCAAATGTTTACCACCTATTCTATAAAATACAAATTCTTGCAAAATTGCAGTCTGATATCTTCCTTTTAAAAAGTCGCTCAAACACCCTGAAGAACTTAAACACATTCCTTGCTAAAAGGCTCAACCAAGAAAATCACATTTGACATTTCTTTATAATTACTGTTACTGGCGACTTGATAGCACTTCCAGTTTCACCGGAAATGAAGAATAGTACTACTGTCGAAAAAATAAAAGTAATAAGTGTTTCAAATTCATTTCGGTGATTGATTTGAGATTATATATAAAAAAAATTATTTGAATTTTCTTTTTCCTTTCTTAAATACTTGTTTGACCTTTTGTCAGAACATTCCTTTTTCCTTCCCATTATCTGGTGGATCTATCTTTGAGTGGTTCTAAATTGTAATAAATATAACAAAAGTAATATTCATAAATATCAGGAAGGATGTGTAACCGACTTCCAGGACTATCTCCCTTCTGGAATCGAAGCGTGCTAGAAGAACTTAAGGGGGCGACAATGCCAATACCATATCGACCCGGATCCAACTAAGAGACTAAACGTATTTCAGAGGGAGTTGTTCATAGCCAGGAGCAAAGTACGCCTGACGAGACTCACCATAAATGCAGGAATATGCCCCAAGGATATGTGTCATCCTTATGTTCTCCCATAACGTATTCAGTAGCTGGTTTATATGATGTCAAGTGCCTCAAGTGTAATATCCAAACACGCATAAAACGCCATCTAAATTGACCTGGGGACATACGTTATCATATCTCGGCGGGTGAACTATCATAAACGATGTGAAGGGTGGGTATCAGCTTGACACAAATAATGTGCAAAATGACTTTTCTTGATAAAATTGACTTCCTTGTGCTTCTTAGACATTCACTTTTTGGAATGTCGGACGTATTTGCATATTTTTCAGATCCTAGGGCGTCAGTTTACTATCATGGATGCATCGGAAAATCAACTTCTTGCCATACCTGTGGCCTATTATCAACTTGTTGTATAAAATGTAGTGGAACGAAGACATAATGTTTTAAAACTTTGTGATCTACCCCAATTTATCATGTGTCACAAAACTGAATAAAACTTGCCCATAAGATGGTTTTCTAACCGAACATTTGCTTCACACTGAAGTGTTAAGAGTGATGCTCCAGGGGATGAACGAGAAGAGCTGAGGGAGATCTCTACATCCTACATAAGGCAAATCGGTCTCATCCCTTTTGTTTAGAGACAGGTACGTGCTTTCTTCTAGCATCATAATGTTCAACGTGTCTGAGAGTAATTAATGGATGGGGATCAACTGGTGATGATACTCTTAACTCTGTTTGAAATGAGTTCAGTAGCACTGGATTATCCGTAGTTAGTAGGACAACATGATGTGTCATGAGGTGCCGGGAACACTATATAATGAATGATTCCCTTGAAATGGAAAGTTTTGATTTTTAGCTTTGATTAAGATAGAAAATTTAAAAAATTTCCAAAAAATTGCAATATTTTAATTGCAGTACCAAATATATCTAAAACCTAAAATATTTATACGTCTAAAATCTCAAAATTGTACTATCAGTAGAAGAATTGTTACGTTATTTTTTTTTAGCAATGATTAATATTCCTCCTAAAGTAGAAGGTATGAGAAGGAACAAGGAACCAACAAGTTATTTTTACTTACCTGTACGGTGTGTTCTCCTGAAAGCTTATATAGAAATGGTGCTACAAAAGATTTTTGTTTAATTACAGATTAAAAAGGAAATCACTGATTACTTATCTGGTAAAGAGGAGAAGTGGCTTCGCATTCCCCTTCCAAGGAATAAATTCTAAATATGAACCCTAAGCTCTAGTTGCGCTTGTCAAGATTGCACCTCGAAGTCACTGCATCCACACCCATTTTGGTTACTCACGAGTATTATCCTACTGGCGGCTTCAGGATATACTGGATTGTGATGTTGATTTTCACCTGCTCACCTGCTGGAAACATCGCACGTCAATTGTAAAAATAAAATACTGAAAGTATAGTACTCACCAATGTGGGTTATAGTACTTACCGGCATGGATTAACCTTAGACTACGTCTAGTAGCAGTATTAGCATGTATTATACGTCGAAGATGTCCTGAGAAGAAAATGTTAAGTAAGTGTTTATGAAGTAGGTATGAAATTAATTTACTTACGTACGTTCCCTGGATTTCTCGGATGGCGGATTGGATTCTGCAAGTAAAGAGAGTTTTAGCATTAATTAGTTCCAACTTAAATAATTAGTATAGCTAGGTTGAACATTTACTTAATTTTAGAAATATCAAAATAAATAAGTTTTAAGATTTAGCTAAAGTGAGTAGGAGTTAAATGAAGTTTAAAGCTTATATTGGGTTTAGTTTAATGAAAGAAAATCATAAAATAGGATTAGACTTAGATTATTCGCAGAAGAAAGTATATATATAAAACTAGTTTTAAGTTTTGAAAATAAGCGAAAAGAAGAAATACATAATAAATTCGTAAAGGAAATTTATCTATGTTAAGCTATTGGAATTAAGTAAAGGAAGAATAAATTAAGCAAGGAAGAACAATTTAATGAAGTATTTAAATTTCTTATTTATTTATTTATTTATTTATTTAAGCTTAATACAAGCTACTGCATAAAAAAATAAAGTACAAGCTATAACTTAATACTAATTCTACAGACTATAATAAATGAATAATTAAGAATAAATAAATAAAAAGTATAAGCTACGATATGAGCTATATATATATTGATTACTGGCAGAAGGCGTAAGGAAGAAGAATTAAAGTAGGCGATCAGGATCAAGATGGGCGGGATCAAAATATAAGGCTTTGTGGAGTGATGATTTACTCAGATGGAAGTCAAAAGAGGAAAGGTCGTTGACTTTTCGTAACATCCTGGTAATTGGCTCGCTTTGACCGTAGTTTGTGCGATGGCGGTCGAGTCGGAAAAGGGGAGTGGACCTAAGGTTACGGGGATTGGTATAGATGGGTAAAGATTGCAGGATTGAGGGGCAGTCTATGGCATCAGTTAATAATTGATAAATGAAGAGAATGTCGGAAACATCACGACGTTTGCTTAGAGGTTGTAAGTCGATCAGTTTCAGACGGTTTTCATAGGGAGGAAGGTTGAATCTGTCAACCCACGGAAGATCACGTAGAGCGAAGCGAATAAACCTACGCTGGACAGATTCAATCCTATTAATGTGAGTGAAGGAGAAATAGAGAGATTTGGAAACATAAGGATTGGAGAACTCTCTAGACCAGCGCTTCACAAACCCTAGCGCGGAGTTAGCTCTGTTAATTATGCTGTCAATGTGGGAACGGAAATTGAGTTCACTATCACAGATTATTCCAAAGTCACACAAAGAGGTAACGATAGGGACTGGTGCGTCGGTTAACATATAGACTCTCGGGGTGGTGGTAAGACGCTTGCGGGAATAAGAGATGGACTGGCATTTGGAGACATTGAGCTCTAGAAAGTTTTTCATGCACCATGTGATGAATGAATCGAGGTCTTCTTGCAGGAGAAGAGAGTCGGTAGTGGAGGAGATATGTTTGATTATTTTCATGTCATCGCCATAAATGGACAACTCTGAGTGTTTGATGACACATTCAACATCATTTATTGTGAGGATAAAAATCAATGGACCTAGGTGGCTGCCCTGAGGGACGCCGGAACGAGCGACAATAGGGTTAGAAATGGATGAACTGAAAAGAATATTGTACTGACGGTTGTTGAGGTAGGATCGAATCCAGGAGATGAATCTGGGGGGGGGGGGGGAAGCCTAGGCAATCAAGTTTGAACAAGATAACGTTATGGGAGATCTTGTCGAAGGCTTTACTAAAATCGGTGGCGATAACATCAACATCTTTACCGTTTTCCAGGGCACATAGGGTTTTAGAGACGAAGTCAGTAAGGTTGGTGGTTGTAGATCTACCTTTGAGGAAGCCATGCTGGGAGAGTGAGAAGATAGACTTACAGTAGAAGAACATGGAATCATAGACCAATTTTTCGAATAGTTTCGGTATGGATGATAATTTAGCGATGGGTCTGTAGTTGGACACATCGTTCTTGCAACCTTTTTTGAAGATGGGAATAATATACGAATTTTTCGATAATTGAGAGAAAACCCCTTGAGTGACCGAGAGACGAAAAAGCAAAGTAAGGGGTTAGACTAGATGGATGGCACACGTTTTCAGAACGATGGCCGGAATGCCATCAGGACCTGGGTGAAAGTCGTCCTCAAGCCTATTAATACTGGCGGCGATTAGTTCAGGATCAGGGTCAAAAGATGAAAACGACGTTTGAGTTGTCATTTGTCCATGAATGCAAAATAGTTAAGGTCGGGTTGTAGAGAATTGTCGCTGAAAGATTTACTGAAGAAGTGTGCAAAGAGGTTAGCGATAACCTTAGGATCAGATGAAGAGGTATTCTCGAGCTTTAGGGTGGAAGGGTAACCATTGAATTTCTTCTTAGAATTAATAAAGCTATAAAAACGCTTGGGGTCGGATATGAGGCTAGTTTCCATCCGTTGGAGGTGCTTATGGTAGAGGGTATCACAACGTTCAGAAAAAGAGGTATAAGCAGATAGATAGGAAGAATAGTCAGACTCAGTCTGGGTTAGAAGAAAAGTTTGCCAACGTTTATTTCTCCTGTTGCGAAGAGAGCGTAATTCTTTGTCGTACCATACGGGGGATGAGGAGTAGTTTTTACGAGGAAGAAGAGGGATAGATTGTATAAGACAAGCGTGTATTTCCGAATAGAACGCCTCTAAAGCAACGTCAACTGGGAGATGTTGAGGGATATCCCCAATATTAGAGTTGAGGAGCAATTGATTTAATTTGTCAAAGTCGCCTTTACGAAAATTGAAGGATAAAGAAGACTCGGAGCCTGAAACGGCATGAGGGTGCTCGTAGGAGAAAACGAGGAACAAAGGAGGATGGTGACGGTCGAGGGAGGAGAGAAGATAGTTGCTTTCTGCGACAGCCGAGTTAACTGGGTCTGAAGAAAAGATTAAGTCTAATTGTCTGTCCAGGAAGTTCCTGACTCCGCTTACTTGAAAGAGACCTGAAACGGAGAGCTTATCGGTAAAGAAGGCTTCTTTGGCCGAAGATGCGTTAAGGGGGACAAAGTGAGAACAGTCCTCGGACAATGACCATTGGATACGGGGGAGGTTAAAGTCACCCAATAAAATAAATTCATCGGACGCGTTAGCGTTCTCAAGCAGGGTATCGATCGCTTCGGTTATGAGCTCGTATGCGTCTAGTGGTTGAGAGGGACGAATGTAACAACAGAGGATGTACAGAAGGCACTTATTTAGTGCTATTTTTATACATACAAATTCTGATATTGTAGAGTCGGAGGTCTTTAGCAGGGTGGCATCATAACGGTTGTGAGCAGCTATGAGAACCCCGCGACCTGGTGGCTCATTGTTGCCTATACAACCGTCAACACGGAAAATGGTATAGTTTGGAGGGAATAGTTCGTTGTCGAGAATTCCTGGTGTTATATTAGTTTCAGTTAAGGCAAAGATATCGTGCGGGAATTTGCGAGAGTTAAGGAAAGTATTTGTTGTTTTTGTACGAAGTCCTCTTGCGTTCTGGTAATAGACCGACAAGCTGTTGGGGAGAGGATCATGATCGGAAACCGCGGGTGCAATAGAGGGGAAGTCAGAAGTAGGGAAATCAAGGGGGTTAGGAACGAAAGTAATTTAAGGAGTCGTTACGACTTTTTTGCAGATGGGCAATACGGCGAGAACTGACGTACGCAGCATAGGTGGATAGATCTTCTGAAACCTTATGGGAAGGTATATTGAATGATTCATGGTATAAAAGTTGGAGTAAGACTGATGGGTCTGTGGGCAGGCCTTCTTGTCGTATACTTAACATGACGTTGGTGCTGGTTTCACCTTCAACACAGAAGGAGTTCGGTTTGTCGTGGAGATAGGCTAGAAATAGACGTACGTTGTCATAAATGCGACGGTCCCGGGACAAGAGGTATCGTCCATCGCTGGGATCAGCAGAACGCACAGTCAATTTAACTGAAGGTGGGAGAAGGGGATCAATAAATGAATGATGTTCGGATAAAGGTGTTTTGGCTACCGGAATGGGCGGGTTAACGGAGGTAGAAGTTGTTTGAGACGGGGCGACAGTGTAGGAGGATGACGGCATGGAATTAGGTGGGCATGCGGAGGAAGTAGCGGGTGCAAGGTTTGGCGTATATAGAGGAGAGGTGGCACGGACGGGAATCGGAGCAGAGGTGGTGGAGTGGTCGAAAGAAGTTGGCTTGAGGTTAGGAGGGCACGCGGAAGAAGTTGGGAGTGCATGGTTAGGTGGGTGCGCTGGACATACGGAACTCAAAACAGTATTGGTTGGGTTGACGGTTGGAATGGACGTGTTCGAGGGCTTCGGTGTAACTGGAACAGTGGGGTCAAGGGTGTGAGAATATATAAAGTTGGGATACTTGACTGAAGTACTTAGATTAAAATTTGGAAATACTCCCATTTTGAGCTGCCAATTGGAGTTAGGATCGCTAGCTTTAGGATTAGTGATGAGATGTGCGGAAGAGTGAGGAGTGATTATGTTGTTACTAGTTCTAAGATTCTTTGGTTAGGGTGAATACTAAATTTAGGTATGGGAGAAGGTCGTTTGGGGTAGTTAGTGAGGTTAGGTTTTTTAGTATTTAATTTAGGGTTAGGTGCAGAGGGCTTAGGGTTAAACTTAACGTACTTCCTAGTCCACTTAGAGATTGTGATGTGCCCGAGAGTGAAGAATTTGCTGGAGGGGTTACTGATGAGCCAGACATATTTATTTGGGATGGAGATCTTGAACTTGCTGGATTTCTCTGCGTCTGAAAAATATTTACCTTAAAATATGATGTCAAGCCAAAAAGGGTCAGCGCAAGCAATTTTTCGTTTAACCTGAAATGAAATGAATAATTAGAAATTTTCACTTACAAATTAATTATAATAGTAACTAGAATGATTTTGAAGTACTTACCTGTCCTGGGCTTCTGCACAACACTCCAAAAACACAAAAAAGACGACCACTTGACCTTGAAATAAATTGACCTTGACATGCGACACTTTATTTCTCGGAAGTAAACGAATGACTTATAGGGCTGTTCGTCACCTAAAGTTTAAGGTGGCTCATAGTTATAAGGACGAAACGATGAAATAAAAATATTTCCAAGCACGTGAAACCGGATGTCAACTTCCGACAAAAACGAAGGTTTAGTGGACTTCCTGCCGAAATGGAATTTTTCCAACTATACCAAAATGATCTAAAATTGATAGAGATCATTTTTATAACAAAATATTGAATTTAATTTTATTAAATTCATAAAACTTCCCCGTATTGGAAGAATATACCCGGAAAAGGTCTTAATATGGGCGATTAAGTTATAAAACCACGCGCTTTGGTAGGTCCGGTGACAGTTTTGGTGAGAAAAGTTTGCAAATCAAAGTGAAGTTTAAACAGAACAATTTGACAGTCAACAAAATAAAATTAAAAATCAACATTAAAGTGAAGTTTTTAAGTAGAAGTGAACAGTCAACGGAATAAAAGAAAAAGTCAAAAGGGGAATCAAGGAAAAGTAGCACAGTAGACAAAAGGAAGTTCAGGATAAGGAAAGAGTCCAAGGCATGGAAGATAAGTAGTTTTTTTTTATTATTGAAGTGAAGATTTCTTTTACGGTTTTCTTATTTTCCTTTTTCCTTTTCTTTTATATTCTGCAATTACATGCTTTGCGCGGACTTATTTTGGTTTTTAGGTATCAAATTCTGGTTAAGTTAAAAATTAGTGTTAAAACTGAATTGATTTTACGGTTTATAAAATATATATTTAAGTTGTGTTTGAAATTGTAGTTTTGGCAAATTCCACTGCAGCAACATTCGAGTTCGCGGACTCTAAAACCGCGTGGCGCCCAACAAAGAATTTACTCACAACCCTTCCTCCACAGAGCTAACATAATTTATACGCTTAAAGGAAGCATATAACAGAATATATTCTTCCAAGCGTTGAATGCATAAAAGTTACATCGTAAAATAATACGACCGGACCTTTTTTCGCCGATTCGTCTTATACAAACTGATACAAAATACCAGGGGTATTACAAAAATTACCCATTTACGGTCCTGTGTTTAATGAGTACCTAACATGACGTCCTCGAGGATTAAAAACTAAGACGACTTTCGTTCTTCGGTGAACCAGCACAACTTAATGTCGATGACATTTTCAGCCATTAAAGAGCAAAGGAACAATGCGATGATGTGTATTATGAACGCAAGGAAGGCGATAGCCCTTATATGACAGATAATTCAATTTCAAACCCACATATATCAGTTTCAAATCATTTTATAATAAATGTATAACTAAGAAAACCCAAGAATGAAATCGGAGCAGTAAATATAAATTTTGTTGAAAAAATACTGAAAAAACATCGTGGAAATGAAATAGTAAGGGATTTTAAGAACTCTATGAACGACCGATGACCCCACGAAGAAGCAAAAGCAACCGCAATATAATTAACTCCGATGAAGAAGAAGTGACCACTACCAGGTGTCACACAATAGAATCTCACATTTTGAACATTTTAACAAGAAATTGTTATATTTATATACAAATAGAGTGTTCCCTACCAAAGATAGGTAACCTTCATTTTAATGAACATGTTTCCCACCTAGGGTTAGACATCTTCATATTAAGTTATATAAAAACAAAAATTTGGTTAGTTCTGTGTCCCTTTAAGCAAATTTCAAGCAATAGAATATAGTTAGCAATATGTCCCCCCCCCCTGCCAATGTAAGGCAAGATTTTCTTCTATACGGTGTCGCCCTATCCAAAGCAAGGAACATGCTGAAGAAATAAAAATTTTAAGCAAACAAATCAGCAGAAGAGTAAGAAACCCAAACAACAATAAACATACCATTACCTGTAGATACAAAAATCAACTATGTATATCAGCAACAGAGAAGCAACTACAATAATAAAAATAATAACAACAAAAGAAGGAAACAAGAAAATCTAACAGCAATCAAAACGTCAAGAGACAACATATAAAAAAGCATTATCGAAATTCTATTAAATACGGTGAAGTAGCTAGATTTTATTTTAAAGAATATTTATTTTTCAATTGTAAAAATCGATGTACCACACTATATAATTTAACAAAGTTAAAAAAAGCCATACTAAATAAAATTAAGTTAAAAAATTTTTTCTCTAAAATACAAACTGATATTGTTTAAAGTATTTGAATTTTGGTCCCCTCTCACTTCCTCTAAAAACTAAAAGAACACTTCCAATCATGTTAAACGCGATACGTTCCTATATAAAAGTGTAAAGTTACAAATTTTCGACATATTTAAATATGATATCGGAAGACTAATCAAATCAAATCAAATTAATCAAAAATTCTGAACTCCAGACCCAGAAGCGTGTTTTATTCAGACAGAAGCGCAGTGTTTATCAAAATATATTACTGTAGATGAAACCAAATACAGTAATAGTACAAGCTTTACCTGTCGAAGTTATTACAAATGTATTAGATTTCCTTCAAAATCCACCACAAAGTAAAAAATTTGAAAATCTTAACAAGACATTAATTAAAAGATTTTCTGATTGTGATGCGAAGAAATTAGAGCAACTCTTATCTTACATATATTGAATTAATCCTTCAAACTCAGAAGGCACACTTCTCAGGCAGAAGCCTAGAATCAATTGACCTGTTCACCAGAATATAACAATATATTGAGGCAAATGAGGCTCCCACACCAACATGCAAACAATCATTAGTAATCAAATAACCAAAACACGCCCACACACAACAATCATGGTTGCACAGACATCAGAGATCGCTCCAGCATATCCTTAGTAAGAGTCAGGTCAAAAACAGGACACATATTCACGTCTCTACACATGCGATTTATAGGCTCATGCATACCATAGTTAGACCGAGAGTGAACAACATGCAGTAAAGGCAATCTGCTTAAGTTATACGGGGTATGCCTATAAGAAAACATACTTGCTAGAGTGCAAGAATCTATGTTCGAGTTCAAAAGCTCGTGAATTAAGACTGGGTCAGCAACTCTACGTCGTTCTTCCAACGAGTGCATATTAAGCAACTGGAGGCGATCCACATAAGGAGGAAGCCTCAGTGGGTCATTCCACGTAAGGTTTCTTAGCGCGAATCTAACAAAGTTCCGCTGCACCGACTCAATTCGTCTAGAATGAACAGCATAGCAGGGAGACCAAACCTGACAGGCGTACTCGAGAATTGGCCTAACCAAAGAAAAGAATAAGTGAGTTAAGGTCATCCGATCAGAAAACTCCCTTGACCACCACATTACATAGCCCAGAACTGAATTACTCCGAGATACAATATAGTTAATGTGCAGAGTGAAATCGAGCTTTTTGTCTAGCTTCACACCAAGATCAGTAACGGACTGCACGCGACGGAAGTAGTATACACAAAGGTATAATCAAAGACTTGCTGACTGAGGTTCCTAGAGATTGACATAACTTCACATTTATCCAGGTTAACGCCGAAATAAGTGATAGACAACTTACAGAATTTTATGGATCATTAGAAATTTTAGGCGGTAACTTTTCCATTTTTAACAAAGCACTAATAAAGAAACTTCGGATAAGAAAATTACCAGGTAATGTAAACATAGCTTTAATGTCTTCAGCAAAGCAAGACATTAAAGAATTATTAGATTTGACAGAAAATATATATGATATTACCAGAATTCTATGTTTCAGAATTAAATAAAAATTTAGCAACGAGAAATTTCAATCATTCAGAAAATATTTCTCCGACAAGTAGAATAACAGAGATTGAAAATAAAATAGACAATTTAGAAAGATTTATAAAAATATATCTATATAATCAAAATCAAATTTGTGTATTTAGATAACGAAACAGATTTAGAAACAATTCATTTACTAGAAATAAGTCTTTTACTAGGCAAAATTCTAAAACTAGAAACAACCATACTACTAATAAATCATTGTGTTGGTATCATAATAAATTTGGTACCCAGGCGTCAAAATGTATCAAGCCGTGTTCCTTTAGTATTAATTGTCGAAAAAACTAATTAACACCTCAGTAAACAATATTATCAATAACAATAATTCTGAGACTATTTATTTCAGAAAAAAAAATCAAATTTTTAATAGATGCTAGCGCTGATATTTCTGTTGTATCTAATGCACTTTTCAGAAAATCAGCACAGACACTAGACTACTTTTATCAGCAGCCTATGGGTCTACTATCAACACGTATGGTACTAACTTACTATAAACAAAATTTTGGTTTAAGATATTATTTTACATTTTCATTTGTTATCGCCAACGTAATCAAACCAATCAGCAGAGCCGATTTCTCAACTAAATTTAACTTATTGGCAGCTAAAAAAAAATTGTTAAATGGAACTTCTTCATTGTATTTATGAAATCACAATAAGGGCAAATATCTACTCCAACATCGGGCTATCATTGGCGAATGCGACAAAATTTTACAAATTTTTAATATTTAAGTTGTTCATTATTTTGAATCAAGACCAAGAAGACTAGGTTGACAAAAACACATAATTACTAAATTAGAATTTGAGCTTATTACCGGTCTCCTCGCCATAACATTTGGTCCAAGAAAAACTCAACAGATTGGCGACCTTGTTGTGATTTTATCATTGTCTAAATGCAAATACGATCCCGGATAGATATCCTATAAGACAACATTTCTCCACGAATTTAAACCATTGTACTACCAAATTTCTTTCTTTCAGACTTTTGCAAATTTATGTCAATCCACAGTATTACGTTAAATATATCATCACGACACGGTCCACGACACGCTCCTGATCTGATTAATACCGGGCAAAGATTCATATTGTGACGTAGATGGAACTCTTCGGGCTCGACGGATTAATTAAGACAATTATTTTCAATCACAAATGTTTACAGTTTTATTCAATTTACTGATTATTTCGTTTGGCCTTTGATTTGTTTTCAATGTGTAACATTTTTTTGTTCATTCGTTGCTCTTCATTAGTCCTTCGCCATCGACGTTCTCTTAAAATAACTCCATCGCTGCGGGCACCTTCTCTTGGACCGCACTTGGACTAATTGCATACAAAACCAACGATACACTTAAGAAATTCTTTTCGAATCTAAAAAGCAAAATAGAGAAGGGGGAAAGTTTATGTGTGATTTAAGGAATCCCTTACGAGAGACGAATAAATGATACGTGCAGCTTGCGGTACATTGGACAAACAAAACAATGATTTAAGTGTAGGCTATCGTAAATAGAACGGCGTTATTAACACATGTATTAGCGGCAACCACACTCCGGCGTTTGATAGGGTTAAAATACTGGAACGGAAAAGAGATTGTAACAAACGAATATATTTGAAAATGTTGCATATTCTGTGTGGGAAAGAGAAAATGAACAAGAAGAAAGATGTGGAAGAATTGAGGGTAACGTACAAACAACTTTTGATTCCACCGCTAGTTATCACGGAAGCAGCAGATCATATGCATCTTTTCCCGCTAATAAAATCAGAGAGGAGTTTTGTTCGGGACAGTGTCGTGATGATATATTTAACGTAATACTGTAGATGGCCATAGATTTGGAAAAGTCTGATTAAATGTTTATAGGGTTCTTTTTCAAATTTTTTTAATGTGTGCGCGAAATTTGTGCAACGTGAAGTTGCCGCAGGATGTCCAATTGGCACGCGCTAGCTGGCAGCACGTCCTAGCTCGTCGGTATGGGGTCAGGGTCCTTGGACATCTTATCACACATCGCAAACAGAAGTTCGCGTGCCTGTGGCGAGGAAAGGTTGTGGTATCCTTTCTTCAGGTCTGCCACTAGAAAAAGAAAAAAAAAAGAAAACAGAACTTGAAGGAGGAACAACAGGTCTGGTGTCACCAGTTGTTCCTAGCCGCCCTGAACTATCTTGAACATACAAACACAGGAAAGATTACCCCCATAGCGATAGTTCAGGTCACTAACCCACGCCATTCCTGTACCTGGCTAGGGTAGAGGCCCTTATATCTAAATGAATTAGATTCTGTTGTGTAAGCGAACGAGTTACATATTTTTTTCTTTTTCATTATAGTCCCTGTAGGATAAGCAAAAAGGAATGGGGCTCTTTTCGAAGATGAGGTACCTCATGGATCGTATGAACTTATATAGTAGTAAGTATACCTTAGAAAAAAACGAACATACAAATCACTATTTGAATGACAGTCGCTAATTATTACACAAAATGATTCCAGAGAAATATATTCATAAAGTTCTAAAAAACCAAAAACGCAATGACTTTAATTTTTCATGTCCCTAAAGTTTACATCATTCTAAGCTATTTACTCATTCAGGTAGCCTAAATGGAATACAAAAAGAAACTGGTAACACCTAGTACTTGTAAAATCCTTAACATTAGTCAATTGCACTACACTTTAACGTATTACTGGAATACCTGATCCTGTCTATATTCTAATTGATCATTTAAATATCTCACTTATGTCAACATAACAAGCAGATCTTGAACTAATTTATAATGTATGCACTGAAGTTATTAAAAGTTTTAAATTAACTTGATTCCTATTTAGGGTCTAATACTATGCTCTTTAGAACAGAACAAGTAATGTACATAATATAATAATGTACAAAATATAATGTAAAGATCATTTACCTCGACAAGCGAAATGTTCATTTAGTGATACTTTCTGTTGTGTTTTTTCCTTTTCCGTCGGTCGCAGCTATTCCCCATTGACTAGTGAGGCAACTTTGGAGGATCCCTAAGCATAAATTGCCTCCCCATCTCCAACTGATCGGTAGCAGGACGGTTTCCTGAAGTTGAGCGCTTTTACAGTTCTGCTGATTGAACCAGTGCGAGCAATTTTTTTTCACTGGTGCCTTGGAGGGGCGTGTATGGGTCTCCAGGCCTTTTATGAGCCAAAGGAACTTGCACCAAACACTGGATACCAAGACTATAAATTAATTTTGTTTTTTGGAGGTCTTTGATATTTTGAATAATGTAATACAACTTACTGTCACTAATTTGTAGCTTCCTGTACCTATTTCGAGCTATACTTTACTCACGGGGAATTTACAATTTGTTCGCCTTGCATGTGAACACCAGTTTTGCTTCCAGCACTTGAACATTAGGTTTACGTTTAGCCAAAAGTAGTACAGGGGTGCTAATAATTTTATCCTCCCTTTGATCTGTCCTAAATCGTCTTCTTACGAAATGAAAGTGGAGTTTGGGGTAGCGATCTTAAGGGTTCGCTTTAGGCCTAGTTGCCAACAAGTGCAACCGTATTTACGTTGTTTCTCTTTTTTTCTCGTTTATCTACAAATGCAAATCAACATTAGGTTTTATTCTGACCACCGATGGTTCAGATAAATTGGGATAGTAAAAATTTAAAAATCTTTCACCCTTACCTCTGCAGCGTGTTCACCTAGTTCCTGTGTTGACATGAAATGCTCTCTTCTTCTTATCAGAGTTCCAGCATCCGTGGCAACCAACAGGGGTGAAAACCACAGAATGTAAATTGGTAAGTTTATACAAAAAGGTAAGGTGTGGGCTCACATTACATTTTGTTGTTGTTGAAGTCAGTTAATGTCTGATGTACAAGTTTGTAAAACTAAGTGACAATATGTATTTTTTAGTCTGATGAAGTACATAACACGTACGAAATTTTGTAATAAAAAAAAGTTCTTTTTTTATTTCATATTGACCTATCCAATTAGAAGGAAAAACTATTTGTATTTTATTTGTATTAACAGCACAAAAACAAAAGATGAACATAAAGAACAACTATCCAAAAATGTTAAAACAACTAAGAGAATTTGGTATTAATGTCTATCCAACAAAATACATCTTTGGATCAGGATCATAAGATTTCTCTAGTTATAAAATCACCAAAGATGGCATATTACATTAGAAGACCGAAAATGTAACAATTTATAGGAATGGTTAATTTCTATCATAGATTTATCGCTAATTTAGCAAATCCTATTCACAACCATTTAACCATCCTTCTAACAAGCCCAAAAAATCCTAAAAATGGGTATGACAAACAATTAAACGAAATTAAAAATTCCTTGACAAAACCTATCTTACCTGTTCAGCCATTAGATGAAGCAAAATTTAATTTACCAGTTGACGTTTGTGCTAGTGTTGCTAGTGCAGTTTACAACAGTATAATAATAATCAATCGGAACCAATAGCTTTCTTTAAAAAAAAACTAATATACTTTTTAGAAGCCCGAGAATTCACATTATTTACATACCATAAACCATAAATCGCAGCTATTTCGTCAAAAACGGAAAAAAATTCAAACACGACATTTGGACTACATCACTCAATTCAAAAAATTTCAAAATTGAATATCTCGGTGGAAAAAAAGATATCAGAGCAAACTCAACGGTATTTGAAAGGACAAAACTTATACTTTCATATACTATGTATAGTTTTTTGAAAAAAAAATAAAAATTATGTCGCGATTCTACAGAACCTTAAAAATAGGCAAAAATCGCGTTTTTTGCACTTTCAGATTAGGATAGTTAAAAAAACCTAATGTAATAAAACTATTCTGTGGCCGGATTCAAATTCAGCGACCGAAAATCTACAAGAATTGACTATTCCCATCCAAGACACAGATTTTACGTCGACAAGTGTTATCAAAGAACGATGCATTACCATTTTTTTAGATAATCAATACAAGCAAGAAAATTCAAAATATCAATTAACAAAAGTGCATTAACACAATGCTGAATCTCATATATGGTGCGAAAGTTCTACCAAAAATCCCCGTCCATATATACCAAAACAACTTCGGCAAATTATGTTCAATCTTCTACACAATCTATCTCACTGCGCAATTAGAACTACAAAACAATCAATAATTTCTAAATATTTTTCGCCCGGTATGAATAATGATACCAACAAACTGGCCAAACATTGCCTTCCATGTTAAAAAGCAAAAATACACAAACACACAAAATAAGAAATAGGAAAATATAATGTTCCAAAAACAAGGAAGGTTCTTACTTAATTACTTTGAGACCTTCGTCAGAACGATTTACGTAAATATTAACAGTAATAGATAAATCTACACGTTACCTGGAAGACTATCCAATCAACCATATATTAGCAACAAGAATTGTGAGAAAATTATGTGATCAATATTCTTCTCGGTATTGCATTAAAACTAACAACAACAGAGCAAGGAATGCAAGAAGATTTTAAAGACTCTACAGACACCTGATGACAACCAAACTATACCCAATCAAGGGGGTTGTAAAGAACAGATAATCCGCCATCTAAGGGCGTCCACCATAGTGGGTTTAAAATGATATCACGCTGCTCATTGTACTCATCAAACTATTTCATTTGATACCCATGTCAATAGTGTTATTAAGAGAAAGGTAAGCCACCATCCCCCGCCATTTTTGATTTAGAACAATATCGCATTACTACCGGACTTATACAGTTGTGCAAAATATCAAGTCGATGCGCCAACCGGGAGTGAGAGAAAAGTGATTGGAAGATCTGCTTACAATTTCAGGATGTTAGAAGTCAAGCAAATAAAAGCGTAGTGATACAGCTATACAGCAGCATATGTTTGTCCAGTTCCTCAAGATCATTTCTTACATGTCGCAGATAGTGCAAATGTGGGATTACTTTGCAATAAAAGTGAAATCTGGATTTTAATTAGTTTTTTAAAAATATATTTTATTAGGTGTTGCTACTGTTTTCATATTTTAGACGATTGTTGTTAAATTTTAGTAAAGGAACATTTTTTTCAAAATAAATGGTCTTCTTTTAACTAGAGTGTTGCTTTCTGAAAAGGAGTTGCTGTCGACGCAGTAAAGACCTTTTATTACATTTGAGCCGTTTATTTTGAAAGTGGCATAAGTCACTTCTGGAGGTACTTTCATTTTTATGTTCCAATTTATATAAAATTATTAATAAGCTTGAAATATTTTTATTGTCGTAACATTTAATCATAATAACCTTTATAATGAACATAACTGAAGTCTCAACTTTGGCAGATTTTACAAAGTGACTTATGCCACTTTCAAAATAAACGGCTCATTTTATAGAACGTTCTTAACGACTTTGGCTTGAGTAATTTTACAACATTTGAAAAACTCTGGAAAAAATTTTTGATATTAACGGTATTAGTATAATACCTCAATGTCTCCTCTAGTACACCGCAAAGAAACCATCTTGGTCCTCCGCTCTTTATTTTTTTAATTAACGACATTTTTTATTGTGATGAAAATACCAGGGTCTATTGCATTATCTCTAATACTCATGAACTCTGATGTGGATATTTTTCACTGGTGCTGTTGCAGTAATCACCTTCCTTAATCCATTACTTGCAATACGATTATTCTTCTTTATATTTTATAGAAGCTCATTACACATACTTCCTTGTCTTAATTAATTCCCGGGCGGAATTTAACATATTTTAAACACAAATGCTGTAGAATGGTGTAGATTTAACATACCTATTTTGGAGTACGCATGCCCTATTTAGTCTGCTTTCTATGCCGTTCAAATAAATGGTACTGAGGCAATTTATATCAAATTTCTTAGGTTTGCCTTACATAGCTTAGCTTAGGATAATCCGTGTCTTCGCACATACCAATAGACTCATCTCTCTTCATACACTTCAGGATAGACGAAGTAAGCTTTTTTAAGTCTTAATGAAAGTTTAATTATTCTCTTTATACTTCAGTCTAGGCTCTGTTTTTGGGGTGTATTGTTTCCCTTGGCTACCGACTCATCGCTCTTAATACTGCTTCTATGAGCTGATCCCGACAATCTTCTTGTTTTCTTTATGATAATTTTGACAGCATGGCTTTTAACGCGTCTTTCTGCTTGATTCCTTTTTAAATATTAACTAAAATTCTACATTGCATGCTATTTGGGAGCTTATTTTCATCTCTGTTTAAGGAGGTTAGGTTAGACGTTGCAAAAGTTCATCTCACCAGCATCACTAGGAAAACTGTCTAGGTGCTTTGTGTCCCCTTTCCGCGGGAAAGCATCTGTCAATTTTCCGTAGCCCTTGAGATTTATCCGGATTTCTTAAGAAATCTCACCATGCAGCTAAGCTCTGCTTTACTCAGTTCACCGAGCCCTTAAGAAGAATAACTATCCAATAGCTTTTTCTTTTTACTGCCACAGCAGCAAATTCACGTAGGATACGATGAACTGATTTTATTTCTCTCAGATCATTACAGCTACTACAGAAGTCTTTAGCAGCAAGTCCCAGTCTTCTTCCGTGTCTATGGCCCAATGGTCTGTTAAAACCCCCAGTAGCCTTCGCATCCGCTATTGAATTCCCCGTAATGCTACTATGATCCGGTATCCACCACTCACTTATCTCATTAAACTGTTGAAAAATTGCAAGATCTTTGATAATACCGCTATAGCTTCCAGCGCCTTGATGGCAGCCTGACTGTCCGTGTATATTTGAATGTCCTTACTTCATATGTCCCGTTATCTGAATGATTCATGCCACTGTCATTTGCTAGAGCATACCTCGGCTACAGTACATGCATTCAATTTTGATCCATCCATGTCTCTATTATTCCTACCACGTTATTCCCGCCCCATTCAGGACTTAGTTATATTTATCTTCCTTGTTGACGAGGTATCCGTCGTTCCTGTGTTTATGAACTTTTTGACCCCCCAGATATGTGCCTTGTGAATTAGAGAGAAAGCTCATAACTAGAAGGGAAAATCGACGACTACAAATCTCCTTGAATTCGTTAACTATTCTCTGCCGACCATCTAAGCCGGTAAGCAGGTGGACCGTGTATTTATAGATTTTAGTAAGGCCTTCGATAGGATTGACCATGGAATCCTAATCTATAAACTGTCTATTCTTGGGTTTCCTCATTGCTTCGTCGACTGGCTGTCTTCTTACCTGTCTGGTCGTACACAGCGAGTCCTATTTCGAGGTGCTCTTTCCAACCGAATCTTTGTCACCTCGGGGGTGCCTCAGGGTAGTATCCTTGGCCCGCTCCTGTTTATCATATACATTAATGATGTTTCGCTTCTGCTATCCAATAGTAAAATTCTGTGTTATGCAGACGATGCTAAGATTTTTCATGCTGTTACCTGTGAATCAGACTGTGTTCTCCTGAACTCAGATTTGGCCTCGTTCTGTGACTGGTGTTCACGCAACCGCCTTCCTTTAAACACCGGAAAGTGCACCGTTATGACCTTTTCCCGTAAAAGATCTCCTTTCCTCTTCGACTACACTGTCGATGGTGTTGTCCTGGGTAGGGTCGCAGGATCAAGGACTTAGGCGTGGTCCTTAACTCTCGTCTTGCTTTCGACGACCATGTGGACTCGATCGTTGCTAGGGCTAGTTCGATGTTGGGTTTTGTTAAAAGATGGTCTATGTTTATCGTCCCCCTACTTTGCCGTTCACGTCAACCGCGTCGTGGCAGTGCAGCGAAGATTCCTTAGATTTGCTCTCCGCGGACTTCCCTGGATAAATCCTTTGCTTCTTCCCTCTTACCCCGATCGTCTGTGTCTGATTTCTCTCGACTCCCTCGAAAAGAGGCGCAGTGCAAAGAGGCAGGGAACGATAAACTCGCCCGGAATGGTTGGAGGCCGTCAACATCGCGATCCCGCAGGGCTCCTTAAGAAATCGAGACTTCCTGTACGTCCCAGGTCATCGAACTCTATATGGGATGCAGGAGCCCATCACGTCGATGTCTCGCCTCTTCAATCAACATTTCGCCGACTTCGACATGGACTTCTCCAGGCTGCGATTGAAGGGCTTACTCAGGCAGCGCCGAGGTTGATGCGGGCGATATGAATTGACTGCTTCCCTGCAATTATCTCTAGGACTCGTTCATTTGCACTTCTTATTTTTAGTTTTGTTTAATAATTTTATATGTAGTATTAATCATTTGTGACGAACCTGTTTTGAGCAAATAAACAAATAAACAATGCTCTGGTATTGACACTATAGAATATAAGAAAAGGACTTCGAACTAAAACCGTCTTCGAATGAAAATTATCTAAAAAATCATCATTCTAAAATCAAATCAGAATTAACATCGTCAGCTACTGAGGAGAACATGTAGATAAAGTCACCTGGTCTCGCTCTAACTCGAAAAGTGGTGTTGAAAAAAAATTCAAGTAATAACACCACGGGACTCTTAAACAAATATATGTACTCTACAGCTAAGATTATGAATTTTTTTTTTTCTTCCTAAAAGCTGAAAATAAATAGAGATATTTCCAGAACCAGGGCAGGTCTTCATTTTGGTTTTTCACTATTCAGGGGTCCTCTATCTATTAAAATAAACCGTTGTAAGATCTCGCCATTCAACTATAACAAAATTATATATGACGCTTGGATACAGCAGTACAGTCAGAGTTTAAAAATTTACTGTGAAGATGAAATAAAATTGAAGCACATATTGAAATACCCAGAAAACTGACAAGTAAATTGAACTGGCTGGATCCTGCCTAGCGATAATATCAATTAAGGCAACCAGGGTGTGGAAATCTGTTAAAGACAGATTAGAAGTAAATTAAAAGAGGACCTTACCGATAAATGTTCCAACAACTAAGCAATATTTGGCCGAATTGGAACCTGCTGTTCAAAATCAAGTCCACAACATTTTTAAGTGTTTCTATTACAGTGAGCCATGACTGTATTTTTAAAAAAGTTAAAAAAGAATTTTAATATATAATATAAAATAAAATAGGTCTTAGGTTGTACTAAAATAATATTCCCATACGCTCACAGGAAAAAAAGACTCATAACAAGTCTACCAGTATTATTCACGTACGTTGAGGAAGTGATGGCAATATCTGCAATATCTTACAAAATTTAAACTAGCATCAGGTCCATAGAAAGGAAATGTGGGCAAATCAACAATAAAAGACGATTCTGCATTGCTTTCCTCCACATTCGTTTTCTTCTTGACATCAGAGAGAAGGAAATTGTACGGCAAGAGATGAATCAATGTCCATTGTGCAAACCCAAATCATCATACATTTCAGTTTTCAATTTCATGTTCCTATTGAATTAGCAGCACTAGAATAGTTCTTACATTGTCTGCGGTCCTTAAACAACCCCTATGAACAAGTGCTTTGCATTGAGAAAATTCCTAAATTCCTAACGCAGAATAGTCTACATATCTCTAGGAAGTTTTGCATTGAACAAGTTAAGAACAAGTAAAAACTTTCTTAGATTACATGAATGGAGGTGTCTACTACCTATTTTTGTGTCCTAGGAAGAGTGTTCGCTTCCTTTTATGGGTTACTGCTAGTACATCTTTGTCAAGTACATGATTCTGGTGATATCTAGGTGATATGATGAATAGGAGTAGTGGTCATACCAGTATTGTATCGAACTTAAACAATGAAATTGTTTACAGATTTTATAGGTATTTTCGTCGTCTGCTAACTTAATTAAGTTCAAATTAACTAAAACTGGTTTTTAACAGAGTAAAGCGTAAGTACTGCAAAAAAGAATATATAACTAAACCCCTAAAGTAACAAAAAAATTCACCTATGACGTGCAGTAACTACAAATGAAAACTCACAAAAAAACAAAATCAAATGTAAAGTTGTTTATTTGCTCTTCAGACATTCATAGAAATTGCTCGCTCGATTACATATCAATACACCCTGGTAGGATTCTTTTAAATTCGCACATGTGGGTACATTCCCCTGCAAACAAACGACTATGTCTGTTGGTTCTAAAGCCAAAAGGCGAATTTTAAAAATGTTTGTCAACCTCAAAAGCCGGCGACAAGCACCGACATATTGAACTATTCAAACTGATCCTCGAGAGATTATCCTTCGCCAGTGTCCCAAGTTGTAATCTTCTTCAGGATATTAACCTTGGAAAGAGGAATCATCGAACTAAGATGCCATTCAAAAGGCAAATCATCGGGGCATGAATAATTTCTTGTAATTCAAGGACAATGTGACAGGAATTTGAAATTTTCCTTCAGTTTACAGCTTTGTGACATTCAGCTTTGACATTCTTATGAACATTGAAAGAAATGATATTCCGGAGACGACCAATCTTTCTTTGTTAAACAAGAGTACTTTGAGGTCTCGATTTCAAAAGGACGATCGAATTCAAACGAAATGCAGTCTTGCAGATGATTAGTGTAAACACACGACAATCCGGGCTTAATAAGGAAAATGAGTTTTTGATACGGGATCCTGACGTCGGGTAGTGCAGGTCAAAAAATAACAAAGGTGTTGATTTATTTCCATTGTAAGATTGTGTTGGTAAGGCAGCTGCAAATCAATCCGGATGTATTGCTACTATAGCGTGGAGACTTTTTAATTTTTATTTTTTCATTAAAAAGTTTTCGTAAAGTTGTGTAATAATAAAACTAACTAATTAACTTATGTATCTAAAGATGATTGATTTTTTTTTAATTGTATTTTACCCAACAGTTGTATTACATTCAGACCTATTTTGCGCGTTTGATATTTTTGTAATGCACTATAATATTAGAAATTTAGTACCCAATACAGATATTTCAATAAAAGCAATATTGATTCATCATAACCCACCAATACCGCTATTGATTCATCATATTGCTAATTAGTACTAGTTTATTTGTATTTAAATGGCGTTATTTCATAAAAAATACCTGGAGAAGGATTCTTGGAATTGGCGAACTGGAGGGATTTTTTAGGACCTATAAATCACAGTACCGTATAGAAGGTAGTAACTACGGCCCTAAGTAAACTGGAAGAAAAGCTTTGTCCCAATGTGGATAAAATTCGATAATAGAGATTGCAATTATGCAAATATGAAGAATTGCTATCCAAAATTTTTGTGCCTCAAAACGATTCCTTTTATAGTTATGAAAATGAATACCTGTTCATTTATAGAAAGGGTAGATAGCATTAATGTTAGGGTAGTATGCTAATCGCTGTCTATATATTATCATTTATCACTTTATCCCCTTGCTTTCCATGTACAAGTTCACTACTTTTAATTGTTCTTTCGTGGGCTGCTCCGGTCTTCGTAAAAAATTTGGAAACGATTTAAAGTTGTAATTGGCACCGACATTTTTAATTTTAATTTCATTTGCAGCATTTGGAGACGGAGTTGGATCAATTCGTTGAGCCGCACGACCACCATCTCATGGGCCCCGGGTTCGAGACCAGGTTTCCCCGTGAGCTTTTATTAAGAAATTAAAATAATCCACTCCCCTGGGATTTGGCCACATCGTATAAAAAAAACTGGTAAGCTTACAGAATAATTTAAAGCAAAGTGATAGCTCTTTTTAACCGACTGCCCAAAAACAATAAGGTTCCAAGTTCGAAATGTATTTTTATTTATTTTTTATGAAGGACCGGGCATAATTTCGAACACGTGGACCGATTTTGATGATTCTTTCTTTGTCGGGTAGAATATGTTTCTGATTGGTACCATATCATATTTGGTGGGGTATGGGTTGGAGGTGAAACCTAACTTCGTATTGCGTGAACCGATTTGGATGATTCTTTTGTTTTTGAGTAGAGTATGATCCCCCATTGCTGATAATGAAAAAATATGTTCCTCGAGTGAGGTGGGAAGAGGGAGGCGTAGTCTAACTTCGTAACGCGTTTACAGAGTTGGATGATTCTTTTTTTGATGTATAGAGTATGATCCCCCATTGGTACCGTGACACAATTTTAAACGGTGGTGTTGTGGTAGGGGAGCGGTTGGCTGTCAACTTGTTAACGTGTTCAACGATTTGGATGATTTTTTTTATGTTCTATAGAGTATAATGTCCCATTGCTAATGTGAGGATAAATTTTTCACTAGGGCTGTGGTCAGCGGAGGGGTAGGCTAACTTCGTAAAGTGTAGATCGATTTCGATGATTCCTCTTTTTTTGACCCGCTGGCACCACGACAAAAATTTATGGGATGGGGTGGTGTGCGGAAGGGGCATTATCCAATTTCTTAATGCACACACCTATTTGGATGATTCTTTTTTGTTGTATACAGTATGATCCCTCATTGCTACTATGTGGAAAAATGTTGATCTAGGGTTGGGGCTTGTGGTGCGGCCTAGCTTCATAAGGCATGGACCGATTTTACTGATTTTAATTATTAATGATAACAGTTTTGTTGCTAGAGTGATCACGATGATTCTGTGCATACGGCACTTCTCTGTTGCTGTATATAGTATGGGCCATGGCAAGATTTTTCTAATGTGAGGGTATGAACCTATGACTAATTTCGTAATATGTTTACGAATTTGGATAATTCTGTTAGTGCACCTACCTCTGTAACTTTGTTCGTACGAGCAGCATTCTTCGAGTCGTATATATGAAGACACTAAAAAGTGAAAAATAAAAAAATTTAATAAAAAACTTCACTAAAAGCGATTAAAAGTATAAAATAATTTCTAATTGTATATATATTACGACATTTTTAAGTCGGTGGAAATTAAACAAACAAAACAACTGCCCAACCACAATCGAAGCTACCATTTAAAACTACTTGAACGTTTCAGCTCACGGGATTTTAAGGAAGGATGATTAAATACTTTTGTTGTAGTTGTTTGATTTGTTTAGTTTGCAACGACTTTAAAATGTCGTAATAAATGTACAATTAGAAATTATTTTATGCTTTTTAGCGCTTCTTGTGAAGTCGATTCACCTTTTTTTTAAATCTAATTTATGTTGTCACCTTAAATTGGTCATTTTAGTGTGACCAAATCAGTCATAATCGCCATATGTGACTCTAGTAATATGGAAGTGATAAGTCACAATCACTTATCACCTTACATAATTCCGCCCCAGGGATTTGGCTGCATCATTAAAAAAAAGAAAAAAAGATTTTATGTTAATATATTGAGTTATATGATTATGATGTAGCTACCATTAATTTTTCTTATGGGGGTGTTTATGTATGGGAAATTTATTTTTGATTATTATATCGCTGGAGAACCGTAGCGTCGCTAGAGTGTTCGAGGAGTGACGAGAGGACTCCTCCCTGAGGGTTACCTCTAGTGACCACTCTTTGAATATAAGATCCTCCCAAACTTGAGACGATGACCTTGCTTTTTAGCATGAGGTCAATAAGTTTGATGAGAGGATCGTCAAGTTCAAGCCTCTTCAAGGATGCCATTTTCGCCTCTGACCTGATATTGTTAAAAGCACCCTAAATATCGAGAAAGGCTGCAAGTGCGTATTCTTTATGCAGTAGCGAATGCTCTATAATTGTGGCAAGTTCATGCAGGGCTGTCTTTACGGACTTACCTTTAGTGTAAGCATGTTACGAGAGAGACAGCCTGAAAGGACTGATTGTCTCTTTAATACAGATATCTAAGAGTCTCTTTAGTATTTTGAGCAGGAAGGAGGAGAGGCTTATGGGCCTAAAATCGTTGGGCTTATAGTGTGAGGCTCTTCTTCTTTTAGGAATAAAGACCACCTTCACCTTCGTCCATGAGGATGGAATAAAGGTGAGATTAAGGCATGCCTCATAAATGACCATTAGCCACGGAATCAGGATCTCGGAAGCTAATTGTAGTTCAGCTGGGATGATGCCATCTAATCCTAGGGATTTATAAGCCTTGAAACTTCGTATCACCCATTTCAATTTTCTCTT
This sequence comes from Leptarthrus brevirostris, assembly GCA_964036015.1. Lineage (NCBI taxonomy): Eukaryota > Metazoa > Arthropoda > Insecta > Diptera > Asilidae > Leptarthrus > Leptarthrus brevirostris. The sequence continues at coordinate 46,209,774 of OZ038371.1, forward strand.
GTCAAGGATCTTGCGGACCAGTTCATGGACGCTTGCAGTAACCGTCAACTCAGCAACACTGGTTGCTGAGCACCCCGGAAAGTGTGTGTTCACTAGTAATTCCAGCGACTCAAGACTCAATGTGGTTCAGCTACCATCACTTTTGGTCAAGAGGCTTGGGGTGATGGGCGTTGTTGAGAGAATTTTCCACAAGCGACTCGCTTCAGAGGTTCTTTCAATTTTATTACAGAAGCTCTCCCACGAGGATCGTTTTGCTTTCCTGATCAGTTTCTTAAATTTTGTGAGGCATTCTTTTTAAGAAGTCTAGAAATTAATTTTGTTTGCTTGGTTAAACAGCTTACGACATTCCTTAGGGTCATGATTTCACTTGACCATCATGGAGGTTTGGGCTTAACCCTGTCGGGGCAAGACATTTGCGTAGCCACATTACACGCAACCGTTAGGGTATCCACCACCTTGTCAAGGGTTTGTCTGTTTCCAATTATAGGTGGCCCTGTGACAGGCAGACTATTACTGAGAACCATTCTGTAGAGTTCCCAGTTCGTTCTGAACCTGTTTTTATAAGGAGCTGTCCGAGCCGCCCCAGACTGTGTAGTGCGCGTTGGCGTCCGCTCCAATCAGCAGCGTTAGGGCTTCACGATACTCGAGATAAATCTCGCTGCCGGTATCGGTCTCGACACGATACCGAGACCGGCAGCGAGACCAATATCATTGGTAACAGTACGATACCGAGAGCGAGATTGAGGTGACGAGAGTGGACGAGATATTAGTTTTTATCATTTTATTGTGGAAAATTTTTTTTAGTTGTTTCAGCTTTTATGTCGCTCGGAAAAATTTCAATTGTGTGATTTATGGGGCATATAAGTATACACTGCTCTCCCCAATCGCTTCTTTCTACATTATTTCCTTCTTCAGATATTTGCGCTTTATCCCCAATAGCAAACAAGAGCCTTTGCTACCTTATTTTGACGATGGAAATATGAAGAAAATGCATATATACATAGATATATCACTTGTCCTCGCTCCCCGTTATTCCACCGAAATACCCTTTTTTTATCTTGCCGAGAGCGAGATCGCACCGAGACTGGCCTTTATCTCGCCGAGATCGAGATCGAGAGCGAGATCGTCTTCACCTTGACGAGACCAAGACCGAGATCTGCCAAAGTCTCGGTCTTGTCTCGGTGCCGTGAAGCCCTAAGCAGCGTCTTCTTTTGTATAGTGGCTTCTTTGACCACATTCCTAAGTGTTGAACCAGGGATGTGCGCCACATCGGGAGCCATATAACTGGAGGTTATCCAATTATTGTGGGTTTTAAGCTCTAGTATGGCTGTTATGTTCTCCTTATCACTGAACTGATTGAGGATAAGGGCATTAATATCATTCTTAACCTTGGTTTACCTGTACTTTGTATGTAGAGGAGTGTTGTGACCCTGCATGTTGCCGTGCTTTCGACGAAAATAGCGGCACAGGGGGAAGCTGGAATAAGGATTCTCGAGCAAAAGCATCACTTGTTTTATTTTTTTTATTTTTACACAATTAATTTTGTTATTAAATCGGGATCGTACCGTATTGATTGTATTGTCTCTACTCTATGATATTCGACGTGTATTAAACCAACAATAGTGTGCCGATCAACTCGCTTCGACTTTTGGAAATGAAGCAGCATCTCGATCCACTGTGTATTGCTAGTTTTCCGAATTCAATCGTGGTCGCACTTCGCTACAGGACGAATTGCGTGAAGGTCGTACTAAATCGTCTTCAAATGTTTAAAAAATTCGCGGTGCTTCAAAAGACATCTGTAAGAAATTGATAGGCGACGGATCATGGATCTATGCATATGAAAAAAAGCAACAATCTTTCAAAACGAGCCAAATCCATCTATAGTTGTTCGCCCACGAAGCACTTTGAAGCAAATGGTGACCTGTTTGTCGGAATAATTGAACATGTCGCCACCATCCATGACGGAAGAGCAAAACCTCCCAAAAAATTTCCTACTCTGTGGAAGTAAAACAAGTGGTTTTACTTTTTTGAAAATAGTGTTCACTCCTTGATTAACAAAACCTCCTCCAAGCTTTACATTTAAAGTTCTTTAGGTGCTTTAAGTCAAAATCAATCCATGATTGGCAAGTCCAAAAGCCCCTTTATAACGAAAGGGAGAAGCAATCACTAAAGCAAGCACACAGAACGTCATAGAAAGAATAGTTGTTTTCAAAATAATATCCGAATCATAATGCAGAAGCCAATCGTTCTGTTTTGAAAAATCAGCTCATTTGAAAGTAAATCAGTAATTACACAGGTATAATAGAATCAAAAGCAAATTGCTCAAAAGTAATAATAACGTATAGTGCTGGATGATGGGACGATTCAGGAACGATAGGCGTCAAACAGCGCTTCACCTGTGTGCCACTGGGATCAGAAGAAGTCATTAGAAAACCATCACAATCACCATCTACAAATAAAACTAGTCAGTCCTGGATTAGCAACAAATAAAAACAGCAAACAACTATTATTGCTGAAAATCCGCCAATTAATAGGCGGCAAGTCTCCCAAAAGAATATGTTCAGCAGATGGCAGCATCGCATCCGTGAGGCACTGAACACATAAGGCAAAAGAGTTATATAAATCAGGAACTCCAAATCTTCAGACCCAGAAATATTGACAAGTTCACACGGAACTTCCCTGGGGAAGCTGGAGATGGAAGAGCCGAAGATCACGAAGCTAGAATTCAAGAGCTGAGCATTCGAAATTTCTACACGTAATTAGATCTCATTAATCAGACTACATTGAAATCACAGTTAATAGAGCTAATAAATAGGCAATACCTTTTAGACTGAAGTCTACTTACATTAGAGTAATATAAAGACAATTTTCTTAAAGGTGTATTGCAATAAAAATGCTGCGTTTATGAAAGCACACAGTGCTTTAATTAAGGAATATATTTGCAGAACATTTATCAAATGGAGACATTTCAAAAATTTAAATCAAAAATGTCTCCAAACTAAACAAAATAAAAATTAAAAAATATAAATATTACTAAAACTTTCATATAAAGATTCCGTTCATTATTTATTTAAACGTTCTATGGTTTCCTTTTAAAATGATTTTGCGTTATACTGAAAACTTTTTTGATTAGTTACTCTTCATTTTGCATACTGCAAAGATATAGCAGATTTGTAAACTAACTTAAACTAGCTTGTTTAGCCTGCATACTTTTCATTATTTTGTATGGTTGTCTTAGCAATTATCCTTTACCATTGCCATGTAGAAAGCATATTAAAATACTCGGAGCAATGTGTAGAGATATCTGCCCATACATATATGTATTGTTTAGCAGAAAATGTGTCACCCCTCATGTAGGCAAAAAAACTTTTAAATTAACGATCTTTTGTTATTTTAACTGAATTTATGGCACAAAATCATACGAAATCAAAGTGCTTGGAATAAAATTGAAGGGACGCATGGCTTGTATCTGACACTTTACACTTGAGTGATCTCAAATCAATCACGGGAAAATTAAAGACTGGTTCAATTGAACTGCTGTTGCACCCCAAGGTATACCGTTCGTAAAGGTAATTTTTTATCACTGCAAAACAAGCTATTTTCCTTTCTATAGAAGGTAGTAGAGTAACTGAGTTTCGGAAGAAAGCACACCATTTTTTGAAACATTCAATTTAAATAGTACTTGCAGGGGACCATATGAAGTGATTTTTATAGGACCAAATCCTTTCAGAAACACGAACAGGAAATTTAGATAAAGAAAATCTGGACAAACATCATCAAGCAGCATTGAAGGTGTGTGGATGCAACCCTCCTTTAAGCTCCCTTCTTGTGTACATCCCTTCCTAGGGTGGATGCGATTTATTTGTAAGATCCACTTGGAGCGTACCTTTCGAGATGTTTATGACACACAAAACTTCGTCGTTGGGAGATCCTTTCTCAAGATTTGACACGAATTTGTGTGTACTTTAGAGAAATCGGATGGGATTGCTGCGAAGTAGTTATAAAATGGAAGAGATGATAGAGTACCACTTACGAATAGTCCCTTTGGAGCCAAACTAAATTGGAAAATTTTATTTCAACAAGTTTCAAGTCCCACGGGCGATTACTCCTTCCCCTGAAGCGTAAACGCATTCAATTGGAAGTTGTCTACCCTGACACATATTATCATAACAAATACTGTCGAAGTGAAAATGTTTATCCTGCCAAGATAATTGAAAATATTCTTCCAAAAACAAACCACCTTGGAACAATAAATCATGTCTCAGACAAAGGCATATGAATTATGACATAAGTCAGAAGGACTTTGAACAAACGCAAAAGGATAAAATTTAGTTTTCTCTCGCAAAAATTTAGACACAACCTAGTTCGTGATTTGATTTCAGAAAAGACTCCGGGAGCAGATGGAGCTCCCCATCGCGTACGTGGTATCGAACGTTTCTGCTAGCTTTTTCTGTTCTTTCGTCCTCTGTAAATGTTTCAAAAATGAAAAATGAGTCTGCCCAAAGTAAATCAAATGATAAGTGAAACCACTTGAAGGTAGCAGAAATATGAAGGCTCGTTTGAACTTAATCATTGGCTTCAGGTGGACTGTAGTGTACTAGAATGTTTCAATGATTAATGAACCGTATCCAAGATGGGGTATGAATTCCTAAATAAATTGTCGTATATATCTATTAAGAAAACCAAAAAACCAACCATCGAAGGAAATGTTTCTCTTGTTAATTTAAATAAATGATTTGTTTTTTTTTTTGTACAAGTTCAAGTTATATATTAAAACTCTATAACAATATTTCTTAAATTTATTTTCTTGATAAATCAAATGCAAACTGAAGTAAACATTTTAGTCGGATTTCTACATTTGTTTTACAACAGAAATTGAAAAAAATTCCACAAAGCCTACTTAAAAAAAATGTATGTCTGTTAATTCTAAATTGCGCAACTATATTCATTTACCAAATTTATTATTTGTTTTCCAATGCTTTTAGAAGCATTCAAGAGCTTAAAAACTGCTCAAGACTGAAGTTAAATAGTTGCAATCGGACGAAATATTTTTTTAAATAATTAACCCGAACTCCTTAACAGATGGTAATCTATAGACGAACGATTTTAAGTTGACCAACAATTTAAAGTGGATTCTGAACCTCTGACATTTTCTCTGCAGCCCCCATAACTTTTTATCGTTATCTGTTGTCAGCAGAAAACAACCATGGGTAGGCACCGGTGGGATTCGAACATAGGACCTGTGGATTGGTAGGCCGAAACATTATTATATGCTCCTTTTAAAATTGTAAAAGGATAATTATACGAATTTATTTATTAGAAAACACTGTAATGGGAGTGAAAGAGATAAGTATATATATATATATATATATATATATATATATATATATATATATATATATATATATATATATATATAACGCTTAAAATATTGGTTGTTATTGGACAGAACACAAGATAATTACCCAATCTTTCAAAAGAATACACTTTCCTTCTGTGTGAAATGATTAAAACGATGGTGTCCTTTTACAAGCGAATGGTTGTTGAGATTCAAGCGCAGTTGTTATTCCCATGCTGATCTGAGCTGAAAATAGAAAATGTTATTGCTGTAAATTCTATTCGCTGAATTTTTTCATAATAGTGGCATGAGATCTATTCTTCAACAATATTTTTTCTGCAAGTACTTTGACAGTGCGTGAAGTCCGTCTTGCTTTGGCGGCTAGAGTTAAAATCCCAACTCTAGAAATCACAAACGATTATTATCGTAAAAGTATGATCATCCGTTTATGCACGAAGTATATGATTCTGCTGAAGTATAAATAATTCATATTATTCCTACACTGTGCTTTATTTCCTGCATACTGTACCTGTGTACCTTAACCTCATAACTCACTGGAACATTGGAGCGCACAGTTACATTGAGGACAACATAGGACCGAAGTTACGAGTTAATTAAGGTAATTAGGGTACGAGTTAATTAAGTTAGACGAAGATCAAAAAATTTACATTCGTGATGAAAAATTAGTAATAAGTGGCCTTTTAGGTATTTATCATAATGGTAAGCTATGGAGTGGGTTGCTGCAGGATGACTAGAAAGGTTGAAGCACTCTACGACCGGGCAGTGCATCCTAGAACGTAGCCAAGTAACTAATGCGGGAGGAGATAACCTCTTGAAAAATCGCTCTAACTCCAAGTGTAGGCTGCAGTGGCTTCGTGAATGACGTCTCCTCAGGCACTTCTAAAGAAGTGAAGATGGAGGGCATGGTGGATCCTAACAGGTTAGCTGTATCAACGATACTCATAACACAACAGAAGCAGCTCTGCGAATATTCCCTTCCCAAGGATCTGCGGCGGCTATAGAGGGTGGACTTGCGCGGACTGAAAGTGCTGTAGTAGTCCTGGAAGAAGGTGCCATTGCCAAATATTAACTAGGACTTACGCAGGTGCCACGATGACACGGTGACAGAGATGGTAGACTCTAACGAATTGGATATCTCCGCACACGTACCAGTAGATAATGCAGACCTGCCTTCTGAAGGATTTAGCTACAATAAATCCGGAAGAAGGTACTTGTCCTGCCTCTGAACTAAAACGGCATGGCCCGGAACTCTTCAATGCCGTCGGCACATAAGGGGTGAAAGTTATGTTTAACGCATGAACCAAGAAGGTAAGCTGGAGATGGTGGAACAAGATGGATTCCTGCAGATAGGTTAGGATTCTAGCATTGACCTAGAAACTGAAGTTAGCGGCAAATCTCACACTACCGGAGTTTTACAGTTTAACAGTCCGTCGAATTGGTGTTAATTATAGTTATGGTTGCTAAAATGTATATTAAGTGATAATAATATTGATTACAGTTCAAATAGTAAAAATGGTGAATGTGAGCTAATACTCAAGAATGTTGTGATTAAGGTGTTGTCATATAATATTGCTCATTTAAGAAATAAGATCTTATTTTGCGGTTATTTTGATTTTATGAAAGCTTTTCAGGTTTTGTCTCTTTGAAACCCACGTTGCAGAGGAAAGTTTCGATTCTTCTAATTCTAGAGGTATTTCAGCATTCAGGTTATAGTTCCACATTCATAGTACTAGGTGATTTTAATGTGGGAATTCGGAGGATACAGATTCTATCTGAACAGCTAGATGTTGGACGCAAATTAAAAAATTTAAGAAACTCAAAGGATATATTCGTTAACTCTAATGGTAGGAAAGAAAGTAATAAACTTTTGTGACGACTTTGGTATTGCTATACTTAATGGTCGTACTAAGGGTAATTGAGACGGTGGACATACGTTCGTTGGGTCATATGGGTCCTCTGTAAACGACATTTCATTTCATTTATTCAAATTCACCACAGAGATTACTACAGCGTAAGTGAAAAACTAAACTACATACTAGAGCCGAAAAAGCAAGCTAATGAAAACGAACAAGGACCGCAATTCACACCATCCGCAACCTCACGTCAACCAAGGCACTGTCTAAGCAGGCCCTTCAACTGCAGACTGGAGATATTTAGGTCGAAACTGGCGAAGTGTTGGTTGAAGAGGCGAGACATCGAAGTGATGGGCTCGTGCATCCCATACAGAGTACGATGACAAGAGATGTGCAGGAAGTTGCGATTCCTCAACGAGCGTTGCGGGATAGAGATGTTCACAGCCGCCAGTAAGTCAGGAGAATTTATTGTACCCTGCAATAGATCGAACAAAAATAATAGTTTGGAGATGTTAAGCCTCTTTTCGAGGGAGTCAAGAGAAATCAGCCCCAAACGATCAGTATAGGAAGGAAGCAACCAGGGATCAATCCAGGGAAGTCCACGGAGAGCAAACCTAAGGAATCTGCGCTGTACTGCCTCGACGCGGCTGACGTGAACGGCGAAATAGGGAGCCCATACGGGGCTAGCGTATTCCAAGACCGGTCTGACGAAGGTACAGTAGAGAAGCTTAGTTAAGTAGGGATCATCGAGTTCCTTAGACCATCTTTTAACGAAACCCAACATCGAATTGGCCCTACCAACGATCGAGTCCACATGAGCCTCGAATAAAAGGCGAGAATTGAGGACCACACCTAGATCCTTCAGCTTATCGACCCTGACCAAGGTAACGCCATCGACGTAGTCAAAGAGGAAAGGGCATCTCTTGCGGGAGAAGGTCATAACGGTGCACTTGTCGGCATTCAAAGGAAGGCGATTGCGCACACACCAGTCGTGAAACACAGCTAGGTCAGAGTGCAAGGTACTGCAGTCTGTTTCGTGGGAGGCAATGCGAAAAATCTTAGCGTCATCCGCATAGCACAGAATCTTACTGCGGGTCAGGAGAAGCGAAACATCATTTACGTATAGGATGAAGAGGAGTGGGCCAAGGATACTGCCCTGTGGCACCCCCGAAGTGTCAAGGATTTGATCAGAGAGAACTCCCCGAAACTGGATGCACTGGGTGCGACCTGACAGGTAAGAGGACAGCCAGTTGATGAAACAGGAAGGAAACCCAAGAAGAGTCAATTTATAGACCAGGATACCATAGTCGATCCTATCGAAAACCTTACTGAAGTCTGTAAATACACAGTCGACCTGTTTGCCCGCCTCGACGGCTGGTAAAGAATAATTAATGAATTCGAGGAGGTTGGTGGTCGTGGACCTCCCCCTGAGGAATCCATGCTGGAAGGACCCCATGAAAGGCTTGCAATGAAATCGAAGAACGTCGCTGACGAGAGACTCAAAAACTTTTGCGGTGTGGCTCAGGCTAGCGATCGGTCGATAGTTAGAGACGTCGGACCTATTCCCTTTCTTATGGAGGGGAATCAACATAGAAGTCTTCCAAATTTCAGGAAAGCGGCCAGACTTCAGGGAAAGATTGAACAAGTAACAAAGGACGCTGGCAAGGGATGAATGGCATTTCTTCAGAAAGGAAGCGGGTAAACCGTCCGGACCACAAGTGAAACCCTCCGCCAACTTAGATAAGTGTTCAGTAACGTGTGCATCGTCGAAAACTAAGTCATTAGGCTCAAGAGAGGTAGGCGAGAGATATGGGTGTGATGTATGATTTGGGTCCGTATATTCGAAGTTTCCAAGACGCTTTTCTGGTCATCTCCCCGTTGTACTTAAAATTAACGTCAATTGAGCATGCTCCCGAAATTGAATTTGGGACTAAAAAATCCTGAAGAGTACAAAGGTAAATTACACTGGTGAATAAGCTTCTGCTGTTGGGCAACTGGGAGTCATTTTCGAAGTAATTTGCTGCGTAGAATCCGAATCCGAGGTCAAAATTGGGCTATCACGTCAGGATTTTAAGATATTTGAGGTTATGTACTCAAAAAATGGGTTATTGGCTATTTTTGAGATTACGTACAGGAGCATCATTTAATACTACTCTTACCCTTCAAAATAAGCTATGATTTTTTCTTGCCAAGTTAGGACCATTTTAAATTATGAAGTTCATATTTCATATAAAAAGATATATTATGTTTATATGAAATATGAACTTCATAATTTAAAATGGTCGTAACTTTGCAAGAAAAAATCGTATGTGACCGCTCAATAGCTTATTTTGAAGGGCAAGAGTAGTATTATATGATGCAACTAGAATTTTTTTAAGTACATAACCTTAAATATCTCAAAATCCCGACGTGATAGACCAATTTTGACCTCGGATTCGGATTCTACGCAGCAAATTACTTCGAAAATGACCACCAGCTGTCCAACACCAATCATCATTCCATTTTTGTTGACCTGTGTTATCTGACTTGTGTAATAGGCTGGCTGCGCATATCTCTATAAATTCAGTCAATGATGCTCTCAGATAATAGAGTTGTCAATCAAAATCCTATAATAAAACCCTGTTTTAAACAAAATTGGGCCGACTCTAAATGTCAACGTGGAAAAGAGACATCCTTTAGATGGCTAAACATATATCGAAAAGTAATACAATATGTGCGCGAAAATATTATGTTAGGGCCTATAGGAATTTTAAGCACCTATGCAAAAGCAAAACGTAAGTAAACGACTCAAAATCTTGATGGAGTTTAGGGTATGGTAGGAAATTTACTATTGACTCGACTATCTATAAAAATGCTTTTAAAGTGTACTTTAAAACCTGAGTACAGTCCTATTTTCTACGCCCCCCCCCCCAATGGTTTTTCATAGCATACTGGATGGGTATCCCAATTAAGGGTCAAAATTGAGGTTTTTCAATACAAATATTATTTATAGGCGCTTTTAAATAGAAAAATTGGAAATTAATTTGTTTATTTGTTTTACATAGAAATCAGGGGAAAATTTAATACTTTCATCAACCATTGGTGCACGAAATTGTTTCTGTTTAACTGTTTATTTATTAAATATGTCCTCATATTCGTTTTCATTCAAATGGCGAAAATATCTTTATCCTCCGCTGTTATTTAAACTTCATTGAATAAATAACAGCTAATTATGAGTACTAATAAAACAGGCCTGTGAATTTAAACTTATAATATCCCTTTATAATAATGATATTTTTTTAGGTAATAAATTGTGCTGATATCAAAAATAGTGTTAGTTTTCTTATCACATTAGATTTTTTATAATGGTCAATAAAAAGAAGCATTTAAATTTAATTTCACCTTTAGCAATAATGTTTATTTTATTGGTTTTTTCTATCAAATCAGATTTTCTTTAATTTCAAGTCAGGTCCAGGCTATAAGAACCTAAATTTATGTGTGTTGAACTACCATGCGGTTTTCCTGTTTCATTTGAATTACTAATTCGCATCAACCTTTTTTAAAGTCGGCAGTGAAGTAAGTGATAACGCGTTGGCATTCCATTCTTGAGCTGCCAGGTTCAAACCCCACCAGTGGCTACCTATGATTGTTTTCTGCTAATAAAAGATAAAGATGAAAAGGCCATTGGGGTTGCAGAGTAATGTCGGATTGAAGTTACTTTAAATTGTTGGTCCACTTGCAATTGTTGTCTCGAAGCGGGTGAAGTTCTTCTCCCATCCCATGCTCCACAAGACGGAAACTAGAGAGATCAATCTTTCTTCCGTCGACTTCGTATTAATGTCAATATGATCAGAAAGAAATTTTACCAAATTCGGATCTGTCGTCTTCTTCTCAAACGACTTGTTGTCTAACTAACAATCAAATCTTGCGATCGATTTTTCATCCACTTCTAATTGTCGCGTTGATTTGAAATAGCGGTAGTGGGGGGAAGGGACGAAACCTAATACGCAACGCGTAGACTAATTTGGATGATAATTTGTTGTTGTTGTGTAGAGTATGTTACCTCATTGCTCAAGGAACGAAAAATGTTTCAAGATGGAGGTTAATTGCACTTTATTACATTATAGCAACGAAAAAATATATAAATTATAAAACAGAAATTTTTTTAATAAAATTATTGCCTACAAAATGGTACCATGGGTATCTGCGGAAGCGTTTTTCTTCTTTGAGATATCTAAAGAAAGAGAAAGCCAGGGATATTTTCGTAAGAGTATCGTTGGAATTAAAATAAAACGTCTTCGTTAAAATTAAGAATGAGATGACTTTAAAATACATACTGTGTAATTTGTCACTTTTTATAAAGGTATTTAACTTAAAAAATATTAAATTTTTAAAAAAAAACCATACAATTTTAGTTCAGACGAGAAGTGATAGTTGACAGACAAACGTGTTAAAATTTCAACAAAATCAGTCTTGTCAGTCAGTTCTTGTTTTACCGCCACAGTAAGGGTTAAATACTTTCGTTTGTTTAATTTGCACCGACTTTAAAATATGGTAATAAGTAAATATTATTTTATAGTTTTTAACATTTTTTGTGAAGTTTGCTCACCTTTTTCTTAAAAAACTTTTTATCTTACACTTTTAAGCGCCTTCGTATATGCTTATGCGTTAAAAAATACGCTTCGAACTTAGAACCGTTTTGATTTTTGGAAGTCCGTTAAAAGTGAAATGCGATTTAGGGATGAATTACGATCTGTGGTACGAAAACGTAGAATAGTTAGAAAGCAAAAAGCGGTCTATTAACAGTGGCACTGAATGACACAAAACAAAAGACTATAAAAAAATATAACTGTAATATTCCCACTCTTTGAGAAAAAAAAACACAATTTTCAAGAATCTTTTATCTAGATTTTGTTAACTAGAGGTACATTTTTTTTCTAAAATTAAATAAACATTCGAGATTACAAAACCTATAGGTGGGGTTTTCTCTCCCCTGCTATGTATGGCTAATGGTCATGAACAAGGTTCTGCTGGGACTTGAGCAAGGGGGTGCTAAGGCCGTCGCTTACGCTGACGATGTGGTGATCCTGGTATTAGGGTTGTTTCCCTCTGTTATCAGTGAGATTATGGATTGTGAGCAGTTGGTCTGAGAAGGTGAGTAGTTGGTCTGAGAACTGTGGACTGGCTGTGAATCCAGGGAAAACTCAGCTTATGCTCTTCACCACAAAAACCAAGCTACCATACTTTGCTTTACCTAAATAAAAGGGCCAAAAACTCTCACTATCCTCCAGTGCCAGGTACTTGGGTTTAATCCTGCATCCCAAACTGAACTGGAAGCTAAACATGGGGGAGCGGGTAAAGAAGGACTCTATGCCTGTAGACGTACCTTTGGTAAAATATGGGGACTGCAACTTAAGATGACGCTGTGGTTATACAGAGCGGTGGTGCGTCCAATTCTCACCTACGGTTCACTGCCTTGGTGGCCTGCGATGAGTAAGGCTTGTAACCAAATCAAGCTATGTAGAGTGCAAAGAACAGCTTGCATCGGAACTATCGGTGCCCTCCGCTCCACCCTAACCGAAGCTTTTAATGTGCTTAATTACCAGATCAAATTCCAGGCGTCATGCAGTGCAGTCAAACTCAAGCAATGTGGGTGCGGGGTTGCTAAGCCCTATGACCACATCCTCAGCTTAGCACTGGCCGATGCCTCAACTGACTACATTACGCCTGTCATAAATTTTGAAAAACGATTTAGTGTCAGGATTCCAACTAGAATAGAATGAAGAATGACGGAACGGAGGTGTTGGTGCAGGAGTGTTGTCTGAGACACTGAATATATCGAAGTTTTATCGTCTACGGAACAGATCGAACATCTTCCAGGCAGCGGTGCTTGCGATTATGAAGGCATGTTCGCTGCTTCACCAAAACATAACATCGCCATTTTTAGGCCATTAGGGCCACTGTCCTTTAGGCGAGCATGCAGCTAGACTTGGCGCCATTTACAATACACACTGTCGTAGTTGTGACGACGTGAATGAAAAAGAAACCATAATACACCTTCTCTGTAAATGGCCGGCTCTTCAAAGTAATTCTTTGAAAACCTGAAGGCAATCTCACGGGTTTAAGATTAAAGATATAATCAGTTTCTTAAATTCCTCCAGTTGGCTTTAGTTTCTATTTCCCATAATAAACTCAGCCGACTTCAACCATGATTTTCGATAAGAATCAGGGTTGCGAGTGAACAAAAACCGAGTCTCACTGGATGTGGCATCAAAATGGCGCTATAATAGTGCTAATTGGAGTTATACCATAATGGCAACACTCATCACTTAGTAAATATAAATTAATTTTTAAGTTAAGAACATAATAGTACAACATTTCAATTCATATTGTGAATTGAGCGACTGACATTAAATCTTCGTATACACAAAAAAATGTTGCTTTGCAGTGATCATCATAACTCTGTACTGGATCATCTGTGACCAAAAAGATTTCGTTAGTTTATGAGTTTCTCGAGGTAACAACGTCGAGATTTTGTTTATTTTATTGATTTTTCAATTCTTAGAAGTAAAAAGAGACGAATTTTTTGAATTTATGAAAATTTATTGATAAAAAAAAAAAAATTAATTATAATAATAAAAAGTACAAAATCTCGACGTTGTTACTTCGTAATTTATGTATAAAAGAAGTGTGCAATATTTGAGAAGGAGCGGATGAGTTTTTTGATCACTGACTTTGAAAAAACTAAATATGAGAAAAAACGCGTTTAAAGTTTTAACACTGTTCTTTTGTATATAAGATTGATCAGGCAGTTTTGCTTTAATCGATCTCAAATTTCAACTTAATACTATAGAAGAGTTGTACTATCAAATAAAAAAAAATGCTAAAAAAATGTTTAATACCCGAGTCCTCCCACCAACCAACCAACCAACGAAACCTATTTTAAATTTTTTTTTACACATTATTATTTTTCGGGAACATTTTATGTAAAGATAAACAGCACATGCTAAATTCCACACAGTTTATTAAATAAATGTACACGACGCGTTTTGCCCTGCTTAGAGTGGCTAAACGCTTCGTGTAAATTTATTTAATAAACTATGGCATTTAGCAAGTTTTGTTTATATTTATTTAAAATGTTCCCGAAAAATAAAAAATTCCACCAAGTGCCAAATGTAATTTCGATTAATTCTATAACATTATTATGATTAATATAGAGGGTATCGAAAGAGAGGGCTAAAAAGAGATTTACCAAACGGAAACTAGAAAAACTCCGGTCCATGACGTCTGAAACAAAAGCATTAAATGGCGTTTTCTTAGAAATTTTCTCCTGAAGTGGGCAAAATAGCATAAAGTTAAAATTCCAAAAATTGTAAAAAGGCGCGCAATTTAAAAAATTCCTTTTTTGAGATAAAAATTATCATAATCATAAAAATCATAATCATTTATTGCTGGTTCGTATATACAAGATTGGTAAGCTTTTATACAATAAAGAAATGGCGCTAGTTATAATTCAAAAGAAAAAAATACCAGTATGGTATATATGTAGATGAAACAATAAATTCAATCACAATAACAGCATGAACCATATGTATGAGTTTACAAAAAAAAATGAAAAAAGGGTTACTACGTATTTCCTATGCGGCGAAACAAGAAAAAGAAAGTAAAAAGGAAAAACGGTGAAGGTGTGAGCATTAATAAGCGTTTAAATGTATTGACAGTGCCTGTGTTTTGAATATTAAAGGGAAGATAATTCCACCATGACCAATTTATTGAATCGCGGCAATAGCAAAATTCAGTTGCGCTGAGATGTTCTAAACTGAAATAGAACTCTGAGGTACGCCGACTTATTCGAGTAAAGTAGATTATATAGAAATATTAGTGATCTTTGTTTCTAATTCGAAGTCGGACGACAACCGATCAAACAATGTCGATAAGGTGAGCCCAAAAATAAACCATATACAGGGTGTTTCAGATCTGACGTGCCAAAATGAGTGGGGTGATAACTCTCAACTAGACAAGCAAAAAATTGTATGGCAGGGGGGGCAATCTCAACTGTTTGGGATGTTTGGGACAGGGTGATTCATAAATTTCAGTTGTTCATGGTATGCACATTACTCTTTTATTTTTATCTCTTCATCTACCCAACACAGCTACACCAAACAAATGCTAAAAAACAACTATTCTAATGACCTTTCCAAAAATGTTAACACTACTGATCTAACTCCTACCATTGCACGTACAGTCACTTTCAAAAGTGAAAAACATGGTTTGTGATTACCTCAAATTCAGCATTTTCCCAAATTTTCTCCGTAATTCATGTAATTAATGCACGTGTTTTTTATTTTTATTAAATTTCCCATCTTATTACCTTTCAGAAAAAATACAATATGTCCAGGTAGAGAATCTATGTTAAAATTAATAAGTAGAAAACCTATCGGGGAATATTATAAAAATCTGTAATTTAAAGAAACTAAACTCATACTAATTCTAAAATCCTTTTATTGAACTTAAGACGTATTAAAAAGATGTTACAACCGCTGTTCAAAATGTTCAACACCACTGCTTCTGCCCATAACCTGCTTCTAATTCGCTGTTTTAATCGTATTATAGCTAGCGTCTCTTTTTCGTCGCTGCATTATCAATTCTTGTAAATAAATCCTCTGTAGTGTTGTTAATAGGGCTTGAATAAACTTCTTTCTTCATTGCTTCCAATAAGAAAAAGTTCAATGGAGCAAGGTCTGGAGATCTATCATACCAAGAAGTCGGTGAACCGCGTCCAATCCAGCAATTACGACATTTTTTATTTCGTATTGCCTTCACAATGTTAGCCGTATGCGTATTTCGGAAAACATGGTCGCCCGATTACGCAGAGGGATGTCCTCTATTAGATCTGGCAGTGTATTCTCTAAAAAGTCCACATAAATTTGATTGTTGAGCACTTACGGCAAAATTTACAGTCCTACCAAATGGTTGTCGATGATACCATCCCAAACATTTACACTGAATTTCTGCGGGAGTGAGGTCACTTTTGTCCTGTGTGGATTAATCTCCGACAAGGTATGTAGGTAGGTTATGGAAGTTCGTGGTACCATCCCTGCTAAATTCCAGTCTTATCTCGAAATATCCTTCCAATAGTCCTAGGGCTGGATAATGGTAATATGGACGTTACCTTCTCGATCAATAACCCCCAAACTTTACTTGAAGACACTACTCCGAATTGTGACCGATTTGTGCTCGTTTCAGGGTCACCTAGTCAAGGTGATTTTGTGCTGCTTGAAGTCAGTAGAAGTTTACAAAGTTTCGGGTCGCGTTTCCCTGCCGTGTGAAGTTCCACTTCCTGTTTCACTTTACCTTCGAAAATTTCGTGTAAATACTCCTCTTTGTCGATTAAGGAATCTCCTTTGATATTCCAGTACAGCCGCTGTCTCGTAGAAGTAAATTCTACCATTTTTTAATAATTTTTGCTTCCCATACTTATCGATTTTTTTTTCAACTATGATGGGTATTCATGCTGACTGACCCTCTTTTATAAAAAAATGTCGCTCAGGTATTAGCAACAGAACGCCAGTATACTAGGGTGTAAACTCTGACTAAAAAAAGCTAATATCGGCAATAAAACAAAATTACACTATCCTTTTTATGACTCTGTTGCAGCAATAATTAAAATTAATTACCTGTGCACCCAAAACAAAAATTTTGGACCGTTTGTCTTAAAATTTTTTTACTTAAAGAATTTCCTACCTAAGGTGCAATAAAATAATTGGGTAGTCATGGATCTCTAAGAATGCGGTTTTTCTAATCCTTTCTCTACCGGCGGTGCACCTTTTTGGAACCGTAATAAGATCAGTAATGTAATATAAATAAAAAAGAGGTGTTCCGTCTACTATGAATTTCGGAGAAAATTTCGGAAAATTCGGAATTTTAGGTAATTTAAAGACATTTTTATCACTTTTGGAACTGTACCTGCAATGATAGAAGTTAGAGCAACATTGTGGAGAATTCTGTAAAGGTCATTGAGATAGTAGTTTTTTGGCGTTTGTTTGATGCCGCTGCGTTGAGTAAATCAGAAGATAAAAATGAAAGAGTTTTGTGCATCCCATGGAAATAGCAAATTTATGAATCACCATGTAACTATCAAACGGTTGAAATTGCCACCCTCCTGCTATACAATTTTTGGTTGGCTAAGTGAGATCTATCACCCCACTCATTTCCACATGTCAGATCTGAAACACCCTATATATCCACAATTTCACTTAATATGTTCATACAATATTATCAACACAATCTAAAATCTTGACCTTTTTTTTGACAGTTTTACTGTAAAATTTCGGATAGTAAGTTTTTAAAGTTTACTTTTAAAGAGAGCTTTTCCCACTTACGGGGGTATAAAAAAACCAGAAAACAGTGATAGATATTGTAGATAGAACCACTGAGATAAATGCAAATGGAAATAGAATTGGTTGCAAAATTCACGGGAAACCAACGAAAATGCATGGTCCAATTCTCTTTTCGTCAATCCCTAGTGTTCAACTTAACAAACGTGAAATCACGTCAGAAAAACCAAGTTTCCCTTTGGCGATTTATTTGAACAGATATTTTAAAATAAATTATTTAGTAATTTGTTATTTATTAAGATGTTCTTAGTCATATTATTAATTATCTGAAATTAAAAAAAAAAATTTGGGCATAAAAATGTATTATTTTTTAATTATTTCACATCAAATCAAATAATTATTTTCGATTCAATGCAAGCTCATGTATGAATGCGAGCTTAAAGAAAAGCATCGGGGAGGAACTTGCGAAAAAATCATTTCTGAATTAACAGGGAACAATGGATTACGTGAATAAAAAATCACTCTGATTACTTGCAGACTTTATCTTTAAAGTTACTCTATTTTTCCGAAACGTTAAATTAATTTATTATATCATTTAATTTATTTGGGAAAATATTTATTTTATTAACACATCATTAATTCTTTTGGTAAACTTTAAGTTTATTTAATCAAACATTAAATCGCTTTGAATTAACATCATTTTCATATATGAAATCATCAAATCAATTCGGTAAAGAGCTAATTCAGTTTGTTCTGTCATTAAATTAATCTGGCAAGGTATCAATTTAAATAAAAACATACTATATAATATACTATTATATATTTTCAACTTACCTTTTCTATAATATGACAAGCATCAGATTGTAAATAAACCTTGCACTTTCACCTGATGAAATCAGAAGATCTGAAATGCCTACTGCAAATTTTGACATACCATTCCGAAAATGTCGCACCAATGCATCAATTTTTTTCCTTTTTCAGGAAACTAAAGCAAGGTATTTAAAGATTAACACTTCACTCCACTAAACTTAAAAATAACTTACGTGAATAATCGGATATCGCTTCAAATAGGAATAGATTTGTTATTCGAATCCCAAGTTTTTACAAAACACTTATTACTTACCATCACTTTTCAAAAATCACACAGGTCTACAAGATTCTGTTGTTGGGCAGCTAGGGGTTCATTTACGAAATAATTTGCTACGAAAAATCCGAATCCGAGGTCAGAATTCGGCCATCATGTAAGGATTTTGAGATATTTTAGGTAATGTACTCGAAAAATGGTTTTTTTGCTACTTTTGAGGTTATGAACAGGATGCACAAATTGCTTTTGGTCTTTATTTCTAGTTGCACTATTAATACTAATCTTATTATTTAAAATAATCTATGGAGCGCTTAGGTTTTATTTTTTCTTGCAAAGTCAGATTTCATATAAATAGATATATTATGTTAATATAAAATTTGAACTTAATAACTTAAAATGATCTTTTTAATGTAACTTGTAGTTTCGTTTTTTGGTACTTGTTGGAAATATTTTTCACTTAACATATTTTCCACAGTTTATAATTTCTTTATTTAATAAATTTGAGCTGACGTGTTAAGTCTTATTGGGACATTTTCAAAGCTTCAACTGAAAGTTCTGCTAATTTGAAGTCTATGAACTACGAATTGGTTCAGACAGACTGTACTGTTAACCTCAATAAAATAAACAAGAGATACTATAACATTAAAATTTCTACACAATTATAATTAAAATTTATGAGGATGTCAAGCTAACTATAAATTGGTTATCTAAATGAGGACTTTTATTTGTAAAATCAATCTGATCATTTACCAAGAAGCAACCATTGTTTTTAGCCTTCCTTATTTCAAAAATTTCTAGTTTGTCAAGAATTTCAGTATCATCAGTTCGGTAAATTAGCTCTAGATTGTCTATCTTAGTAGTATGACCCGTGTCAATTAAATGTTTAGAAAGGCCCGAAGAAGGTTTATTGTATTTAGCAGATGTAATATGTTCCTTAAACCGAGTTTCTATGTTTCTTTTGGTTTTCGCTATATAGCGAGCACTGCAGTCTTCACAGGTTATTTCATATACCGCAGCTTAGTAACTTGTTGAATGGAGGTTTAATTTTGTTGTTGCAAATTTAATTTTTTAGATTATTGTCATTAAAATAGGCAGGAATAATATTGACATGGGAAAGGATTCTTTTTAAAATTGCACCTCTTTTCCTGACTTTCGCTTGGTTTTACATAAGGGTATACTGAGTTTAAAGCTAGTTTGGATTGTTTATCTCTCAATAGTTTACATACAATTTTTGAATTATATCCATTGTTAAAAGTTAATTGTTTTATTATGTTCAGCTCTTTTCTAAATTTTTCTTTGTCTAAAGGCAGTCTTAGCAATCTATTGATCATAGAGTGGAAGGCTGCTAACTTTGTACCCCAAGGGTGATTAGAGTGGGAAGGAATTATTGTGTCACAATAAGTGTTTTTTCTAAAGATATCAAATTTTAATTGACTATCAACTATTGAAATCGTCAGATCAAGAAAATTAATACTATGGTTTCCTAATTCTACTGTAAATTGAATATTTGAGTCAATATTATTAAGAACTTGCTTTAAAAATAAGTCAAGTTGTCAGTGCCTACCCATATACAAAATACGTCGTCGACGTACCTAAACCAAGCGAAAACGTGTTTAATTAAATCATTATCAAATTTAAATAATTTATTTTCAAAATTGTTCATAAAAAATTCTGCACAGATAGGTGAGTAAGCGGATCCCATGGCAAGGCCTTTTGTCTGTATGTATATTTTTTGATTAAAAGTGTAATAGGGAAAACCAAAAGAAGCATAGTGTTTTATTCATTCAGAAAAAATGTTAAGTTAAAATGATCGTAACTTTGCTTATTTTCAAGGGTAAGAATGGTACTAAATTATGAAACGAGAAAAAAGACCAAAACAATTTGTGCATCCTGCAAATTTTTTTTCGAGTACATAAACTCAAATATCTCGAAATCCTGACGTAATGGCCCGATTCTGATCTCGGATTCAGATGCTACGCAGCAAATTAATTCTTAAATTACCCACAGTCGCCCAACAACAATCATGACCCCATTTGTTGTAGACCTGTGTAATTATTGTTAACTTATTATATTATATTACTTGTTTATTTGAAAACCAAACATGAATTAACTTAAAACGGTAATCGCAATTATAAGGGGAGGAATTTCCAGGAAACAATAAACAGAGAAATCATAACACCTGAACCCATAGACAGCCTAAATTAGAATATTTTTCAAAATTATTCCGGATATAGCATTACATCATCCGCGGAAATTGAAGAAATAAATATCAGGAAGTTCGCAATTTAACAATAATTAAATAATAATAAAAAATATTTTGAATTTTTAGTATTTTTCTTGTAAATGGCAGTACAAAACGTAGGAATATTGAATACATTGAAATACTGATACAAAAATCGGGAAAAACCAAACTTAATTATTGTGAACAGAAAGTTACCTTTCAGCAGCACTTGGTGGAAGTCATTTGTTCAAAAATGAAAAGGAAAAAAACACTTGTTTTTTCTTCCACAAATTAGGAATGAGATGGATGGTTCGACCGGAGTGCAAGTGGTCATCATCAGCGTGGCGCTTGCACTCCTTACCACGGACATCCATGACGAAAAGTCAAAAACTCAACTCCTATAAATACTCAGTTTTAAATCTGAGTATGAGTTATATGAAGAGGATTTTTAGTCCATCAATTTCATATAAAACCAAAAATGGTTAAAAATTTTGTGAACAGAAAGTTACCTTTCAGCAGCACTTGGTGGAAGTCATTTGTTCAAAAATTATTGTGATTTCTATAACTTTTCTCTTGCCGAACCTGACTCATTTTACAGCAACATGGCTGTTATGATATTTAACCAGCCTTTAAAGCTAGTGATTGAGGGGTGGTCAAAACTAAAAACTGGATTTTTATTTGCATTAAATTTCATTTTATTTGAATTAACTTGATCTTGTAATATAGTTTTTACAATTACTTTCTATTTAATTTACATACAGATTCCAGATTTTTTTTAAATATGTTGAATAATTTCATTACACCCGTGAGAATAAGTTGGTCCATACGAGATGCGGCATGTTATCTCCATTTGTATTTACCTCAGTGGAACTCTTATTTGACCTTGTCACTAATGCACCTTAAAGTCAATAAAGGAAATACAAATTTCTTTAGAAAAACAAAGTTACAAGTATATATAGAGGTATTCGCGGTTGGAAATGAGGTGAATTGGCAATTATCCTCACCCACGTTCGATTGTAATAAATATGGTCCACTCTATATATAATCTGTTCCAAAAAGTACACGCTCTTATGGAGTATTGCTGTCTGCTTTATTTTCCCATCGTCTTCCTATATCTCCATCCCTCTTCCTCAGCACGCTGTTGCCACGATTTCATCTCAGAACATTTTCTTATTTTTCCTCGTGGCCTACTGCTAAAAGATAATATCTGGCTACACTAAATGTGCTTTCCGTCCATTCCAGTCACTCGAATTCGTATTGCATCGGAGAATTTCGCATGTACAACCCCTGAGTGCTGATCATTGTCGCTCGAGCAACAACATCTGGCCAGAGTTGCCAATTCGGGCGATTTCTCGCCGATTGGGCTACTTGAGCCATCAGTTGGGCGAAAAAATTTTGTTCTCTGCGACTAGGCACTTTTTGGGCGATTTTTTAATTCTTGCTGGGCGCTTTTGGGCTATTTGCTGTCACAGTTGAAAATTTTTTCCTATCGAGTCATCTCAAATTCTAGTTTTGCGCGAATAACTCTTAACTGAACTCCGAACAAGTCCAAACTGATATTTATCGTAACGGCATTTTTTCGCTCAAACTCAAAGTATGCTCAATACCGTCGTGTTTATATCTGAAATGTATTTACGTGAATTAGTGGCAACACTTTATTAGATTTTCTGGGAGGAAGAGGTGTGACTTTTAGTTACTTCATTAACTGTCCTCTCGCCAGGGAATATTTTTTTTTATACGATGTGGCCAAATCCTAGGGGACAACCCTTTGATGCGTTAGCATGGCTTTGGCCGGGAGGGAATTAGGGTAAGGGAAGTGAGGAAACTTGAGTCTTGTTTTTGCATTGCTGCGAGCCAGACAACAGCCAAGAGACGGAGCGGATTCTTTTAATTTCTTAATAAAAGCTCACGGGTCTCGAACCCGGGACCCATGGCATGCTCGTCTTGCCGCTCAACGTATTGATCCAACTCCGTCTCCAAAAAGTACATAAAAGCGGAACTTTCCCGAATACAAAAGTACACGTAAGTACACGTAAGTGCAAATAGTCACTTCCATTACTAAATAATTAAGAGTATTTTTTGTTTTTCACGACGCCTCTACCAAAATTTTAAATTGGTGTTACTTGTATATGTTGTTGTTATTTTGCAATTAATATTACATTAAAGTTGTAAAAACAACAATTTTAATGAATATAAAATCAAAAGGCGATTTTTGTGCAATTTCAAATATTGGCGCAGCAACTTTGGGCGACTTCAGCATCACGGCTCGGCGACTTTTGCTCCATACTGTGTGGCATCTCTGCATCTGGCTGTTGACAGAATTAGTGCCTCTTGGTATCTCGACCAAGAAAGATCGAAAGAATGGCTGTATACGGTTTTTGACGAGTTTGTGAAATTTGTCATCATAACTTTCCATTTACCGTGTACTGCCAATCTTTTTGGAACATGGTATAGAGGTATAGGGAAACTGGCAGTCTCCAGGCATGAAAACGACTCTCTCTTATAGGGTTTTCTGTTTCGCACTTGTAGAGGGTAAAATGACGGGACTTGACAATTACTGCCACTTGTAGGGTTTTCTCGCTTATCCAGTTCTCACTCACCCAGGTTTGATTGTTGTTTGATTGATATGTGCCCGTAATAATTCTCTATCCCTGTGTCAAATTTCAACTTGATATGACGAATCGTTTAGAAGTTAGAGGCCTGCGAGAGTAAACCCGACTAATTGATGGAGAGGAAAAGAGATAAAAGTAAATTTGGCGAAATGAAATTAAACCCACTCATGTACAGATATCAGTTCTCTTAAATTCAAAAAATGCTATTGTATAGCATCGACTCTTGCCTTTGATGTTCTTATCAAATAATATAAGGTTTAGTCAATGACCGCAACCTTTCATCTTGTGCAAAATTGCGATATTAGTAATTCTTTCTTTATTTTAAAACCACACTTCGATAACCCCGAAGAAAAGGATCTCTTTCAGAAAATATCCTTCAATAAGGGATTTATGGAGGGTAAAAACTAGGAAAACTTAGTGAAACGTAAAAAATCGACCGCATCTGTTGCGTTTGAGGTTTTGTTCTGAAATTTCAACACCCCTTGTGCATACAACCAGGAAAACATCCATGCTGAGGAAAAATAAATGTAAAATATTGAGAATTTTCCTTTTTCAGGAAAAAGATAATTTAGAGATTGTGTCTGCTGATGACAGGGCAAGTAATTGGGAACCGGTCTAGTAATATGATCGGAGCGGAATCTTGAGTTCCTAGGAATCCGTCGCCTCCTTAACTTATGTGATGAGAGTTATCTCAAATGATGGCATATCAGGTTTCTAAATGCAATGATGGAGTAGATTGTTTGAAGTTTTTTCAATGGCCGTAAATTGTATTACATGCAAACTGGAAAATGGGAGGGTAAAATGTTTTGTTAATAAGGATTTTATTAAGATTCAGTTTCAGTATAGTTTCCGCTTATTTTAAGTAAAAGCAGACGGAGGTAAATTAATTGAACCTTTAAGAAAAATGTGTAATGGTTTGCTGTTTCCCATTTACATCTAATTATGTTTCTCTTTCTATCACTCAGCCACATAAAAGGCTCATTAATTTTATCTCAACTAGCAACAGTGCCGAGATATTTGTGTCCAGCTCATAAAACTCGAGGATACACTTGCAAACAATCGGTTGTAGCTATAAAGCAGCAAACTCAAAGTCATGATTAAAATTTGCATAGCGTCATCAGATATACTTAAAACGAGTTGTGGTAGAGTAGAGCCACAATATTATATGATCCTGAGTAAATCCTTTCATAAAATTTATGTCCAGTCGTGTTTCATTCATCTCTTGAGGGGCTTCAAGGGGTGATTACGAAATCACCGTCATCATCATCATCATCACAAATTCTATTACTTGAACAGTAGTCAACTTTTTTGACGGTAAGAGTAGTCGATATTTTGCGTTTTGTGGTAATCTCAAGTGTCGGAGGTAATTTTAGACGGTTTTAGTTTGAAGGCTGCATTATTTACACCATGAGTTTTTACGATTATGGAATTTTAGTACACACTAGGGTACCATTAACAATGTTGGGAAAGCATTATAATCCTGATTCATGGGTAAATTGCTCAATAAAACTTCAAATTGCGTCAAATGCTCCTATGCTTGCACTAACGGATGGCAAGAAAAGCTTGCTTTGTTGGTCCTTTTTTCTTTTGATTGTTTGAATTTATAACTTATGTAAGCCGAAGTTAAGTGTTCTTTATTAAGCGAAGTTGTTAGTTAAATTATAAATATACATATATTTGAAGGAGTTTTGAATGTGCATTTGTTACAAGCGAATATGTCAAAAACGCTTTGATATTTGTGTCTCGCTCTGCTAAACACAACCGAAATCTTAGTGACTTAGCGAAGACAGGAAATACGATGTTGAGTAGTCAGTTGTAAATTTCCGACCTTTCTACTGACATGTATTAAACTGGACTGACTTATAAGCTATCTCATATGGGTACAATTTTACTTTCAGTGGAGGAAAACAATTTTTAATCTCCAACGTTTACTGTGAATTTGCAGCCATTCAGAGTAGAATATAATAACCAAATATATACGAAGAGACATATTTAATTTTAATCTTCTATATTGTTGTAAGGAAAATGTAAAAATAATTGGAATTACTGGAATACAGATTATTAATAAAAGGTTGTTTTAGTCTGGATAATGCTTACCCAGAAAGAGATGTAAGATGATTGTGAATATTGTAATCTATTTCTAACGCCAGCATTTAATAGGCGACATGACGTTCGCAATTAAGAAAACCATGTTGAAAAAAAGATGCTTACCCAGAAAGGGACAACTAGCGAAAAGTGATACCATTTTCTTGAAGAAATTTCATGGCACCAGTCACTCCAGTATTATATATCTCAGTGGACCTTTCCAACCAACCTAGGTTTAAGTGGCGAGAGCCGGTGTAAGCGCTAAACGCACCGTGTTGTCATCACAACCCGTAAGACCTTGAAGTTATTCACGGCAAATCACACGCACGCGATAAAGATCAGAGACGCCAATGAGAAGTAAGGAATGTGATAAAACCAACCTGTGGAGTTGAGGAATTGAGCTAACTCTCCAATCTTTACTACTGTGATTGCTTGTAGGTATTCAAAGAAGTATTCTCCCAGTGGATTCATGCTTATGCTCGCCAAGTGTCGTAACAATTGAGCATTTCGGACCTTCACCACACATTCCTAGACGGAATCCTAACACTGAATCCCTTCGCATAGTCCAGGCAAGGTACAGTGTAGGGTTTTGCAACCAAGCAACCGGATTCCTTTATTGCACTGCATGACGTCTGATAGTTAATATAGAGGTCCATAGGTAGGAGGGGCAGCATTATACTGAGAGCATCCTTCGGGGTTGTCCGCAGAGCCCAGTAGCCCCAACGCAAGCTGTTCTTTGCATCTTATTTAATTTGGTGTTATTATACCCGTTCTCCATGGCCGACCACCAAACTATTGAGCTGTAAGTTAGGATAGGAAATACCATAGCTATATACATCCACAGGGTCATTCTAGGCATCAGTTACCATCTTTTACCAAAGGTGCGGCTGCAGGCATAAATAGCCAAACTTGCCTAGTTCTTCAATGTTTTGCTTCTAGTTGAACTTAGGGTCGAGAACCAACCCCAGGTACGTAATCTTGGAGAATACCAAGAGTTCATGCCCAGTTTAATTTGGGCATGACAAAGTTGTGAAGTTGTGAAAGTTGGGAAAGTTGTGAGTTGTGAAAGTTATAGTGAAGAGCATCAGCTCGTTCTTTCCCGAGTTCACAGAGTGTCCACAATCTTTGCACCATATATTAGCTATGCCTAGCGCGCCCTCCACTATAGCGCTGATTACGGGAAGAAACTTTCCCGTTACCATGATTGCCAAATCAATCGTCAGCGTAGCCGACAGCCTTAATTCTGGCCCTGATCGAGTTTAAGCGGTATACTATTCACTACTACCCGTCAAAACAAGGGGGGCAGAATTTCTCCCTGAGGCGTACTATCTTTCATCTTAGCATCGCTAAAATCCAAACGAAAAGACCTTGCTCTACACCCAGCTCGGTTAGTGCATCAAAGATAGATTTAAAGCGAAAGCCCCTTCAGTGTCTATGAACGCAGCCAGAGTGAATTTCTTGTATTTTATTGATTGTCCAATCGTACGTACAACCTCGTGAAGAGCCGTCTCTGTGACTCTTTCCTTGCAGTAGACATGTTGGGATTGTGACAAACGATTTCTATCAAGAGTTTGCCTAAGGTGAACATCGGGAACGCGCTCCAGAGACTTAAGCAAAAAGGATGTCAGACGAATTGGTCCAGGGGATTTTAATGAGACAAAGCTATTCATAGCCCCGATCGTTCAGAGGCTTCCACCTCGCTGTTTGGAATGTAGTTCGTAGCCGAGTTGCAGATTGCCGATATGCTTTAGCAACGTGGGAAGTGAGCATCCATTAGCAGCTCCAGGGTTTCACCAGAGGATTGCGTCCACGACGTATCCGATCTTCTTAGCACAAAGTCCTACATAGTCTAGCTGCTTCCCTGGAGCCTTCAATAGATTGACAGTACTCCATCCTAGCCTGTTTCTTAGCCTTTCTGATGGCTTTTTTGTAAACCTTAAGGCAGTATTTATATGGTTCGAAATACCTATGCTTGTAGGAGATATTGCAGATGTCTAGGGTAATCTTCCTACAATTAGAGAGACCTTCATTCACCAGGGCGTGAGAAATTTTTTGCTGAATTTTAGGGGACAGGAGACATTTAAAGCTGTGGCAATCTCTTTTTCAGAGGTGTCTGCCCTTGATTCCAGATCTTGCATGGTTTGAATGCCTACATAAGGTATATTGGAAAGTTTTGATTTTATTATCTTATTGAATTTCTTCCAGTTTAAAATTGATATGACAGCACTATCAAAAGAAATGTAGGAACTTAAGACAGATAACACGCAGCTTAAATTGCAACTGGAAGCCACTTCCAACGACGTGATGTATTAGAGTCAAAAATGAAGACACTATCAGCGAAATTAGTAGGAAAAATACTGGTCGAAAGATTGGCGTCAGACAGACACTGTTTCAATGGTCAGAACTTTACTCCAAACTCGATCTATGAAGCTGTGACGCCGTGCAACTAGCAGAGAAAGATCAGCGTTACAATATAGAATGAAGAACTGTGATTATGTTCAAAAAATATGCAAAATTTTGACATATAATGTATATGGATTAAAAAATAAAATAATTTTCCAGACTTCTTCAATTTTATTAAGGATTTGAGTTATTTATGTTATTTGAAACTTTTTTTCCTGCCAACCAAACACAAAATTATAAGAAATATTTTGGTGATTATACGCTGTTTTGGTCAACTGTCATTAAAGCATCAAGATTTGGAATGAGCGGTTGCAGAGCGATGTTTGGATTCAGAAATGGTATAATAACCCATTTTTTCAAACATTTTTAGTATGCTTACGATTACTCAAAGGAAAACATTAACGATAATACCTTATTATTAACTGCAATAATTTGAAAAGTGATTTTGAAAATAAAATTAAATTTAATTTAATTTAATGAATTAAATGAAACACACATATTGCTTGTTGAAGACTGGAATGTTCGCCTAGGGGAGAATAAATATATTGTAACAGAATTTTGCCTAATTTCTGCACCCAAAATATTGTCTAGTTTTATTTTGACCGAGCAGTATTCAAATTTTTTTTTCTAGACAAATTCGGTTTTGCAAGTTTTATTCTACTTGACTATATACACTAAAATTAATTACAGAACTTTAGTTCCGCAGTATAATTTTACTTTCGAGTAATGTCTTGATACAACGGATTAAAATTACGAACTACTCTGAAAAGCTTTTTCACGAAAAGTTACATTTCCATAATAATTTTCTACTTTATCTGCTGACTTTGTGGGAATATTCCCATTTTCTACTTTATGCGATATTTTACCTTGGTTTCGTTTGAATGAAACCGAAGAGTTTATTTTTCGAGTAAATGAAGATAATGGGAATGTAACTCTTCCGGATAAGGCACTTGTCGAAAACTGATTGTTTCGCGCGAAGTCCCTTTAAGTAAATGCGTTTTTGTATACCTGTGTTATAAAGACAATGGTGTAGCCGTGATCTACGGACAAGTAGAATTCTACTGTAATTATGTGGCGATAGTGTTTTCTAGTTCAGCCTCAATATTTTGTGGCATGTTACGTGTAGTGTTGTATGACCTATTTGTTTTTGTTTTGCATTTTTAACACTTCCTATTTTTGTGGTTATGTCGAATTTCACTTGTGCGGTTAATACCTGAACTACTGTAAATTGGTTACCTGTACGTGGCGTGTAATTTTTGGTGGGGTGCTGTATTTCCAAATTACTGTTCATCTTACCGCGTTTGCAAATTTGTTCTTTTTTTGTGAGTGCTTACCTGGTCATTTGGGTAAAATCTTCAATGAGTCCTTGGTGTAGAATTCCGATGAGCTATGTAGTATCTCGTGTCGATGTTCCGTGATGACGTAGTGAAGTGCAGGTGCTATCAGTATTTCCTTTTCTGGAGTATTTTTTGTTTTCGCGTCGTGTTGCGTTCCGATCTGTGCTGTGTGTAAAGGTTCCTTTTCCTAATTCAAGAACCTAAAACTTAACAATAAAATTAGAGAAGACTTCGTGTTAAGTGTGCTTTATTTCATCCGACAATTTATCTTGAAAATCGTAACAGGAAGGAAGAGGGTTAACAAACATGGCGTCGTTTATATAGATGTTTTGTATTTCGTTTTCAAAATTTACAATTTTGTACTAAAACTATTTCATAGTGACAACTATAATACTATATTTCTTATAAAATAATAAATTTTAAATTAATTAACTGTGTAAAAATGTATCCCGCCCTTGTGGGTTGTTTTCATCTGGTATAAATCCGTGCTAAAATTTTCGCGGTTAAGTGTTCTCTTGGTATTCGTCTGATGTTGTGCTTTTTCTATTTCTAGGTTATTTAAAAAGTCCTCGTTGATTTGTTCGGCTAGGTGAGCCGCAAAACATAAAGTTTCATTAGTTTAAAAAGGCGCTCAAGACAGCTCAAGGAAGTTCCTTCGTACATCT
The DNA here is from genome assembly GCA_964036015.1 of Leptarthrus brevirostris. Taxonomy (NCBI): domain Eukaryota; kingdom Metazoa; phylum Arthropoda; class Insecta; order Diptera; family Asilidae; genus Leptarthrus; species Leptarthrus brevirostris. Next base: position 46,239,709 of record OZ038371.1, read on the forward strand.
TACAGGACCTTAATGTAGCCATTTCTTTTAAAGGTTTGCAGCACCTCCGGTAAAACGTCTAAGCAATTGCTATTGAAGGAGTGGGATTTCTTCTGGCAGTAAGATAAGTTTTTTCGACACAAAGAAGATAATGCTCTACAAAATACCAAACTGTATTAACCAAAAAAGTAAAAGAATAAAGTTGTTACTAGATAACTGCATCAAGTCGCAAGTAAATAATGTTTCGCTACCTGTACTGCAGTCACAGGTACAAGCGAGCAGGTAACCTACAAGTTATAGGTAACTGTGACATATGACTATAAACAAAGTTACATCCTTTTACTTTTTATGGAATATTATACAACATCTCGTTAATTTAGAGTACAATAAATAAATTCTTATTATTAAAAAACCTGATGTATGTTCTTTAAAATCTATAGTTTAATGCGATTTTACATTACAAATTTTAAAAATTTAAGTCCTTACCTATAAATTGCGTAAGTAAGAAAAAGTCTGTTATTGAAGTATTCCCTGCTTATTAAGACGTAAGCATGTCGCTAATTTTAGTTATGTTAAGGTAGACACACGGTCAGTTATATTGCGCAGTTCTTCAGTGATTAAGAACTGAATAGGAGCTAACTGAGCAGCAATGTTTGAGTACAGTTCAGTTTTGTTTGATTTTATGGAATTAAATTAAAACTATAAATAACAGATAACAATGTAGAATTATACCTTGTTTGTTATTGATTAACACTCGTATATACATATTTATAAATTTACTCTAAAGTGAGGACATTTTGTTTATGACCAAAATATAAACAACGATGAAATTTACTAAGCGAATTTTGTTTTTTCACATACAAATTTCTTCTATAGTCACAGGTAACAGTTACTTGTTTATTTGCGTTACCTGCTTTATCAGTTATCTGTCCCTGCAGATATAAATGTTTATCTATACCTGCAGTTACAAGTTGAGTTTTTATACCTGACCTGTGCAGATACAGTTCTGCAGTTAACTCAGGAACATTAAACTTGCAGGTACAAGTACAAGTTGTAAAACAAGTACCTGTGCAGAACTCTGGTTGTTACTATAAACAACAAAAAAATTCTAAAATTATGCAAGCTATTCAATCTCGAAATCAGACAGCGAAGGTACCTTAATCAGTGATTTATTTGTAATATCTGGAACATTTATTTATTTACTTTTTTAAGCTTAATACAAGCTATTGCATAAAAAAATACAAAAATAAAAAATAAAATACAAACAATAACTTAATACTAATTCTACAGAATATAATAAATGAATAATTAAGAATAAATAAATAAAAAGTATAAGCTACAATATGAGCTATATATATTGATAACTGGGAGAAGGCGAAAGGAAGAAGAATTAAAGTAGGCGATCAGGATCAAGATGAGCGGGGTCAAGATATAAGGCTTTGTGGAGTGATGATTTACTCAGATGGAAGTCAAAAGAGGAAAGGTCGTTGACTTTTCGTAACATCCTGGTAATTGGCTCGCTTTGACCGTAGTTTGTGCGATGGCGGTCGAGTCGGAAAAGGGGAGTGGACCTAAGGTTACGGGGATTGGTATAGATGAGTTAAGATTGCAGTCGTTTGCGGGAATAAGAAATGAACTGGCATTTGGAGACATTGAGCTCTAGAAAGTTTTTCATGCACCATGTGATGAATGAATCGAGGTCTTCTTGCAGGAGAAGAGAGTCGGTAGTGGAGGAGATATGTTTGATTATTTTCATGTCATCGGCATGAATGGACAACTCTGAGTGTTTGATGACACATTCAACATCATTTATTGTGAGGATAAAAAGCAATGGACCTAGGTGGCTGCCCTGAGGGATGTCGGAACGAGCGACAATAGGGTTAGAAATGGATGAACTGAAAAGAATATTGTACTGACGGTTGTTGAGGTAGGATCGGATCCAGGAGATGAATCTGGGGGGGAAGCCTAGGCGATCAAGTTTGAACAAGATAACGTTATGGGAGATCTTGTCGAAGGCTTTACTAAAATCGGTGGCGATAACATCAACATCTTTACCGTTTTCCAGGGCACATACGGTTTTAGAGACGAAGTCAGTAAGGTTGGTGGTTGTAGATCTACCTTTGAGGAAGCCATGCTGGGAGAGTGAGAAGATAGACTTACAGTGGAAGAACATGGAATCATAGACCAATTTTTCGAATAGTTTAGGTATGGATGATAATTTAGCAATGGGTCTGTAGTTGGACACATCCTTCTTGCAACCTTTTTTGAAGATGGGAATAATATACGAATTTTTCCATAATTGAGGGAAAACCCCTTGAGTGACCGAGAGGCGGAAATGCAGGGTAAGGGGTTGAATTAGATGCATGGCACACTTTTTCAGAACGATGGCCGGAATGCCATCAGGACCTGGGTGAAAGTCGTCCTTAAGCCTATTAATACTGGCGGCGATTAGTTCTGGATCAGGGTCAAAAGATGAAAACGACGTTTGACTGCATTTGTCCATGAATGCAAAATAGTTAAGGTCGGGTTGTAGAGAATTGTCGCTGAAAGATTTACTGAAGAAGTGTGCAAAGAGGTTAGCGATAACCTTAGGATCAGATGAAGAGGTACTCTCGAGCTTTAGGGTGGAAGGGTAACCATTGGATTTCTTCTTAGAATTAATAAAGCTATAAAAACGCTTGGGGTCGGATATGAGGCTAGTTTCCATCCGTTGGAGGTACTCATAGTGGAGGGTATCACAACGTTCAGAAAAAGAGGTATAAGCAGATAGATAGGAAGAATAGTCAGACTCGGTCTGGGTTAGAAGAAAAGTTTGCCAACGTTTATTTCTCCTGTTGCGAAGAGAGCGTAATTCTTTGTCGTACCATACGGGGGATGAGGAGTAGTTTTTACGAGGAAGAAGAGGGATAGATTGTGTAAGACAAGCGTGTATTTCCGAATAGAACGCCTCTAAAGCAACGTCAACTGGGAGATGTTGAGGGATATCCCCAATATTAGAGTTGAGGAGCAAGTGATTTAATTTTTCAAAGTCGCCTTTACGAAAATTGAAGGATAAAGAAGACTCGGAGCCTGAAACGGCATGAAGGTGCTCGTAGGAGAAAACGAACATGATTTTAAGCCTTCGAGGATATGAAAATCGAAGGGAAAATATTTTCAGATCATCTGCCTCTGCAAATAACTGCACGTTTGGAACTGAATGATTATATCGAAAGTACAATACCAATGCCACATTGGGATCCAAAACCAACAAAAAAAAAAAACACATTGAACATAAGGACATAAATTTGGCAGCGGAACGATTCACACACGCGATAAAGGCTGCCTCTGACAACGCAAACTTTATAATGGAACGAAAGCAAAAATAATTTTATAGTGCATGGAAAAGAGCTAGAGCTAGCTTGCTTGGCTTAATTTAGAACTAGGCTCTATAAAAAACTGTGCGTGTTGAAACATTAAATGTTATTACTCTTCAAACTGAAATAAGTACAGGTACAAGTAAGGGTAAGTGAAATGAGTTAAGAGCTTGAGTGAAGAAAGTGACGAAAGTTTCGGGATCATAAGATGGGGTAAAACGCGTTCTACTACTTAGAAAGGATTCCCGAAATTTAACGGTACAACCAAAAAACGAGTTCAGGAACTGATTCTTTTCACTCAAAAATTTCACCTCCTACTTGTATAAGGGGACCCGCGAATATACAGTCTTAGCAAATTCACTTCATAAGAGACAATCTTCGTCATTCTAGGTCACAAGAACCACTAATATGAAACTAGCTTTGACAGAATTTTAGACTTTATCTTTATGTCCCTCCGATTCTGTCTCCCTCCTCCAATTTTTTGTTTAATGCCTCTATATTTTCGAAAAACTCGAAAGGGTTAGAATCTGAAGGCGTATGATACCGAAGTTGTCAAGTTTATCAGTAGTTATAATAATTTTTTTTTTTCGGCCTACTAAGATATCCAAACATCCTCACTGAGAAACTACAGGGTTTGTTGCTTATGTTTGTCTGCTACGCTATGGTTACTCTCTTGGATAATATGGGATAACTTTAAAAAACAAATATAATATAGTTTTGTAGTGTAGGCACAAGTTTTGAACTAAATATAAATGTAATCTTTGCTTAGCTTTCAAATTAACCTCTATTTTAGGAAAATTGTGGCTATAAGTAACGGCATTGTAATAGGTTAATATCTTTGTTTTGATAGGAATTATCGCCGGGTTCCCTGTACGAAGTTTATGGACAGGTTTAGGTGCATTTTGTTTAATATATTAAATATCTCTATAGAATTGACTTAGTTTATTTTATATTGCATCAAGTGCGCAATTTATTATTAGTCTGGGTCACCAAGTTGAGGACGGGACAGCATAACATCGGTACAAATAGATAGAATAGAAGTTGCTTTTTTTAGGTTTGAAATGATTTTTTAATATTAATATACATACTTTCGTACGATAAGAAAGTCTATTTGTTTGTGTTTTTTAATGTTCGAAAATATTTTTAAAATTTCAAATTGATAGCTGAGAAACTATAACAAATGTAGGACACGAACGAAAACGCGCGTGCGATTTAAAAAAAGATCATGATTGGTGTCAAACTTAAACTATTACTTATTATTCTATTATTCTTGAAATTAATTCTTTGCAAATTCATTCGAATAATTGCTCACAGCATCTGTGAAGCCTATATTTAAAACGCTATCGCACATGCGGCAATCTTACAATAGTTGATGTTCACGTCTTTCCTACGTTGGTTAGTAATTCGCACCCCTGTGATTAAAAGAACCTAGTCAAGAATTTTGTACTTTTCATGTAAACCCTTCCCCCTCAAATACACATGTAATACACAATGAATTATTATCTTCTTGAGATAAATCAAGCAGATTTCGTTTTAAACTGGGAACTTCCTAACTGCACCCAAGGCAATTGAATGAGTAATGAATTATGACCGAGAAGTTTCTGCATTCATGTATTGTATGTAATAAAATTCGTAAATAAAGTAATAATATCAAATATTTATGTCAGTATTATTCTCATAATTTTATTTAAAAATAGGGCAATAAAAAGAATACAGGAATAATTAAATTTTCTGTTAAGTACTAAAAAACACTCCTTTTTGCTTTTATGGCCTAAGAAGTTCTACAAGGCATTGAGTCGTAACGAATTATCAATAAATCATGTTCTATATTGTTGTACTACACCTTCTTAATTATACTTTAAATTTAGCTGTTTTTGGAGGTATGTGCGAAACTTGCATGAACAACATTTCCCAAACATTTTCTACTACAATCATGTTCGATTAATTGAAGTCTTTTTGAAACTGAATTATCTGAAATAAATAAATACTAAATTTAAAATTAGTGTTTAGTTTAATCAAGAAGGTAATAAAAACACACCATTTTTGCTCGAAGGTAACGTGCTAAATCGAACTATAATATCGGTTCACTTCCCTCATTGATGACCTCTTTTTTTATAATTATCCGTCCAATAGTGTGCCTTATAATGCATCTCCATACCATAAAGTATGGATAAAGTCTCACACTATCTATCAGTGATAGATGCAAGTGGACAAACTATTTAGGGTGGATCCTGAGCGTCCGGTAATATTCTGCAACCCCAATATCCGTTAGCTGCTCTTGTCACAGAAACAGGTATGGATCACGGCCCTAAAATTCGAGTCTGGAACACTCATAGCAGGAGTCGAACACGTTATCCGTACTCCATGGGCCTAATGTATTATTGCTGATACGGTTTATTTTTCATTTTTTTCATTCGAATTCTTCCCGCAGGTTTATGTTTAAAAGCAAATTTGACTTTTTGTAATAATGTTATTCAAAAAACACTTAACTGGCATTAAAACAAAATTTGTCCAACCTTTTATCTTAGTTCGACCCTAAATCCAAATTAATTTCAAGGTAAACAACGAATTTACGAAAGTTGTCGTTAAATGTATTCTCTAAAGTTGTCAATATGTTCTCATCAGTTCACTTGGAACTTTGGACGCTATCACTTCTTTTCTTATCTCTCTAATTCCTATCTTCTTTTTTTCCTGCGAATATAAGATGCTTGCAATTACAAAATTAGTCAGCGTTGAACGTTAAATATTAAATTGCATTCAATTTCTTTTTCCTATTACCCAGCGGCAGCGTGGGGCATGAGACCGGAGAAGAAATATATTACAATTTAAGGTGTATTTCAATAGCCTTCTTATCACAATCTGTTTTCAGCAGAAAACAACTACGGGTCGGCGCCAGTGAGGTTCGAACCTGAGACCTCCGGGATGGAAGCCCAACATATAATCATTTACCCCACCGACGAATTCAAAATAACTTGTTAAAGTAAAATAAAAATACAACATATATTTTTCGGTTTCTTTAGAAATAAAACACTGCACTGCAAACAGAAAAAAAAACTTAATTGTACCTAAAAATGCTGATTTCTTTCAAATATCCCGGAGTAAAAGGAGAAATATTATAGGCTGCAGTACTCATATCAAGGCATGTGATCTAAACATGAAAGAGGTTAAGAACAACAAAATATTGCATGTGTTGTATATTGCATAAAGTGTGTCTTGTTCAATTAGCTTAGTTTGGAAAATTCCGCAAAAAAATTTATTTATTACCTTTGAACCACCGTTTGGAGGAGGAGCCGCATTGCATGCACCGCCATTTCCTTGGTGCCCACGACCTGTTAAAACCCCGCTTGGTTTTCATTCATTAGCAAAAAAAGTATCCAAAATCCGAATTTTCTTAATCTATATACAAAAATAACACAGTCTTACGTCATACATTACTTTCACAGATTAAATTAGTATTCTATTAGAGCCTTGTTTATTATGTACTTTGCAAAGTAGAATAGAATAATTTAACGAATAGGAAGGTGAGTAATACAATTTAGCAAGATTTTTAATTAAACGTCATCAATGTTAAGCATTGTAAAAGGTTTTTAAGGTGCACGTGGTGAATGAGCTGACCACATCGATACCGCGACTATTATATTTATATATATTTTTAATTCTTTTCTTGTTCTTTGACTTTTATAATCTTGTATTTAAGCATATTTATTTATTTAAGATTTATTAAAGGCTGATTACTTAACAAAAACATAAATTTACAACAATTGATAAAACTAACAAGAACAAATAATTGATAAAACAGAATTACAAAACAAACAAAAAATTGTCAAGAAAGTTTAGCCTTCACACAATTTTCGGATAGATTAAAATCAAATGTTTACAAAATTCGAAACCGAGACATTGACGAGATGAGCTCAGGAAAACCATAATTTGTGCAATGTTGTGGAATCTTAAGAAAATTTTGATTAATCAAGGAACGAGAGAGACCGGTGAGTAAATATTGCCTGGGAAACACTTTAAAGTGAAAATAGTTTTACAAATGTTACGTCTAAGTTCAAAAGAGTCGAGTTTTCTAAGTTTAAGCCTATCCAAGTACGTAAAAAAAGTAAGAGGGTCACTTCAAGGAAGACAATGAAGTGCAAAGCGAACGATGCGACGCTGGACGACCTCTATCATGGTAAACAAATACAATAACCATACTCCAGAATTAGCCTGATAAAGGTGCAATTAAAGATCTTGACAAAGGTACAATTACGGTCGTCAAATTCATGTGTCCATCTTTAAATAAGACGCAATGTAGAATTTTCCTTAAAAGAAATCTTATCAATGTGGTAGTGAAATGTAAGACGGCAGTTCAGCCAGACTGCTAAGTCCTTGAAGTTATAATTTTTATAGCACACAACAGCGCATGGTGTAGCGGAACAAAAATAATTTTTTTACGAGCAAATTATGTATATAGTAGTGCTTTTACTATTTTTATTACTAATAATATTTGGGTTATCCATATGGTGGCCACTGCGACCTAGGAGGCCTTTTATGCAACAATCCCTACTACTGCAACAGATGCTCAGCCACCCTTAGATGTGCTATGAGATCTTTGAAAGTGGAGGATCTAACACCAGCCAGCCTCAGGAATTCCCGAATATAGATCCTTCTTCTCAGCCATGCAAAGGCAGGACAAAAAAACATTTTGTGTAAATAGTGGTTTCATCGTCTACGAGACCAAGCCGACACTCCGTCTCACTCCGCTGAAGGATGTCCATGTGACCCTTTTCACCAGCAGATATATTTGATGTAAATTGCACAAGGCCCCAATTTCAGCCGATTTCATGATAGAAATGTGCAAAGTAGTGAGTCCTGTTGCCGCCTCTAATGCAGCTGTTGAACAAATGATCAGAGTCCCTGTTATAATAACACAAGCCTGCGAGGTTTTACCATTTTTAACCGACTTCCCAAAAACATAGAGGTTCTCAGTTCGACGTGTATTTTTTTTTATTTATTTTATTTATTTATTATTTATTATGTCTGACCGGGCATAACTTCGTAACGCGTTGACCGATTTAGATGATTCTTTTTTTGTTGGGTAGAGTAAGTTCACCGATTGGTACCATGGCAAAAAAATGTTTGTTGGGCGGGGGTGGGTGAGGGGGTGAAACTTACCTTTTTAACTCGTGGACCGATTGTTTTTGTAATGCGTGGGCCGATTTGGACGATTCTTTTTATATTGTACAGAGTATGATCTCCTATTACTAATAGGAGCAAAAAAATGGTCTAGAGTGGGGGGGGGGCGGTATAGTCTAGCTTCGTAACGCGTGGACCGATTTGGATAATTCTTTCCTGTTGGGGAGAGTATGTTACTTGGTTGATACCACGAGAAAAAAAATGTTGGTCGGGTGGGTGGTGGTGGGGGGGGGGGGAATATGGCGATTTCGCCACTCATGATGACCAAAACCTCCGTTATCAAAACCCCTAGGGTACTTCTTGAAGTTTTAGAAAGCTGAAATTGGTTATGATGACAAGGATTAGCACAAAAACAACGAAAATATTAAGAAATATGTAACTTTCATCCTCCAACCCCTCGAAAAAAGGGGGGGGGCTGGTTCTTTATTATATAACAATTTCTCATAATGTAATTTCCAAACTTCTAATAGCCCTAGAAAGCTGAAATTTGGTAGGCAGACTAGGTTTTGCACGCAAACAACGCAAAAACTAAGAAGTCTGTAACTTTCACCCTCCAGACGTATATAAAATTTCTTTTAGGAAAGTACTTCCAAAAGTGTTACAAAGCTGAAATTTGTTATCAAAGCTAGATATTATTAGTACATAACCAACTAAAAAGAGAGTGTTCTACGAAGAAAGGAACTTCTGGCGTGCAATACATACCTCTTTTACTCGACTACGCCAGAACGAAGAGCTGCCGGGGGTGATTTTTCTTTAAACTCGTCCTAGTGCCTAATATATTGCATCTATGAAAAGATTGTTTTTTTCTACTTGAAGTTAACAAAACAATATTTCGAATGAAGTAAAAATAGTCATACCGTATTTAAGAAACTAACATGGATTTTTGAGCCTTAAAGCGCGGAATTGTACTGAAGGAGAAATTTAAAAAAAAATAACAGCACCAGACCATGGTCGGAGTATGATTTACTGCTTGCGTTTTGGATGAAAATTTGGTTTGGTTTCAGGTTTAATCACAGATTTCTTGTTATTTCGGTTAATAAAGTGTACATATTTTTACTTTGCAGGAAAAATAATTTAGTCTGCTTTAAGTTAATAAAAATCCCACAAAAATATTTCATGTAAAGACTCCAAGACTCACAAGCTCCTACCGCTTTCACTGTTAAAAAGTTATCAGATGTCATGTGGAGTCAAGCCCCTAACAACACAAGGCCTAACTCTAGAAACCCTACTTCTTGGTCAAAAAGTATGGCTTGGCCGTTTCATGGATCTAATACATGACACAACATTAAAAACCAGTGACTTAATTTCTTACAATAAGTCCACAGGAGTGATAGTGCGATGGCCGCGAAGCTACTAAGCCATACTTTCTGACCAAGATGTAGGGTTTCTAGAGTTAGATGTTGTAGAGTTAGGGGCTTAGTTCCACATGAGATCTGATAAGTTTTTAACAGTGAAAAAGGTATAAGCTTTTCGGTCTTGGCAACCTTCTTTACATGAAATTTTTTTGGTGGGATCGCATTGACCTTGTAAGCTATCGCAAGCCACCCCGTTATTAAGTATCTTCTTAGAGCACGCACACTGTCATAATGTACAAATAAGTTTTTGCAGGCAGAAATTTTGTTTTTTCAAAATAAAAGAATTAGGTAAAAAGTTTATTAACGTAGCACAAACATATTTCACGGCAAAGTACATAAACATAATTGAGTCAAAAAATTTGCTAAGTCAATGCGAATTGAGCCGGTAAACTAACAACGTCACCAAGAAAATTAATTAGCACTCTCTTTTATTTCAAAGCACTAACGGTGGCGGATGATTTACAACAAAAAAGCAAATTCTAAAAACTTAAGAAGCAGACTGTCTTGATAAATATTTATTTATTTAGAGCATATAATTGCCTACACAAATATCACGCAGGAAGAGCAAATGCATCAAAAATAACGATAATCAACAGCAAGAAGCAAAATACTCGACACAAAAACAGAAGAAAAACGGAAACGAGAAATTCAGGAGAAGAAATTTTATACGCGTGCACAAATCACTAAGAGTTCTTGCCAATGATGTTATTAATTGGTGTCATACGCTAATTTGATGCGCATTGAAATAGTTAAACAAATAAACAAATTACATTTGCACCGATTTAATCACAGTCTTCAAAGTATTCCGCTTCGTTTATCGTTTATTAGGATTAGTCTGTACTATAATGTTCAAAGTGCGTTGCAACGTGAAGTTTCCGTCGGATGTCCAGGTGGCACACCTAGCTGGCAATACGTCCTAGCTCGTCGGTCTGTGGATTGGGTCCTTCGACATCCGGCACATACAGGCCCGTAGAGACAAAATTCGGGCCCGGGGGGTACCACATACGGGCCCCCACGAAAGGAATTTCTGGCCCGGCACTAAGCGTTTACGGGCCCATATACAATCGAATGATTGACTTTCAATTTAAAATCTGTCTAGTATATTACACTTTTTCGATCGTGAAACATTTTTTTATATAAATAATTGAAATGGAAAAAATTTTCTGTTGATGACTTAGATGGCGGGGCCTCTTTTGAAAGCCCGGGCCCGGGGGGATTACCCCTGTCGGCGGCCCTGGGCACATACACAACATAACTAAAACTCGCCTGCCTGTGACGAAGGTGGGTTGTGGAATCCCTCATTCAGATCTGCCACAAAAACTAAAAAAAACAAGAGGAAAAGATCGAGGAGAGAGAGGCGTGCTTACTGACTCCTAACTCACCCGGCCGCTGAACCATCAAGAAACAAAACACGAAAACCAACGCCATCCCTGCACCTGCCTAGGATGTAGGCCCAACCTAAGAAGTAATTATGAAAAAACCCAAAGAAAAACCAAACAAAAAGGAACAATTAACTTCTGACATTGGTGATGAGTGAACAGGGGACGGAGAAGCGAGACGAAGGAGAAGCGAGACGAACGAGAAGCTTCATTGGGTTCTTGAAATAACAAATAAAAAGATACCAGTAGCCCGTGCTAGTGGCATGCACGATTCACCGCCGGTGCGGTGCCTACGTGCTAAACCTCACCCCCATCCTCTTCAACCACTCACCCCGCGGGACTGCCGTTAGGTATTACTTCGCGGGTCTGGTTAGCCATCATGTTATCAACCTAAAGTGTTAATTTGGTGTCTAAGACGTTCTAGTCTTCTCAGTTCCTTTTGGATTATTATTATAGTATAATCTCATTCATTTCGCTCCAATTTTCGTCACTTTGGAGCATATATTCAATTACTACCGATTGATTCAGTATATTTACACGCCATGCTTGGAAGCGTGGGCAACGAAATATTGCGTGTTCAGCATCTTCTTCCTAATCTAAGCAGTTCGTACAAATCGGGGAGCTGTAATGTCCAAATCTGTGCAGGTATTTGCGGTATCCACCATGACCAGTCAAGAATTGCGTCAAGTAGTAGTTGTTTTCTCCAAGCTTGCGGTTGATCCAAGTTTCAATGCATGGAATCAGTTGGTGCGTCCACCTTCCTTTCGTAGTATTGTCCCATCGGTTTTGCCGCATTAACATCGAGATCTGTCTCTCTTCCTTTTTAATCTCCTTTTTTCTGATGTTTCCCTGGCTCGTTGCGATTCTCGTGTAAAGGCGTCCCATCTCGTCCGCAGGATGTAGATCGGGATCATACTAGCGATGACAGAAGCTGCTTCGTCAGATACCGTTCTATAGGCACTTATAGCTCTTAAAGCACGCAGTCTGTAGACTGTTGAGAGTTTTCTTCTTGACTCTTGCACCGCTAATGCATTTGCCCAGATTGGGGAGGCATATAGAAGCACAGAGCTCACCACTCTCAATAGCAGGGCTCTTCTATCTGGTTTGGGGCCACCAACATTTGACAGCACCCTGGAAAGAGCCGCTTCTATGTTCGAGGCTTTTTTGCTGGCATATTCCAGGTGCCATTTGAAATTTAGCCTAGTGTGCAGCATTACTTCCAGGTATTTCAGTGATTGTTTAGACCTGATTGTTTGATTGTCCACATTGACATTGACGTATTCCACCATTTTCCGGGTTGTGATTAAGATCGCCTCCGTTTTTTGTTCTGCTAGTTCAAGACCTGCAAACTCTAGACAGTTGGGTGTGTGTGTGTGTTTTTTTGTTCGACCATAAGGTGAGGAATCTTCTAAAGATACCAGTAGCCCGTGCTAGTGGCATGCACGATTCACCGCCAATGCGGTGCCTACGTCCTAAACCTCACCCCCCATCCTCTTCAACCACTTTCCCCGCGGGACTGCCGTTACGAATTACTTCGCGGGGCTGGTTAGCCATCATGCTATCAACCTGAAGTGTTAATCTGGTGGCGAAGACAGCATTATTGGGCATGTAATCTGGGGAGATTTTTGTCCTTTTAATTTCGACATAACGACTCTGTAAGCGGTTTCCCATGGGTTAATGTTACCCTCTTCGCACAGGCGTTTGAAGTTTTCTCTTTTACTGTGGTTAATGGCATTCTTCAAATCATTTCTTTCTTCTTTGAAGGCACTGAGCAGCAGGTTGTATTCCGGCCTACTTCTCGACCTTTGAAGTTTTCGTCTGCTTTTCAGGCATTTCGCCCTAAGTAAATGAATATTTTCATTCCACCAATAGCATGGCGAACCTCTCCTATTGGGCTTCCTGCGTGGCATTGCTGCATCGCATGCTCTATTCATCAGTTGAGTCAGTTGTTTCGTAAAGTTTTCTGCGGATCCCAATTCCATTTGGTACGCATTCACTACTTCTTCGAAGGTATCCTTTTCGAACAACAAATCTTTCCGTTTTGGGCCTGTTACTTTAGGGCGTCTTTGGCTAAAATTCGTTTCTTCTTTTATTTCGAACATAACAGATTGGTGGTCGCTATGTGTGTAGTCCTCACTGACCCACCATATTGTATTCCTGAGTATGGAGCTGCTTACAAAGGTTAGGTCTATAACTGACCCCCTTCCGGCCTTTTGGAAGGTGTTTTTCCTTCCATCATTAGCTATCTCCACATCGAGCACACCAAGCGATTCTATGAGGCTGCACCCCCTTGCAATCGTGACTCTGCTACCCAACTCTATAGCCCATGCGTTAAAGTCACCAGCAATGACCACCGGTGACTTAGTGCGGGCATCGGCTACGAGTTCATCTAGCATCTTTTGATACTCTCCATGTGACCAACTGGGTGGAGCATAGCAGCTGTAGAAGTGTATACCATTTATTTTCGCCCGTACGAAGCCATGCGCTTGTCCCTTCCTATCCTGAGAAGCATGTTTGCCACAAGCCCATATTGCTGCGGATAGGTTTTTATAAGGCTCGCTGATTAAAACTAAATCGATGCTATGTTCTCCCTTAGTTTGTTTTAGCAGATCTTGGGCTACCTCGCAGTGGTTCAAGTTAATTTGCATTAGCCTCATATTTTATTGGTCAGAACATGCAAAGTGGCTCTTTGTCGCAGTTTTTGGCAATATGACCTTCAGCCCCACATCTTCGACATTGTTTGGAGCGGTCTGTTTCGCTTTTGCAATGTCTTGCTAGGTGTCCATATTCCAAACATCTGAAGCATTTGATGAGTGTTTTTTGCTCTCTAATCTGGCAGATTACCCAGCCTACCTTAATTTTTCCTGTATCTAAAAGCTTTTTTGCGTTATTGGCGGAAAGGTCTCTCCTAATTCGCCTAATTTAGGATCCGCTTTAACCCTGCGGAGTATGTCTGCATAAGAGAGTTCACGTTTCGTTTCTATGACAATTGCATCAGGCCTGACTTTCTTGTGCTCAGATTTTTTCCGGATAGCTCGTTTACGGCTCACTTTTACCCATTTTTCCTTTCCGATTTCCGGGTGAGGAATGTCAGATTTTGAGCCGGTATCCTTATCTTTAAGTGCGGCGATTGCCTTTTTGCGCTGCGTTTCCTGCGGCTTCAGTTCAATTGCAGAGAGTTCGTAGAGAGCTTTAATACTTTCTATTGCATCCCTCATTTGCTGGTGTATGGACCGCCTTTTACCGTCTTCCAGCATATCCACCAGTTTTTTAATGTGCTCTCCCAGCTGGCAGAAAACTGGTTGCTCTCGAATCCGCGCGCTAGCTTCGTCGCTTCTTCCATGCTGAGCCTCATTGTATGCTATAGACGGTGTGTCTACGGGTGACCTCATAATTTTTGAGCTCCTTTGGAAAGGGCTCGCTTCAACGCAGTTGGTGTTGTTGTCTCCTTTAGAATTTGTAGTGTTTATTGTGTTATTTGTACTCATATTTTGTTGGATCCCCACTCAAAGCCGTTATCTTGGTTCGTCTTGTGTAGTCACCTATACGATCTCACGGTTATCTATGCAAGCAGGGAGGCCATGCGAGGGTTGACGCAGACCCTTATGAGGACTTGCGTTCAGAGCCAGATCGGTGATAGTCAGGAATGTTTAATCTGAGCCTACACCACTAACTTAACGGTGACAAACCTTGAGCGTTCTTTGAGGCCTGCCAGGGTTTTAACGGGATGGGGGCGCTTGTAGCATTGGCCTGGAAGCCGTTCCTGCAAAATTTCACTTTTACATACTCGGATAAAAGAATATTACAATCGCCAACCCTTAGTGATCTAATCCTTAACGTTGTCCAGTATACCATAATTAAGACCTTACTGGGCTCGGTCTTAATGCCTTAATACTAAGGCGTCCGTTGTTTTCTCCCGGAGATGTTGTCGGGTTGGATTCGACTTTCTGCACTGCCACTTCGTTTAGTGGGCGGCATTGGCTCGTCCTGTTCCCGTTGGGAATTAAGGTTTCTGCTACTCTTGTGGGTCCATCTTTGTCTGGCATCTCCATAGAGACCTTTCCGGCATCGGAGACCCTGCCAGCAGTGAGACTACCGCCGACATAGCCCTCGATATCATTGATGCACGCAAGCTCTCCCACCACGACAAGGTGAGGGACACATCGAGAGAGTTTGTGTGTGTGTGTGTGTGTGTGGTCTGTACGTACGTTCGGACCCACTTTTTTCGACAACGAAATCTCGCGAACAAAAAATGATAACGACTTCGCTATGGTGCCATTCGAAGCGTATTATTGTCAATAAAAGCTGAAAGAATTTTAATCAATTTCGGTTAAGCCGAAAACAAATAAATAATTGTTTATAACAATAATAAATTTATAATCATAAAAAATGGTTTAACCAAGTTGAAAGATGAATATGAAAATTGAAAATTGAATACAAAATTGAAGATTGTTCATAACAATTGAAAATTGTTATAAATAATGAAAAATTCTTATAAACAATTGAAATTTATTTGGTTTTCATTACAAAATAGTGCTATAACGGATTAATTTTTTGAAAAAATTTTTGCATTTAACTACAACGAAATTATTATGATAAATTAAATTCATTAATTTATTTATTTATAAATTTAAAATATCAATTTTTTAAGTATTTTTAAATGACATAAAAGTGAACGAAAGTGTTTTTTTGCAAAAGATTCATCTGATCTAATTGGTTCTGATACAAATCGATACTTAAAAACAATCAGATCTTTCTATCCAGAACTTTTAAGTTTTTTGTAACATTAAAAAAATGGTAAAAAACCATAAATAGTTGATATTTATGATATATAAATAGATAAATCGAATAATATGAATTTTATTGAGTTTTCACTTACTCGTTTGAACTATGATCATGAAATTTATTGCTATTAACAATTAAATATTGTTAATAATAACTGAATATTGTTAATAACAATTGAAAATTGTTATTAACTGGGAAGTTGTTCGTGTTGACCTCAAGGGTCGTAGCAATGATACGACACCCAGAATCTGGACCCACCCCACTAGTTTTATTTTTATATTTAACCCCCCCAGGGGGTTAGGGGGGGCACCAAATATCGACTTTGACCTTGTACTGAGAAATCTCGCCTGTAGATCCCAAGAATCGAAAATAAAAAAAAATAGTGGTATTATGTTCGATGTACATAGATGTACTTACTGTTTTAACTGAAATAAAAAGAATTGTTTTTGAGCAAATGTTTGTTTCTGCTTTAGTTTTCAGGATTTAACGAAAAACGTGGATGAATCTTAAGGTATTTCAACATGATGAAAAGTTAGTTTAATAAATAAATAATAAAATTAAAATTATTGATTAAATAAATAATAAAACGGTTTTGTGAAATTCGATTTACAAAATACCACCTCATTTTATTTTGAACATTAAATAACTGAATGATGAACTTTCAAAACGTTTTTCTCGAAATAACGTTTTCATAGTTGGTGCAAATGATTTAGAAAAAACTATAAGTCCAATCAGCTTCTACTTTTGAACATGATATTCGAAATTGTTTCTTTTAGGCATTGAGCCACAAATAGTGCATTTTCAATAAAACTTCGATTTTTGGCGGGAGATTTAAATCAAAAATTTTAGCGATTTTTCACACTTTCTTTTTTAATTGAGTGCCAAATCAAATCAATAAAAAATCACCCTAGCGGTTCAGTGCTTAGTATTTTAATGTACCTTTAAAATCCTGTTTACTTTTTTGTTCAAGACGATCCTGTGACGAGATATCACTTGCATGGATTATATCTTTTTTTCTTCGAACCATAAAGGAAGGAAACTACAATGCAAAAAAATATATTTTTTTGTAAGTTTAAATACTTAAATTAAACATGGCGTAATCCATTTTTATATAAACAATGAAGATTTCGAGAAAAACATTTTAAAAGTGAGCCTGTTTTTTTGGCAAAATGATACAAATACACCCTTAATTTATAAACACAAAAATTTACAACATATTATCATGTGTGATGCGTTTCTTTTTATGTAGGAGCTTACGGTTCTACTACAAATGGCAGCCACCTAAAGTTGGAAAATTGAAAAAAAAAATTTAAATTTACACTCGCTATGAGAAACTAAATGTACATCGGAATCGACAAAGAAGACCGTTAATACCAAGTATAGCAGTCGATACGACAAAATAATGTATTTTAATCAATAATTTTAATTAAAATAATTTAGGAAAAAAATTATTTATTAAATTTATTGGCAAATGAATAATTTAATCAAAGTATCAGTTATTTTCTCTCGGTTATAGTACTGACATATGTACGTAAACCTGAATACTGTAACATAAACGAATTTTATTTAGACAATGGAACTATTATAAAACTCTATATAAACTTAAATAATATCACATCAAGTACGCTTTGATTGTATTTTTAATATTTAATGTCAGAGCATTAGGTTTGTATCTTCCAGTTGTATTTGTATTGTACTGTATAGTATAGTACTGATAACTATAATACATTGAAGAAAATACCAACAATTATACCAAGTTTATACGGTTTTTATCAACCCACATTATAATTTGTTGTTTCGGATAAACGTCTTGCATTCTGTAGTGGTCACCGCAAACAGTTTGTGCACATTATTTTCAATATAAATTTATTTATGGAATTAAACAAGTGATTTTTTCTTTATACAAATGATTTCAAAGTTCCGACAAGTGCTTTTAAATAACTTTTTAAAAAAGTTTATGGTTTTCCGTTTAATCTAATTATAAGTCCATTCAACTCTGCAAGCGATTCCGACTTCAACTGGAAAACAAATCAGTTCAAAATAGTTCGAAACTCAGGCAAAGCAACTGCAGTTTTCCATGTCAGTGTGCAGCACTTCATAAAAATGCATACGCTAATACTAATATTGATTTTTAGTTTCCAACTGAAAAAAAATCACTTCAGCCTTAAAGATTATACTTAAATTTCGATATGAAAGTTCCTCTGTAGTGGCGATATGGGGAAGAACTTTCTAGGTCATTTCGGATAATATTGACCATGATAGCCATCGATCGAACTAACCTGTCTTTCTTCACTCCCACCTATCCAAGCTAATCTGATGCCACATTCAGTGTTATGAAACCCTTTTTTACTACGAATTAGTATCAACAAACGTTTAAATACAGAGAAGAGTCGTTCCCTTAACTGCGTACACTATTTCAAGAAAGCTTTTTCATGGACTATCCGGTGATTACCGTACATAGTGAAGAGTTAGCCTCGAAAATAAACCGAAGTGCTAGTTAATTAAATTATAATTGTGAAAGTGGAACACAAATATAGCCAAACTCAAAGGCAGTGCAGAACTTTATCGAAATCAAATGGCTTACTTTGCAATTAATTTGAAGCTACTGAAAATAGCTTTAGGGCACCTCTTGAGTGCACTAAAGGTAACTTATGGATGGTAATTGGGAAATTATATTAACATTACTATATTACTGTCAAGTTAAAAGTAATTTTTGTAACCCTTCGGTGTATGAAGACTGATTGGGTTGAATGTACATCAGGCAAAACTATGACTATTTTTTTTGTGCGATGTGGCCAAAGCATCGGGGACAACCCTTTGATGTGTTAGTGTCGTACCACACTTGTCCTGCTTCATCGCAATTTGTTGGAGAGAGGGCGTGCAGGGGTGTATAGGGAAATCCGCACGGAACTTACCTATTTATCGTCGCATCGGCACGCATACATTCAAAGCAAGGTTTATTTGGGTTCCGAAAATGCTTTAATGTAACCACTACACACGCTACATTGCGTGTTCTACACAAAATCCGACTTCATCGCGCGGAAGCACGACAAGTGTGGGATGGCACTTAGCATGGTTTTGCCTGGAAGGGAATTAGGGTAAGAGAAGTGAAAAACTTGAATGTCTTGTTTTGCATTGCTGCGAGCTAAACAACAGCCCAGAGACGGAGTGGATTATTTTAATTTCTTAATAACAGCTTATGGGGCGACCTGCTCTGGAACCCGGGACCCATGGCATGGTGGTCATGCCGCTCAACGAATTGATCCAACTCCGTCATCTTAAAATTTAACAAACCTATTGATCTAGCTTACAAGCTTGCGGTGTTGCAATATCTGCAGTTTGATGGTATTATTAAAAGTGGAGTCAACGTGAATAAATTGCTTAGTTCCTGCTGATAAGAAGAGTTAAATCAATTGTTGGACGGAGTTGGATCAATTCGTTAAGCCGCACGACCACCATGCCATGGGTTCCGGGTTCGAGACCAGGTCTCCCCGTGAGCTTTTATTAAGAAATTAAAATAATCCACTCCGTCTCTGGGCTGTTGTGCTCGCAGCAATGCAAGAACAAGACTTTCAAGTTTCCTCACTTCCCTTACCCTATTTCCCTTCCGCCAAAAAACCATGCTAACGCATTAAAGGGTTGTCCCCTAGGATCTGGCCACATCGGATAAAAAAAGATCCTCGCTAACTTGCTAAAGTACGAAACGCTCTTTATTGTAAATGATATGGATTGATATCCAATGAAACTCATTTGAAGCCGTACAAAAACTTCAGTTCTTGGCCCAAGCTTTTGGGTTTTATTATTTATTTATATATATTTAATCAAGCCATTCAGATTATTATTATTAATAAAGGCGACCTAAGGAATTGTTCCAATTGACGTAGCATCTGTCTTTTAAGTGCAGTTTCCATTAGATAATTCTAGTGCGAATCAAGCAAATAATCGAACACACACACTTAATGACGAACAGGTAGGTTTTCGTGGCCACATCAACACACTCTGAATTATCATCGAGCAGTTCGTCGAATGGAGGTCCCCTTTACTCTTATACTAGTGATATGGGTAGCCTTATGTAGATAAGGTATCCCAGACAAAATTATCAGGATCTTAATGATAGGTCCTATTCAACGGAAATCTGTTGGCGCTCTTCCAAGTGCTGAACGGAGTAAGACAAGGATGCATACTGACACCTCTGCATTACTTGATCATAATTAATGACAGCATAATAATGTGCAGTGCCCTAGGTGACAACACATCGCGAAGTAATAGATTAAAGCTTTTATATACCTTATGCATATGGGCTATGCCGACAATGTATGTCTATTATCAAACAAATAGAGTCATGTATCCCAACTGTTCGAAGCCGTGAGTAGAAAACGTCACAGAGCAGAATTTACGATCAATGCTGCTAAAAATAAACTTATGAGTTTGGACTCCAGGAAACAACATCAAATATATCTTAAACAGCAGCAAATACAACAAGTGGATTAATTTTGTTATCTCGTGAGCGTAGTAACAGCAGATGGCATCAACAAGACCCAAATTGCATTTTATAATCTTTTTAAGATATGGAGCAATAACAACATCTACAGATGCACAAAACTCCGAAATTGCGAATCGAACGCACACTCTTTTTTTGTTGTGGGGCTGTTCAACTTTGAAAGTGACCTGTCAAATAACAACCTTGTTAACCGATGTCTTCGGCACACTATTAACATCCATTGCCTGGCGGTCGTTACCTACGGAGACCTACACCATATTACAGGGCAAGACGGAATAAACATCAATGTTCGAATCCGAAAATGGCAAATAATGGGGCACACACTGAAAAAAAAACCAAGTAACATCGCTCAACTCACTTTTAAACGGAACCCACACGGGGCCCAAGGAATACGCACAAAAATATAACGTATGCAAAATTATATAATGAAAACCTATCGTAACGTGCACGAGGTAGGCCACGAAATGGGAAATAGTGAACCGTGTAATGCGCATGCCCCAGATGGCCAGAAATCTAGAGAAGGAAATGTCAAACGTGGAAAGTCAAGGCCGACTCGATATGTGAGGTGGATATGTGAGGTGAAAATGTGTAACGGAAATATCTAGAACTAAGTGGCAGACGTTTCTAGAATTAAGCTAAGTAGTATAAATAGGCTTGAGTAGTAGCCTGGCTAGTTTTGACAAATAACTAACTATCCTCAAATCCTCAGTTCACCAGCAAGTGGCACCCAAAAACGTCGCAAAATAACGTAGACAACTTTTGCACCGAAGAAGCGAAAGCTCTCTTCGGGTGTTACCTCTTCGCCCTTATGGGCAAAATAAATCATTTTATTCCTCAGTACGGCATAAGAAGAGAATAGGCCTCAACTCCATCCCTTATGAGCAATTCCCCCATTTCGTCCTCTTGCAAGAGACGCATCTAAGCCCCAGACACAGATTAGTTTTTGAGAATTTCTCAACAGTCCGAACTGATAAATCGGAAACAACCTTAGGTACAGCTGTCCTAATAAAAAACCGCCTAAAATTAAAAGAAGTTAAGATCATAGTCTTAACAATATGAAATGCACGGCTGTAAAAGTCTTTCTTACTTCACAGGAATCTCCCACTGTTTCCCTATTTGGTGTGGCGCTCGGCCGCACAAGTACGACGGAATCTTAAAATTATAAACAATCTCTCCAAAAAATACACCTACACGGTAATTGGAGGAGACTTTAACGCCAGACACCCTATGTGGAATGACACACGAGAAAACAATTTCTAACTGGCTGGCAAACAACTCGGACAACCACGATTTCATAGTGGTCTCTCCAAACACCCCAACCTTCCTTCGCTCAGACTCCATCATCGATTTCTATTTAGTCACTTCAAATTTTATAAACCTCTTACCGTAAATCAGCAACTACAGTTGCGCTACTCACCATGCTTTTTCAGACCATCTAGTGGTGGAACTGACAATCAATCGGAATTCTCCGGTTAATATATTGACTATAAGTCTTCCCACCATTAATACCCTGAAAAACGTTGATTGGACTGAGTTCCAAAATAGACTGATGGCTCTTTACCAACACAATCTTCCACCCAACAACAGGAATCTCCAAAACAAATTGAAACCCACATAGAGCGTTTCAATCACTGCCTTCAGGAAAGCATCAACCACTTCTCCACAACGATTCCTGCAAACAGCCACAAATATAAGAACCTTCCATCTGGCCTTCAAGACCTGTACAAATACAGGCAAAAACTGCGGAAAATACTCATCATCCTAGGACTCTCAATACCCAAAATTCAGCATATCAGTCCGTGCTGTCCCAAGTCAAGTGTTTATCAACCATTATTGATGAACAAACGAAACTGCATTGTGATGAACAATTCAGGAAAAGGCTTTAAAAAGTCAAACCAAACTTGAGAATATTAACAAAGTCTGCTGTAGGAAGCCCAAATTTCCCAAAACAATATCAAACAACGAAGAAATTCTCATTCTCCCACAAGAAACGTGCGATGCCTTCGCGACATATTTCCGAAAGGAACGTTGAAAGACAACTCAAGTCTGAGCGAACCAGCCTTCTGCAATGAAGTGAATAATTGTATAAACACCTTCTTGGATAATATGGAATCCATACCTCAAACATTCTTCAGTGTGGATAATCCAGCAATTCATCCAGAAGAGCAATCCATTTTCACAAACCCTCTTCAACTTTTCATTCTCACAAAAACCATTAACAGCAAAAAAATCGAGTGACCTTGACCAAATCTCAAACGCTGTCTTGAAAAAGCTCCCATCAGTAGCTCACGACTTTCTCTCGTCGATTTTCAGCAACTGTATAAACAATTGTTACTTTCCAAAAAATTGGAAAACCTCCCGTATTTTCACCATCCCAAAGAAAACTTCATCCAAGGACATCAAGGAATTCAGACCTATTTCCCTTATCTCTTATGTGGGGAAACTCTTTGAGAAAGTCATCCAGCAACAGATCACAAACTCCGGCGAAGAGAATAATATTCGGCAGGAATCTCAGTTCGGCTTCAAGCCACAACACTCAACATTACACCCACTGCTGAAATTTCATACTGACGCTACTAGTGCTCTAAACAAAAATGAATGCACAGTCAAATTCTTTCTCGATGTTGAAAAAGCATTCGACTCTGTTTGGACCAATGGTCTAATTTTCAAACTAAACCAATTCGGTTTCCCACCGCACTTCAACAAACTAATCCACGGTTTCCTGACGGAAAAAAACTTCTACTTGAGCTAGATATCCAAAAATCAGCACTTAAACCGATAGAGGCAGGTGTCCCACTAAGATCAATCATAGGCCCCATACTCTTCAATATGTTCACGTCTGATCAACCTGCAAATGAAATTTGCACAACACTTCTGTACGCAGATGACTCCTTAACATATGCCCAATCACGCTGCCCGATTTTGGCCGTAAATAAGGTCAACCTCCACCTCGAAAAGCTCCAAACTTACTATAAAAAGTAGAGAATCAAAATAAATGTCTCAAAATCTGAACTTATCTGCATTCGAAGACCATCAACCGGGGGAAACCGGCAAGTTTCGAAATCCAGGCAAATCAAAGCCGCCTGCAATGGCAGAATTATTGCCCCGACCCAGAAAGCAAAATATCTAGAAAAGAACTTCAATGAACTCCTAAGATTCAATGCTCATGCCAAAGCTGTTATTACCAAAGCAAATTTCGCCAACAGCCTGCTCAGCCCAATCATCAATGTCAGAAATAGACTCTCAACCAAAACCAAACTTTTGCTGTACAAGTAACTTATAAGACCCATCATTACGTACTGTTTCCCTATTTGGCACACCATCTCCCCAACCTACATGCAACGCCTCGGTAATCTCGAAAGGAAAATTCTCCGTGCATGCACAGGACTCTACAGAAAGGAGCCTCACAAATACTACTCCAATAGCGAGCTTTATGAAGCATTGTCCTTCTTTGACATTACTCCTATCAAGGAATACCTAGTCCACCTAGCTACAAAACAAATGGAAAAGATTCCATTTCATCCCAATTCCCTCATACCGGAAGATTTCAGATATCTCTCACCCCTGCTTATCACGAAGCCCGTAAACGCAGACATTTATTTCCACAACGGAAGAGTAACCTTTTACGATACGAAAGGAATTCACTACCGAGGGTAGTCCACAATCTAAAGCTCACTATTAATTAGGACCCCACTGACCCTAAGCATCCTCCAAATTCCCAAATCCCTCCCAAATCCTATTCCTACACCCTCTCTTAAATACTAACTCTACAAGAGAAAGACAAACCTGCGGCTGATGTAGCGCAACAGCCGTATCGAAGGAAGACAACGCAACGAGAAGTTCAACAAGGAGACAAACATCAAAGAAGGACGACAACAAATCGAACTGAAGGCCGAAGATAAGCCTCTACGTGAAAAGAAACCATCCCGAATCGGAAAAGATTACAAATTGACAGTGTTGTAAAAGCGCGCGGTCTACACTTGACTTGACCTGGTTAGTTTTAGTCGTAATTTATACTGCGAAGTGCTTATATGTGATACTGCGAAGAGTTAGTTTGTATTGTATTGTGAAGAGAACGTGTAAAGGAAATTGTTAAACGAACTAATTAAGTAAAGTGAATAAAATTGTAAACATTTGTGATTGAAAATAAGTCTCTTAATTAATCCGTCGAGCCCGAAGAGCCCCATTACGTTACACTATCAATCAGCCTTTTCGCACCTTTTCCGTGCCATAAGTTTATCCCTCTCCGACAATTTGAAGTTATTGGGATAGGTTTCGCTGGGCTCTTTCATATCTGAAACTCCTGGCGATAACGACGAAAGGTGTGCATCATATTATTTACCTGCGCTAAAACCACTTATTATGTAATTAATGATGTTTACTGTGGGCGCTTGGTGAAAATGTTACATCAATATTTTAATTGAATTAAATCACTTGGTAAGTTTCGCAATAATTTTATTTTTCTCTAAAAAACCTGACGTGTTTCGACCTTTAAGATAATCTTCAGAAGACTAATCTATCTAACTGATTGAAATTATGTTTGGAATGCAATTTTTATAGCAAGAACTAAGCGACAAATTAAAACAAGGCTCAAGGAGAATTTGCAATCAAAACAACCAAATATCAGACAATCAAAGCCAACATAAAGTAAACAAAATAATTTCAAATTGTTGCAGAACTTGGCCAGATAAATAAATATGAAACTAAAGAAATAAGAGCAGCAAGAAGTAAATGATCTTTCTTAGCTAACGATCAATTAGATTTTAAAAATATAAGCCTGCTTCTCCGCCCGTCTCTATTTATCTAAGGTTTTAACATTAAGGTAGTAATGAAAGATTGCAGGACAGTTAACTGTTTTTTCAATAAGTTAGAAAATCCTCTGAAGATGACCTAGAAGGTCGAAACGTGTCAGCTTCTTTACAAATAAAATATAGTCATTGTGAAACTTCGCAAGTGTTTTTATTCAATTTAAACATTAAAGAAAATCATGATATAATTTATTCCGAAGATTTATACCTCGCCAAGGAAAATCTAGAGTTGTCTATTATGACAATGCGATAAATTCGTTGAATGTAATGGGAAACATGGCAAGTAATCTCACATTGACTTGAGAGTTAAATGTTAAACGAACCGCTTGGTGAATAGGATTCGGAGGCATTGTTAAGCTTCTTAATAAGAGGTATACAGATAGCTGCGCTGGATGAAGACTAGTTATGGATTCGCAGACGTAGCAAATATTGTTAACGAAAGGTCTGTTAGGAGAAGATCCCCGTAAACTATTCCATTCTTATCTTAATGAAGAGAAAGAAATTTATCTGGGAATGATTTACACGTCCAATGGAAATAACGACTTCGAGCGCTAAGCCATTTTCAAAGACGCTTCCATAACGAGTATATAAAGCATCTTTGCTACGGTTTTTATGGTGAAAACCTATAAACAAACCTTGGGTTATGGTTGTTTAACAGGATTCTTCATTATTACAGTTTTCTTAGAAAATGGGGACGGGAAAGTTCACTTTAGCCTAATTCATATATCAAATGGAACAAGATTTAATCCACTTTAAACCTTTAACGTCAAAACTACAGTCTTTAAAAACGTATCAAATACAAGAAACTATGGAAAAACGTCGGGAAATGCCTTTCCGATTACTTTTGGGGTGATCTTTCGAATAACACCAAGAAAAATTCATAAAAATTAAACCTTACCCCTGTTTTTGGCCATTTAATTTGAAAAGAGAACGATTTTTGAGGTAAATTTTTTTTTGTAACATGAGTTTTGACTGGGAAAAATTATATCTTTTGACAGAAAACTACGGGACAAGTGCATTCGAGAGTTGTACTGAAAAGTGATGTACTTATGGAATTATAATTTTTTATGTTTAAAACAAGAAGATTGCTGTGTAGCCTTGTCTAGGGTAGATAAATGTTCCCATTAAGTTTTGCATCGAGCATTATGCCCAAGTATTTCACCTCATTGTAGTATTCAATGATCGTACTTTGAACCATGTTCCAAATGGAGCAATCTGATAAACGGCACAGAAAGAGCCTTGGCAGGATTAATAGTGAGGTCGGCCTCATTAAATCAATGACAGTCAGTCTTCCCCGTAATAATTATTACAAGTTCTTTCGCGTGTACAAGTGCTTGGTGAACAAGTCCATTAGGCTGGTTTAACAATTCGTCTACTACCTAGTACTTGGGACGAGGGCAGCGGCGACAGTTCACCACCTTGTATCCTTATGCACACAGAGGTCTTACCAAGAATTGATATATTTCCTCGCTTCCATGCCCATCTTAGCTTTACCTACGATTTAAAGTAAACCGGCAAATTAGTGAACTAAGTCAGCTCGTAAAGTTGATCCAATGAAGTGCATCTGCAACAGATATTCCAGGGTGTCCCTTTGGGTTTTGGTGTGAGTGCACCCTACTTTTTATCCGACTTCCAAAAAACAAAGAGGTTCTAAGTTCGACGTGTATTTTTTTTTATATCTGACCGGGCATAACTTCGTAACGCGTGGACCGATTTGGATGGTTCTTTTTTTGTTGTACAGCGTATGATCTCCCATGATAGTAGGAGAAAAAAACGTGGTCTAGGGTAGGGGCAAGAGGAGGGGTAGTATAATTTCGTAACGCGTGGACCGATTTCAATGATTCTTTTACTGTTAGGTAGAGTATGTTTCCTGATTGATACCACGAGAAAAAAATTGTTGGTGGGATTGGGGTGGGGGTAGGGGGTTTAACCTAACATTTTAACGCGTGGACTAATTTAGATGGTTCTGGTTTTGTTGCGCAGAATAGAAGACACTAAAAAACAAACAAACCAAGCAACTACGACATAAGTATTTAATTGTCCTTCCTTATGACCCCGTGAACTGAAACGTTCAGGTAGTTTTATATATTGTCTTCAATTGTGGTTGGAAATTTTTTTTGTTTCTTTAATTTGTAGCGACTTCAAAATGTAATAGATAAAATATTAAAAATTATTTGATGCTTTTTAGAGCCTTTTGTGAAGTCGGTTCAACTTTTTTTAAAAAAAAAACTATTTTATTCCGATGCCTTTGTAATTCAAGTTTTTTTATTTGTTTTAGGTTCAACATTTTTGAAAATAAACGTGTTAAAAAAATATCTAGAATAAAAAATATAAATACAAAAATGAATAAAACATTTTTGAACCCTTTACATAAAAAACCCTTCGGCCGATGACCTGCTTAAATAAGAAGAAACATTTTCTAAAGTTTTAATTTTGATTTTGACTCCCAAAAGGGGTTTCGAATATAAAATTTCTAAACATCAGTTCATGTACAGTCTGCGGAATATGAAATCCTACTTCATACCTACATATGTGATCTACCCACAAATTCAGGTTCAGGTAACAAAACCCTGATTTTTTCATAATATTATTTTTATTCAAAATAAAATCTTACAATATAAGAACACGTAGCAAATTCAATACTCAGTTAAAAAAAATTCAATATAAAGTTAAATAAAAAAGATTCAATAAAAAAAATTATAAATTCAAAATGAAACTTCATCTATTTCCCGCTAGATGGCAAGTCAAAATGATTGTTAGTTCATAATGATGTTTTTTTTGTACGATGTCGCCAAACTCTAGGGGACAACCCTTTGATGCGTTAACATGGCTTTGTCCGGAAAGAAATTTAGGGTAAGACAAGTGAGGAAAATAGAAGCTCTTGTTTTTGCATTGCTGCGAGTTTGCCAACAGCCTAGAGACAGAGTGGTTTTTTTAATTCAATTTTAAGAAGCCACTGGGAGACCTAGTCTAGAACCCGGGAACCATGGCATGATGGTCGTGCCGCTTAACTAATTGGTTCAACTCCGAAGAAAATTAGACTTCTATAACAGCTTAAAATTATACTCTGAGAGGGAATAATTAGATTAACTCTGATAAGTGAGATTTTGGTTGAAATTCCTATCAAACTCTGACTGGGTGAAAAGAACTGTTCAACCCTGAAATAGGGATGGTTGCCTTTCATGTTGTTTGCCGCCCTTTTATAGCGAAACTTCGTTGTCTTTCTTCTTCTTCTTTTAAAGAGTATGTGTGGCATCCCTCTTACACTAATTCGCATAAGGTGAGTCGAAATTACAAATGTCAAAATGTCAATGTTGTGACGGAAAATTTATATTTCATTTGGGTAAGTTTTTGTTATTTATTTAATTATTTGATTAAATTGTATACGTTATTAAGATTTATCGATATTGGTGAAAGCGGAGAATTGCTATCTGGGAATACGATTATAATCAGGTCAACATTTTGTGTATATTACCAAAGTTCTAATTCTTTGTGATTTTGCTTTGATTTTTAGGAGGAGAATTTGTTGGAGAACAACCCTTTCAATACAGGGGAATCAGGAGAGGAGCAAAATATAGGTGGTATTAGTATCTATTTTAGAATAGTTTTTTTAATTTCATTTTAATAATAATAATAATAATACTTTATTTAATATAGCACAATTGAGTACAAATCTCGTGATTATGTGCAAACTCCAATTACTTATTAATTATAGAACAAAAACTAAGCTTAAGAATAAGGTACAAATTCAAAATTCTTTATACACGTTTAGAAAATAAAATAAAATAAAATATGAAATAAAAATATGGAACAAAAGAAAAGTAAAGAATAGGAAAGCATATTATTAATACCTTTAGCAATATAAGCAAAGATTAAAGTTAAGAAATTTATTGTAAAAGAGAAAAATAAGAAAGACTCGAAAAGAGGTATCTGTATGTCAATTGCTACATCTTAGCAAAGTAGTTAAAAGAAGCCTCCTTAAAGCCGCCAGCGGATCGCAGCATGCGTATCTCAAGAGGTAAACTATTCCAGATTTTTATACCATGGACGAAAAAACATGCAGTACTAAAGTGAGTATTGTGGCGAGGAATCAAAAGTTGGCTAGTACGTCTCGAGGCTAAAGGAATTATGCAGTTAGACAGATAAACTGGACTCCGATAATTAACGACTTTAAACATCATTAATGATATTCTAAACAATAAATAGTTATTTAATATGCATCCAAGAATAGTTGCAGCGAATTCCGAAACATGGTCAAAACGTCTCAGGCCATACACATACCTAGCACAAGAATTGTATGCTACATTAAGTTTAGAACGACAAATAGTATTTAGATTGCAAAATATCACATCAGCATATGTAATAATAGGTAGTAGTAAGGATTTAACAAGCTGCATTCGAACATCACGAGGTGTATAAGTAGAATGTATCCAAAGATTCCTCAACCCACCGTAGACCTTATTCACCACGGAATCAATATATTTGTTCCAACTAAGATTTCTGTCAAAAAGCGAAGCAGTCTCCGAGCAGTCTCCGAATAGGCAATAGGCAATCCACTCAAGATCAGTAAGTTGCTTGTGAATAATCAATAATATTTTTATATAAAATTATTGCTTGCGTTTTTTTAGGATTTAGCAGTAATTTGTTCTTAATGGCCCAGTGAGAAACCAAAGATAAATCGGAATTGAACTTGGTGACGGCAGGACCAAAGTTGTCCAATTGCATTGGCAGAAGCATTTGAACGTCATCAGCATAAAGCTGAACGGAACAATACTCAGGGATATTGACTAGATCATTTATATATAAACTGAATAGTAGAGGGCCCAAGATCGAGCCTTGCGGTACTCCAGAAAAAAGTTGCATACTGACAGAAAATTCGTCACCCACTTTTACCACCTGATTACGATCAGTAAGGTATGAATATATATACTTGACCGTTGAACTGCAAAAGTTAAATTGGTGCTTCAGCTTATCACATAAATTTATAAAATCTACGCTATCAAATGCCTTAGTGAAATCAAGGAGGCAAAGCAACGTTGGTCTTCTAACTTCTATATTTTTCCTAATTACTTCGACCAAATGCAAGAGGGAAGTAGCAGTAGTATGTCCTGAACGAAACCCGGATTGCTCATCAGCCAGAAGGTGTTCAGTGCTAATATAATCATTTAATTGGTTTAATAGCAGCCTTTCAATGACCTTGGACAAAACAGGGAGTACACTGATCGGTCTATAATCACAAGGATTGCAAGCTTTGGGTATTTTTTTGACAGGTATCACTTTGGCAATTTTCCAGTCAGCAGGAAACACGCTTTTAGTAATTGAGGTATTAATAATGAAACAAAGCGCGGAAATAATTTCAGGGAGAATTATTTTAATGAATTTTAAGTCAATATTATCCATCCCGATAGAGTTCGATTTCAAGGACTTAAGTGCCATGGCAATTTCAGAGATACTGACATTAGAGAATGAGAAATTTCCATCGTAATCATCTATCAGGGAATTGGGGAGGACATTACTTGAAGATTTAGGTAACGTTACTTTAGAGAAGTAGTCATTTAATTCATCTGCTGAAATTTGACAGCTCCTTTCAGCTTGATCGAAAAAATTCAGATTCTTAATATTTTTCCAGAGTTTACGCGACGGAAGTTTAGCGTCTAATTTATGCTCACAAAATTCTTTTTTGGCATTCCGCATTTCACATGTTACCTTATTACGCAAATATTTTAAATTATTTTTAAGTTCCGCACATCTATATTTTTTCCAACGATAATAAGCATAATTTCGTTCAACCATTAGTGATTCTATATATGAGGTCATCCAAGGTGATTTAAATCGCGGTCTAACAGTTTTCAAAGGAACGTATTTATCGTACAAATATGAAATCATGCGATTAAAGTACGTAACTTGTTCATTAACATCACATAAATAGTAAATATGGTTCCAAGGGAGTAATTTAGTTTCTTCAAGAAGTTCAGTAATTTTTAAAGTTTTAAGACATCGGAAAGATATCTTATTGAAATGCCTGGTTTGTTCGCAAATAGGAATAGAAAATGCTGCAAGAATAGCTTGGTGGTCACTTATTCCTGGGAGTGGCAATTGAGTCGTACCGGTAACCAAATCCATACGATCGGTTATTATGTAATCCAAAAGTGATTTTCCTTTATCATGAACACGAGTAGCCTCATTATTAACTATATCCATTCCCATATTATCAAGATATGTGATGAAGTTTTTCCTCGCATTGGTATTAACTAACAGATTGATGTTAAAATCACCACATATGATATTTATAGGATAAACACAACACAATTACATCAATGAGTCATGCAAAGGTTCCAAACTATAAACTCTAGGAGGTTTATATACACAACCGTTTAAATTTTAGAATTTCCACGGTTTAATTCCAAAAAAGGATATTCCACACTCCAGGCAGGTGCAAGAACTCAACATCTTCTTAGCTATTATATGCAGTTTAGGGGATAAACGGCGGTCACAGACAAGTGAGGGTGGCAATCGATTAAGTACATAAAAGGTATTACAGTCGCCGACAACGCTGAATCTGCGTTGGCACAGCATTGATATAGCACTGGAACTACTAGTACGGGCTGACAGAAGGCTAAACGCGGGTTTCCAATATTGGGCCCAACTTGTTTATCAAGCATAACGCCATACAGTGCCTCTGTTTTTTTATTTACGGTGAAGTAATCACATTTATATATTAATATATCACATATTATTTTTTATTTGCGTTATGGAAGCTGAAATAAAGAAAACTGAATAAAATATAAATTAAATAAATAACGCCAATGAATGAATTGCATTTTCACTTTAAAAATATTATTGAATAACTTAAAATTTGATTCTTTTAAGAAATTAAAAAAAATTTAAACAAGACGGGCTATGCTGCTACGCCAGTACTGCCGCATACGAATGCAATTTACTTGCATTTACTATCATTTCGGAGCTGGAGTTAGCAGGCGACAAAGGGGCTGACCATGGGCCCAGTACAGCTTTCCAGTAAAGGCGAAGCTGGCAACAGTACGAAACAAACAAACAGTGTAAATTAAACAAACAAAACAAAACAACAACTGAATTGTTTTCGCAGTTTTATATGGTATCTTCGATTGTGATTAGATTGTTGTTGTTTTTTTTAAATTGCACCGACTTCAAAATATCGTAATAGATAAAAAATTAAATATTTTAAATAGCGCTAAATTCTTCAAATTAATCTACAAAAATATTTTATTTTTCATTCTTTAGAGTCTTCAGATATACAACTCGAAAAATGCTGCTCGTACAAACAAAGCCGTTTCCGCAGTTGCGAAGGCAGTGCACTCCATAGAAAGGAAACCGAGTTATCCAAATCCGGCAATTTGTTACGAAGTTAGTGATGACAACCCTTACATACCTACAGCTAAGATACAAAATTCTTACCATGGCACTAGTACGCCGACGAACACTACTTCAGAATCGAAGCACGCATTATAAAGTAAGGGGGTTGCTCCCTCTTCTTTCTGTAGTCACCTCAGCTGCAACATATTGTATCATTTACTCCTTTACATCGTTTTAGCCTTAAGAAGATAGGGTCCGCCTTTCATCCCACCCTTACCGTAAGACACAATTTTTATCATGCTGCAAAGAGGTACTCTATTCAGCAATAAGCAAATCATCCAACATGATACGAAGTTAAGCTCAATTCTCCCCCCTAACTTCACCATCCAATTTTTTTTATACTACCAATGGGGAAACAGATTCTATACATCAAAACAGAATCAATTAAATCCGACAGCACGCTAAAAATTCCTCACCCCTCCTAAAGTGCCAATTCCTTTTAATAGTAGTAATGAAAAGTAATTCTCTATACAACAAAAAAAGAATCATCCAGATCGGCCTACGTGTCACAAAGTTGGTTCTGCCACGTCAGTTCTGTCGGCTCAAAAAACATTTTTTTTTTTTTTGCATATTTTCGAAGGTTAATGACTTCCGAATATATTCCCAAAGCCGACTAACGGAATTCGCAAAATGGGTTTAGTCATAGCACAGTTTAGGAAGTGCGGTTCGAGCAAATTTATAGTTTGTTTAAATTGATTCCAAGACTTTAAACGCGGTTTTCTTGAAACCATGTTCTTTATGGCGGCTCACACGATATCTCAATACAGAATGACGCGATTATCTCAATTTTTTCCACTTTCTTGCCACGCTTGAAAGTGAAATTTTTTGAACTAACATGCTATCTAAGTCAACTTTAAGATTTTGTGACAAATTTGAAATTTAAATAATTTCCTTTTCAAACGATCCGCATTCTCATAAACTTTAAAACCCTGTTGCCAATCCTGAGAACCATGAAGGGGAGGGTGGGAGAGGGAAATTTTAGATAGATAAAATTTTTTTTTTAAAGGTCAATGTGTAAATTTTTTATCTTTATTAGTTGCTGAGATAAAAATTCTTCATTGAAAAACGACGCTGAAAACTGATGTGTCGCCTTAAGATGAGACCATATTCTGTACATCTAAAGCAGAATCATTTAAATCGATACGAAATTATGTCCGGTCATCTATAAAAAAATTTAAAAAAATACCCGTCGAACTTATAACCTCTTGTTTTTGAAAAGTCGGTTAAAACAGCAAAATTTCTCTAAATTAGTTTGCGGAAGAGAAATTCAAAGAGTCAGACATCAACATGATCTAAATTTTTTAATAATGTATGTTATTAATTTTTTCTTAATACATATATGTAATTAATATAATTGTTACTCTAGCCTATATGTGAAATTGGGAAGTTCTTGGTGTAGTGTTCAACAGCCTTCGGTTTTCTGTAAACATTAAAAAAGGCGTTAAAATATATTTCCAGGTTATCTGTACAATATTCTTCTCCTAATTATCCGAATACTAAATTTGCCTTGATAAGACTGCATACGGCTGAGTGATATTAGGGAATAATTAAACCAAATATTTAATATTTAAGCACAATTAAATTGGATTCTGAAACAGCTGGTAACATACTTCATACTAATTTGCGCACATAGCAGTAAGATGTTGAATTAAAATCCATTAAAGAGTCTAAGCTATTTATCTAATCTTAAGTCAACAAAATTTGGTATTTATAATATCTATTGAAGCGTAAACCCTAACACTGAGTCATACTCAAATTACAATCATAGTTTCTTGCCATAAAAAAAGGACAATTCATTTCTTAATTGATTGTCTTAGCTAAGGAACGATCCACCTGACGATAATTATTAAATTCACTTTCGGCAAGGACTTATCATTTGCTATTTCCTTTGACGCTAAAAGTGTCCCATAACTACTAGAAAATGGCACCTTAAATCACTCTCACTCTGTTATTGATTCAGATAAATTTCATTAAAGTGAACAAAGGACCGGGGAACTTTTATCATCTTGGCCATTAATCGGAAATAGGTTGTGACCGTACGTGCCTGTCTGTGGCAGTCAGCCCCGGAGTGGATTCGGGTGAAAAAACGAAACTTATCATTAGATGACACCAAAGATCCTTCGGTATGAGCCATAAAATTCAGGCACCAAACAGGAAATCTTCTTCATTTCAGTAATCACCATTTGACCCGCTGAAAGTATGGTACCAATAACAACAACAGCAACGGTGAAAGAAGAAACATCAGCAGTACCGCGAACTGCAGGGAAGTGGTAGCACCGTAGTGGACCAGGAGCACCAAGAACTGGGAAAAACAAACGATACAGAAAAGCAATATCGTCCGTTGTCTGCTTCGTCTAGTCAGGAACCTATTAAAATCCAATTCACCAGATTGAAATGGATTTTGCCGCGCTACCAGAGTCGTCAGTGTTCGATTTCAATCACCCGCCAGCACAAGAACTCACACATACACAAATCGGACGGAATAGGTCTGCTAGGATGTAAATTCCCTTTCGTAACTACAAACGTGCAGTGGACCAAAGGGAGATAATTCACGCACCCCTGAAATTTTAAATATTTTCCCGCAAATAGGATTAAGGTCTTAGCGAACGCCATGCATATTGTCTGCAAATTCAAATTCTGAGCTTCAGAGATTCATTCCCCCAAGGGTCTCATGCATTCTGGCCGATAGGGGATGCATTTCGAATTCCCTTTGCCTGCTAATGACACTTTGTGCCCCGGCTATTAAAGGACTTAATAACGTCGACTTAATTAGGTTTTTAGCCCGGAATGGGATACTCTTTTAAAGCACGTATGGCGGGAGATGTAGTTGTGATCTCATAATAACATATTGCAAGCACGAACGAAAAATTAAAATGCTTCCTTTATGATCCCTTTTAACTTTTATAAATTTCATTAAGGTAGTTACTTTTTGAAAGAAATACTTTCCAACAGAGCTGAAGGTAAATATGCGAAGAGAAAAATATTTGAAAATATAGAGCACTTATATTGAAATAAAATCAACCATAGTTAGTTTGATGACGTTGGCAAGTTTAGTTTGATTAAATAAAAATTTTGTCTACTTCAAAATATTTTCAGGTAAAATATTTATTTGTTCAGAATTTAGTGTACAATCGATTGGAGTTCTTAAATTGAAATTGCCTTGATGAATGCTGTTTATTTCTAAGGAACAGGGGGGATAGTAAATTCTGGATAGTGGTCACATTAAAGTATAATATATGTATATAGTTCTCTTCAGACATATTAGCCTATTTTGCCTATTTACATGCATCGGTTCATCGCTCGCATTGCTGCTCTTTATAGGGACTGCTTGTTGAGGAGTAAACGATTTGTATGGGAAGGGGGAGGGGGCAATCTTAACCGTTTGGGAGTTAAAGCCTATTTCATAAATTTGCAATTTTCAAGATATGTAAATCAATATTTTTTTTATCTTCTTATCTTTTATCAACGCAGCCACATCAAACAAACGCCAAAATAACTACTACCCCAATGACTTTTCCAAAATTCTCAACTATGTTGATCTAACTCTTATCATTGCAGGTACAGTCAGTGTAAAAGCGCAAACTGTTTCACGATTACCTAAAATTCAGCATTTTCCCAAATTTTCTCGGAAATGCTTTTATTTATATTTAATCGTCCATCTTATTATATTTCCAAAAAGTTACTACATCTGAAGGTGGATAAAGGATTAGAAAAACCGCTCCCTTTTCAAGCCCTGTAATTATTTAATTGCACTGTAGTTAGGAAATTCGTTAAATAAATAAAATTGGTAAGAGAAAGAGTCGAAAATATTTGTTTCGGGTACGCAGATATCTAATTTTAAATACTGTTGAAAAAAGTTATAAATAGGTAAGTGAAACTAATTTTTTTTCGTTATTAGGTTATGTTAGACAGTGTGCACACATAAGTATTCTGGCGTTCTGCTACTAATCTCTCTAGTTCCCCCTTCTGAGGCATAGGGCATCTATTATACCGACTCGCCACCTGGTCCGGTTCTGCGCCAATGCCTTCAACTGTGACCACGATTTGTTGCTCTACTTATCTTCCCTCTCTATGGATCTTCTCCATACGTTGCGCGGTCTTCCACTTCGGCGTCTTCCTTGGATTCCGTGGGAATTCCAATCTAGAGTCTGCTGTGCGATGTTATTTGGCTCTTTTCTTATCGTGTGGCCTATCAACTGCCACTTCCGTCTGCGAATACTAATGCCTATCCTGCCTTGGCCTGTAAGACTGTGGAGTTCTTCGTTGGTAAGTACCTCCGGCCAATGAATGTTAAGGATGCGCAGGAGACACCGGTTGACAAAGGCTTGTAGCTTAGATGTTATTTGAGGAGTCACTTTCCTTGTTGAACTGCCGTAGAACAGAACAGATTTTACGTTCGTCTCGAAGATCCAGAGTTTTCTGCGTCTGGAGATGTTGTCATTGCGTCCGTCCTCACCAAGAGTACTAAATGCAACTCGAGCCTTACATCAACTTCAGCACCGTCGTCTTCTATAACTGTGCTTCCGAGATAGCAAAATGTATCCACTTGTTCTATTTGCTGTTCTTCCAGATAAATTTCATGTTGGTTTAGCAACATTAATCTTAAGCCCTGCTCTTCGACCTTCTCTGGTCAGCGCGTAGGACATTTGGGCTACATGAATTTGTTTGTTGGATAGGATACATAGATCGTCGACATAGTGCAGGCGGCTTAAAGTTTACATCTAATCGCTCGCGATGGTTGGTCGTCTAGGGCGCTGCACAATACGTCATTAATGACGATCAGGAAAACCAAAGATGACAGTATGCATCCTTGTCTCACTCCATTCACTTTATTACACTAGAAAGGGCTCTGACAGTTTTCCCTGTTCTAGAATTTGACATTGGGGTCCTGAGTAGGACTACTTTACGATCGTCAAAACTTTTTCTGGAATGCCTCTCCCTACGTAAAGTTGCCCAAATACAATCGCGATCAACGCTGTTAAACGCCTTCTCAAAATTGACGAAAATTATTTTATTTAGTATTAGTATTATGTTATAGCTTGTAATTTTTGTATGATTATGTTGTAGCTTGCATTAAGCTTAAATAAATAAATAAACGGGACTTCCATTGGGCGGATTGCTCGATAATAATTCGGAGGTTGTTGATGTGATCACTGTATGAGAAACCCCCACGAAAGCCTGCCTGTTCATTGCTAAGAGTGCGCTCGATTATATTCTTGATTCATATTAAGATGGTTTTAGCCCGTCAATTGCTGCAACTCTTCACAATTACGCCAGTTTTAAATTCACTGGGATAGGTACCGGTTTCCCAATATTTCTGGATTACGAAGAAAAGAATGTCAGCGGCATTAATGGGATCTGCCTTAAGTAGTCCCACTGGTATTCCGTCAATCTCTGGGGCCTTACCGAGGTCCATCGAATTAATTGCGTCAGCCAACTGCAATCGCGTCGGAGTTTTGGTGTTAATGTTGGCTGCTAGGATTATGGCAATCTTGCAAAGTTCTACGCTGTCACCGCTGCAGGCCGCTTCTTCTGCCTGCTCTGCTGACATGTTGATATACTTACGCTTGTCACGTATTACACTTCTTTGGGCCCCTTTCTGTAAAGATTGGTAGGTAGTTCTGAAATGTTGTTTAACTGCAACGTCGGTAGCAGAATTGATGCGATCTTTAATATGCATCCGTTCTTGTATTTTGTACCATGTGGCGTCACTGATCCATTGCGTTTTCCGATTTTAAATCGTTCGAAGTGTTCTGTACCACAGCTCACAAAAACATTAACATTCCTTCGCCCTTTCCCATTTTCGATCGATGGAGTCGTCGGTGTTATGACGCAGTGCATCAGCTTTTTGGCGCAATACGGTGGTATATGCGCTGCGCATTTTCAGTGTTTTAAGCCTCTGGATATTAGATATTGTGTTACGTGGGCGTACTGCTGCCGTATATAAGCGACACTTAGCCGTTAAAATATGGTCATCGCTGCCAATATCAGCGCCGTGCTAAGAAGGAGACACCTTCTCCAACTTTTCGAAACAGATAGATGGTCAATCTGATTATCAGTTCTGCCATCTGGGGAAACCCAGAATTTTAACTGGAATTTTTTATGTTTTAATAAGGAGCCACCGATGAGTTGCCTCCGAGTCCAGACTTTATATGTATCAGGCCCATGTTGTTAGAATCCATCTCAGCGTTGAGATCCCCCATAACTATTTTGATATCACCTTTAGGAGCCTTATCAAAGGTGTCGCCAAGGAACTGGTAAAAGGCCTCCTTAGTTTTAATATCCACTTGTTCGGTGAGCGCATAGCATTGAATTATTCAGATGTGAAGTGCTCTGGTCCGGACTATGGCGGTGATAATTCATTCGGATATAGGTGACCAATCCAGTTGTGATTATCGGGGAAGCTTGGTTAGCAACAAGCCTACACCTGACATGCGTGGTGTATACAATTCGTCCTGACCTGACTGTATCAGTACGGTTTCATATGTGGGTGATGTAATCTCTCCACTTCCTCTCCATCTCGTTTCGCTTAATCCCAAGATATTTATTTTACAATAGGTCATTTCCCGCTCTACCTCCATGATCTTTGCATATCCGTACTCGTCCCACAGAATTCTCACGTTCCATAGCCCGACCGTAGTCCGTTGTTTATAACCAAAGGTCGTCATCATAGAATCAGTCCGAGGTATCTGAGGTGGACTAGTCGTTTCGAGTATATAGTTTTTTAGCGGGTTAGAAGCCTACCTATCCTATCCCCGAAGTAGTGCTGCTCCTTAAGGCGGCCTAGGAGTTATCATATAAAACTATTCTAAAATCCACTTTGAATCCACTATAACCAATTCTGTCAAAATATTTCGGCCGAATTGCGCACTTAGATAAAATTAATTCATGTGCAATACAAACCCATTGAAAAATCAATTTATCAAATACTCACAGATACATTATTACTGTAGATAATACAAATAAAATTTCTAACACTATTTCATCGGATTAGAAATAAAAAAGTTTGAAATTTTAATATGTACATGTTTTACTTAATACTGAAAAGCCAAACTAGTAACATCAATTATTAAAAATAAAAATTTATCCTTAAAATATTTTATTGGTTCTAATTTTAAATAAATAAAATGTTTCTAAGATTTTCAGTATAAGCACGAAGATAACGTTATACATTACGTTATATTGGTGACCCAGATGCTCCGTCAATTTCATTAGTGACCCCAGACGCTCCGTCACTTGCACTAGTGACTCCAGACTCTCCATCGCTTACATTAGTGACACCAAATGCTACGTAACTTACATTAGTGACCCCATAAAAACCAAAAACAGAAACCCGACGTTCCGTCATCTACACTAGTGATACCGTCAATCGTCAAACGACGTCAACCATCAACATATGAATCATAAAGTATTCCCCTACTATATGGTTGGCACTAAGATTCTACATTTATTTAAATTCATAAGGTATTCCCCTACCCAAGGTAAGATACTTTATTGAATTTAAATACAAACAATTAGCTACAATCAACAAATTTTCGTAAGAAATGCCCCCACCCAGGGCAAGGCTACCTTCATACTAAAATAAGCAACAATCAACAAACAACAATCAATAACAACAGTACCAGTTAAGAAGGACAACATCAACATAAGAAAAACAAAATATCAAGAAATACAACAAAAAGTAATTACGATGGTACGTTCCTTCTTATCTAATTATAAATAAGTAAAATTGTACAACAATAAAAATTATATATGTACGTTAACAACATTCCATTCCACTTATCAATTTTATCTCTAAATAAATATGGTCATTTCCGTTTTAAAAGAATTATTATATTTTTGTTAACAATAGCCACAATTCCTCTAACGATGTTGCTTTTCTGAAAAACACAAGGTCGTGGTTTCTTGATTACCGTGAAATTTTGTAACGTTAAAATCAGTGCATTTTTCGAATATGTCAACTTGAAGAAAGGTTGATAACTATCCATCGACTATGGAATTCGGAGAGATTTCCAGCAATGATTCTAATATTATTTTAAACCTATTTGCTGAATCTTTTAAGGGTGTATTTGAATCATCTGATTTCAATCCGGATAGTAGAAACTTTTCGCACGTAAATAGTCGGTTTTACCCATGGCACCAGTTCCATCTATCGCGGAGGAGATCTTCGAACTATTAATTCAATCCCAATTATCCGAAGTGTGTAGAGGCTTAATCTCTACTCGGCAGCATGGTTTTCTTCAATGTAGGTCCACGGTTTCAAACTTGGTTGAGTTTGTTTCTTGCACTGTGGGCAGATTCATGGATGGTTGCCAAACTGACTGTATTTACACTGATTTTAGTAAGGCCTTTGATAAGCTGTCTCACTCTATCATTGCTTTTAAATTGGCTAAGTTGGGTTTCCCGCCCTCGCTTATTGTTTGGATTAAGCTATTTATGTAATAGCTTTTATAGAGTATGTTTTCGTAGCGCACTCTCTGATGATTTTGTGGCTCATTCTGGCCTTCCCCAGGGCAGTCATCTGGGTCCATTGTTATTCATCTTATATATTGATGATATTTCGTATTTGCTTCAAATATGTAAAATTCTTATATATGCTGACGATATTAACATTTTTCTTCCAATCAAATCTAATGCTGATTGTGAGATTTTGCAATCAGAGTTGCACATTTTCTATGAGTGGTGCTGCAACAACAATCTTAAGCTGAACCTTGATAAATGTCAGGTTATGTCCTTCTCGAGGTCTCGCAGCTTCCGCAATTTTCAGTACATGTTTGAGGGTACTGGTATAAAACGGGTGGAAGGGGTGAGGTGTATCTTGATCTTAAACTGAACTTCATCTCCCATATTAATAACGTCGTTTCTAGGGCAAACTCTATGCTGGGATTTGTTCTTCGTTGAACCAAGAAATTTCCAAGCCCTCATCTAAGACTACATCTTTATACGTCCCTGGTTAGACCAATGCTTGAATATGCTAGTCAGGTTTAGTCTCCGTTTTACGGATCTCACATTAATCGTATCGAGTCCGTACAGCGCAGATTTGTGTGATCGGCCCTTCATTCTTTGCCTTGGAATGACCCTCTTATTCTACCACCTTATGAGGAGCGCTTAGGGTTAAACAACTTGTTACACTCGAGAAGCGCCGTTGGGTTGCTAATTTGATATTTTTGCATCAGCTTCTGCAGGGAAAGCTAGACAGTGTTGAACTAGCTTCCAAAGTATTGCCTAGAGAACTGTCCTATTCCCTACGCAATCGACCACCTTTACAGATTGCTTTTTCGCGCACTAATTACGGCATGTTCAAGCCTACTAACCGCATGTATAAGTCTGCTAATGATATTGGAGACGTTTTTGATACTAATGTAGGCAAAGTAACACTTAAAAGAAGCATCTACAATTTGTAATTCATTCTTTTGCTCGCACTGGTTTTTGTTTTAATTTCTCTTTTTTGTTTGTTTTGCATTTTGATCCCTCTGTATTTGAATGGAAACACTACTATTTTTATTATAAATCGCATGTGAAGGTCGTGAATATGTTTCCTCTTTTTGACTTGACTCTTGCCAAGGATTTGCTGTAACGATCTCTGTTGTCTATGTACCTCTGATTGTTCTATGTGGGCGTGTTTTAGTGTTTTAATTACTAATGGTTTTTTTGCATGTTGGTGTGGGAGCCTCATTCGCCTCAATATATTGTTACATTCTGGCGAATAGGTCAATTTATTCTAGGCTTCTGCCTAAGAAGTGTGCCTTCTGAGTTAGAAGGATTAATTATATTATTTATCTATTATAATTGTATTTTTCTTTCTAAGTGAATTTAAATTTAATAATGAGTAGTGAAGATGAATCAAATACAACCCGGCACAACTTAGTGTCTCACTACCACATCAACCACATCAATCACACTACCAAGTTTTTGGACTCCACATCCAGAAGCTTGGTTTAGCCAAGGAGAGCCACAATTTACCTCGAAAAAAAACAGTAGAGTGCCTTACCGGTTGAGGTTATTACGAATGTTTTAGACTTTTTCGGAATCGGAACAGAAAAAATTAGAGCTATTGCTATCTACCACTGATATTGGCGTTCGACGTCCTTCCGAGTTCTATAGATCAATGAAAATTTTAGTCGGCAACTCATCAACTTTTACTAAAAACTTAATACTTCAGCATCGTAAACATCCCGGTAGATTCCTTAATTTGGTGTTTTGTACTGAACCATGCAGTGCTTTGATCACGCCCTCCTCGGTTCCTTTACTTCCCGAGACGACTCAACATCCTGCTCTTCAGATTGCTGTTGCCTTCGATTCAATGTCTGCAGCATGTCCGAATCACAGCAGCAACAGTTTTAATCTTAAAATTAAATAGTTTTTTATTGAACTATAATCGGTAGTCTTCCCTGCCTGAATAGTTCATTAAAACATCTTAAAATATAAAAAAATACATTTGGGAAGCTGCTCTGTTCGTCAAGGAGCGATGTGGATTTTTATCTCTAATTTTTTTTGCGAGATCTATTTATTTCAGAGACTCAAGTCTTATATAACAATTTTATAGACAAAATGAGGTGCACTGTACGCGACGAGCCTAAGTAGTTTTAGAGGTTTGCTAAATCCAAGTGTTCCACTTATAACTACCTTACATTATTGATGCTAGGTTATAGCGAGAGTAGTGAATACTGCATCCTTATTTAGCAATTTAGTTATGGCTACCATCCTTGATAACAACTTTAAGGATTTTAGTTACCTGACGATTTTTCCTTCTTCTTCATTGGATGACGACACAGTCGGAAAACATTAATGGTTTGGTTAACACTTTCCCGTGCGGTCTTGATAGTGTTTCTCCCTTCTGAAGAGCTTATCTTGATCCTGTTCTTTGTTATATATTTACTTTATCAATTTCTTGTCGTGTCTTTCCAAAATCTTGGTGATCACCCTAATTATTCCTCTTCTAAAAAAAGCCCAGCGTTTTGATATTTCCAACTGTAGACTGCTAGCTTATGTTGCTTTACTAAAGTTTTTGAGACACTAGTTTGCAATGCACTTCTATTTTATTGCAAACCGTTTCTTGGTACTTTCAAGTGCGGCTTTATGAATGAAATGTGCACCACGACAAAAATTTCTGGAATTCTCTAATTTCTGCTTATCTGATCGAATCTGGTAAACAAATGAATTGTATCTGCACTGGTTTAGGTAAATCATTTAACCGCATTATTCACCATACTTTGATTCAAAAGTTTGCCGCCCTCGGTTTCCATCATTTTTTGTTGACTGTGTTGGCTCATACTTATTATGTCGAACCCAACGTAAGTTTTTCCGGGGCTCCTATTCAAGTATATTAACAATACTTCTGGTGTGCCTCAAGAAAGCCATCTCGACCCGATTTTATTTATTATCTACATCACTAATGTATCTGTGTTCTTAAGATATTTTAAAATTCTCTGTTATGCTAACGATGTCAGAATTTTTCGCGTTGCTTCATCTGTGAAAATTGAAATTTTATATTCTGACTTAGACGCC
Source organism: Leptarthrus brevirostris (assembly GCA_964036015.1). NCBI lineage: Eukaryota > Metazoa > Arthropoda > Insecta > Diptera > Asilidae > Leptarthrus > Leptarthrus brevirostris. The sequence goes on from OZ038371.1 coordinate 46,283,947, forward strand.
TTTAACAATTGGTGCTCTATAACTGTATTCCCCTTAATATTATTAAGAGTATTTCTATGTCATTTACTAGTATAAAGAACTCTCTGGACTTCAGCTATATCATGCATGGTAGCTTAATAAGACCAAGGACTTGGGAATCTACCTCAACAGGCGTTTTACCTTCGACGACCACATTGACGAGATGGTTATTAAGGCAATTATGACCTTTATTAAACGGTGGGCTAAAGAATTCGGTGGCTCTCATATCATGCGGCTCTTTTATTGTAGCTTTGTTAGGCCAATTTTGGAGTGCGCTATCTGTGTTTAGTCGCCATATAATCGCGGCCGGTTTGAGGCAGTCCAGCACCGCTGTGTACGTTTTGTACTTCGCGTGCTTCTTTGGAGACGGAGTTGGATCAATTCATTAAGCCGCACGACCACCAAGGCATGGGTCCCGGGTTCGAGACCAGGTCTCCCCGTGAGTTTTTATTAACAAATTAAAATAATCCACTCCGTCTCTGGGCTGTTGTCTAGCTCACAGCAATGCAGAAACAAGACTTTCAAGTTTCCTCAATTCCCTTACCCTAATTCCCGTCCGAACAAAACCATGCTAACGCATCAAAGGGTTGTTCCCTAGGATTTGGCTACATCGTATAAAACAAAACCATTTTATTTTACCTCCTTACTTAGATACGCTTAAACTCATCAAGCTTGAATATCTTGAATCTAGACGAAATAACTACAAAACTGTTTTCGCTTTTGATTGTGTGGCGGCATTCGGCAAACCTTTCTAAAGTTTGCAATATTTCAGCTATACAAAACACCCCTGCTCATTTTTCCAGTTTTTAAGTCACAGCTAACTGATAGCCTATTTTCTGGGTATAAAAGGACTGACAAATTATCATCAGTTCAGTTCTACATTTGGCGTTAAGCTACTAGATCATCCTGACCTATTTAATAAATATTAATTTAAAAAGCTCTGTCCATTGGAATGTTAAATAATAAAGTTATATTCGATTGCTTCAGATCAAACCAGTGTTATTAAATTAGTTTCAACATTTATATATCGTGACATAAGATAACACGATTTTATAATTCACCATGGAGCACGGCCAATAACAAGATAGACGAGGACTCCAACCTCAACCAAATATTCGACGCAACATCAATTAACATTGGTCATAACCTCTATTCAAGTGAATTGTGCTCAAGTTATCAAGAATTGCACGGCTTAGCGTAATAGCTATAGGAAGTACACACTACAATTACAATCCAGCAACCCCCTACAATGCAAGGCAATATTGGCTCCCCGGTCCTGTTGTCTTCTTCTAATATATCCATTCCGAGTGGCTCCTTGAGACATCGAGCCTATCACGTCGATGTCCTGTTATTTGAATTTTCACTGTGACAATATTGATTTATATCTATCGAAGAATTTTGTAAAGTCTAAAATTTCATGAATTTTGATGATAGTATTAATAATTTTATAATTAAGAAATCAGCATCTGATGAATCGAATAGGAAAGAATTAACTACTAATCAGGTAACCCAAAAATATGCAGTTTTTTGTAACAGACATTTTATACACCACATTGGGAAGGAGGAGCCAAAGAGTGAGGTAAATTCCCAGCAGGTACTTTGATCAGGACTTACAAGGAAAGGCTGTTAGAATTAGTAGAGCTTAGTAGTGGGAAAGTCAGGCGAAGTGTAAAAAGCATTAATTGCTTCCAAGTTGACTCCTTGGAGGAGTTAATCTCACCGCGCATTAATTTACTTCAAATTCGTGTTTTACAATTTTCTTTCGCCATAACAATTATTTTCTGAGCTTTTGTGTTCATTCCTGTATTGTGACGTGAGGAGGTATTACTGCAGTGTTGTTACCTCAAATCTTAAAAATGTAATTCCAAGTACTGAAGCAATCTTAAAACCTCGAAGAAGACTTCCATTAAAGTTCCTGGGCATGTAAGATTCTTAGCTTCCAGGTAATGTAGGGGCAACTTAAAGCTCGTCATACGTCCTCATGTGGATATGAAATAGTTAAATAGGAATAAACAGTCTAATGAAGCGAAATTGATCGTTACTCGATATGGATGGCTTCTCGCATGCGTAGCAGAATGGGTTCATTTCCTGCTGGGGCGCTACAGAAAATATGTATGTACTTATAATCTTTGAAAACTGCATTTGGTTTTCCATCATTGGAAAGGCTTAAGTTTGCTATACATAAGTTATTTTTTTTTTATTTTGAATGTTCAAGAACAATATCGGACGTACCTTAAAAATTTGGAACCTACCAGTTTTAGTTTTAATAAATGAAATTAAACGCTTTTTTTGCAACAGTTACAAAAATATTCAAATAAATTGATTAAACAACTTTTATTAATAGCTGGTAAAGTATGTTATCCAAAAATCACTAATTGGTATTTCGTTCCAATTAAAACTATTTCACAGTGTATCCAAATAACGCGAAAACTCTGCTGGAAAGTACAGACTGCAAATCATATTTTTCTATCAACGGAGTTATTCTATACATCCCGCAGGCATGACGTGAAACTTTTCACTAGAAAACCCGACCAACTGCATTGAATAATTGTTTTATTGGTAAATGAAAATTTATCGAAAAATCTAGCAAAACCAGACCTCCATGTTTTGTAATCTATGCAGAGATAAAAACTATAGAAACCGAAAGTCAGTAAAATAATAAAATACTTACGTGTGAATACATATATGTATATGTATGTACTTCAAAATAAAAATATCGCGTAAATTCATACATCCATTTAAATGTTATATTTTGTGTAGAGATTTATTGTTCTGTGCAGTCTATGCTCTACAACGAAAATAGCGTACCCTGCAGTTCAATTTTTGTTATATTTCCGTCTCAATATTGATAGCCTTGCGGCATTGGGGAATAATTAAAAAATACACTCGAGCATGGAACAAGACAAACAGACTGAATAAACTGCTAAAAAAAGGAAAAGGCCAAACTTTATAAAACACGAGAGAACAAAAATTGAAATTTATGGAGAGAAAAAAAAAATTACTACTTCTGCAGTGAATGGTTTCCATTGTTTTCCTGAGTGGATTTCACTACCTAAAAAACTGCCATAGTATCCAGATCTAAAGTAAAATAGAACTTTTCTTTTTATTTGTTGCATTATTCATGCATTTGTGATTTGGCCCTAATCATTCATCCTAGTTTGGCTTAAATTTAAATAGATAACCATTATGTCTGATTATTTGATACTACAGTATTAATTTTTATTAAATAATGAGATTACAATTTCTTACTTTTGCTGAATTATATAATTATATTGGCGGTTTTTCAAATACCATAAAAATCACAGTGTTTTTATTTATCTCTTTTTACCTGAATTTGTTTTCCCTATAAAATGCTTAAATTAAATTAACTTTTGAGATTCAACAAACAATCTCCGCTATAATTACTCATTTGCAACAGATGGTTTGACTTTGAGTAAACTATTTATCTTTTACCATAAGCAGGTTATTAAGCATGACAAGATACGCTTCCAGCCATATGCTGATACAGCACGGATGTTGAAACTTTTATAAAACAAGCAAAAACACTCTGCCTTTCTCGAGTTCCATTACCCTTTGAAAGAATCGCAATGAATCCTCATGTCCGCCGAAAAATTGCACATTACAATGCATGGAGGACGATCGGACTATATAGTGCTTGAGCAAATATTTAAATTTTTCTCATATTGTAATTGTACTTTTTTATACCATCAAGTTAGTGGAGGAAAAAGGACAGCCAAAATTTGTCAGAAAACAATTTGAAGTGGGACCATGGAAATACGCAGACCTCAGCCCAAGTTTCATTCCAGAACTTTAACGTCCTTAATAGTTAAACTATAAGGCATTGCTCGTAGCTTTCTGCGCTTTTCTTGCTTGTGAATCCTTATGAGATTACTTTGGTGTCTGTCTGTTTGACTGCCGATTTTGTTAAAACTATTACCAAAATACGCGGAAAAATTTCCCAAACAAAAAATCACAATATTTTGTCGTTTGCACAGGTTACCCCACATTGAAAACCATAAATTTCTTCTACATATGTATTAAAGTACGCTTTTGGTAATTGGAATCTCGTGGAAATTTTAATGAGAGCTTTCAGTTCAATGAGGTGTGTTAATGGCAACAGCTGCAAGTTTACATAACATAGCAATGCTTTTATCAACATTTATAAGTATAGAATATAAATTTTTTAATTTAATAAAAACAACTTTAAAACTGTACACTAACGTTCTGCACGATCCCAGAGCTGTATTAACCCTGAAGCAACAAAGGACTGCCTCCGGACCCCCTCAGAAATGAGGCCTCAACATAGGGACTCTTAAAATTTTCGGAAAATTCCAGTCTATAATTTTAACTTAAACCTACTCTTTCAAAATTGCGCTTCTGATTTATCTGTAATTTTGTACAAAGCTTTTACGAGTATATAATTTAAATTGAAAGTAATTAAAGGTATTTAGTTTTTGAGAAACAAAAAAATAGTTTTAAAAACAAAGTTGAACCGACTTCACAAAAATGGCTATGGAAAATTAAGCATATAAAATAACTACAGTACCACAATTGAAAATAATACATAATACTACCTGAACGTTTCAGCTCACGAGATCATAAGAAAGGACGATTAAATATTTTTGTTGTAGTTGTTTTTGTGAGTGTGATATTGACAGTACTCTAAAGTTATTTTATTACTTTATATTTTCGTATCTTAACCTAGGAGCACTGACTCGGCCTTGGTTTAATAAGCCTCTTAAACCTTTAAAAATCCTAAACATAAGTTTTGGAGAAGGTTTTATCTCTCAGAGTGCAGAAGATTATCTTTTTTTTCAGAGTGGTTGTTACACTTTTGAGCCCGACCACACCTATCGTGACTATGTTATTGAAGTTGAGCGGTTCACGCTATTCCCCATGCATGTTGTTCTACTTAGAAAACATTACCAAAATTAGCAGTATGAACAAAGTTGACCAGACATAATTAGAAATCAGACTAACAATTTCGTTAGAACAATGGCCGTGCAAATAGCGATAGAAGAGTGAATCACGCCCTAGAAGAGTGAAAGATAACATACTTCCGCCGATGCTGCAGAGATTCAATGTCCTCAGAAATAGTGAAAAAATGTTTTATATTCCTTCTTTTAACTTCATCTAAAGCGGACAATGTGGGATGTCCAGCCTCTGCCCAAATATGACAACCATATTCCAGTCTAGGTCATCTCCGTAGAAAACCCAAACATTTTATTGCATTTTAGGGACTGCAAATGTATGACCAGTTCAGTTTAGACAACTTTTTGGTTTAGAACAGATTTTGGGTTTCATCTGGAGAGCTAGTTTCTCATAAACTGTTTTTTATATATTTATTTTGGGGCGTAGATTCTAAAAATTACAATCATTTTTTTTCTTAAGAATTTTTTTCGAGATATTCTCAAAAAAGCGGTTATTCTACACTTTTTGCAGTTATTTTCGCATATCTCTATAAATTTGAAAAGTTTTTAAAGTTAAGAAAAAGAGCAATGAGAAAATTTAGTGAATTTTAAAAAAATGCCGGAAAATCACTTTTTTTAACTTTGGTCGCCTGTAACTCCATCAGATCTTCTCCGATCCGTATAAACAGCATACCGTTGATAAGAGAACAAAATTACCTTTCGGATATATGCAAATTTAAAAAAAATATTATAGATAAAAGTCTATGAGAAACCAGCTCTTTTTTTGGTGTAAACTAGTGGCACTAATATCGAATTCTATCATAAAAATAATACCGATCAGTTATTTAATATCGTAATTACAACTTAATTCTTAATTGTACTGTAAAAGGTAGGGGTAGATCCCGCAACATAAGTCTATGTTTGACTCCCCCCCTCCTCCGATTGGCTGACACGGTATAGTAATTTTTTTTTACCAATTTTCTGTGAATTTTTTCCTATACCAGTCTTTCCATGTCTTGTCGGTTTAATTAGGGATTAGATTATAACGATCATTATAAATAGCAAAAAGTGCGATTGAGGCTTAGGGGGCAATTATACCCATTTCCCCACCCCCCTTAAAACCACCCCACCATGTTGTTCCATAACTTGCTCCCAAATGTTACAAACCTTAAGGAATCTATAAACTTATATCGTTTCTTACACTTTTATATAAAGCGGCAATATTGGCTTCACCCCGGGCATTTTTTTGTCTTCATCATATGAGCTACTTAGAAGACAAATCGATTAACTCTATTTTTTATTTTTTCTTACTGTAACACTTATATTGTCAAATTCTTTTTAAAAACAAAACCAGGAACTCAGTATATCGTATCTTAAATTGTCAAAAGACAAATCGATTAACTCTATTTTTTATTTTTTCTTACTGTAACACTTATATTGTCAAATTCTTTTTAAAAACAAAACCAGGAACTCAGTATATCGTATCTTAAATTGTGGAGTGGCCGATTTATCTAACTACTACTTTTAATTTCCAAAAAATAATTTCACAATAAAAGGATTTATATTCTGACGGTAAGAAAAATTGAAAACGGAGTTAATCGATTTGGCTTCTGAGTGGCTCATATTAAAAATAGTTATTATCAAACTTTTACACAATTTGACGGATAGCTTGCTATAATAGTCCTTATTTGTCCGGTTACCAAGTGAATAGGTGAAGCATTCACCTTTTAATCTTGTTCAGGATGTGGATGAGGAGGATTGACCAGTATGTCCCGTATCCATTAAATATTTGCTTAAACCTGAATTGCCGCGTTGAAATTTAGCTGAAGATATGTGTTCTTTGTACCGTGTTTTTATTGTCCGTTTTGTCTTACCTATATAAATTGCTTGACAATCACTACAGCTAATCCTATATACACCACTTTTATCTATATTTTGTACTTTAGGTTTTAATTTGTTATTAACTATAAGTTTTCCTAGCGTCCTATTAGTAAAATATGCTGGTCTCACTTCATGCTTGATGAGTGTTTGTTTTAAATTATCTGAAATTCCTTTTATGTAAGGAACTTTTTGCCAATTATTTTCTTTTTTGTCCGTGACGATCGGATATACTGAACGTAAGGTCAAAGTCTGGTTCTTTGTTCTTAATAAATTATGAAAAAAGCTTTTTTTATATCCATTCTTGATTGCAATTTTAACAATTGTGTCTAGTTCACGTTTAAAATTCTTTTTATTTAAAGGTATTCTTAATAATCTATCTAACATTGAATGAAAACTTGACCTTTTAATACTAAGGGGATGTTGGGATGAGGAAGGTATAACTATATCTGTGGAGGTTGGTTTGCGATAAATGTCAAAGTCAAGTGAGTTGTTTATAATTCTAATATTCAAGTCTAAAAAATTCAGTGTATCACCTCCATATTCTATTGTAAATGTAATATTGTCGTCAATTTTATTTAAAGTACTATTCAAGAATAAATTAAGTTACCTTGGTGTCTGTCTGTTTGACTGCCGATTTTGTTAAAACTTTTACCAAAATACGCGGACAAATTTCCCAAACAAAAAATCACAATATTTTGTCGTTTGCACAGGTTACCCCACATTGAAAACCATAAATTTCTTCTACATATGTTTTAAAGTACGCTTTTGATAATTGGAATCGCGTGGAAATTTTAATCAGAGCTTAAAGTTCAATGAGGTGTTTTAATGGCAACAGCTGCAAGTTTACATAACATAGCAATGCTTTTATCAACATTTTTAAGTACAGAATATACATTTTTTAATTTAATAAAAACAACTTTAAAACTGTACACTAACGTTCTGCACGTATTCCAAGAGCTGTATTAACCCCGAAGCAACAAAGGACTGCCTCCGGACCCCCTCCGAAATGAGGCCCCAACATAGGGACTCTTAAAACACAAAACACATCATCAACATAACGAAACCAACATAAAATACTCTTAATTATATCATTGTCAACACTATTAAAAATTTTTCTTTCTATGTGGTGCATATAAAAATCGGCCATGAAGGGGGAGCATGATGAGCCCATAGCTAAGCCATCTTCTTGAATATAAAATTTGCCATCGAAATAGAAATAATTTTGGCCAAGACATATATTCGACAAATTGATTAATTGCAAAGCCATGTCTTTATTATCTACTTTACTTTTTATGGAATTATATAACAGATCTTTTAATTTTTTTATGGGTATAGAAGGGAAAAGATTGCAAACGTCAAAAGATACTAACTTGGCGTTAGCAGGAAGTTCAATGTCTTTAATTTTCGTAACCAAATCTATAGTATTTTTTATTGTGTATATACTTTTGAAATTTAATAATTGAGGTAAAATAGAACATAGTTTTTTTCCCAATTTTTGTGAGGGAGCATTAAATGCAGAACATACTGGTCTAATTGGGGTATTATTTTTGTGAAGCTTCATCAAGCCATAAAGAATTGGAATAGACGGATTACTATTTTTTAATAGAAATTTTTCCTTGTCATCAAATATTAATTTGCTTTTATTGATAGCTTCAATCACAATTTTATTAAATTTTTGTGTGGGATCATTTGTGACGTTCTTTTAAACGTGAACTAGACACAATTGTTAAAATTGCAATCAAGAATGGATATAAAAAAAGCTTTGTTTATAATTTATTAAGAACAAAGAACCAGACTTTGACCTTACGTTCAGTATATCCGATCGTCAAGGACAAAAAAGAAAATAATTGGCAAAAAGTTCCTTACATAAAAGGAATTTCAGATAATTTAAAACAAACACTCATCAAGCATGAAGTGAGACCAGCATATTTTACTAATAGGACGCTAGGAAAACTTATAGTTAATAACAAATTAAAACCTAAAGTACAAAATATAGATAAAAGTGGTGTATATAGGATTAGCTGTAGTGATTGTCAAGCAATTTATATAGGTAAGACAAAACGGACAATAAAAACACGGTACAAAGAACACATATCTTCAGCTAAATTTCAACGCGGCAATTCAGGTTTAAGCAAACACTTAATGGATACGGGACATTTTTTTTTTTTGCGGGAGAGGTGAAAATTTTCCAAAAGACACCAGACAGCCCGTGCCCTCCGGTAGTGTGAGATTCTTACTCACTAAAAACACCTCTCTGGGGATTAGCCGAAACAGACCACATAACCGGGTCCCTTTTCGTCCCCTCCCAGTCTCCCTTAGTGGGGGCAACTGAGTATCCAGTTATCCCACTGTCGCCACTAACCTCGGTTTCCTGGGTCACTGCTAGAATCCTAGCCTATCTGCATAAATCCATGATTTCCTACCGTCTCCAGTGTTCCTTCTTGGTCCATGCGTTAGTTACATCATTTACCCCTTCACTATCTACGACATTGAAGGGTTCCAGGCCGTAACGCTTTAGTCCTGAGCCAGGACAAGGAACCCCCTCCGGATTAACCGCAGCTAACCCTACGGAGGGCAGATCTGCATAAATCCATATTTTCCCACAGTTTCCAGTGTTCCTTTTTGGTCCATGCGTTAGTTACAACCTTCATCCCTTCTCTGCCTACGGCATTGAAGGGTTCCAGGCCGTAACGCTTTAGTCCTGAGCCAGGACAAGAAACCCCCTCCGGATTAACCGCAGCTAACCCTTTGGAAGGCAGATCTGCATCTTCTCCTGGTGTGCGTATCGCGGAGATAGCCAACTCGTTAGAGTCTCCCGTCTCTGCACCGCCGCACCTGAAGAACTGCTAGTTGTTGCTAGTTATGCCAATGGCACCCTTCTCCAGGACTGCTACAGCAGTTTCAGCCGGTGGAAGAGAGCCAGCCTCCATAGCCGCCACAGTTCCTTCGAAAGGTAATTCTCCCAAAACTGCTACTGTTGTGTTGTGGGTGCCGTGGGTATAGCCAACCTGTTAGGGTCTTCCATACAATCCACCTCCACTACCACAGAAGCGCCCGAGGAAAGACCCAATTACCCCTGGGTCCTGCAGAGGGGACGCAACACTGCAGACTCTCTTGGAGTTAGGGGGATTTTTTCAAGGGGTTATCTCCTCCCGCATTAGTTACTTGGCTACATTCTAGGATGCATTGCCCGGTTGCTACCACTTGGAGGTGTAACTTACACTTGAGAATATCCAGATGAGGATCACCGTATCCTAGAAGGCTTCAACTCGTCCGTCGATTCTCCAGCAACCGGATACGGGACATACTACGTCAATTAATAATTTAAAATTAGTTCATAACATTAGTGGAGGTAAAATATTGGACAAATACGAAAACCTAGAAATAAAGAGGGAAAAAGAAAAAGGTTCATTGTTGTTAAATGATCAAATTGATTTCATTTACAAGAGTCCACTTTTAGATATGATTTTGAATGATTAGAATTTAAAATTGCATGTATGTAGGATTAGATTTGGAATAATTGTAGTATGTAGGGTATAACTATCGCATGAGAGCTTAGTTTTGTTAGTAGCCTGATGATGACTTAAGAGGTCGAAACGCGTTGCTCATCCAAAATTCGAAAAATAAAATTTTTGTAGAAAAAGCAAGTGTTTTTCCATCACTTAAAGTATTTTTAGTGATTATGTTCGTGAAAACCGAAAAATTCTACTAAGTGCCGTCGAAAAACTCTGTTTGCTTTCTTAATGAAAAGCTTTAACTCCAGGGAACAGATTTTATTGGAGCAGTTTTGCACATTAACTTCATAGTCAAACAAGTGATAGTTGTTTTACATTACTGTTCTATTTATTTATAAATTATGCTTCTACCTTAATTGTTATGTTTATATTGGCTAATAATATAATAAAGTACATATAGGTTTATGATGTAATAAAGTTCATATTGGAAATAATTCTTACCAAATACCTAAATGCAGTGCAATAACTTATGAGTATCAAATAGCTTACGTTCGTTAATTGCTCGCGTGCCTTATTTTGATTAGGGATGGACGATCTCGACAGATCGATCTTTGAGACTTCGATCAGCCGATTTTCGCATTGATTTAACAGAGGATCGATTTATTTATGTCTACATATTTATGTATTAAATGTATGTAATAATCCTACAAATGTAAGATTTCATACCAAAAAAATCCTAAATAATAGATGTACATATGCGTTTGTGACCGCTATAACATTTTAGTATTATCTGTGTAATTCAGTGATCATGATTTTGTCATCAGTGGCTTGTTGTACTTTATTTCTCGGTTTCCAACGATAAGGAAAGAAGTCACTAAAAACAAATTAGAAATAATTGATTTCGGAATGTGCGATTTTCAGATTTCATACAAATAGTTTTTTTAGGATGTAAACAATTTAATAGAATTATAGCAATTATTGGGAGTACTAGTGGATATGTATACGGTTGAAAATGTAATGTTAAATCTTTGAATTTAAGTTAACAATTTAGATTGGAGAATTCACAGGATGGGCAATTACGTGTACGCAAGACCAGCCATTTTGCTCTTAAGCAAGGTGAAGACAGGGAGCAAGATTAAGTTGAACTGTCAACTTTTACTTGCAGTGATTTCCATCTAAAGCGTTTGTGAAAAATATTTTTTGAGTTTATGCACAAATTAGAAGTGAATCATTAATTTTGGTTGACTTAATAGGCAAAGCACATAATGAAAGAATATCAGATTTAAGTTAGCAACTAACTTCTTATAATTGTTTTTTGAGCATTGGGGACGTTTTTCGAAAATTTTACGACTAATAGATTAGGCTGAACAGACAGAGAATCGTTTGGTGTTTTCTTACGACATTTTTGAGTTAGCAAATGCGCAACAGAAAAGGTGCGCGTATCTTTTACTTTTGGCTTGTAAATTTTTAGTGGTGTTCCTTTAAAGGGGTATTTACATGATGAAAAGCAAAAAAAAATGATTTATTTATTTTTATATTTTTTGATAGTTTAATATGTCTAGAATATATTCCTTAAAGGATTTTGCGAAATTCAATTTACAAAATTTTTTACATAACTTTTAAGTATACCATCTGTGTTTATTTTGAGTATTAAATAACTGAGTGATGCACTTTCAAAGCGTTTTTCTTGAAATATCCTTTTCAAAGTTGGTGCAAATCATTTAGAAAAAACCACGGTTGTGCGTCTACACGTGTAAATCAATAATCTACATCGACGCGTAGAGTATGTGTAAATTAAGTAGAGTATGTATTATGTAGAGTATTGGTGTAGATTATAGAAATTGCGAATTACGACTGCGTAAACATGTTGATGTATTCAGCAGCGAGTCTTTGCAGAGAGATGGTGTTTCTACCGTAATTCTTTTTCTTGTCTCATTCAAAACAAAGATATTATGAAGCAAATAGCAGCCGATCCTAGTCTTAGAAAAATTAAACAAAGTGTCTCACTATTCTTATTTGATGATAAATTCATGAAGGAGGTTACGGACTCAATTAAGCTTCCCGATCCAGTATGTGAACTTGTCAATTTCTCCCAGAACTCTTCTGTTTCTATCGCAAATTCAGCATTATTGTGGCTAAACTTAGAATTACCAGAAAAATTCAAGGACAATTTAAAAAAACGAAAGGAAATGGCTTTAAATGTGTACTCTTTAGTGGCATATTACCTTCATTATTCACATGACAATGCGTTTCTGACTATTGAACAACAAGACATCATAAACGATTTTCTTTTCGACCATCTAGATACGAACGGTATTGAAGACTGGCATCATTTTCGGAAACAATCAGGGCCTGTTTTTCTAAAATTAGTAGAGAAAAATGTTGAAAAATCTATTGCATTTTGAAGCATGGCTGAATTTAACCATCCAGCTTTATCTAAATTAGCCATTAAACTTCTGCAAATTTCAGCTTAATCGGCTGAACTGAAGATGTCCTTTTCCAATTGGGCATACGTTTTCTCACCTACAAGGAATAGATTATCTTTTGAACATTCAAAAAAATTGTTACTTGTATACTTTACCCTAAGACTCACAGAATCAAATGTTACAAATAAATACTAATTAATAAAGTAAAAATTCTTCTTCTTCTTCTTCTTTATTCTTGATTTCAATCTCTCCGCTGTGGGTCCCTAATGAGACTGGAGCTTCGAGATTCCTGGCTCGACCCTGTTTGGGTATAACGCCATAAAGTTTTATTTTATTTTATAATATTTTGTTTGTTATTTTATGGTATTTTATGTTAATATTAATTTTTCCATTTTATTTGCGTTTCACTTGTTTTTAGGGGACGTAAATTATTTCTTTATTTGTTTTTTTTTTTTTTTGTATATTTCACTTTTTATTATTATACGTATTATTTAAATTATTAATTAATATCTTCCAATGTCACTCACTACTGACCACACGCACTTAGCAGCAAAGCCGCTCTAGCAAATTAAACATTTAATTAATTTGCAGAGCGACCCGTCTATAGCACTTGTGATCAGTCTGGAAGTCCATGATGGAACTGAAAGTAAAGAAAAATAGTTTTTAAAAAAAAAGTTGAACCGACTTCACAAAAAGCGCTAAAAAGCATAAAATAATTTTTAATTTTATATCTATTACGACATTTTGAAGTCGGTGCAAATCAAACAACTTCAACAAAAATATTTAATCGTCATTTCTTATGATCCCGTAAGCTGAAACGTTTAGGTAGTATTATGTATTATTTTCAATTGTGGTTCTGTAGTTGTTTTATTTGTTTAATTTGCACCGACTTCAAAATGTCGTAATAGATATAAAATTAAAAATTATTTTATGCTTTTTAGCGCTTTTTGTGAAGTCGGTTCAACTTTTTTTTTTGAAAACTATTTTATTTTTCACTTTTTAGTGTCTCCGACTCTATACAACGAAGAAAGGACCATCCAAATCGGTCCACGCGTTAAAAGTTAGTTTTAACCCCCTACCTCACCCCCATTCCACTAAACTTTTTTTCTCATGGCATCAATCAAGAAACATACTCTACCGAACAGAAAAGGAATCATCGAAATCGGTCCACGCGTTACGAAGTTACTACCCCTCCCCCTCTCCCACCTTCACCATAGGACCAAATTATTCTCCTATTAGCAATGGGGGATCACACTATATACAACAGCAAAAGAACCATCCAAATCGGTCCACGTGTTACAAAGTTAGGTTCCATCCTCCCCCTCCCCCTCCCCCACCCCAGCAACATTTGTTTTCTCGTAGAATCTAGGATCATATTCTACTCAATAGAAAAAGAATTATCCAAATCGGTCCACGCGTTACGAAGTTAGACTACCCCTCCCCCCCCACCCACACCTTTCACCATAGGACCAAAATATTTTCCTATTAGCAATGGGGGATCATACTCTATACAACAGAAAAAGAACCATCGAAATCGGACCACGCGTTACAAAGTTAGGTTCCACCCCCACCCCCACCCCACTCCGCCCCAAAATTTTTTTCTCCTGGTATCAACTACGGAACATACTCTATCGAACAGAAAAAGAATTATCCAAATCGGTCCACGCGTTACAAAGTTAGACTACCTCTCCCCCCTCCCCCCACCCTAGGCCAAAATTTTTTTCTCCTATTAGCAATGGGGGATCATACTCTGTACAACAAAAAAAGAACCATCCAAATCGGACCACGAGTTACAAAGTTGGGTTTCACCCCCACCCCCCACCCCCTTCCTACCAAAAATTTTTTTGACATGGTACCAATCGGGGAACATACTCTATCCAACAAAAAAAGAATCATCAAAATCGGTCGACGCGTTACGAAGTTATGCCCGGTCAGACATAAAAAAAAAAAAAAAAAAAAAAAAAAAAAAAAATAAAAAAAATAATACGCGTCGAACTTAGAACCTCTTTGTTTTTGGGAAGTCGGTTAATTATGGGCTATATAAACATTAATACCTTTTCATGAAATCTTGTAAAAAATCAAAATTATGTATTTACTTTACGTGTAGATGTAAAGTATCCCATGTAGAGTGCGTGTAGATTACACGTAAATTATCGTGTAGAGTACACGATGTAATCTACACGCGCAACACTGGAAAAAACTATAAGTCCAATTATCTTCTAGTTTTGAACATTCTATTTGAAATCGTTTCTTTTAGGCATTGAACTACTAATATGTAGTGTCTTTTGAAAAAAACCCAGATTTTTGTCGGGAGATTAAAATCGGAAATTTTAACCATTTTTTCACTTTTTAACCGACTTCCCAAAAACAGAGGTTCTAAGTTTGAGGCGTATTTTTTTGTTTTTTTTATGTCTGACCGGGCATAACTTCGTAACGCGTTAACCGATTTTGATGATTCTTTTTTTGTTGGGTAAAGTTTGTTCACCGATTGGTACCATGTAAAAAAAAATTTTGGTAGGGTGGGGGTGAAACCTAACTTTGTAACGCGTAGACCGATTTGGATGGTTCTTTCTTTGTTGTACAGAATATGATCCCCCATTGCTAATAGGAGAAAAAAAAACCTAACCTTGTAACGCGTGGTCCGATTTCGATGGTTCCTTTTCTTTTTTATAGAGTGTGATCCCCCATTGCTAATAGAAGAATAATTTGGTCCATGGTGGGGGGTTGGGTGTGGGGAGGAATAGTCTAACTTCGTAACGCGTGGACTGATTTGGATAATTCTTTTTTTTTTGTAGAGTATGCTCTCTGGTTGATATCACGAGAAATAAAATGTTGGAGGGGTTGGGGTGTGGGAAGGGGCGTGGAACCTAACTTTGTAACGGGTGGACCGATTTGGATGGTTATTTTGCTGTTGTATAGAGTGTAATCCCCCATTGATAATAGAAGAATAATTTGGTGGTATTGTGGTGGGGGGAGTAGTAAATTCGTAACGCGTGGACCGATTTCGATGATTCCTTTTCTGTGCGGTAGAGTATGTTCCTTTATTGATACCATGAGAAAATTTTTTTAGTGAAATGGAGGGTGGGTAGGGGGTTAAACCTAACTTTTTAATTTTTGGACCGATTTGGATGATTCTTTCTTCGTTGTATAGAGTAGAAGACATTAAAAAGTGAAAAATAAAATAACTTGAAAAAAAAAGTTGAACCGACTTCACAAAAAGCACTAAAATGCATAAAATAATTTTAAATTTTATATATTATTACGACATTTTGAAGTCGGTACAAATTAAACAAATAAAACAACTACAGTGCCACAATTGAAAATAATACATAATACTACCTGAATGTTTCCGCTCACGGGATTATAAGGAAGGACGATTAAACACTTTTGTTGTAGTTGTTTAGTTTGTTTGATTTGCACCGACTTCAAAATGTAATATATATAAATTTCAAAATTATTTTATGCTTTTTAGCGATTTTTGTAAAGTCGGTTCAACTTTTTTTTTAAAAGCTATTTTTTTTAATTGAGCGCCATTGTTACATAGTCGAAGTTTGTAAGTTTGTATTTCTTATTTCAAAATGTTGAAATAAATTGAATCGATCTATGGATATCGATCTACAAAATCGGAAAAAGTTGCAGATCGATTTTCTTAGTTCGATCTCCATCCCTAGATTTGATGCGGCGGTCAGTGGTTTGATTCATTGTTTGTTTACAATTTTCAGGCATGAAAATTGAACATAGTTTGTAATTTGTGGTAGGTAAGGAACTTACGTGATTCATGTTTATATTCACTTGGATCTTTGCCATATCCGACTATAAAACTGAAGAAGTGCACGTTCAGTTTGGCTAATCTGATTTCGAGAATAACTTGTTGTTTCAATGTCAAACGCTCTATGATAAAATCGCGGACTATATTGAACAGAAATATTAACAACAGCTGTCAGAATATAAATAAACTAAGCTACTGTTTATTCACTCGCTGATAGCAAGTAAGTAATCAGCGGGGGGAGCACTCTGAGTAGAATATCAGTTGTTAGAAAAACCACACATTACGTCGAACTATTTATTGATGAAAATAGAAACAACTATTATTATAATTTGTGTTACGGCCGTGAAGCGTCCGTCCTTGCGCGATGGTGATCCAAGAAGCACTCAACTTTTGTCACTACTTACGTTTCGTATCTTGACTACATGCAGCACAGCTCCCATGCAAAAACAGCTTGCTCAGTGTAATCTGAGTTGAACGATAATACAAGCGAGTAAGATTATCACGTGAACATATTTAAAGAATAAACTTAAAAATGTATGATTCAATTTCATATGAAGAAAGAAAGGAATTCTTTACATTAGACAAAGTTAATTTGACAAGAGGTGAATTGGGAACATGCCCGTGAAATATGAGATTACGTCACATATCTGCCTTGGATCAGAGATGCCAGACGGTATGGAGCAAAGGTCTCCGAGCCATAGCGCTGAAGTCGCCCTAAGTCGCCGCGCCATTATTTGACTTCGCCCAAAAATCGCCCTTTGATTTTATAATCAATCAAGTCTTGTTGTTTGTACAACTTTAATGTAATATTTATTACAGTAATCACAGCAACAGATACAAGTAACACAAATTTAAAATTGTGGAAGAGGCGTCGTGAAAAACAAAAAATACCCTTAATTAAGTAGGTATTTAATAATGGAAGTGACTATTTGCACTTACGTGTATTTACGTGTACTTATGGATTCGGAAAAGTTCCGCTTTTACGTACTTTTTGTACTTGTATGTACTACTTTACAAATATACTCCCTGGCGGGGGGGAGGGGGAGGGTAACCGCCCAATTTATTAAAGCAATTAAAACTTCTTTCTCCCAGAAACTCTAATAAATTTTTGACATACATAAGTACACGTAAATACACGTAAGTTTAAATAGTCACAACCTTTAATAATTCATCCAGTCGCTTCCAACTATTTATTACGCACATTTCAATATTTTAGGAATTAACAGGGACGACAGAAAAACAATTTTGATGTCGGCTGTATAAGAATCAGATGTCCACGACCTGACGACGGCATTGAGCATACCTTTATGTTTGAGCGAAAAAATTCTATTGTGATAAACGTCAGTTATCACTCGTTCGGAGTTCAGTAAAAAGTTATGCGCGCATTCTGATTCAGCCTTAGAACATAAAGCTAAACAGGAATGGCAGTAAGCCAGAAAAACGTCGGCATTTTCCTTTCTGTAGAGGTGAGGGTTTTCTATGTGTTTGAAGCCCATGACAGTAGTCAAATTTAAGATTTTTTGAAGCGGGGTTGATATATCTTTTGAATAATTAGAAATTGTATTAATTCAAAATTAACTAATATTTATATTTGAAATTTTATTATTAAATTACATTTAAAAATGTGCGCAAAGAAGATGAAATTGATTTTCTAATTATAATAAGATCTAACACAATTTAGAAAAACAATTGCAAAATGCTTTGAAATTTTCTATAATTTATGCATTTAAACTGTTCCACCTTCTCTTTTAGCCAAGTGAGCATTGTTATTGAATACAGACAGTGCTCACTTGTTTCCAGGGACCACCACGTGGAGGTTGAGATAGGTGATTTAGATAAATAAGTTAAAATATGATATTATAACTTATGTATCTTTTTTGGTCCCCAGTGGTTTGTCTTTTGTCAATTGCACTTAAAATTATTTATTGTAAGTACTTATGTAAATTATTTGCTTTTTTTGGAAATCTATATAATTATACTTAAAATATTTTTAGTTTTAAATCGAAAAATATGTTCTGACCCCTTCTGAAAAATTGTTCGCGAGCCGACAGTGACAATAAGGGCAAAGCTATATTTGGCTAGATTACAAATGTAAACAAAGTTCTATAGCCAGGAAAATAGTGAATATTTACTATTATTAGTCACTGTCGCTTACTATAATCGCAGTAATTTAAGAAAAGAGACCTTAGAGATTATAATTATAACATATACTTTCCTGAAAACAGATTTTCCTCGCGCTCTCCGGCGATAATGTTTGCAGCAGTACACAGCACACTTCATCACTAAATTTGTGATTTTTTGTGGAGTTTTACACAATAAAAGGACACACAATGTATTTTTACACTTAACTAGGCTATAATTAGCAATCGTTAATACTAATCACCTCGATAAATTCCTGTTTTCACAAAACTTTCACAGCACAACTTAAACTTTGACATTTCCGAAAATAAAAGCAAAACACTTCGATATGGGGACAGTACCTCAAAACTTTCCCCACTTCCACACTTCTTCTATCATTCAGATACCGATCACACCTACAGCACATATACGCGATACTGCCATTCCTGTTTAGCTTTATGTTCTAAGGATTCAGCCTATAGACCAAAGGCGCCCAGCAAGAATTAAAAAATCGCCCAAAAAGTGCCCAGTCGCAGAGAGGAAAATTGTCTCGCCCAACTGACGGCGAGAAATCGCCCGACTTGGCAACTCTGCCTTGGATATAGGGACCGTGTAGCGCGTGTGATCTGAGTTTGCATTATAACACTAACAAATTTATTAGGAGTTCTATTATTTCTAATGGATAACACTCTAGTAGTTATGTTTTTCAACAGTTCGGATTGTTTAAGTACCTACTAAAACATTATAGCGAATTATTTATTAAGTTATAAACCGAGCAACTAAAATATGCACGTATTATATTACAGGCTACAAACTATTTAATTCATTTCTTTATACTAACTTCTAAAAATCTGTTAAATAAATGGGGAGATATAAACTCCCTTAAGATATACAGTTTATTGTTCTTTGTTTGCTGGTATAAGTTGAAAGATGCGGACTTCAGATAGCTACATTCAACCAGAACATATCTGTTTATATGTATTATTTAAACTCAAGTTTTGTAGGAAATCAAATGGAACTTCAACTACCTAAAGAATATATATTATCTCGCTTAGCTCAAGTTAAGGAAATATTTTTTTTTAATTTGGATGCGCTTTAGAATTCATCATACTTTAAATATTTAAATATATTTATAATGCAAATTATCATTTTATGAGCTCTACTGAGATTATAAATAACTACCATAAGAGTTTCTCTTTCTATTCTAAGTCTGCGACCCAGTTTTCTATTTTATGGAATATCTTTTAAACGCACGCGATTTCCCTAGGCGAAACAGAAGTACATTCTAAATACCAGCCTTCTTATAGACGGGGAAGCATCAAAAAGAAAATAAAACTCTTGAGAAAATTCTGTGAACGCATTCAGACAATTTTTTAATTATATAGTCTAGGAATTCCGCTATGAACTTACCTGGATTTCTTTCTTTGACACAATTTAATTTTTAACTTTTTTCATATGACTGAATCCGTACGGATAGGTATGCAACGTAATGTCCCTGTGCACCTTTTACTCTTTCCAAAAGAGATATTTCAAGAAGAAGCCCAAGTAATCTTAAAATTTCTAAGAGCAATGATGTAAGAAATGAAGGTAAGGGACGTGATATTCTTTTTGAATCTTTATCAAAATCCCACTTAGCGCAAAGATTCCTCGTAAATTCGCCATAATTACCCAATTTTCGTTATCATCAATAACATAACTTTCTGAAGAGTTGCGTTGGAGCACAGTCATGAGAATTTCTTGAGCACTTTAAGTCTATGGTAAGCTACAACGAGATACCCCCAGAGGTGGAATGGAGTAATCCAGTTGCGGGTACAACGCGAAAGTGACTTTCTTGAGTCAATGTACCCCCTACTGGCTGAGAATACTTATGACAATTGAACTCCGCCGCTTATTACTTTGTACGTGTACTTGCTGTTTGTGTCTACATTGTTATGGAAAAGAGATTATTTGTAACTCCTTAAGGTATGTATAGAAGAAGCACAAAAGAGGCTCATTCAATTTGGAAAGAAGATCCCATTTACGAGACAAGCCCATTAGGCTGTACCTGACGATTACATCCTTTGTGTGTTGTTCATAGAAATTTTATGTTAAAAGATACCTTCATCTTTTTATCAAAGAAATAATGGTTCCAATATCTTTTATGACTTTTCGCGCGGGGACCTTATGAATTTTAAAACGTTGTCTGCTTTAAATTAGAGATGAATTTAAGTACGTACTTATTTATTTTGAAAACAGAGTCAGAATATTCTAAGACATATTGTGGTATTCGAATGTTTTAAGCTGGAACTTCACTTGGCACAGACGAAGCTATGAATGCGAATTCATAATTACTGTAAAGAATGGAACAAAATAAGTCAAAAATACAAACAGAAAAAGCCTTATTATTTTACAATTATGAAATTGGTTATTTATAATTTCGTTGCAAATGGCGACGCCACATTTGCTGAAAAAGGGTTCTTTTTTGTAGCGCACTGTGGTGGGATTTTTTCCGCTTATACATACTAATAGTTTATGCAACAAAATTAACAGCGCTTTTCTTACATAAAAACAACTTAAGATGACGTATAATGGATGGGTTTATTTTTTATTTATTTTTTGCTTATTCATTGAAAATTGAGAAAACCTTAAAAATAAGGTTCATTTATTATGATTATAATATAAATAATTGCCACAAAAACGTAACTGATACCAACCAAAGCACGAGATCAAAGATTATTGATTGATCTCTCACTTAAGAGAGACTTCTACCTTGATACGTCGGAAAAAAATCAATTTTGGTTTGCAAATTTTTAATCTATCTATACAGGTGTTTCAGATCTGACGTGCCAAAATGAGTGGCGTGATAGATCTCCCCTAGGTAAAAAAACATAATTGTATGTCAGGGGGGGTTTTCAATCTTATCTCTTTAGGAGTTACAGGGTGATTCATAAATTTAAGTTTTTCATGATATGCACATTACTCTTTTATTTTTATCTTTTAATCTACCCAACATAGCAACATCAAACAAACGCTAGAAAACTACTACCCCAATGACCTTTACAAAATTACCAACAATGTTGATCTAACTCTTACCATTGCAGGTACAGTCACTTCCAAGTGAAAAAAATGGTTTGCGATTACCTAAACTTCAGAATTTGTCCGAATTGTCTCCGAAATTTATGTAATTAGTACACCAATTTTTTATTTTTATTGGATTGCCCATCTTATTATATTGTCTAGAAAGGTACAACATGCCCAGGTGGATAAAGGATGTCGAAATTTATAAGTAGAAAATTTATCGGCAAATATTTCAAAATCTGCAATTTAAAGAAATTAAACTCATATTACCTCTAAAATCATTTTTATTAAATTAAAAACGTATTACAATTAATCTTAGTAAATTACAAAAGCTTTTAAATTGCTAAATTCTCCACTATGAATGCATGCCAACAATCTCCTTCTAAGTACTACTTTAAGGCCTATTGCAGCCAGCCTCTCCGTATTTTCGTCCCTGCATTTCCCATTCTGCTAACTAAATTCTTCCCTCTTCTTCCTTCATTGTTCTCCAGAAGAAAGGTCCAATGGAGTAAGGTCTGGAGATCTAGCAGGCCAAGGAATCGATGCACCTCGTCGAAGCCAACGGTTAGGAAATTTTTCACTTAGTATTACCGTCACAATGTTAGCCATATGCGCTGGTACTCCATCGTGTTGGTGAAACATTCTCCTAAGATTATCCATAGGGTTCGCCTCTATTAGATCTCGCAGTGTATTGTCAAAAAAGGAAATTTTACTATTAAGCACTTGCGGAAAATTAATGGTCCTACCAAACGGTTGTCGATGATAACAGCCAAACATTGACACTGAATCTCTGCTGGAATGAGGTCACCTTTGCCCTGTGTGGGTTAGTGTTCGACCAGGTATGGATGTTATGGAAGTTCGTGATATCATTCCTGGTGAATTGACATTCATCTGTTCACAGAATTCGGTCCAGAAACGCTCTGTCGTCAATGTCGTGTACCAGAAGCCAAGTGCTAAATTTCAGTATTCTCTCCGAATCTCCTTCCAGTAGTCCTTGGGCTGGGTGATCGTGATATGGACGTAATCCTCCTCGATGAAGAACACTCCAAACCATAGATCACGACACTCCTAATCGCCTTGTGACTCTTTTCGTGCTCGTCTCACGGTCCTGTCTCACAATGGTGATTATTTGCTGCTCGACGTCGGTAGAAGTTCTCGAAGTTTCGAGTCGTGTCTCCATGTCGTGTGAAGTTACACTTCCTGTTTCTCTTAACCATTGTAAATTCCGTGTAAATACCCCTCTTTGGGGTGTTCGCCGGTTAGGGAATCTCCTTTGATATCCCAGTACAGCCGCTCTCTCTTTTCCGTCCACTACATCATAAATCTAAATAATATCCGCGTATTTCTCAAATGTAAAATTTACGATTTTTTAATAATTTTTGCTTAAAAATACCCCTACTTATTGATTTGCTTTTTAACTATGATAGGTAATCTTGCTGACTGATACTTTTTTATAGCAAAATTTTCATCAGGTACGAGTAACAGAACGCCATTATCCAAGGGTGTGAATTCTGGCTAACACAAGCTAATATCGGCAATAAAACAAAATTACACTAACTTTTTTATAATTTTTTTGCAGCAATAAATAAAATTAATTACCTGTTAACCCAAAACAAACATTTTCGATCCTTTATCTTAAAATGTTGTTTATTTAAAGAATTTCCTACCTAAAGTGCAATAAAATAATTAGGTAGTCAGGGATTTCTAAGGATGCGATTTTTCTAATCCTTCGTCTACCTGTCCTTGTTGCCCCTTTTTGGAAAGGTAATAAGATGGGCAATCTAATAAAAACAAAAAAGGGGTGTACTAATTACCTGAATTTTAGAGAAAAATTTGGGAAAATACTGAACTTTAGGTAATTGCAAACCATTTTTTTTCACTTTTGGCAGTGCTTGTACGTGCAATGGTAGGAGTTAATCAGTAGTGTTGACACTTTTAGAAAGGTCATTAGGATAGTTGTTTTCAGCGTTTGTTTTATGTGGCTATGTTGGTTAGATCAAAAGATAAAAATAAAAGAGTTATGTGCATACCATGAAAAACTGAGATTTATGAATCACCTTGTGACTCCTTAACGCTTGAGATTGCCCCCACCCCTCCCCGCCATACAATTTTTTGTTTGCCTAGTTGAGATCTATCACCCTACTCATTTTGGTACGTCAGATCTTAAACAGCCTGTATAGTTCCTGCAACAAAATTAACAGCGTTTTTGTTACATAAAACTAACTGAAAATGTCGTGTAATGCGCTGGGTTTATTTTCTTGCTTATTTATTGAAAATTGAGAAAACATTGAAAATAAGGTTTATTTATTATGATGATAATATAAAGAATGGCCACAAAAATGTAACTGATACCAATGAAAGAACGATATTAAAGATTATTGATTGCTCTCTCACTTAAGGGAGACTTCTACCTTGATACATCTGAAAAAAAATTTTTTTAATTCTTAATCTATACCTACTATATATAGGTATAATTCATCCTGAATTGATTTTTTAAGCGCGTTTAAATTCGGCACGGTCCCTTCTGAGTGCACACGTTGAAAAACTCCAAACCTGCTTTTCTCGAAAACACGGTTTTGAAAACGGCTCGCCCTTTCCTGCACTGTATTTGAGCGATCAGTTTGAAAATTTGCAGTTTTTATTAATGTTTTTTTTAGCAAAAAAAGTAAAAAATAATCGGTTTTTTTTAAATCGCCGCCATTTTCTTAATTTTGTAGTTTAAAAAAATCCTCCATCATTCCACGGTCAAGGAGATTCTGATTAATTAGATACGTTTAATTTTTGTTTTAAGTTAACGGGTAAGGGCAGCGATGTTAGCTGTTTGCCGCGGAAATTTGCAGACCTCTTTTCGCGGAGGTCCGATGGTCGCCATTTTCGACTTTTTATTACAAAAATTTTGTATACCATAAATACTTAATAATAACTACAAGTAAAATCGTAGTCGTCTATATTTATTCGTTTTCCCTCAAAAAATAAACATATAAGCACCTGAAAAATGGTGATCTAAAGTAGAAGTCTCCCTTAAACTTCCTTATCTCTATAGTGTCCATAACCCATTGTGGGATTTCAAGTGGAGCTATGGATTTCGATTCACTCACTTTTTACTTTGCCAATCTTGTATATTCGCTGGTAGCCAAAAACTATTGTAACTCGCGATGTTACCAACAATACCATAAACAATCACCAAAATTATATTATATCCGACGTTGCTCGGATTTTAGGCAAGTGAATGTCGTTTTCGACTATTTTTGCTTGTCACTCTCTGCTAGGGATACCTTACCCCAGCAGTATCAAATGTCATCGGGAGTGTCATATTTCATCTCAGCGACTCTAACATCGGGTTTTATCGAATATCTCTCTTATGCCCACAGTGTCTATCGGAATCGCTAACTAACTAACTACGACTTCTTTTACTCCTACCCCTAAAAGTACTAGGTGGGTAGTTAATACGTGTACCAAGTTTTGATGTATATTGCTCCGGGAATTGCATAGTTATGCTGGAAAAGCAATTGAACTGCCGATGGTCCGATGGATTGGGGCACCGCTTAGTGGTGCATAATCTAGACACTTGTTATTGATGATCGCTTGTTAAGATTAACTGATGCTGGCTGGGAATGACAGGGCTATGCAGGTGACCTAGTAATTACCAATACGGGCAATCATGAGAAAATTGTATGTCGAAGCCTTCGAAATGCCCTCAATATGGTGCAGTTTTGGCGTCTAAGGGAACGACTTAAAGTTAACTCTAGCAAAACAACTATTGTAAAGGGTATACGAAAAAGCAAGCTGAGATTAAAAGCTCCTATCCTTGAACGAAAAAGAATAGAATTCTGAAGTGAGGACATGTATTTCTGGATGTATTTCTAGATCAAATACTCACATCATTTGAAAGCCTTTGACTGAACTCTGATCCTGTTGAAAACTCTGCGATAAAACCTATGGACTAAACCCTCAAATGATTATATGGATCTATCAAGTGATTACAAGAGCTGTAGTCACTTATGCGGTTTTCATATGATGGGCAAAAGTCGAATAAAAGACAGCGCAGAGGAGACTTCCTCGACGGCAATAAACCTGGACAGTTTCAATCTCCTTAAAGCAGGGAACCAGACTGGTCACAGAAAAATCCTTGAAGAATTCAACTCTGCTTTCAAGTCAATTTCAGATGTCTTGCCGAAAAGGCACAATTTTGATACAGCATTCAAGTTGATTCTTAAAATCAGCGAATACTGGCTTAATAACAGCCACATCTTTGAAAACAGATCTCTGGTTGAGTATACGTATAGTTCCAAAATAGACGACAGAAGGGGCAGTCTATGAACCCACAATAAAGCTGTATAAGTCGCCCGGATCTGCACCAACCAACTTTCAAGCAAATATACACAGCATTGAACTCTGCGCAATTGGGATTACTCAAAGAGGAATACGCGGTATTATATATATATAATATCGGACAGTCAAGCGGCACTCAGGATTTTCGGGGTTTAATACCACCTTTGAGTATAGAATTGTCTGAGGACTGTCTCAATCCACTCAAAGAACTGATTATCAGGACACGCGGGCTTTGAGGGTAATGATATGATATGTCGTTAAAACAAGTTTATAACCCACTCAACTCAAAACAGAAAATGGAAGCATTGCTCTCACTCAGTAGACCAGATTTAAGGCTCATGCCATTTCCGCCGAGGTTACCACATAAAAATAGAAGAAGACTCTTATCGCCTCTGTTGAGAAAGCTGCGCAACACACATTCCATCACTGCGAAGCCCTCGGTCGACTCAGGCTGAGACATCTTCTGAGGCTTTCCCATCACCATAAGGCATAGCTAAGGAAGGAAATTTCAGGTCTAAGTTTAGTATAGAATCTGGTCACAAAATATCAATTCAGTCGAAGTGACCGAAGGGCTATATGTCCTGAGATCCACATCTAATGATAACTTGCTGGAACATACATAGATATATCCATGCATACCCACATATATATAGAGATTTTCCCAACCTTTTTTACGTCTGGACTCCTTATTATAGAAAGCTTAGACGTTATCCACAATCTATTGACGACTTAAACGACTTCGAATTTGAAAACTTGCGAAAAATGGATAGACGATCTTCGATTCGCTCTTGGTAGATCGTTCTTTGACTACTAGATCATCTGATTTATGAATCGATTCTTTGCGTAAGCGATACCTCGTGAATTGATGTGTTTGCCTCAGAGTTTTAAAAACATTTTATGATACCGACCGCTTTATAAACACGTTGAACTAACTCATGTGTACTTGGTGTATTTTTCAAGCTTCACGGTTTGAACTGCGCTGCGCACAGTGATTTTTAATTCCACCAACAAACACATTTTTCAGTGAAAACTGTGCTGTTTCTGCTGAGAGGCTATTTTTATTTAAACCAGGACTTGTGGCGATAGAAAAAGGAATTCTAAAACTACATTTGTCGCAACTGCTTTTTTTGAGCAGCGTGTCAGCTTCTGTCTAGCTCACAGCAATGCAAAAACAAAACGTTAAATTTCCCCTAGGCTTTGGCCACATCCTTTATAAATAAACCAAAAGTTTCTACTTACTTAAATACCCAAAGTTTTCCACAAAAATGTGATTTGTAGACTTAATTGTTTTCTATTAGAAGGTTGCCTTATTTCTGTTCGTAATAGTAAAAATAATATAAAACATGTGTAGGAAGGGATTAAGTGCAAATAAATATTCTTATGAAACTTTATTTTGTTAATTACAATAGTATTTCTGATATTTCTTTGAACTTGCGAGTATCCAAAATTTACGTTATTTTCGTTTCTTATCAGTATAATATTTTTGTTTTATAAACAGGATACAGCGATATTATATTATTAATGATATTTTAATATGTATATTTGGATATTTGAAAAAAAAAACCTTTGATGCGTTAGCATATGGTTTTGGCCGGAAAGAAATTAGGACAACTTGAAAATCTTGTTTTTGCATTTCTGCGAGCTAGACAAGAGCCCAGAGACGGAGTGGATTATTTTAAGTTCTTAATAAAAGCACACGGAGAGACCTGGTCTCGAACTCGGGACCCATGGCACCCCATGGTCGTGCGGCATGGCGGCACCCATGGTCGTGCCGCTCAACGAATCCAACCCGATTAATCGATTTTTAGCATCGTAGAAAAGTAAAAGATCTATCTTTCTCCATTCGATCTCCATCCCTACCGATAATATAAATCAAAATTTGTAACATATATTATTGGTTCATTGTCACTATATTTTTACAGTTTTTTTTTAAATATATATATATATATATATATATAGCCTATGTACGTGCGTACCTACGTATGTTCGTCACTTCTTCGCTGCATAAAGTCTCCAGAATTAAAACTGATATCGACTTCGATATGGTGCCAATCGAAGCGTAACAATCGTATGATCCGAAAGATGTGTTATTAAATTCGTTCCAGCCGTTTCTTTAGATGACCTAATTCACCCGCACAGCTGTCTAACTAACTAACAATTACATCTTTTTACCCACTTTTATTGGTATTGAATTTAAACTTTGCGAAGTAATGTAATTCTGATGACAATGCAATATTCTGGAATAGAACTGTGGAAAAGAGTTAAGGGGCGCCCCTACTATCACGTTGACCGATTTTGATGACTCTGTTTTTTTTTGTTCTATCTAGTATATTATCTCATTTATTCCTAGTTCCTGTAACCCCCTGTGGGGCATGGGACGCGAGAAGAACTTCACCCGATTGCCATTGCTTCTAGAATTTAAGGTGGATTCCGAATCACCGCTATTATTAGTACCGATGACAATACAATGTTATAGTGGCATGGAGTAGATCTAATGATGAAGTAGCAAAGTGGTCGAGGGAACTTCTATAAGACGAAAAGTTGCCTCCTTTTGTTTGGGTTCATTTAATTCGTATCTATAAAGACTATATTTTTGGTTCAATTGTAATCAAGATCGGGGGTCTCATAATGAGGACAGAACGTGGCCAGTATGTCGCCCTTTTAGAAATCTTCACAATTATGTTTGTTTTCCATTCATTCGAATAAGTTTCGGTTTACCAACATTACTGCATTTTGGGATGAAGAATATTAGCCGCAGAAATGGCATACGCCTTAGGTACTTCCGCTGATATTCCATTAATCCGTGACGCCTAACCAAAGTCAATCGACTTAATTGCGCCCGCCACATAAAATACTGTCGGAGTTCTGATATTAATGTTGGACACAGCCGATGGTTTAGGTTTTTGAGGCTGGAGTTTTGCGGATGGAAAGTATTTGACCATCCAAGAATGTTACTTTAGACATAAACATGCTTCTTCGTAACAATTATGGTTCCGCCGGTATGTTTAGTTGCAAGGGTCTTTCCCGCTGGCAATTTTGTATATATCTACACTGTCACCGCAGTAGGCCATTACTTCTGCCTTTTCTGCTAGAGTATTGACGTAGATGCGCTTGCCATATATTGCTTCTTTTTGGACACTTTTGTGTAGGGATTGATAGACATATCAGCGCAACATTCAGCCCGTACTTCGAAAACCAAAATGTTAAATGACAATACTATGTGACTTTACAAGGATCTGCCGATGACAAATTCCTGCGCGTTATAAAATTCAACAAGCAACTCCACATGAAGGTTGCTGTTTCGGAGTCCAAGCTTTCTCTTTACATGTTCAGGCCGATGTTGTTCAAGCCAATTTTAATGCAGGGATCTCGCATAACTATATCGTTATCACCATTAGAAGCCATTAGAAGAACAATATTTAATACTCCTTACTTATGATCTCCTGAGCTGTAATATGTAAGTAGTTTTTCATGGTATCTTCTATTTTGGTTTGATAGCTATTTTGTTTGTTTGATTTGCACCGACTTCAAAATGTCGTAATAGATGAAATTTTATTTTATGCTTTTTAGCACTTCTTGTGAAGTCGGTTAATAACTTGTTTTTTACTACTCGAAAAAAAGCTATTTTAAAACAGGTACTGCACTCTATAGGAAGGAGACATAATCATCCAAATTCAGTAATCCCAGTTAAGTTAATCCCCGCCACCCTTTCACACGCTCACGATAGATACAAAATTCTTACCAGTGCTACCACTTAGTTACAATTGTAACTAATTTGTTACAATTTTATATAGAAAATAAAATTAGTTACATTTACACTTTTACTTCTCATTTGTCACGTTTTAAACAACCGTTTCTTAAACGTGCTAAATTGCCAAAAAATATTAGCGAACTGTTAATTAAATCTTCTGTTCCTGTCTTATATCTTAAGAAGAAACATTTCACATTTCACCATGAAAATGTTCGCAATAAAAAAAATGACTCCATGAACTCATGTTTCCAAAATCAGCTACTGTAATGTTAAACATCCTTTCTTTGCGACATAGAGGTGCATCCGCTGAGAAACAGTTTGCTGACTTAACTTGATAAAAACTAAAAAGACTAATTGTTTTAATGTCGTAACGCTAGACTCAATAACGGCTGCAAATGAACTCTTATTACCTGAACAAAAGTCTAATCCGAAAAAAATTATTTGGACGCCTAATTTTGTACCATTAGGTTTATTTAAACGCAAATAATTTGGGAACGTTACATAACTTGCAATATTTTTAACATTGAAATATATTATTTTATTGACTTTTTTAATCTTTCAATATTTCCAGCATTTTTTTTACAAAAATAACTATTAATAACGTGCAATACAAAACATATAGGTATGCAAATAGTTCTTTTTATTTTGCTACAACAAAGAAATATAAGAAAATATTTATATTTGTCAGTATGAATATCATATATAAGTATCATTAAGGTGCAATCCACAATTATCAGTACTTTTAGATAATTAAAACATATATCTTAGATTGAAATTAAGTATTTTAGAAATCTATCAAAAGTTAAATGTGATACACCTAATTTGTGACATAGGTCATAGTTAAGTAATTTTTGATTATTAGTTGATAGTATTTAATTGTAGTACTTTGAAAAGAGAATTTTATTTTCTAATTCCTTTTTTTACTAAATCATAAATTGATTAGCACATACATGCTTTAAAAGCAATTATTTTGTCAATGTATTACTGTAAGTAATATCTATTTAATTAATAACTGTTTTATTGAAAATTGGAATAAAGGACAGCTTGTTTTTTAGAAATGTGTTTTACTATATGAATCATATACAATGTAACTGGCACAGCTTTTTTTATAAAATGTTTGTTACTGTTAATCTAGCTGTAACTTGTGGGATGGGATGGTTATTCAATAGATTTTTCTTACATTTCCTGTACTTAATAACTTCACAAACATATTTTGGAAGTGGTTACACTTTTCCATAATTTCGTGCATTTTTGTTACAATTTTAAGAAGATTTAGTTACCGAATTTACTTGGCAAGTGGCAGCACTGGTTAGTACGCCAACTTACTTTATACAGCAAGAGAGAATCGTCAAAATCAGGGCGTGGATTACGAAGTAAGGGAACTGCTCCATCCTCTTCATATAGTGACCCTAGATGCAACATTTTTTATAATTTACCAATGATGAAGCGTCTTCTGTACAACCCAATGAAAGTCATCACATTTCGATTAATGCACCACCCACACCCCACCCTATAAATTTTGTTCGCGGTAATGGGGACACACTTTATACATAAAAAAAGTAATCATGCAAATCGGTCCACGTGTTCGTTTTTAGCATATCCCTCTCCTACGCATTACCTTGGTCAAATATTTTCTTCATAGAAGCATATAATTTATTCTATATATCACAAGAGGAATCATGCAAATCGATTCATCCATTATAAATTTTGGCTACCCCTTCCTCCCCCCCTCTAATGCCAAACTTTTTCTTATATTACTAATCCTACACTATACTAAAAAAGAAGAACCATCCAAATCGGCCGACGCGCTACAAACTTAAGTTCAACCCCTCCTTCCCTACCCAGCCCCCCCCCCCCCCAAATAGTCCTTTTTAGCGGTACCGATCGGGAGACATACCCTACCCAACAGAAAAAGAATCATCGAAATTGTTCCATGCGTTACGAAGTTAGACTACACCTCCCCCTCCCCTCACCGTAAGTCCAAATCTTTTCTCCTATAAGCTCTATTGAACAGAGCAAAGAACTATCCATATCGGTCAACGCGTTACAAAATTAGGTTCAACCTCTCAGTAGTTCAGGAATACCATCAGGACCGCACGAGAAACTATCTGCCAAATTATTGATGTGTTTCACAACTATGTGGCCATCAAATAGAAGATCTTTCATTTCGAGTGAAGAAGGAGGAAATATTGACAAGTAACTAAGGCTAAGTTTTCCAGACTTTCTTGTTGTAAAAGGACAAGGCACTGTGTGTTCTAGACGATGCAATCATCACCAAAATTGTTTTCGTAGAAGCAAATATTACTGGAATCTTATCGATATCTGATGACATTTTATCAAACGGAGATCAAGTGGAAGAAAACCAAATATTAATTACTCTTTAATAAAAATAAATACTCTTTAAGCCACGAGTGAAATTAAATCGAATTTTTTGATGGCCCGTTTGAATTCAGTTTTTCAAAACAAACCCGAAAATGAAAAAGACATTGCCTGATTTATTTATATAAAAAAACTATTAGACTAAAGAGGTAAGCAAGACAGACGGATTATTAAAAAAATTTAAAAAAAGAATTACACTGGACATTTTCACATTGACATAATAATTTAGGTCTGAACAGGCAGTTCAATTCCAAAAGGATTAAGTGCAGCTTCCAAACACATAAAAGCTGATGCTGTTTTTAATGATACCGTGCAATTAACAAACTACGAGGGGGAATTAGTAGATTCTGTTGCCACTGTATCCTAGCCATAAAATAATAAGCTCAATTGCCCTATAGAAAGTAACAAATTATTTATATAATTTAAAAACTAGCATTTAACTTTTTATTAGCTTACAGTATATATATATATATATATATATATATATATATATATATATATATATATATTGTTGCCTTACTACGCGTTATCGCTATATGAAACCTAATAAATATAATTATTAATATACTCAGTCTATATTGTACAATAAGCTGAAAGTGCCGGCTCAAGTGAAAAGCAAGTTTCACCTTACAAATAAAATACGTACCAGAATTCTTTTAAGTTTACATTTCTATTACCCAACAGTCACGCATTTCGTTCACCTCTGTTTTCAAAAAACTTCTTTCATTATTCCACACAAGAAGAGTAATTTAATTTCAAATACCAATACCAATAAAAAAAGTAGTACATATACTGGACAAGTGTTTCAGTAATAAGAATCAATACCAATAAAGAAATCAGTCTAAAGTATCCGATGCGTACTAACCGTTTCATTTGTATGGTTTGGTTTGCAAATGAGCGGGTTACAAGCCTACCTATCCTATCTTAGAAGGACGGCTGCTCCTTGGGGTGCCCTGAGCATCACCGAAAGTGTATTTCTACAGCATATAGATTCCCTCTGAGCCGAGGTGCTCTGGCTGGCAAAGATGTCAGTGGCAATAGATAGGCCACACACTACGAAAAGTGCCAAACGACGTCGGTCAGCAGGCTCTAGATTGGCACCAGCACGGGACCCGAGGAAGATGCCGAATTGGGCGTCATCGCAATACATGGAGATGGTTCGTAGAGAATAAACTTACCCAAATTAACAATTTGTGGTAACAGTTGAAGGCGTTGGCGCGGAACTGGACAGCTGGAGAGTCGGTATAGTAGCGCAATACAAGCGGTACAAGTAGAGAGAGATCCTTCTTCATAAAGATAGTTTTTTGTTGCTACAAAGAATATAGGTTATTTTTAAAGTATACAGGGTGTTTCAGATCTGACGTGCCAAAATGAGTAGGGTGATAGCTCTCAACTATACAAACAAAAAATTGTATGGCAGGGGGAGGGCAATCTCAACCGTTTGGGAGTTACAGGCTGATTCATATATTTCAGTTTTTCATAGAATGCACATTACTCTTTTATAGTTATCTCTTTATCTACCCAACACAGCCACATCAAACAAACGCCAAAAAACAACTATCCTAACGACCTTTCCAAAAGTGTCAACACTACTGATTGTCTGATTTAACTCCTACCATTGCACGTACAGGCACTGCCAAAAGTGAAAAAAAATGGTATGCAATTACCTAAAGTTCAGCATTTTCCCAAATTTTCTCCGAAATTCAGGTAATTAGTACACCCCTCTTTTATTTTTATTAGATTGCCTATTTTATTACCTTTCCAAAAAGGTGCAACATTGCCAGCTAGACGAAGGATTAGAAAAATCACATCCTTAGAAATCCCTGATTACCTAATTATTTTATTGCACTTTAGGTAGAAAATTCTTTAAATAAACAAAAATTTTTAGATAAAGGGTCGAAATGTTTGTTTTGGGTTAACAGGTAATTAATTTGAACTATTGCTGCAAAACATTTAAAAAAATGGTTGTGTAATTTTGTTTTATTGCCGATATTAGCTTGTGTTAGCCAGAATTTACACCCTTGTATCCTGGCGTTCTGTTACTCGTACCTGATGAAAATTTTGCTATAAAAAAGTATCAGTCAGTCAGTCAGTATCATAGTTAAAAAGCAAATCAATAAGTAAGGTTATTTTTAAGCAAAAATTATTAAAAAATGGTCAATTTTACATTTGAGAAATAGAGAGACGGAAAAGAGAGAGCGGCTGTACTGAGATATCAAAGGAGATTCCCTAACCGGCGAGCACCCCTTTGGGGTGGTGTATTTACACGGACTTTTCAAAGGTTAAGAGAAACAGGAAGTGTAACTTCACACGACATGGAGACACGACTCGAAACTTTGATTACTTCTACCGACGGCGAGCAGCAAATAATCATCGTGAGGCAGGGCCCTGAAACGTGCACGAAACGAGTCACAAGGCGATTAGGAGTGTCGTGATCTATGGTTTGGAGTGTTATTCATCGAGCAGGATTACGTCCATATTACCACCACCCAGCCCAAGAACTACTGGAAGGAGATTCGGAGAGAAAACTGAAATTTAGCACTTGGCTTCTGGAACGCGACATTGACGACAGAGCGTTTCTGGACTGAATTCTGTGGACAGATGAATGCAAATTTACCAGGAA
This sequence comes from Leptarthrus brevirostris, assembly GCA_964036015.1. Lineage (NCBI taxonomy): Eukaryota > Metazoa > Arthropoda > Insecta > Diptera > Asilidae > Leptarthrus > Leptarthrus brevirostris. Next base: position 46,318,666 of record OZ038371.1, read on the forward strand.
TGATATCACGAACTTCCATACATCCATACCTGGTCGAACACTAACCCACACAGGGCAAAGGTGACCTTATTCCAGCAGAGATTCTGTGTCAATATTTGGGCTGTTATCATCGGCAACCATTTAATAGGACCATTCATGCATTCATGCAGACTTTTTGGACAATGCACTGCGAGATCTAATAGAGGAGAACCCTATGGATAATCCAAGTGGAATGTTTCACCAACACGATGGAGTACCAGTGCATACGGCTAACATTGTGAAGGAAATACTAAGTAAAAAAAACTACGTAACCGCTGGATTGGACGACGTGCACCGATTCCTTGGCCTGCTAGATCTCCAGACCTCACTCCATAGAACTTTTTCTTATGGGGAACAATGAAGGATGAAGTTTATTCAAGTCCTGTTAAATTTAGGGAGGATTTAGTTAGCAGAATGGGGAGTGCGGTGACGGAAATATGGAGAGGCTGGTTGCAATACGCCTTAAACAGAGACCTAGAAGGAGATTGTTAGCACGCATTCAAAGTGGCGGTGGATATTTTTAACTGCTTTTGTTACTTATCTAGATTAATTGTAATTATTTTTAAATTCAATAAAAATCATTTTAGAATTAATTTGGGTTAAATTTTTTTAATTTGTCGATTTTTATATTACTCTCCGATAGGATTTCTACGTATAAATTTCTACATATTATCTCTACGTGAACATTGTTGACAATTTTGAAAAGGTAATTCGGTTAGTCGTTTTTGAGCGTTTGGCGCTGTGTTGGGTAGATCAAAAGATAAAAATAAAAGAGTAATGTGCATACCATGAAAAACTGAAATTTATGAATCACCCTGTAACTCCCAAATGCTTCATATTGCCCCCCCGCCATAGAATTTTTTGTTTGCCTAGTCGAGATCTATCACCCTACTTATTTTGGCACGTTAGATCTGAAACACCCTGTTTATACTCAAAAAGTAAAGTAAATTTTTTAACGTACCTTCTAGGTGTGCACTTTATCTTTATTATCCCTATCTCTACTATATTAAACTAATAGTAAAATATTTAGTAAAAACTAATAACTAGCATAGCGGTGTTTTACGAAAATTAACTGGCATAAAGCAAATTTCTCCGGCATACGTCTAAATTCTCTGATTAGTTTTTAAAATACTGGTGATTACTGGATTTTATGGGTAAATACTTGTGTTAACCAGTGTCTTTTTAATTGCTGGTACTGTTAAATTTATAAGTACCAATATAATTGATATTCATATTCAATGATGATTTACTTAAATACAATACAACTCTGCACAGAAATGCAAAATAGAAAGCTCCGTCATATTTTACATTTATTACCATAATTTTCGATTTGTAGTCGCAAATCTAAAACATGAGCAAATTATCATATTATAGGTAAATTAAGTTTATTTATACATAAGAACATATGTATATACTTACGATCATGGCATTAATGCTATGCTTTTCATCGGCTGAAGTAGATGCGGTGATATGTTTTTGGTTTTAGCAAACTAAATTGCGTTCTATCTACTGCATAAATGATAGAAAATTAATTGGTTAAAGGCAAATTATATATCCATGGATTCTATATTTGGCAATGAAATATATTTGAGACATTAAAATAAAATCGAAAACTAAAGAATAACATACGAAAAATTAAATACTTCTTCCTGTTTGTTCCTCCTTTCGTTAAGTTTGCTTGAAGGTGAGTTGTTGGCTTGATTACTCCTTGTTGGGGTCACTAATTCCTAAGTTAGAGGGTACTCTACCTCTGTTGGGGAATCATCACTACTAACAAACAAAACAGAGAAAACACACAATATATACATATTTCAAAATATATTCAAAACAATTTATAATAAGTAAATTCAAGCATTTCTACAAACCTACTGCTAAAAGATAAAAGCTGGCTACACTAAATATTCTTTACGACCATTCCAGTCACTCGAATTCGTATTGCATCGGAGAACTTCACATATAAAAACACCCACCACCCAAAATTATTGCTGATCATTGTCGGTCGTCCAAAATCATCTGGCTGCTGATTGTTCTTATCACAATCTTGGTTTGTCGACATCTTGGTTTGTACATGCTTTTTGGCGAGTTTGAGAAATTTGGCATTATAACTTGCCATTTACCGTATACTGCCAATCTTTTTGGAACAGGGTATAGATCGAGGGCCCCAATTAAAACTGAACGTTGGGGCCGCTATCTTGTAAACGTCCAGGTTGTTTTCTTTTTAGCGTCATGGTAAGTAATTAAAGGTGCTTTTGGTAAGTACCCTTAGATAACCGGAGCATCCATTTTACACTTTATTATTTTTAAAAAAGTTTTTTATTTTTCTATAATTTATAACCGACTTTCCAAAAACAAAGAGGTTCTAAGTTCGATGCGTATTTTTTTATTTATTTTTTATGTCTGACCGGGCATAACTTCGTAACGTAATGGTAGCGGTGGGGGAGGGGAGGTGTAGTAACTTCGTAACGCCTGGACCGATATCTATGATTCCTTTTCTGTTCGGTAGAGTATGTTCCTAGATTGATACCATGAGAAAAAAAGTTTAGTGGAATTGGGGTGGGGTAGGAGATTAAAACTAACTTTTAACGCGTGGACCGATTTGGATGGTTCTTTCTTCGTTGTATAGACTAGAAGACACTAAAAAGTGAAAAATAAAATAGTTTTTAAAAAAGAGTTGAACCGACTTCACAAAAAGCGCTAAAAAGCATAAAATAATTTTAATTTTATATCTATTACGACATTTTGAAGTCGGTGCAAATTAAACAAATAAAACAACTACAGTAACACAATTGAAAATAATACTTAATACTACCTGAACGTTTCAGCTTACGGGATCATAAGAAATGACGATTAAATATTTTTGTTGTAGTTGTTTGGTTTATTTGATTTGCACCGACTTCAAAATGTCGTAATAGAAATAAAATTAAAAATTATGTTATGCTTTTTAGCCCTTTTTCTGAAGTCGGTTCAATTTTTTTTCTTAAAAACTATTTTATAAAACCGTTTATTCGTGTTAGCTTTTATTTTTTACTTTTACAGATACTAAAAACTGACAATATTTTACTTTACTTATTGATTTACTTTCAATTTGTAATTTCTCACCTATTTCTAAAAATTTGACGTTGTTATGCAAAACGATTCAACCCAAAAAAATCTAAAAAAATTAGTTAATTGTCTCAAACTCTACAGGAAGGACCGTTCTTTCCTATGCAAAAATGTTTCAACTTGTTTAACGAAAATATGGCATCAATAATAGCATTATTTATGCAACTCTCAATACATACTCAACAATAATGTATTTAATAAAAGTAAATTTGCAAAAATTATCTAATTATCAATTTATTACTTTATCCAATGAATCACAATTTTATTAAATTAATTGAATTGGTGAATGTAAGAAGAATGCAAATCCAAAAATATTAAATTTCAATTTGAAATTAGTAGACCTGTCCATTAAACAAGCAAAAAATTGGCGAGTGTAATAGCAGAGATATATGTAGGTACGTTAAGGGTTTACATGGGTTTCACGGCTTCAAAAAATCGAATTTTTTGTTGTCTTATTAAATTCTACAACATCTCTAGAATACTTCCTTAATTTTCAAGTCAATCGGAGTAATAGTTTCGGAGATAGAGCCTTGGGAAGTTGCGTGCTCAAAGCTAGTTGGGCTCAGCGCGCTGCAGGTATATTGGAACAGCTGCTCAAAAAAAATCTGAGAGCGAGACTCGCGAAGCCAGGATTCGTCACAGACAAGAACAGCAGCAGGTCCTTCACTTTATGGGCCAGGAATCGATGTAACTTGAAAAAAATGTTCTATGTAACTTGAAAAAAAATGTTTTCCCAGTTTTATTGTCACTCAAAACTTAAATCGCGTTTTTCTCGAAACTGTATTTTCAAAGTCGGTTGTCAAGATTTCTCGAAAACTACTGAACCGATCTTGATGAAATTGTACACACGTCTTCGAGATATTATTGACAAGGACTTGGACGAAGGTGTTTTTTTTAATTGCAACTATTTAAAAAAAAATTTACCGAAATTTTTAATTTTTTGTAAAAAGTCTGCCAAAAATTTCATTTTTTTTCTTCGTTTAAATTCTAGTTTAAAGTCTTAAGTAAAACATGAATTATTTTTTTTGACTTCAGTTGATCCTGCCATGAGTTCTGTTGTCAACGCGCAAGCACCTTTTTTCCGAGAAATGACGTAGCAATGGCAGAGTTTTAAATATTTTTCCACAAAAATTTCAGAAATTCTTTTTCAAATGTGTATATTCAAGGCAATAAAAAGTTTAAATGAAATATTTCATTTTTTATATAAAAAAAAAATTTATAAATAAGCCGTTTTTACCTGAGGAAACCCATGTAACCCCTTAAGTGAAATTGAATATTTTTGGACTTACACCCTTCTTCCACTCACCAATTCAATTAATTTTATATGATTACTAGCATTTGTTATAACTATTTCTCTCTCTCTCTCTCTAGTTCCCGGTACACCTTGGTGACATGGGACCGGAGAAATACTTCACCAGATTCGAGACTACGTTTGCATCATCAATCGCTCGCAAAAATGATATCAATAAACCTTAAACTGCCTCCATCATTCTGCTCTACTGAGGGATTAAAAGAGTTCATGGCTAGTGTAGAACCCAATTATAAAATATTTTCCGAACAGTGCATCAAAATGGCCAAATTTGTGGAAGCTGCAATTTTAAAAGAGTTAAAGGTTGCTCCTACTGCGGATTCTGCATCGGACTGTTGGTTGTCATTTAACTTAAGTACTAAGGAAATGGAGGTGCGTCACACAGCTTTCAATTTTGCTTATTTCATTACTGAAATTTTCCACGAATGGAAAATTGACACCAAAGTTATAGCGGTTGTGACAGATTATGCTCCCAATATTGTGAACGCAATTAAATCGTTAGAAAGTGTCCCTGAAGCAGCCGACCTCACATGTGCAGCTCATACTATTCGAATTGTTGTCAGTAAAGCATTAGCTACAGACAATTGAATAGAACTTGTTATAGAAAAAGGAAGTAAGATTGTTTGCTATTTTAAGCGTTCCAATATGTCCAAGTATGCTTTCGAGTCTAAGCAAGAGAAATTCCGTACCTCACAGCAAAAGCATATTAAATCCAAAATCGAAATTTTCCGGTTTTTTTTGTTTTTTTTATCATTTTTCATATATATATATAAGTATTATCTAAATCAAGTTTAAATTACTTATATATACAGGCTACAAAACAAGTAGAAATAATAATTATTAAATATATATATCACATTAAATTATTGTATTTTACGCTCTCCTAGAAAATTTACATTTTGTGACTTAATACCGCTTTGCTCTGAGGTACGGAATTAGATATATCTTGAAAAACTTTTGCAGAGTTGTGAAACCAGATGGAATACAGAAATGCTATAAGTAACGTTCTCCCTGTTCGGAAAACGACACCAACCGCTACTGGACAAAAGCTAGACCAGTAGTACGTAAAATTTTGGGAAATAATTTCCAAATAAATAGTGAAGACGATACTTTAACCGTTGCAATTAAACGGAGCGTTACAAGCGAATTTAAAATGCACTTTAATGTTTCAAGATATTCTACGTTTGATACTGTAACTACAAGACAAATTGCGTCTTTACTTTATCCACGTTTCAAAGACCTCATGAATGAGTCATCAGAAGACAGACGAAATATTAGAGATTGTCTTAAATAAAAAATTACTGCAGCCACCTTAAACGCTGATGAAAATAGCAGTGCCCTTGAATTTATTTTTCAAGAAACTGGACGTACTAAGAATGATTCTCATACACAATTCGAAGACTATTTTGCAGACCCACAAACTAGATTCGATTTAAACCCATATGAATGGTGGAAATTACGCGAGAAGAAATATCCATATACATCAAAACTGGCGAACAAATATTTAGCCAGAGCGTTGGTTTTCTACAGCTGGGAGTATTGTAACTTCAAAAAGAAGTTGTCTTTTGCCAGAAAATGGTGACATATTAGTGTCACTACTTAGTTAAATTTCATATCCTATCTTCACTAATGTGAAAATAATTTTTGTTTATGTTTATGTTTATTTGAAATAAATTTCGAACTTTTATTTGGAATAATATGTTTTTTTGCCCAGCACAATGCTCTGTGATAAATATAGAAATGGTAGCCCCCGATTTATTTGTTAAAATAAAATTAATAAAAATAAAATTTAAAAATCAACGCTATGAATTATGAATTATCGAATTAACCCTTCTAACTCAGAAGGCGCACTTCACAAGCAGAAGCCTGGAATCAATTGACCTATTCACCAGAATATAACATATATTGAGGTGAATGAGGCTCCCACAACCCATGCAATAAAATATTAGTAAACAAAATAGTGAAACACGTCCAAACACTACAGTCAGGGGTGCACAGATAACAGTGAACGTTTAAGCAAATCCTTGGTAAGAGCCAGGTCAAAAATAGGACACATATTCACGGCTCTACACATGCGATTAATAGGCTCATGCATACCATAGTTAGACCGAGAATGGACAACATGTAGTAAAGGCACTCTCCTTAAGCAATACGGGGTATGCCTATATGTAACCAAACCTGCGAGAGTACGAGAATCTATATTCGAGTTCATAAGCTGGTGAATAAATACTAGGTCAGCAATTCTACGTCGTTCCTCCAACGAGTGCATATTAAGCAATCGGAGGCGATCCTCATATGGAGGAAGCCTTAATGGATCATTCCACGGGAGGTCCCTTAGTGCGAATCTAACAAAGTTTCGCTGCACTGACTCGATGCGTCTAGAATGAACCGCATAGCAAGGTGACCAAACCTGAGATGCATACTCGAGAACTGGTCTAACCAAGGAGAAATATAAGTGAATAAGTGTCAGTCGATCAGAAAACTTCCTTGACCACCGTTTAACAAAACCCAGAACTGAATTACTCCGAGACACGATATAGTTTATGTGCAGAGTGAAATCCAGTTTTTTGTCAAGCTTCACACCGAGGTCAGTAACGGACTCAACACGACGGATAGTAGTTTCAGCAAAGGTATAATCAAAGACGAGCTGATTGGGGTTCCTACAGAATGACATAACTTCACATTTATCCAGGTTAAGCCGCAGGCCATTTCAGGCACACCAAACCTTGAAGGTATTTAAATCAGCCTGAATACAAGAAGAATCATAACTGTTTCTAACACATGAGAAGATCTTCATATCATCTGCATAGATTAAGACTTTGGAGTGCTTAATCAGAGGGACAATGTCATCAATGGCAAGAATGAACAGCAACGGCCCCAGATGGCTACCCTGCGGTACACCAGATGAAGCTCTAATAAATCTAGATAAAGTGCTACGGAAAGATACTCGGTATGACCTATCTTTTAAGTAAGAGCGGATCCAGTCGAGCAATAAGGGCGGAAAACCCAGCTTTTCCAATTTAAGCATAATCACAGAGTGAGGGAGCTTATCAAACGCCTTGCTAAGGTCGGTGTAGATGCAGTCTGTCTGGAGACCACGCTGGAAGGCAGAGATTATGTGGGATGTAAATTCAAGCAGGTTAGTTGTCGTCGATCTACCAGGCAAAAAGCCATGCTCATTAGATGAGATTAACCCCTTACACTGCCCAACAAGCTGCGTATATATAACAGATTCGAACAACTTGGGTATGCAGGAAAGCTTCGCGATTGGCCTATAATTTGTTATTAAGTTTTTAAGCCCCTTTTTATAAACAGGAATTATAAAGGAGCTCTTCCATAACGTAGGAAATCTGCCGGCCTGAAGAGATTTGTTGAAGATGAGAACCAGTGGAGTGAGTAAGGCGTCAGAGCAGGATTTCAAGAACGCAGGTGGAACACCATCAGGACCAAAAGAAAAGTCAAGTTTAAGCTCATTGATACCATCCATGAAAATATCTCGAGATATAATGGGCAAGGCAATGGAGGCAGCGGGACGGTCTTGGATATGACCAAACTCTTCCACGGAAGGCACAAAGTCGTCAGATGAAAAGGCACCCTCAAAAAATAAAGCAAAGTTGTCGGCTATGTCGGGCGCACTGCATTTAGAGGTTCCATTATACCACATTGTAGATGGGTAATTATCAGATCTCTTCTTCATATTAACAAATTTGAAAAAAGTACGAGGATCATTATGTAAGTTAACGCGAACATTATCAAGGTACTCTCTGTATAATGATGAAGATAATGCCAAAAATCTGTCATAGCAATCAACAAAATCACAATAAGCTGACGTGCTTCTACAGCGTAAGTAAGTTTTCCATAGTAAATTTTTTTTATTCTTAAGGCTCCGCAGTTCACTAGTATACCACGGGGGAGAATGACAGGATGGTCTCGACCGTTTGAGTGGTACACACGAATTAAACAGATCATAAATTCTATCATAAAACACGGAAACGCACTCATCGACATCGCTATCATCAAAAAGAGATGCAAAATCGATCGAGAGGATCCTGTTTGAGAGAACAGAGAAATCCGCTCTTTTAAAATCAAGAACGTACTGATTCACGTTGGGGTCGGCAATATAAGAACCATCGTAGCAAAACGAGATGAAAATGGGTGGATGCAAACTGTCGATAGCGGATAAGCTACGAGAAGCCGATTCGACTATAGTGTTACTCGAGTCAGAAGTAAAGATAAGATCTTACTGTCTTCCCATAGAGTTCTTTACATCACTCATTTGGTGTAAACCAAAGGAGGAGATGGCGTCAAGAAAAAGGGAGTCTCTAACAGTAAGACAATTTAAGGGAAGGTAGTCATCGTCATCAGTGTTCAATACCCGTTGAACATTGGGTAAATTAAAGTCACCAAGAAGAATGATTTCGTCCTCAGGGTTCGTCATATTATTAATAAAATCTAAGCAAAGAATTAAAATGTCAAAGAGACTACGACCGTGTTCATCAACGCGGTTTGTCAAATTTGGAGGAATATAGCAACAGAGCAGGAAAAAGTTCTTCTTATAAAGAGAGAGTTTAAGAGCTATGAGCTCAATTATGAGCGTGTCGGAGAAAGAAGGAACATTAATCAAGCTGCAACCCAAGTGGGACTTACATGCAACCAACACACCGCCACCAAGAGCTACAGAGTCAGAATATCTATCCCTACGAAAAACCTGATAGGAATCGTCAAGCACTTCAGCATCATTAAAACCGTGGTGAAGCCAAGTTTCGGTCAGAGCGATGACATCGTAACTGCAAGCTTGAGAAGCCTGAAATAGCTGGCCTATTCTTGTTCTTAATCCCCTTACATTTTGATAGTAAAGGGATAGCGTGCTTAGTTTTTTTGGTTATCGACGGTGGCTCTATTGTGACTGCCGCCTGCGACCTTACGACGGGGCACAAACTCATGTGCGATTATATTCTCAGGCCAGAAATCGGGGGCAGACATTATCCCAAAAAGATCTGGGGAGGATATCAACTTAAAAGATGACATGAGTCCCCGAGAATTACGAGAACCAAGAAGCTGACAACGGAGGAGTGCAGAGTCATCAGCCCCACTCTTCTGCCTCACGTAACTAATTACGTCATCAACAGATGTAGATGGATCGAGACGAGAAACGAAGAAAGATTTCGGTAATTGCGCTATCCTCAGTGTAAGCGCAGTGGAGACGCGTCCGTCGGCAGATATGCTAGAATGAGGAGGAGAAGGGGCGGCTCCCGTGGATTGGAGTGCAAAATCGCCATCAGCAGGCTCGGCGTTAGCACAAACGCCTGGAGGGTGAGGAGCCATGTTGCAATTAGGAGGCTCTGGGGCTGCAGAGGAATCGTGAGGAGCGCCACGACGACGCCTCCGCAAGCGCGTAGCCCGAGAACGGCGCGGGGGCCGGTCACTAACGGGCGGCGGAATGTCCGCAGGGGCAGAACAGATCGGCACAATGTCCCGCAGAGCAGGGACTCAGGGACAGCAGGGGGTGGGGGAACAACCAAAATAGGAGAGACAGGGCAGCAAGGGGAAACGGGGAGCGGATGAGTGGGTTGAGCAACAGTACCGGACGAGACGGAAAGCAGCTCCGAAGAGGCTGCATGACGAGAGGACAGGATCCTCAAATCGGAAGCGATAGAGCCTAGGAGCTCGGAATTTTCTGAGACAGCAGCAGACCAAGAGCAAAGGTCACCCTTCACCTGTTTTACGTTGCGACGAATATCATCAACGACGAGGCTGATGGGAGAAGGGCCCGCGGAAGGAAACAAGTTGGGGCTAGCAAGCGCAGAATGGACCTCATCCAGCGAACCAGACAATGCAGAAATACGGGTGGATACCTCATGGGACCTCTCTATTAGAACTGAAGAGGCTGACTCAATAGCGTCAACGACGCCAAGCAATCTGTCCATTTTGGTATTAAGGGCTCCAGTATCCTCGGACAGAAGCTGAAAATCAGCCCAGCGTGAAGAAAAAGAGCTGACTCTATCTGCAACCAGAGTCAGATCGCCGGAAAGCGACTCCACCATGCTCCTCACGAGCCTCAGAACATGGCATGGCTTTATATCCGAGCATTCCCCACAGGTCGAGGAGCTGGAAGATCTTGTCCCGCGCCCTAAACAACCCGGATGGAACTGCGATCCACAAACGCCATCGCAGGCGACCCCATCACGGGAAATCACCTTCGCACAGGCGCCACAGTAGGCCATATCAAAAAAGATCGACAATAAAAAGAGCACCAAAAACAAGAAAAGGAAGCAATAATATATATGAAAAAAAAAAACAAAAAAATTTATAAATAAATATATAAATAAATAAAAATAAATAAATCCAAGAACGAGCAACTCAGCAACACAATTAAGCCTTGCACAAAGAAAACAATAAAAGCAAAACAATAAAAGCAAGCAAGAATCCCAAGAATATAGGCAAATCAAACCACACGCAAGAACGAAGCAAACAACAACATACACGACCCCAAAAAAAAAAATTGAAGCATGCACGAGATAACGTTCAAATTATTAGTTTCACACAACTACCAGCACAAGCCAACAAGAGATCAACGGCACAAAATGTAAACAAAAACAGTTAGCCGTAAGAATGACCCCACCAAAAACTGAGAGCAAAAGCCGTAAAAACACAAAAACGCAACCGAATACCGCAAGGTCAACAGAAAGATCACAGCGACAAAAAGAAAAACGGTGAAAACAGATGCAAAACCAAAAAGCAGCAGATCAAAATAGGCACAATCAAATGATGAGTATCAACACCACACAGAAAATCACAGAAAACACCAGTAAAAACAGCTATACAAAAATAATAACAACAAAATTGCACCACAAATCGCAAGGAAAATTTCAAAAACCGAAAACAAGATAACAGGACAAATCAATAATGGATTACGGCACACAGCACAAATCCACCACAAAGAGTTTCAAATTTTCAAGCTTTAAAAAGTTTGCAAATGAAATCCAAAATCAAACAAAAACTACACAGCAGATCACAAAGAAAAAATATTAGACCAAAACTAAAGCACGTCAGCACTACACGAAATCAGATGCGAATCATTATTGAGGGTTCGCCGTGTTAGGTTTAAAATGGCATCACATAATTTATCGTATTTGACTTATCAAACCCTTTCAATTGATAACCATGTCAAAGTTGTTGCAAAGGTAAAGGTAATCCGCTATCTCCGCCATATTAGATTTGGAACAATATAAGATATACTATATCGCATTGCCAACGGACTTACATATGTGCGCGAAATTTCAAGTCGTTGCGCCTGTCAAAAGTGGGTGAAAATTCGATTGCAAGATTCTCTTACAATGTTCAAGGTCAAGCCCGATAACCTATAAAAGAATAATTCAAATCGGTCCTACCGTTACGAAGTTATGTTCCGCCCCTGATGACATTTCCCTTGCAGAGTAAGAGCGGATGGAGGAGGTGAAGCCGTACAGCCTCGTATCAATAAGGCTCAAGTTACATTTAATACTCTTGTTGAGAGATGGCACAGATGCACAAAACTTTTGATCTTTCAGTCGAACGTTAAATGTGTGATGTTAAACGGCAATTCAACATTGAAAGTGACCGTTAAAATAACATTCAAGTTACAAACTTTTATCAAGCGGTGTCTCTGGCGTATCCTTAAAATCCATTCTCCGGAAGTGATTTCCAAGTGTAGGTCAGACTTACAGACCATGTTTTCTAAGGCATGATAAGCAAGGAAAAAGAACCAAGTAACATTGCGAGCAAAATTATAAATTGACCTCAAGAAAGACGTCGAATTGGATGAGTAATCAAAAAATGGAGGAGGAGATCCGTAGAGAAGGAAGGTACTCAGATCAAAAATTTTTGTCATGTGTTGATGGCGTTAGAATTGGACCAGGTAAGGAATCGATGTAGTAGACGCCATTTGCCCTCAAAAGAAGTTAAAGGACCGACAGCTAGTTTTTAGCGAGGAAGCAGTCAATATGTAAAAATTTGTTAAAATTCAAACTAGTCACTCCATATATTATGGAACTAATCGACTAGCAACCATACATAACATGACTTATACATTCTTTTACGTATTTAGCTTAACGAAAGTGGAGCTATTTTATGTTTTCCACCTTGGTATGCATTATCCTATATTTGTAATTTTTCATAAAATCAAATGTTCATTTGTGTATAAATATATTCAATATATTTAAGGACCCATAGGTAGCAGAAATTAATTGCATGACAAGGTGACATTTCCTAAATTGCATTCTAACCCTTGACCAAGATCCTAAACATACCTTTGCTTTAATATTGTAATTTGTTTAGCGGCTAACCCCTTTTCTGTAGCATATCTGACAATCGATTGTCCACTAGTCAACAACAAAATTATACCTTCCAGAGGACACACCCTGTAATTTGTCGACCGACTTAGAAGGAAAAGAAATGGTGGATGCACGAATGATAGCAGCGATTGCAGGCGGTGGACAAAACACCGACAGTGGCCATTTTGTCTCTCAAATTGGCTTTTAATTTACTGAAACACATCTGACTCGACCAAATAGCAATAAACCTCAGGTGCTGATGACTGCGATGGTGACGACTGTAAAGTGTACTACAAAAGGGAAGGAAGTGCTGGCGAAACGATGAAGTGGCAGGGGCTGTAGACAAGGATTCTTACTTTATTGCACCCTCGTTGACGATAGCAATGTCCACAAAATTTCTCACTGCTTTGGAGTTGAGTGAATATATACTATAAAGCAGATTGTTCCACCGCAGGGAGCAGCAGCATTGTGCTGCATCTACTCCCCCTCTTAAGAGCTGATATCATTGCCGTCGGCGCGATAAAAGGAATAAAAAAGTATACGAAATTAGGAAAAAAGTGAAGAAAATCCATTAATTTCGTGGTACGACATGTTTGCTTGCAGTGAAATTGCTCCTTCCCAGGAGAATTGTTTCGGAATTTGTACTAAAGATAGCTGGCATACGGAACCACAAGTGTTAAATAAACTCCGAGAGACCAGTTTGCTGTTACCGTTCTGCAGTGCAATTTTCACCTGGAATTATTTCATGTAAGAAAGTGAAAATATCCAAAGTCGAATTAATTTTTCCAACGTTTGGGGGAAACTAGTTAAGGACCGAAACGTTTTTCCAGCCATTGAAATTAAATTTAGGGAAGAGTATTTAAAGATGTACGTTTAAATACTATAGAATAGAAGAGAATTCCATTACTATTGCCAAGTAAATGGTGGTATAGTTACAGTTAACTAATATTGTTTAAAGGCCATCAACATCTTGAACTGAATCTTTATATACTCATCTATCGCCGTAAACTCTAGATATTTCTATGCAGCACCTTATTTCTTTGAAAGAATTTTAAGAAGAAATGAGGTATAATTATATGGTCTTTGATAGATTATTTCTTGCTTATGCAACCATTTTAGCCTTTTTTAAAAATCACCCTTATACCTGTTGTTTTATATATGAAGATTGTCCGTGCTATTTAAATACATTTATAAATCCTGTGATTGTTGAATAAATATTGACTGCAGTGCTAATTGCAATAAACTGGTTCAGTTAAGTCTACAACTCTTAACCTGATTCCTGAAATCTCCATATGATATAATTTAAAATATATGTACTGAACACCTTTCACCTATGCTGCGTACGTCAGTTCTCACCGTATTTCCCATCTTCAAAAAACTCGTAACGACTCCTTAAAATACTTTCGTTCCTAACCCCTATTTCTGACTTCCTCTCTATTGCACCCGCGCTTTCCGATCAAGAAACTCTCCCCAACAGCTTGTCAGTCTATTACCAGAACGTAAGAGGACTTCGCACAAAAACATCAAATATTTTCCTTAACTCTCACAAATTCCCGCACGATATCTTTGCCTTTACTGAAACCAATCTAACACCAGGAATTCTCGACAACGAACTATTCCCTCCAAACTATACCATTTTCCGTGTTGACGGTTGTATAGGCACCAATGAGCCACCAGGTCGCGGGGTTCTCATAGCTGCTCACAACCGTTATGATGCCACCCTGCTAAAGACCTCCGACTCTACAATATCAGAATTTGTATGTATAAAAATAGCACTAAATAAGTGCCTTCTGTACATCCTCTGTTGTTACATTCGTCCCTCTCAACCACTAGACGCCTACAAGCCCATAATTGAAGCGATCGATACCCTGCTTGAGAACGCTAACGCGTTCGATGAATTTATTTTATTGGGTTACTTTAACCTCCCCCGTATTCAATGGTCATTGTCCGAGGACTGTTCTCACTTTGTCCCCCTTAACGCATCTTCGGCCAAAGAAGCCCTCTTTACCGATCAGCTCTCCGTTTCAGGTCTCTTTCAAGTAAACGGAGTCAGGAGCTTCCTGGACAGACAATTAGACTTAATCTTTTCTTCAGACCCAGTTAACTCGGCTGTCGCAGAAAGCAACCATCTTCTTTCTTCGCTCGACCGTCACCATCATCCCTTGTTCCTCGTTTTCTCCTACGAACACCCTCATGCCGTTTCAAGCTCCGAGTCTTCTTTATCCTTCAATTTTCGTAAAGGCGACTTTGACAAATTAAATCATTTGCTCCTCAACTCTAATATTGGCGATATCCCTCAACATGTCCCAATTGACGTTGCTTTAGGGGCGTTCTATTCGGAAATACACGCTTGTCTTACACAATCTATCCCTCTTCTTCCTCGTAAAAACTACTGCTCATCCCCCGTATGGTACGACAAAGAATTACGCTCTCTTCGCAGCAGGAGAAATAATTGTTGGCAAACTTTTCTTCTAATCCAGACTGAGTCTGACTTTTCTTCCTATCTATCTGCTTATACCTCTTTTTCTGAACGTTGTGATACCCTCTACCATGAATACCTCCCACGGATGGACACTAGCCTCATATCCGACCCCAAGCGTTTTTATAACTTTATTAACTCCAAGAAGAAATCGAATGGTTACCCTTCCACCCTAAAGCTCAAGAATACCTCTTCATCTGATCCTAAAGTTACCGCTAACCTCTTTTCACACTTCTTCAGTAAATCTTTCAGCGACAATTCTCTACAACCCGACCTTAAATATTTTGCATGCATGGACAAATGCACTCAAACGTCGTTTACATCTTTTGACCCTGATCCTGAACTAATCGCCGCCAGTATTAATGGGCTTGAGGACGACTTTCACCCAGGTACAGTTCAAACCCTTACTTTGCTTTTTCGTCTCTCGGTCACTCAATGGGTTCTCTTTCAATTATGGAAAAATTCATATATTATTCCCGCCTTCAAAAAAGGCTGCAAGCATGATGTGTCCAACTACAGACCCATTGCTAAATTATCATCCATACCTAAACTATTCGAAAAATTGGTCTATGATTCCATGCTCTTCCACTGTAAGTCTATCTGCTCACTCTCCCAGCATGGCTTCCTCAAAGGTAGATCTACAACCACCAACCTTACTGACTTCGTCTCCAAAACACTATGTGCCCTGGAAAACGGTAAAGATGTTGATGTTATTGCCACCGATTTTAGTAAAGCCTTCGACAAGATCTCCCAAAACGTTATCTTGTTCAAACTTGATTGCCTAGGCGTCCCCCCCCCCCCAAATTCATCTCCTGGATTCGATCCTACCTCAACAACCGTCAGTACAATATTCTTTTCAGTTCATCCATTTCTAACCCTATTGTCGCTCGTTCGGGCGTCCCTCAGGGCAGCCACCTCGGCCCATTGATTTTTATGCTTACAATAAATGATGTTGAATGTGTCATCAAACACTCAGAGTTGCCCATTTATGCTGATAACATGAAAATAATTAAACATATCTCCTCCACAACCGACTCTCCTATTCTCCAAGATGACTTCGATTCATTCACCACATGGTGCATGAAAAACTTTCTAGAGCTCAATGTCTCCAAATGCCAGTCCATCTCTTATTCCCGCAAGCGTCTTACCACCACCCCGAGAGTCTATATGTTAACCGACGTACCAGTCCCTATCGTTACCTCTGTGTGTGACTTAGGAATAATCTGTAATTGAAGCTTCCAAAGACAGGAAACACTAGTAACAAATTTTGGTTTGACTCTGGCTTTAATAAATTTACTATAACAATAAAATTAATGCTAACACAGGTATTTCATGAAGTTTAGAATAACTTGACCAAATTGCATTAAAATAAAAGCTTAAAAAATTCACGATAGGAAAGTTCATTGACTTATGCGAGAATGTGAATTGAAAGAAAGTAAACAAATTGCTTCTGCGGGAAAAACTTACATTGAAATAATTTATAAATGGATCGTGGCTTAATGAATTAAGCCCGTTGTGAATAAAGTGAAATTATCAGTCTGCATATTCTAACTCCGCCGTAGCCGGTCCCGAGCCCGCTTGAAAAAGGAGGAGGAAAACCCACGCGCCGGCCAGAATACCACGGCTTAGACAGATACGCGTTATACAAACACACTCTCGATGACTACTAGGACGCCTTAAGTAGCAGCACTCCTCCTGGGATAGTTTTTGTGACGACGACCTATGCCTATAAACAATGGAACACGATCGGGCTATGGAACGTGAGAACTCTGTGGGATAAATGTGGATACGCAAAGATCATGGAGGTGGAACGGTAAATGGCCCATTATAAAATAGATATCTTGGGATTCAGCGAAAATAGATGGGGCGGAAGTGGAGAGTTTACATCACCCAAATATGAAACCGTGCTGTTATACTCTGGCCAGGAAGAATTAGATACACCACGCTTGGAAGGTTAGGCCTGTTGTTAACCAAGCTAGCCGCCAATCACTATTGGACTGGTCACAAATATCCGACCGAAATATTGCCGCGAAATTCCTGTACGCACACGTAACACAACATCTAATAAATATACCACGGTTAAATGTGCAGTGGCATAAAACACATCCACAGCGCATGTAACACCGCATTGCGGGAAAAGCTGGTAAACTGCGTCGTAATACCGACAAATTAATCGATCAAAAATGGGAAAGGGCGAAGGAATGTTTTGTGACCTGTGGTACAGAATACGTGGGACGGTTATAGAGCGGAAGATGGCGATGAATCAGTGACGACATATGATGCAAAATACAGGAACAAAAGCAGATTAAAGACCATATCAATGCTGCAAGCGACGTTGCAGTTAAACAACATTACATAACTGCATACCGATCTGTACAGAAAGGCGTCCAAAGATTAACACCAGACTTTAGACAAGATTAGTGTTGGCTGACGGGATTAAGTCGATGGACCTCGGTGAGGTCACAATGATTGCTGGAATATCAGTGGAACTACTTACCCCGCGGATCCCATTTCTGCGGCTGATATTGTTCTTTTCGCAATCCAGGAATGTTGTGAAATCTAGGCATATCCCAGTGAATGGAAAACAGTCGTAATTGTAAAAGTTCCCAAAAATACGACCTGAGCAGTTGTAGCAATTGGCGAGGTATCAGTCTTTTAATTAAATCTCCAAATTGATGGCTAAAATCATCTTAATGCGAACCAAGAATACAATCGATCGCACCCTTAGCGATGAACAGGCAGGCTTACGTGAAGACTTCTCCTGCAGCGATCACATCAGCATCCTCCGAATTATCCTTAAACAATCTGCCGAATGGAGGTCCCCTTTACATCTAATGTTCGTCAATTTTGAGACGGCGTTTTACAGCGTTGATCGCGAATAAACGTGGGCAGCTTTACGTAGGAGAGGCATCTTAGAAAATAGTATCACTTTTATAAAGAAGTCCTATACAAGGGAAAACTGTCGGAGTCCTTCCAAATCCTGAATGGAGTTTGGCAAGGATGCATGTTCTCACCTTTACTTTTCCCGATCGTCATTAATGACGTATTACGCAGCGCCCTAGACGCCGCCCATCGCGAGGGATTAGATGGAAACTCTTTAACTGGATATCATTACCGCATACATTAAGTTAAGAGCCAAATAACATCATACAGTAGGCTCTAGATTGAATGAAATTTTTTGTATTTGGACAGGTACACAATTTATTAACAATATTTTAAATACATTGAACGACTGTATAAAATTTACAGTAGAGATTGGTTTGGACAATATAAATTTTTTTGGATATTACGATTTTAATTTTGGATAATTATTAAGAATTTGACGTATGCAGAAAGAAAACATACTCTGAGCCATTTAATTCAAATAACCCTTGAACCACAAAAATTTCAGCTTTTCATAGATTCTTAAATAGGCTACTGAAAATGCCGCTGAGCTAAATTTGTTTTCAGACTGAATTAGGGGCAATTTGTTGGTATAGCACAAAATAATGGGTATAATATAATAATTTATAAATTACTATACAAAGAATCGTCAGACCATTTATTCTCAATAATAAAAGCAAACGGAGGATCCAAGCGTGCAATGGAGAGAGATTCCATATGTGAAGGAGGTATCAAATAATTTGAAGCATATTTATGATTTGAAGCATTTTTTAAATTTAAACCCGGTATTAAGTAATAGGAAAAATTTAAAGACAATATTTATAAAAAATAAAGGAAGATGTTCCAATTGAAAAAAACGGGGTATATAAAATTGGGTACGAATATGGTCCGGTAATATATATTGGAAAAGAAAAAGGAAAATCTTGACAAGGTCTCTGGACATATCGCAGGTGGTAAAAACAACAAACCTAAGTCAGGGTTGTCTCAACAAATCTAAGTCTGGTCTCTGAAAGTCACTCCTGTAGTAGCAATAATATTAGCTTACTTCAAGACTTACGAGAAAGATCCGTAATGGACAGCTTCGAAGTTTTCGAAATTAGAAAAGCTTTAACTAGTGGTAGTGTAATCGCAAATAATCAGAGAGATTTTACAGATATTAGTTCGTTGCTTAAGGGGTAATATACAAAGTTGGGGCTCAAAAAATCGAAAATTTTTTGATTGCATATTCTGAAAGTACATACTTTCGGAAATGTCTGTGGGAAATTTCATCCAGATCGGAGCACTAGATTTCAAATGACAGCCGTTCGCAGCGCGCTAGGTCCATCCATTAGCACTTGGCGAGCGGCGTCCAAAAACTTTAAACACGATGATCTCGGAAAGAGTTTTTTGAAAAATACCTTTGCGGTGAACGTGATATCTCAAAAAATTTTCAACCGATTTTCATAATTTTTTTTTAAATTGTTCATATTTACAATCTCGTGTACTTGAACGGTTCCTTTTTCATCTAAAAATTTTCGATTGTTTGCATTGAATTTTTGTTTAGAATTTTGAACACCTCAAAAATCGAATTTTTTGTCAACATGGTTTTTTTATTGGAAAAAAAAAATTTTTTCGGAAACCAAACCGTTCAAGTACACCACAATACATTTTTCTTCAATAATTTTTTTACTCTTTTGATTTCAGTTAAGCGGTTCACCTTGGAGAGTGTTCACCGCAAGCCTCTGCAAAAAAACGCGCTTCGGGGAAGGGGCCATAACTCCGACAATTTTTAATATTTTTTTATAATTCAACGTGTTTTTTTTTCTTCGATAGTACTACCAACAAATTGTCTTTCGCTTTTTCTAATAAAATTTGCATAAAACCCTTAAAAAAAATCACCAACTTAGCTCACTTTTTCCCCTCAACTTTGTATATAACCCCTTAAGCCACTTATTTTTGTTGAGATTGGTTAGTACTCCCCTTGATAATGGCCTAAGCAGGCGAAACGCATTGTACTAATATATGTACTATATAACTAGACAAATAATAAAAGATTGTGAACCAATTTTTTACAAGTGTTTTTATTTCAATTTGCATTTTTCTGATTTTTCAAAACATAATAGCTGTTTTGTTGACAAATTTATTCAATGAAAAATATTATAACGTGCACGAGGTAGGCCACGAAAAGGGAAATAGTGAGCCGCGTAATGCGCATTCCATAGGTAGCCAGAAATTAAGGCATGGAAATGTCAAATGTAGAAAGTAAAGGATGACTAGGACCCATGGTGAATATGTGAGGCGAAAATGTGTAACGGAAAGTCCTTGAATTAAGTGGCGGACGTTTCTAGTATTAAGCTGAGTAGTATAAATAAGGCTGAATAGCCTTGTTTCAATTAAACTTATCATATCAATTAAAGTTTTGTCTTTTCCTTGCAGGCTTAAGTTTAGCTCATTCAGCTTCTCAACTGTGTCGGAAAGAAAAGCTAGCTTGACAAGTCATTTTTCGTCTTCTAACACAGCTAAATTTTTCCCCCTCGATTGCAAGAAATATTTTATCTACGGAAGTAATTGACGAAATCTTTTCAAAAAGGCGCCACGGCTTAGTCACCTTACATCTGTATGCAGCAACAGATCCCCACATTCAGCTTCGACATCGACATCTTTGCAAACTTCTAGCACGAATCGAATTAGCTAAACTACTGGAAAAAAATTAAGAGAGCAGAGAGAAAAATCGTGAAAGAATCTTGTAGGAAATTAAATTAATTTTTTGTTTTTTTATATATATATGATGATGCCAAAGCTCAGGGGATGCCCTATGATGCTTAAGCACAGCCTTGGCAGGAAAGGAATTAAGGATGAGGGAAATGGGTTAGGAGTTTGGGTGAAGGAGGTGTCGATGTACGCCCCGTTTGAAAGTTTCAGGCTGATAAGACGAGGGAAAAACAGAAGATGGTAAACTGTTCCACATTCGTGTTGTTCTGCTTAGAAAAGATTCCCGAAATTTGACGGTACGTCCAAATTTGACCTGGAGAGTATAGGGGTGGGAGCGACTTGTTGATCTTGTATCGCGCGTTGTCATGAGTCTACAAGGAATCAGGCTAGCAATTTCGTTAGAACAACGGCCATGGAAATAACGATAGCAGAGTGAGAGACAACCGACATTCCGTCGATGCTCCAGAGAGTCAAGGCCCTCAGAGATTGAGGAATCGCCGATAAGTTTAATAGCCTTACGCTGACTTTGTCTAACGCGGACAATGCGGTGTGTCCTGCCCCTGCCCAAATATGGGAATTATATTCAAGTCTAGGCCTAATGTGGGACTTGTAGATCAGCGCTAAGTCAGGTGGGGTGAAATATTTCTTACATCTCTGTAGAAAACGCAAACATTTCATCGCATTTTTAGCGATTGCAAATATATGATCAGTCCAGCTAAGATTGCTGGATATCTCGATACACAAGATGTTTAGGGAGGGTGAATTGGGTATATTCACTCCGTCGACTGAAATGGGTTGGGGGTGAACTGGACGGTTTTTAAGGGACATTAAACAGCATTGGGTTTTGGATGCATTAAACGTAACACGATTTGCTCTGCCCCAAGCAAGGACCTTGGAAATGTCGTTGTTTAATGATCTAAACATGCGTTCCCGATTGGCTTCTGTAGCAATTCCACGTGAGTTCATAACAGAATCAAATGAGTACGCGAAATCAAGGGTGCTGTCGTCGGCGAGAATAGGATTGAGAGTAAGGGATAAGAGATCATTAATAAAAAGAAGAAATAAGGTTGGTGAAAGAACTGAACCCTGAGTTACACCGGCATTTAATTCGTAGGAATCAGATGTAACTCCGTCAATTACTACACGAATTGAACGGCCTGACAAAAAACTCTCTATCCATTTAACGAGGGTAGGGTGCAGACCAAATGTTTGAAGTTTGGCTAAAAGGGCAGCATGCCAGACTCTATCAAAAGCCTTTGAAATATCAAGAGCGACGATTTTAGACTCACCAAAATTATGAAGACAATGATTCCAACGTTCCGTTAGAGCCGTTAGTAAGTCTCCGGTTGAGCGGCCAGTGCGGAAACCGTACTGGTAATCGTTGATAAGATGGTTGTTTTCTAGATATTTCAACAACTGAGAGTTGATGAGTGATTCAAAAACTTTAGATATGATCGAGGTTAGTGCAATTGGTCTGTAGTTAGAGGGGTCGCATGCCGCTCCTTTTTTAAGTATCGGCTGGACATGAGCAAGTTTCCATACACTTGGAAACATTCCCGTTGAATATGACAGGTGAAAAAGTTTGCGAAGAGGTTTAGCCAAAGCAGAGGCGCAGCATTTTAAAACAAGGGGCGAGAAACCATCAGGGCCAGTAGCTTTGGACACGTCGAGTTTTGAAAGTACTCTAAAAACTTCGCGAGTGCGAAAGTGTAGCGTCTTTTGCCTACCAGTACATTGTGATGGAGATGGAAGTGGCTGCGATGAAGGTGGTAAGTATGAATTAGCAGCAAAATTAGCAGCAAACAGGTTGGCCTTGTCCAATGAGTCAGTAAAAACATTCCCATTATAAATCAGTGGTGGTGTTGAGGAACAGGTGAAATTGTTCTTTACGGGTTTTACTAGAGACCAGAAACCCTTACTACCCTTTTGGGTAGAAAAAACCTTCCGTCTGATGTTCTGGTCGAAATTGAACTTTGCCCGACTAATTGCTGAATTGCAAATATTCCGCGCATCTCTATAGATACTTCTCAATTCCTCTGAAGGGCACAATTTATATGCCTGGAAGGCTGCTTCCTTATTTTTAATGGCTGCGAAACAGTCATTATTGAACCAATTGGTGTTAGTTGGTTTGATGTTCTTGAAGCTATGAGGAATAAAGCGATGCATTCCAAACCAAAGGATGTTTAAGATATAATCGGTGCATTTGTTAACGTCTCTCACAGAAAAGCAATCGGACCAAGCCAGCTCTCTGAGATACTTATTAAGTCCCGCCCAATCAGCATTTTTATAATGCCACACTAATCTTTTGGTGGAATTTAGGTTAGTGGTTGTCAGAGAGGAGATGGAGAATTGGGCGGAGATTAGACAATGGTCCGAATTACCCAAGGGAGACGTCACCGAAACCGAGTATTTTTCTGGATGCGATGTTAGAAATAGATCTAAAAGATGCGCGTTTTGCTCTAAAGTATCAGGAACACGAGTCGGACACTCATTTATTTTATTTATTTAAACTGACAGTACATTTTTTGTGTGGTCAATTGAGACGGGATAAACAAAATAACAGAGAATTGCAATTGTTTAACTAAAAAATTTTTTTCAAGCTTATGCCTCTTACAAAAAAACAAAATAAATAAATTTTTTTCTCACGCTATTTCTTATGATTGCGCGATAAATAATGAAAATATTTTTTTAAAAAAGTCTCGCAACTAAAAACCTTAAGCTTCAAAGTGCTTGTTTTATCTCAATACAGCCATTTTTCACTAAGGCACAGCTCTTCAAAAAGTAGCAAACTAATCGAAAAAATTCTCTGCGCTCTTATTTTTCAGTAGTGTATTTTAAGACATTTCGATAGTTAGTAGAGTAGCTAGTTAGTAGAGATGCGGATCGAAAAGAATTTTGATTTTTTCGATCTTGCGAATCGATTAATCGTGTTCAAAAAACCGATATTGACAGATCGGTACGGATCGATCTTTGATTTCAATTGTATTTACATACATACTAAAGCCCGGTATTGTGTGCATTTAGTGGCTAAAATTTTAGCAACGAACGAAGAAGGACCTTTTTACGGCAAAAATTTTGACAAATAAAGTTATAAGTTTTGAGCTATAGATTGCTGCTCTTGACAATCAGGTGTGGTGTATTTTTGATTTTATTTTATGTCCTTTGAGATATATGTTTTAATATTCTTTAACACATAAGTAATATAATTAAGTTTTTTAATGGAAATGTCGATATGATAATTGAGAAAGAGATCTTTCTTACAATTCTCCTGCTGCTGATATTATTGTGTCCATTTATGGACTAATTTACAAATTAGTATTTTTAACTTCCCAAATATAGGGAAGTTATTGTAATGGGCCCGATTTTCAAAATTTTTAGTTTAACAATTTTATATATTTCAAAGTCACCATAGTGTTTTACGCATGTTTTTGAACACATGTGTGTGTGTGTGTGTGTGTGTGTGTGTGTGTGTGTGTGTGTGTGTGTGTGCATGTGTACACGTACGTAAGTACTTTCGGACCCACTTTTTTCGACAACGAAATCTCGCGAACAAAAAATGATAACGACTTCGCTATGATGCCATTCGAAGCGTATTATTGTCAATAAGAGCTGAAAGAAATTTAATCAATTTCGGTTCAGCCGTTTTTTTGTTTAAACAAAAAAACTGAAAAACTGATTTTAGGAGGATTTTTTCGATATAATTTGTTCTGATGACGATCGGGACATCGAAAAGTCGGATAATAACAATTTATTATGAACAGAAATGGTTTATAATGATGAAAAATTGTTTATAACAATAAACAATAGTTTATAACAATCATAAATTTATAATCATAAAAAACACCTGGTTGAAAATTGATAATGAAAATTGGAAATTGAATACAAAATTGAAGATTGTTCATAGCAATTGAAAATTATTATAAACAATGAAAAATTCTTATAAACAATTGAAATTTTTTTACCACAAAAAATTTCTTCTAAATACTTAAAATGCGAGTTGGTTGCGGGTAGAGAAATCTATTGCAGTGTGTCTAAGAAAATTGGTTCGATGGATTTTGATGCGGTAAATGGTATATGATAGTGAAAGAATTAAACTGTGTCGTAACGGAGCCCGATTTTTTAAATTTGTTCTAGAAATATCGAATTTTTGGATGGGGAAAATTTTTTTTTTTTTTTTACTAAAATATAAAGTGGGTTATTGCCGATGGAATGGTATATATATTTTTTACCATAAGGTTGATTGTTTCGAGTAGGCGAGGCCTTAAAGTTGAACCTTTGTGGGGCTATAGCGGAAGAACGGGGTGACGGATAGATGAGTTTGAGATATTTATGGATAGGGGAGAATGTCGTGGATGTGATAAGAGTTTGAATGGATTTTTACCATTGAATATGGCAAAGTTATTAACGTTGCAGATGGAGTCCTTGAAAAAGGATCAAAAAAGGATAATTTTTTGCAATTGGTGGGACCAAAATAGAAAAAACTGTCAAACGGAATCCGTTCATATTTACGGATGTTGTAGATGTTATGACCGCATGTGAGATAGGCTATTTTTTTCGAGAGTTTTTGAAAAAGTGCGGGACCTATGCGAGTTGGTGTGCTATGTTCGTTTATAACTCGGGGAGTATTGGTCGGAACCCCATCATGTGGGTATTCATTTTACGTAGAATCGTAAGATCTATTCGGAAATGGAAAAAAAAAATCGAAAATGTACTAGAGGAAAATTTTTGCACGAGAGTGTAGTAGTAGAATATTTTTGAAATTTTTCAAAAAACTGTGGCGCACCACATGCTGGACCATCTTGCGAATGGGTGAGATAAAAGATTTTTTTTCTCATTTTGTACTAGACTTTTTTCATCTATTACAAAATGGATTTTCAAAAAATTATAACTTAGGTTGGGGATGTGCGATTGAAAAGAAGAAAATTATTTTCATTTGTTTTGTGATCGAAGCAATTTGGAAAAAATATAAAAAAAATTTTGGTGGTAATTTTTCGGGGGGGTGGGGGTGGGGGATGGCTAACCCCGAAGTCGAAATAAGGGATGTGTGGTATCAAATTAAAGGTTAACCGGTCACAAATTGATTGGTGCAGTTTTTGTTTAAAACGAAAAAACTTTATCGCTGACTTTTTTTCGTTAAACATTGAAGCGGGGATGCCATCCTCCAAGTTCTACGGGTTGATCCAAAATGGACCGTTCTTTTTTTTAAAACTATCTACTCCAAAAGTTATGAAACTTTTACAAACAACACACCATTCCATCACTTATAGTTTTCGCGCAAACACGGTGGGAAGATTTTGCTAAAATTTGCGCAAATTTTTCGGAAAAAAGGACTTTTTTCAATCATTTGCGTTAAGTGGTGTGAAGTTTTCGTCGGAGCGAGTTGAAAATTACATCAATCGATAGGTAATCGATTGTAGAAGAGAAATCACCCCCATGTTCCAGATCGAAAATGTATATTTAGGGTAGTTACCAGCGACGGAAAAGTGCCGTAAGGCGACCAAAATGCCGATAAAAAGTGTCGTCGAAAAAGTGACAAAATTCAAAAAATTATATCTCCTGGAGTTATTAATTTTTTTAAATTATTATTTCAAAACTGGATTAGGGGATGGATTTACTACATCGGAAAATTAATTTGGTTGATAAAAGTTAATTGGGTCGAAAAATGCAGACAAAAACGGCAATATAGCAAAATTGCTAACTTAATAAAGTTAATTTTGTTAAAGAAATTTTCACCCATCCGGAGGTGACTACCCTTATCTGAAAGAGGATGTAAATGGGATGTGGAGGATGTTTTTCTTATTTCTCTGCGGTTAAATTTTTTATACTAATCGTAGATTTTTCACTTTTGCTCAACATTTGATTATATTATCTCAGTTGGGGGTGATTCTTTTGATATGAATTAAGGATTGCTGATTTGTGGGGGATCTCTTAAAAGTTTAACTAAATACCCTAATATATTTGAAAAGTCAAATCATGCAAATCGGTGCAGCGGTTGTGAAGTTACTAACTAAAGAGCAAAATATGAGGCTATTTTGCATAATGACCAGTTCAGTTGCTTTATTGCCAATTGCTGTTAATAATAGAAATTTAAGAGATTTTTATTACTCTACCCTTTTCTCCTCTATTAGGGATAAAATGTGTCCATACATGTGAAAGCTCGATATATAATACTTTATTAGTAATAGCAACATGAAATGGTTTTTTCGGTGTACTCGGTCTTGCTTTCACTAGGAACTGGATACCTACTATTACTAATTACTATTGGAAATTATGAAAACGAAGCAGGTTTATTGGTATACAGCGATAGAGGAGGAATTATAGATATAATTTCTTACCTCATTTGTTCTTGGATGTTTATATTTAGTGAACATTTTGAACTAAATAGCTTCAGTTCCGGTTATTCAAATGAGGTCAGCAAATCTCACCTTATAGGGGGTTGCACATGTTTGAGTACGAATAACTTTGGCGTTTATTGATATATTTTAGTAATTCTTTCAACAGGTGGTGAAGGATACTATTAGCTAAACTGTGAGATACATTGGGTGGATATAAGTACAGTAGTTGAAAAAAAATACACGACACAATGTGAGATATTTGTGATTGACTGGAGGTTTTTGCTAAATTTGCTAAAAAAAATCAATTTTCGTGGGAGTAATTACCTTTATTTGAAAGGGGATGTAAATACGTAGGTATGGTTAAAATTTCATCGAGATTTGAAAATTTAAATGTTGCATCAAAAATTTCCAGTGAAAAAATGAAAAGTTAAATTTTGTTAAGAAAATTTTACAATATCTGCAAAGTGTGGATGTATATTTAAGGGGAAGGCGGTGTGTAAGCGCTATACTAAGTTTCGTCCAAACCAAGATATATTTAGTTGACATTTTAGAGATTTTTATAATATCACTGATTTAGCAACTTGAATCTATCTTGTGGGTAGAAATGAAACCTTGGAGGTTCCCGGGTTATAGTAGTGGAAAGCTACCAATCTCTGCTTTATTCTGGTTTTTAAATGACCAAAATCGGTTAAGTATTTGGCGAGATATTAATTTTCAAATGTAGCAAGGACCTTTTCAATGCCGAAATCCTGGACGAATCCCTTGGGAAAATTATGAATTTTTTTTTGTCTTCGTTCCCGGTAAGTTTGGTATCAAATGAAAGGTATTACTGCGTAGAATTCAAATATGAAAACCATTTCGAATTATCTTTGATACAGTGAGTTTTATAAAGGTTTCTTTTTTCTATAAATTTTATTGAATGCCGTCGGCAAATTGAGAAAATTCAAAAAATTATTATATATCCGGGAGTTTTTAACTTTTTCTAAAAATTTTTCAACATTTGATTAGGGGTTGGATTTACTACATTATAAAATTAATTTGGTTGATAAAGATACATTGCGTCAAAAAGTACACACCAAAACGGTAAAATTGCAAAATCGCTAATTTAATAAAGTTAAATTTGTTAAAGAAATTTTCACCCTTCCGGAGGTGACTACCCTTATCTAAAAGAGGATGTAAATGGGATATGCAGGATGTTTTTTTACTTTGCTACGGTTAAATTTTTCATACTAATCGTAGATTTTTCACTTTTGCTCAACATTTGATTATATTATCTCAGATGGGGGTGATCCTTTTGATATGAATTAAGGATTGCTGATTTGTGGGGAATGTTTTAAAAGTTTAACTAAATACCCTTATATATTTTAAAAGTTAAATCATGCAAATCGGCATTAGCTAAATTGTGAAATACTTCAGGTGGATATAAGTACAAAGGATACAAAGGTACTAGCTCGCAAGCGGCGGTAATGTACAAGGGTATTTGCTCGCAAAGGGTGATAGACTACAAAGGCGATAGCTCGCAAGGGGCGGTAAGATACAAAGACAGTAGCTCGCAAGGGGCGGGAGGATACAAGGGCACTAGCTCGCAAGAGGCGGGAGGATACAAAGGTCGTAGCTCGCAAGAGGCGAGAGAATACAAAGGTTGAAGCTCGCTAGAGGCGGGAGGATACAAAGGTCTTAGCTCGCAAGGGGCGGGAGGATACAAGAGTAGTAACTCGCAAGGGCGGGAGGATATAAGAGTAGAAGCTCGCAAGGGGCGGGAGGATACAAAGGTCGTAGCTCGCAAGAGGCGGGAGGATACAAAGGTCGTAGCTCGCAAGGGGCGGGAGGATACAAAGGTAGTAGCTCGCACCATACCATTCGTTAATTTCACAAGGCGTCATTTTTCACACTATAGTTGCTTTAGTCCAATTTTATAACCCGTGGACCGATTTTTATAACTCTTTTTTTGTTAAATAGGGTATGATCCCTTCTTTCAATTGTATACCCTCCCACCCTCACCACACTTTACTTTTATTCAATTTTTTTTTGGAGTATAATATACTACATTTGATTTAGGGAAAACAGTTTTCATCTATAGTTGCTATTGTCTAACTTCGTAACGTGTGGACCGATTTGCATAATTCTTTTTTTTTAAATAGGGGGGGTCTTCCCTCCTCTTACTCCAATCACTCTTTACCCACACTTTTTTTTAGTCAAATTTTTAAATTTTTTTCTTTTGAATAAAGATTCTGTTGCTACCGGGACAAAACTTTTCACCTTCAGTTGCTTTAGCATATCTCCCGAACGTGTAGACCGATTTGCATAATTCTTTTTTTGTTAAATAGAGCATTATCCCCCGTATTGCTTACCCCCACTATTATCTATCTACACTATAGCCGCAGACGTAGGCGCGGGCACCAGCTAGTCTAAATACTTAAAATGCGAGTTGGTTGCGGGTAGAGAAATCTATTGCAGTGTGTCTAAGAGAATTGGTTCGATGGATTTTGATGCGGTAAATGGTATATGATAGTGAAAGAATTAAACTGTGTCGTAACGGAGCCCGATTTTTTAAATTTGTTCTAGAAATATCGAATATTTGGATGGGGAAAATTTTTTTTTTTTTTTTTACAAAAATATAAAGTGGGTTATTGCCGATGGAATGGTGTATATATTTTTTACCATAAGGTTGATTGTTTCGAGTAGGCGAGGCCTTAAAGTTGAACCTTTGTGGGGCTATAGCGGTAGAACGGGGTGACGGATAGATGAGTTTGAGATATTTATGGATAGGGGAGAATGTCGTGGATGTGATAAGAGTTTGAATGGATTTTTACCATTGAATATGGCAAAGTTATTAACGTTGCAGATGGAGTCCTTGAAAAAGGATCAAAAAAGGATAATTTTTTGCAATTGGTGGGACCAAAATAGAAAAAACTGTCAAACGGAATCCGTTCATATTTACGGATGTTGTAGATGTTATGACCGCATGTGAGATAGGCTATTTTTTTCGAGAGTTTTTGAAAAAGTGCAGGACCTATGCGAGTTGGTGTGCTATGTTCGTTTATAACTCGGGGAGTATTGGTCGGAACCCCATCATGTGGGTATTCATTTTACGTAGAATCGTAAGATCTATTTGGAAATGGAAAAAAAATTTGAAAATGTACTAGAGGTAAAATTTTGCACGAGAGCGTGGTAGTAGAATATTTTTGAAATTTTTCAAAAAACTGTGGCGCACCACATGCTGGACCATCTTGCGAATGGGTGAGATAAAAAAATTTTTTTTTGATTTTGTACCAGACTTTTTTCATCTATTACAAAATGGATTTTCAAAAAATTATAACTTAGGTTGGGGATGTGAGATTGAAAAGAAGAAAATTATTTTCATTTGTTTTGTGATCGAAGCAATTTGGAAAAAATATAAAAAAAATTTTGGTGCTAATTTTTCGGGGGGTGGGGGTGGGCGATGGCTAACCCCGAAGTCGAAATAAGGGATGTGTGGTATCAAATTAAAGGTAAACCGGTCACAAATTGATTGGTGCAGTTTTTGTTTAAATCGAAAAAACTTTATCGCTGACTTTTTTTCGTTAAACATTGAAGCGGGGATGCCATCCTCCAAGTTCTACGGGTTGATCCAAAATGGACCGTTCTTTTTTTTAAAACTATCTACTCCAAAAGTTATGAAACTTTTACAAACAACACACCATTCCATCACTTATAGTTTTCGCGCAAACACGGTGGGAAGATTTTGCTAAAATTTGCACAAATTTGTCGGAAAAAAGGACTTTTTTCAATCATTTGCGTTAAGTGGTGTGAAGTTTTCGTCGGAGCGAGTTGAAAATTACATCAATCGATAGGTAATCGATTGTAGAAGAGAAATCACCCCCATGTTCCAGATCGAAAATGTATATTTAGGGTAGTTACTAGCGATGGAAAAGCGTCGGAAGGCGACCAAAATGCCGATAAAAGGTGCCGTCGGAAAAGTGAGAAAGTTCAAAAAATTATATCTCCTGGAGTTATTAATTTTTTTAAATTATTATTTCAACAGTTGATTAGGGGATGGATTTACTACATCGGAAAATTAATTTGGTTGATAAAGGTTAATTGGGTCGAAAAATGCAGACAAAAACGGCAATATAGCAAAATTGCTAACTTAATAAAGTTAAATTTGTTAAAGAAATTTTCACCCATCCGGAGGTGACTACCCTTATCTGAAAGAGGATGTAAATGGGATGTGGAGGATGTTTTTCTTATTTCTCTGCGGTTAAATTTTTTATACTAATCGTAGATTTTTCACTTTTGCTCAACATTTGATTATATTATCTCAGTTGGGGGTGATTCTTTTGATATGAATTAAGGATTGCTGATTTGTGGGGGATCTCTTAAAAGTTTAACTAAATACCCTAATATATTTGAAAAGTTAAATCATGCAAATCGGTGCAGCGGTTGTGAAGTTACTAACCAAAGAGCAAAATATGAGGCTCTTTTGCATAATGACCAGTTCAGTTGCTTTATTGCCAATTGCTGTTAATAATAGAAATTTAAGAGATTTTTATTACTCTACCCTTTTCTCCTCTATTAGGGCTAAAATGTGTCCATACATGTGAAAGCTCGATATATAATACTTTATTAGTAATAGCAACATGAAATGGTTTTTTCGGTGTACTCGGTCTTGCTTTCACTAGGAACTGGATACCTACTATTACTAATTACTATTGGAAATTATGAAAACGAAGCAGGTTTATTGGTATGCAGCGATAGAGGAGGAATTATAGATATAATTTCTTACCTCATTTGTTCTTGGATGTTTATATTTAGTGAACATTTTGAACTAAATAGCTTCAGTTCCGGTTATTCAAATGAGGTAAGCAAATCTCACCTTATAGGGGGTTGCACATGTTTGAGTACGAATAACTTTGGCGTTTATTGATATATTTTAGTAATTCTTTCAACAGGTGGTGAAGGATACTATTAGCTAAACTGTGAGATACATTGGGTGGATATAAGTACAGTAGTTGAAAAAAAATACACGACACAATGTGAGATATTTGTGATTGACTGGAGGTTTTTGCTAAATTTGCTAAAAAAAATCAATTTTCGTAGGAGTAATTACCTTTATTTGAAAGGGGATGTAAATACGTAGGTATGGTTAAAATTTCATCGAGATTTGAAAATTTAAATGTTGCATCAAAAATTTCCAGTGAAAAAATGAAAAGTTAAATTTTGTTAAGAAAATTTTACAATATCTGCAAAGTGTGGATGTATATTTAAGGGGAAGGCGGTGTGTAAGCGCTATACTAAGTTTCGTCCAAACCAAGATATATTTAGTTGACATTTTAGAGATTTTTATAATATCACTGATTTAGCGACTTGAAGCCATCTGCTGGGTACAAATGAAACCTTGGAGGTTCACGGGTTATAGTAGTGGAAAGCTACCAATCTCTGCTTTATTCTGGTTTTTAAATTACCAAAATCGGTTAGGTATTTGGCGGGATATTAATTTTTCTCTGTAGCAAGGACCTTTTCAATGCCGAAATCCTGGACGAATCCCTTTTGAAAATTATGAAATTTTTTTTTGTCTTCTTTCCCGGCAAGATTGGTATCAAATGAAAGGTATTACTGCGTAGAATTCAAATATGAAAACCATTTTGAATTATCTTTGATACAGTGAGTTTTATAAAGGTTTCTTTTTTCTATAAATTTAATTGAATGCCGTCGGCAAATTGAGAAAATTCAAAAAATTATTATATCTCCGGGAGTTTTTAACTTTTTCTAAAAATTTTTCAACATTTGATTAGGGGTTGGATTTACTACATTATAAAATTAATTTGGTTGATAAAGATACATTGCGTCAAAAAGTACACACCAAAACGGTAAAATTGCAAAATCGCTAATTTAATAAAGTTAAATTTGTTAGAGAAATTTTCACCCTTCCGGAGGTGACTACCCTTATCTAAAAGAGGATGTAAATGGGATATGCAGGATGTTTTTTTACTTCGCTACGGTTAAATTTTTCATACTAATCGTAGATTTTTCACTTTTGCTCAACATTTGATTATATTATCTCAGATGGGGGTGATCCTTTTGATATGAATTAAGGATTGCTGATTTGTGGGGAATGTTTTAAAAGTTTAACTAAATACCCTTATATATTTTAAAAGTTAAATCATGCAAATCGGCATTAGCTAAATTGTGAAATACTTCAGGTGGATATAAGTACAAAGGATACAAAGGTACTAGCTCGCAAGCGGTGGTAATGTACAAGGGTATTTGCTCGCAAAGGGTGATAGACTACAAAGGCGATAGCTCGCAAGGGGCGGTAAGATACAAAGACAGTAGCTCGCAAGGGGCGGGAGGATACAAGGGCACTAGCTCGCAAGAGGCGGGAGGATACAAAGGTCGTAGCTCGCAAGAGGCGAGAGAATACAAAGGTTGAAGCTCGCTAGAGGCGGGAGGATACAAAGGTCTTAGCTCGCAAGGGGCGGGAGGATACAAGAGTAGTAACTCGCAAGGGCGGGAGGATATAAGAGTAGAAGCTCGCAAGGGGCGGGAGGATACAAAGGTCGTAGCTCGCAAGAGGCGGGAGGATACAAAGGTCGTAGCTCGCAAGGGGCGGGAGGATACAAAGGTAGTAGCTCGCACCATACCATTCGTTAATTTCACAAGGCGTCATTTTTCACACTATAGTTGCTTTAGTCCAATTTTATAACCCGTGGACCGATTTTTATAACTCTTTTTTTGTTAAATAGGGTATGATCCCTTCTTTCAATTGTATACCCTCCCACCCTCACCACACTTTACTTTTATTCAATTTTTTTTTGGAGTATAATATACTACATTTGATTTAGGGAAAACAGTTTTCATCTATAGTTGCTATTGTCTTACTTCGTAACGTGTGGACCGATTTGCATAATTCTTTTTTTTTAAATAGGGGGGGTCTTCCCTCCTCTTACTCCAATCACTCCCTACCCACACTTTTTTTTAGTCAAATTTTTAAATTTTTTTCTTTTGAATAAAGATTCTGTTGCTACCGGGACAAAACTTTTCACCTTCAGTTGCTTTAGCATATCTCCCGAACGTGTAGACCGATTTGCATAATTCTTTTTTTGTTAAATAGAGCATTATCCCCCGTATTGCTTACCCCCACTATTATCTATCTACACTATAGCCGCAGACGTAGGCGCGGGCACCAGCTAGTCTAAATACTTAAAATGCGAGTTGGTTGCGGGTAGAGAAATCTATTGCAGTGTGTCTAAGAAAATTGGTTCGATGGATTTTGATGCGGTAAATGGTATATGATAGTGAAAGAATTAAACTGTGTCGTAACGGAGCCCGATTTTTTAAATTTGTTCTAGAAATATCGAATTTTTGGATGGGGAAAAATTTTTTTTTTTTTTTTACTAAAATATAAAGTGGGTTATTGCCGATGGAATGGTGTATATATTTTTTACCATAAGGTTGATTGTTTCGAGTAGGCGAGGCCTTAAAGTTGAACCTTTGTGGGGCTATAGCGGAAGAACGGGGTGACGGATAGATGAGTTTGAGATATTTATGGATAGGTGAGAATGTCGTGGATGTGATAAGAGTTTGAATGGATTTTTACCATTGAATATGGCAAAGTTATTAACGCTGCAGATGGAGTCCTTGAAAAAGGATCAAAAAAGGATAATTTTTTGCAATTGGTGGGACCAAAATAGAAAAAACTGTCAAACGGAATGCGTTCATATTTACGGATGCTGTAGATGTTATGGCCGCATGTGAGATAGGCTATTTTTTTCGAGAGTTTTTGAAAAAGTGCAGGACCTATGCGAGTTGGTGTGCTATGTTCGTTTATAACTCGGGGAGTATTGGTCGGAACCCCATCATGTGGGTATTCATTTTACGTAGAATCGTAAGATCTATTTGGAAATGGAAAAAAAATTTGAAAATGTACTAGAGGAAAATTTGTGCACGAGAGTGTAGTAGTAGAATATTTTTGAAATTTTTCAAAAAACTGTGGCGCACCACATGCTGGACCATCTTGCGAATGGGTGAGATAAAAAAATTTTTTTTTGATTTTGTACAAGACTTTTTTCATCTATTACAAAATGGATTTTAAAAAAATTATAACTTAGGTTGGGGATGTGAGATTGAAAAGAAGAAAATTATTTTCATTTGTTTTGTGATCGAAGCAATTTGGAAAAAATATAAAAAAAATTTTGGTGCTAATTTTTCGGGAGGTGGGGGTGGGGGATGGTTAACCCCGAAGTCGAAATAAGGGATGTGTGGTATCAAATTAAAGGTAAACCGGTCAGAAATTGATTGGTGCAGTTTTTGTTTAAATCGAAAAAACTTTATCGCTGACTTTTTTTCGTTAAACATTGAAGCGGGGATGCCATCCTCCAAGTTCTACGGGTTGATCCAAAATGGACCGTTCTTTTTTTTAAAACTATCTACTCCAAAAGTTATGAAACTTTTACAAACAACACACCATTCCATCACTTATAGTTTTCGCGCAAACACGGTGGGAAGATTTTGCTAAAATTTGCACAAATTTGTCGGAAAAAAGGACTTTTTTCAATCATTTGCGTTAAGTGGTGTGAAGTTTTCGTCGGAGCGAGTTGAAAATTACATCAATCGATAGGTAATCGATTGTAGAAGAGAAATCACCCCCATGTTCCAGATCGAAAATGTATATTTAGGGTAGTTACTAGCGATGGAAAAGCGTCGGAAGGCGACCAAAATGCCGATAAAAGGTGCCGTCGGAAAAGTGAGAAAGTTCAAAAAATTATATCTCCTGGAGTTATTAATTTTTTTAAATTATTATTTCAACAGTTGATTAGGGGATGGATTTACTACATCGGAAAATTAATTTGGTTGATAAAGGTTAATTGGGTCGAAAAATGCAGACAAAAACGGCAATATAGCAAA
Organism: Leptarthrus brevirostris; assembly: GCA_964036015.1. Classification (NCBI taxonomy): domain Eukaryota; kingdom Metazoa; phylum Arthropoda; class Insecta; order Diptera; family Asilidae; genus Leptarthrus; species Leptarthrus brevirostris. Next base: position 46,354,681 of record OZ038371.1, read on the forward strand.
ATTGCTAACTTAATAAAGTTAAATTTGTTAAAGAAATTTTTACCCATCCGGAGGTGACTACCCTTATCTGAAAGAGGATGTAAATGGGATGTGGAGGATGTTTTTCTTATTTCTCTGCGGTTAAATTTTTTATACTAATCGTAGATTTTTCACTTTTGCTCAACATTTGATTATATTATCTCAGTTGGGGGTGATTCTTTTGATATGAATTAAGGATTGCTGATTTGTGGGGGATCTCTTAAAAGTTTAACTAAATACCCTAATATATTTGAAAAGTCAAATCATGCAAATCGGTGCAGCGGTTGTGAAGTTACTAACTAAAGAGCAAAATATGAGGCTATTTTGCATAATGACCAGTTCAGTTGCTTTATTGCCAATTGCTGTTAATAATAGAAATTTAAGAGATTTTTATTACTCTACCCTTTTCTCCTCTATTAGGGATAAAATGTGTCCATACATGTGAAAGCTCGATATATAATACTTTATTAGTAATAGCAACATGAAATGGTTTTTTCGGTGTACTCGGTCTTGCTTTCACTAGGAACTGGATACCTACTATTACTAATTACTATTGGAAATTATGAAAACGAAGCAGGTTTATTGGTATACAGCGATAGAGGAGGAATTATAGATATAATTTCTTACCTCATTTGTTCTTGGATGTTTATATTTAGTGAACATTTTGAACTAAATAGCTTCAGTTCCGGTTATTCAAATGAGGTCAGCAAATCTCACCTTATAGGGGGTTGCACATGTTTGAGTACGAATAACTTTGGCGTTTATTGATATATTTTAGTAATTCTTTCAACAGGTGGTGAAGGATACTATTAGCTAAACTGTGAGATACATTGGGTGGATATAAGTACAGTAGTTGAAAAAAAATACACGACACAATGTGAGATATTTGTGATTGACTGGAGGTTTTTGCTAAATTTGCTAAAAAAAATCAATTTTCGTGGGAGTAATTACCTTTATTTGAAAGGGGATGTAAATACGTAGGTATGGTTAAAATTTCATCGAGATTTGAAAATTTAAATGTTGCATCAAAAATTTCCAGTGAAAAAATGAAAAGTTAAATTTTGTTAAGAAAATTTTACAATATCTGCAAAGTGTGGATGTATATTTAAGGGGAAGGCGGTGTGTAAGCGCTATACTAAGTTTCGTCCAAACCAAGATATATTTAGTTGACATTTTAGAGATTTTTATAATATCACTGATTTAGCAACTTGAATCTATCTTGTGGGTAGAAATGAAACCTTGGAGGTTCCCGGGTTATAGTAGTGGAAAGCTACCAATCTCTGCTTTATTCTGGTTTTTAAATGACCAAAATCGGTTAAGTATTTGGCGAGATATTAATTTTCAAATGTAGCAAGGACCTTTTCAATGCCGAAATCCTGGACGAATCCCTTGGGAAAATTATGAATTTTTTTTTGTCTTCGTTCCCGGTAAGTTTGGTATCAAATGAAAGGTATTACTGCGTAGAATTCAAATATGAAAACCATTTCGAATTATCTTTGATACAGTGAGTTTTATAAAGGTTTATTTTTTCTATAAATTTAATTGAATGCCGTCGGCAAATTGAGAAAATTCAAAAAATTATTATATCTCCGGGAGTTTTTAACTTTTTCTAAAAATTTTTCAACATTTGATTAGGGGTTGGATTTACTACATTATAAAATTAATTTGGTTGATAAAGATACATTGCGTCAAAAAGTACACACCAAAACGGTAAAATTGCAAAATCGCTAATTTAATAAAGTTAAATTTGTTAAAGAAATTTTCACCCTTCCGGAGGTGACTACCCTTATCTAAAAGAGGATGTAAATGGGATATGCAGGATGTTTTTTTACTTCGCTACGGTTAAATTTTTCATACTAATCGTAGATTTTTCACTTTTGCTCAACATTTGATTATATTATCTCAGTTGGGGGTGATTCTTTTGATATGAATTAAGGATTGCTGATTTGTGGGGGATGTTTTAAAAGTTTAACTAAATACCCTTATATACTAACCAAAGAGCAACATGAAATGGTTTTTTCGGTGTACTCTCTCTTGCTTTCACTAGGAACTGGGTAACTACTATTACTAATTACTATTGGAAATTATGAAAACGAAGCAATTTTATTGGTATATAGCGATAGAGGAGGAATTATAGATATAATTTCTTACCTCATTTGTTTTTAAATGTTTACATTTAGTTAACATTTTGAACTAAATAACTTCACTTCCGGTTATTCAAATGAGGTATACAAACCTCACCAATAACTTTGGCGTTTATTGATATATTTTAGTAATTATTTTAACAGTTGGTTAAGAATGGCATTAGCTAAATTGTGAAATACTTCAGGTGGATATAAGTACAAAGGATACAAAGGTACTAGCTCGCAAGCGGCGGTAATGTACAAGGGTATTTGCTCGCAAAGGGTGATAGACTACAAAGGCGATAGCTCGCAAGGGGCGGTAAGATACAAAGACAGTAGCTCGCATGGGGCGGGAGGATACAAGGGCACTAGCTCGCAAGAGGCGGGAGGATACAAAGGTCGTAGCTCGCAAGAGGCGAGAGAATACAAAGGTTGAAGCTCGCTAGAGGCGGGAGGATACAAAGGTCTTAGCTCGCAAGGGGCGGGAGGATACAAGAGTAGTAGCTCGCAAGGGCGGGACGATATAAGAGTAGAAGCTCGCAAGGGGCGGGAGGATACAAAGGTCGTAGCTCGCAAGAGGCGGGAGGATACAAAGGTCGTAGCTCGCAAGGGGCGGGAAGATACAAAGGTAGTAGCTCGCACCATACCATTCGTTAATTTCACAAGGCGTCATTTTTCACACTATAGTTGCTTTAGTCCAATTTTATAACCCGTGGACCGATTTTGATAACTCTTTTTTTGTTAAATAGGGTATGATCCCTTCTTTCAATTGTATACCCTCCCACCCTCACCACACTTTACTTTTATTCAATTTTTTTTGGAGTAGTATATTAACATTTGATTTAGGGAAAACAGTTTTCATCGATAGTTGCTATTGTCTAACTTCGTAACGTGTGGACCGATTTGCATAATTCTTTTTTTTTAAATAGGGGGGTCTTCCCTCCTCTTACTCCAATCACTCCCTACCCACACTTTTTTTTAGTCAAATTTTTAAATTTTTTTCTTTTGAATTAAGATTCTGTGCTACCGGGACAAAACTTTTCACCTTCAGGTGCTTTAGCATATCTCCCGAACGTGTGGACCGATTTGCATAATTCTTTTTTTGTTAAATAGAGTAACATCCCCCCCCCCATCTGCCCAACCACACTATTATCTATCTACACTATAGCCGCAGACGTAGGCGCGGGCACCAGCTAGTCTAAATACTTAAAATGCGAGTTGGTTGCGGGTAGAGAAATCTATTGCAGTGTGTCTAAGAAAATTGGTTCGATGGATTTTGATGCGGTAAATGGTATATGATAGTGAAAGAATTAAACTGTGTCGTAACGGAGCCCGATTTTTTAAATTTTTTCTAGAAATATCGAATTTTTGGATGGGGAAAATTTTTTTTTTTTTTTTTACTAAAATATAAAGTGGGTTATTGCCGATGGAATGGTGTATATTTTTTTTTACCATAAGGTTGATTGTTTCGAGTAGGCGAGGCCTTAAAGTTGAACCTTTGTGGGGCTATAGCGGAAGAACGGGATGACGGATAGATGAGTTTGAGATATTTATGGATAGGGGAGAATGTCGTGGATGTGATAAGAGTTTGAATGGATTTTTACCATTGAATATGGCAAAGTTATTAACGTTGCAGATGGAGTCCTTGAAAAAGGATCAAAAAAGGATAATTTTTTGCAATTGGTGGGACCAAAATAGAAAAAACTGTCAAACGGAATCCGTTCATATTTACGGATGTTGTAGATGTTATGACCGCATGTGAGATAGGCTATTTTTTTCGAGAGTTTTTGAAAAAGTGCGGGACCTATGCGAGTTGGTGTGCTATGTTCGTTTATAACTCGGGGAGTATTGATCGGAACCCCATCATGTGGGTATTCATTTTACGTAGAATCGTAAGATCTATTTGGAAATGGAAAAAAAATTTGAAAATGTACTAGAGGTAAAATTTTGCACGAGAGTGTAGTAGTAGAATATTTTTGAAATTTTTCAAAAAACTGTGGCGCACCACATGCTGGACCATCTTGCGAATGGGTGAGATAAAAAAATTTTTTTTTGATTTTGTACCAGACTTTTTTCATCTATTACAAAATGGATTTTCAAAAAATTATAACTTAGGGTGGGGATGTGCGATTGAAAAGAAGACAATTATTTTCATTTGTTTTGTGATCGAAGCAATTTGGAAAAAATATAAAGAAAATTTTGGTAGTAATTTTTCGGGGGGTGGGGGTGGGAGATGGCTAACCCCGAAGTCGAAATAAGGGATGTGTGGTATCAAATTAAAGGTAAACCGGTCACAAATTGATTGGTGCAGTTTTTGTTTAAATCGAAAAAACTTTATCGCTGACTTTTTTTCGTTAAACATTGAAGCGGGGATGCCATCCTCCAAGTTCTACGGGTTGATCCAAAACGGACCGTTCTTTTTTTTAAAACTATCTACTCCAAAAGTTATGAAACTTTTACAAACAACACACCATTCCATCACTTATAGTTTTCGCGCAAACACGGTGGGAAGATTTTGCTAAAATTTGCACAAATTTGTCGGAAAAAAGGACTTTTTTCAATCATTTGCGTTAAGTGGTGTGAAGTTTTCGTCGGAGCGAGTTGAAAATTACATCAATCGATAGGTAATCGATTGTAGAAGAGAAATCACCCCCATGTTCCAGATCGAAAATGTATATTTAGGGTAGTTACTAGCGATGGAAAAGCGTCGGAAGGCGACCAAAATGCCGATAAAAGGTGCCGTCGGAAAAGTGAGAAAGTTCAAAAAATTATATCTCCTGGAGTTATTAATTTTTTTAAATTATTATTTCAACAGTTGATTAGGGGATGGATTTACTACATCGAAAATTAATTTGGTTGATAAAGGTTAATTGGGTCGAAAAATGCAGACAAAAACGGCAATATAGCAAAATTGCTAACTTAATAAAGTTAAATTTGTTAAAGAAATTTTCACCCATCCGGAGGTGACTACCCTTATCTGAAAGAGGATGTAAATGGGATGTGGAGGATGTTTTTCTTATTTCTCTGCGGTTAAATTTTTTATACTAATCGTAGATTTTTCACTTTTGCTCAACATTTGATTATATTATCTCAGTTGGGGGTGATTCTTTTGATATGAATTAAGGATTGCTGATTTGTGGGGGATCTCTTAAAAGTTTAACTAAATACCCTAATATATTTGAAAAGTTAAATCATGCAAATCGGTGCAGCGGTTGTGAAGTTACTAACCAAAGAGCAAAATATGAGGCTCTTTTGCATAATGACCAGTTCAGTTGCTTTATTGCCAATTGCTGTTAATAATAGAAATTTAAGAGATTTTTATTACTCTACCCTTTTCTCCTCTATTAGGGCTAAAATGTTTCCATACATGTGAAAGCTCGATATATAATACTTTATTAGTAATAGCAACATGAAATGGTTTTTTCGGTGTACTCGGTCTTGCTTTCACTAGGAACTGGATACCTACTATTACTAATTACTATTGGAAATTATGAAAACGAAGCAGGTTTATTGGTTAGCAGCGATAGAGGAGGAATTATAGATATAATTTCTTACCTCATTTGTTCTTGGATGTTTATATTTAGTGAACATTTTGAACTAAATAGCTTCAGTTCCGGTTATTCAAATGAGGTAAGCAAATCTCACCTTATAGGGGGTTGCACATGTTTTAGTACGAATAACTTTGGCGTTTATTGATATATTTTAGTAATTCTTTCAACAGGTGGTGAAGGATACTATTAGCTAAACTGTGAGATACATTGGGTGGATATAAGTACAGTAGTTGAAAAAAAATACACGACACAATGTGAGATATTTGTGATTGACTGGAGGTTTTTGCTAAATTTGCTAAAAAAAATCAATTTTCGTGGGAGTAATTACCTTTATTTGAAAGGGGATGTAAATACGTAGGTATGGTTAAAATTTCATCGAGATTTGAAAATTTAAATGTTGCATCAAAAATTTCCAGTGAAAAAATGAAAAGTTAAATTTTGTTAAGAAAATTTTACAATATCTGCAAAGTGTGGATGTATATTTAAGGGGAAGGCGGTGTGTAAGCGCTATACTAAGTTTCGTCCAAACCAAGATATATTTAGTTGACATTTTAGAGATTTTTATAATATCACTGATTTAGCGACTTGAAGCCATCTGCTGGGTTCAAATGAAACCTTGGAGGTTCCCGGGTTATAGTAGTGGAAAGCTACCAATCTCTGCTTTATTCTGGTTTTTAAATGACCAAAATCGGTTAAGTATTTGGCGAGATATTAATTTTCAAATGTAGCAAGGACCTTTTCAATGCCGAAATCCTGGACGAATCCCTTGGGAAAATTATGAATTTTTTTTTGTCTTCGTTCCCGGTAAGTTTGGTATCAAATGAAAGGTATTACTGCGTAGAATTCAAATATGAAAACCATTTCGAATTATCTTTGATACAGTGAGTTTTATAAAGGTTTCTTTTTTCTATAAATTTTATTGAATGCCGTCGGCAAATTGAGAAAATTCAAAAAATTATTATATATCCGGGAGTTTTTAACTTTTTCTAAAAATTTTTCAACATTTGATTAGGGGTTGGATTTACTACATTATAAAATTAATTTGGTTGATAAAGATACATTGCGTCAAAAAGTACACACCAAAACGGTAAAATTGCAAAATCGCTAATTTAATAAAGTTAAATTTGTTAAAGAAATTTTCACCCTTCCGGAGGTGACTACCCTTATCTAAAAGAGGATGTAAATGGGATATGCAGGATGTTTTTTTACTTTGCTACGGTTAAATTTTTCATACTAATCGTAGATTTTTCACTTTTGCTCAACATTTGATTATATTATCTCAGATGGGGGTGATCCTTTTGATATGAATTAAGGATTGCTGATTTGTGGGGAATGTTTTAAAAGTTTAACTAAATACCCTTATATATTTTAAAAGTTAAATCATGCAAATCGGCATTAGCTAAATTGTGAAATACTTCAGGTGGATATAAGTACAAAGGATACAAAGGTACTAGCTCGCAAGCGGCGGTAATGTACAAGGGTATTTGCTCGCAAAGGGTGATAGACTACAAAGGCGATAGCTCGCAAGGGGCGGTAAGATACAAAGACAGTAGCTCGCAAGGGGCGGGAGGATACAAGGGCACTAGCTCGCAAGAGGCGGGAGGATACAAAGGTCGTAGCTCGCAAGAGGCGAGAGAATACAAAGGTTGAAGCTCGCTAGAGGCGGGAGGATACAAAGGTCTTAGCTCGCAAGGGGCGGGAGGATACAAGAGTAGTAACTCGCAAGGGCGGGAGGATATAAGAGTAGAAGCTCGCAAGGGGCGGGAGGATACAAAGGTCGTAGCTCGCAAGAGGCGGGAGGATACAAAGGTCGTAGCTCGCAAGGGGCGGGAGGATACAAAGGTAGTAGCTCGCACCATACCATTCGTTAATTTCACAAGGCGTCATTTTTCACACTATAGTTGCTTTAGTCCAATTTTATAACCCGTGGACCGATTTTTATAACTCTTTTTTTGTTAAATAGGGTATGATCCCTTCTTTCAATTGTATACCCTCCCACCCTCACCACACTTTACTTTTATTCAATTTTTTTTTGGAGTATAATATACTACATTTGATTTAGGGAAAACAGTTTTCATCTATAGTTGCTATTGTCTAACTTCGTAACGTGTGGACCGATTTGCATAATTCTTTTTTTTTAAATAGGGGGGGTCTTCCCTCCTCTTACTCCAATCACTCTTTACCCACACTTTTTTTTAGTCAAATTTTTAAATTTTTTTCTTTTGAATAAAGATTCTGTTGCTACCGGGACAAAACTTTTCACCTTCAGTTGCTTTAGCATATCTCCCGAACGTGTAGACCGATTTGCATAATTCTTTTTTTGTTAAATAGAGCATTATCCCCCGTATTGCTTACCCCCACTATTATCTATCTACACTATAGCCGCAGACGTAGGCGCGGGCACCAGCTAGTCTAAATACTTAAAATGCGAGTTGGTTGCGGGTAGAGAAATCTATTGCAGTGTGTCTAAGAAAATTGGTTCGATGGATTTTGATGCGGTAAATGGTATATGATAGTGAAAGAATTAAACTGTGTCGTAACGGAGCCCGATTTTTTAAATTTTTTCTAGAAATATCGAATTTTTGGATGGGGAAATTTTTTTTTTTTTTTTTACTAAAATATAAAGTGGGTTATTGCCGATGGAATGGTATATATATTTTTTACCATAAGGTTGATTGTTTCGAGTAGGCGAGGCCTTAAAGTTGAACCTTTGTGGGGCTATAGCGGAAGAACGGGGTGACGGATAGATGAGTTTGAAATATTTATGGATAGGGGAGAATGTCGTGGATGTGATAAGAGTTTGAATGGATTTTTACCATTGAATATGGCAAAGTTATTAACGTTGCAGATGGAGTCCTTGAAAAAGGATCAAAAAAGGATAATTTTTTGCAATTGGTGGGACCAAAATAGAAAAAACTGTCAAACGGAATCCGTTCATATTTACGGATGTTGTAGATGTTATGACCGCATGTGAGATAGGCTATTTTTTTCGAGAGTTTTTGAAAAAGTGCAGGACCTATGCGAGTTGGTGTGCTATGTTCGTTTATAACTCGGGGAGTATTGGTCGGAACCCCATCATGTGGGTATTCATTTTACGTAGAATCGTAAGATCTATTCGGAAATGGAAAAAAAAATTGAAAATGTACTAGAGGAAAATTTTTGCACGAGAGTGTAGTAGTAGAATATTTTTGAAATTTTTCAAAAAACTGTGGCGCACTACATGCTGGACCATCTTGCGAATGGGTGAGATAAAAAAATTTTTTTTTGATTTTGTACCAGACTTTTTTCATCTATTACAAAATGGATTTTCAAAAAATTATAACTTAGGTTGGGGATGTGCGATTGAAAAGAAGAAAATTATTTTCATTTGTTTTGTGATCGAAGCAATTTGGAAAAAATATAAAAAAAATTTTGGTGGTAATTTTTCGGGGGGTGGGGGTGGGGGATGGCTAACCCCGAAGTCGAAATAAGGGATGTGTGGTATCAAATTAAAGGTAAACCGGTCACAAATTGATTGGTGCAGTTTTTGTTTAAATCGAAAAAACTTTATCGCTGACTTTTTTTCGTTAAACATTGAAGCGGGGATGCCATCCTCCAAGTTCTACGGGTTGATCCAAAACGGACCGTTCTTTTTTTTAAAACTATCTACTCCAAAAGTTATGAAACTTTTACAAACAACACACCATTCCATCACTTATAGTTTTCGCGCAAACACGGTGGGAAGATTTTGCTAAAATTTGCACAAATTTTTCGGAAAAAAGGACTTTTTTCAATCATTTGCGTTAAGTGGTGTGAAGTTTTCGTCGGAGCGAGTTGAAAATTACATCAATCGATAGGTAATCGATTGTAGAAGAGAAATCACCCCCATGTTCCAGATCGAAAATGTATATTTAGGGTAGTTACTAGCGATGGAAAAGCGTCGGAAGGCGACCAAAATGCCGATAAAAGGTGCCGTCGGAAAAGTGAGAAAGTTCAAAAAATTATATCTCCTGGAGTTATTAATTTTTTTAAATTATTATTTCAACAGTTGATTAGGGGATGGATTTACTACATCGGAAAATTAATTTGGTTGATAAAGGTTAATTGGGTCGAAAAATGCAGACAAAAACGGCAATATAGCAAAATTGCTAACTTAATAAAGTTAAATTTGTTAAAGAAATTTTCACCCATCCGGAGGTGACTACCCTTATCTGAAAGAGGATGTAAATGGGATGTGGAGGATGTTTTTCTTATTTCTCTGCGGTTAAATTTTTTATACTAATCGTAGATTTTTCACTTTTGCTCAACATTTGATTATATTATCTCAGTTGGGGGTGATTCTTTTGATATGAATTAAGGATTGCTGATTTGTGGGGGATCTCTTAAAAGTTTAACTAAATACCCTAATATATTTGAAAAGTTAAATCATGCAAATCGGTGCAGCGGTTGTGAAGTTACTAACCAAAGAGCAAAATATGAGGCTCTTTTGCATAATGACCAGTTCAGTTGCTTTATTGCCAATTGCTGTTAATAATAGAAATTTAAGAGATTTTTATTACTCTACCCTTTTCTCCTCTATTAGGGCTAAAATGTTTCCATACATGTGAAAGCTCGATATATAATACTTTATTAGTAATAGCAACATGAAATGGTTTTTTCGGTGTACTCGGTCTTGCTTTCACTAGGAACTGGATACCTACTATTACTAATTACTATTGGAAATTATGAAAACGAAGCAGGTTTATTGGTTAGCAGCGATAGAGGAGGAATTATAGATATAATTTCTTACCTCATTTGTTCTTGGATGTTTATATTTAGTGAACATTTTGAACTAAATAGCTTCAGTTCCGGTTATTCAAATGAGGTAAGCAAATCTCACCTTATAGGGGGTTGCACATGTTTTAGTACGAATAACTTTGGCGTTTATTGATATATTTTAGTAATTCTTTCAACAGGTGGTGAAGGATACTATTAGCTAAACTGTGAGATACATTGGGTGGATATAAGTACAGTAGTTGAAAAAAAATACACGACACAATGTGAGATATTTGTGATTGACTGGAGGTTTTTGCTAAATTTGCTAAAAAAAATCAATTTTCGTGGGAGTAATTACCTTTATTTGAAAGGGGATGTAAATACGTAGGTATGGTTAAAATTTCATCGAGATTTGAAAATTTAAATGTTGCATCAAAAATTTCCAGTGAAAAAATGAAAAGTTAAATTTTGTTAAGAAAATTTTACAATATCTGCAAAGTGTGGATGTATATTTAAGGGGAAGGCGGTGTGTAAGCGCTATACTAAGTTTCGTCCAAACCAAGATATATTTAGTTGACATTTTAGAGATTTTTATAATATCACTGATTTAGCGACTTGAAGCCATCTGCTGGGTTCAAATGAAACCTTGGAGGTTCACGGGTTATAGTAGTAGAAAACTACCAATCTCTGCTTTATTCTGGTTTTTAAATTACCAAAATCGGTTAAGTATTTGGCGAGATATTAATTTTCAAATGTAGCAAGGACCTTTTCAATGCCGAAATCCTGGACGAATCCCTTGGGAAAATTATGAATTTTTTTTTGTCTTCGTTCCCGGTAAGTTTGGTATCAAATGAAAGGTATTACTGCGTAGAATTCAAATATGAAAACCATTTCGAATTATCTTTGATACAGTGAGTTTTATAAAGGTTTCTTTTTTCTATAAATTTTATTGAATGCCGTCGGCAAATTGAGAAAATTCAAAAAATTATTATATATCCGGGATTTTTTAACTTTTTTCTAAATTTTTTTCAACATTTGATTAGGGGTTGGATTTACTACATTATAAAATTAATTTGGTTGATAAAGATACATTGCGTAAAAAAGTACACACAAAATCGGCAAAATTGCAAAATCGCTAATTTAATAAAGTTAAATTTGTTAAAGCAATTTTCACCCATACGGAGGTGACTACCCTTATCTAAAAGAGGATGTAAATGGGATATGCAGGATGTTTTTTTACTTCGCTACGGTTAAATTTTTCATACTAATCGTAAATTTTTCACTTTTGCTCAACATTTGATTATATTATCTCAGTTGGGGGTGATTCTTTTGATATGAATTAAGGATTGCTGATTTGTGGGGGATGTTTTAAAAGTTTAACTAAATACCCTTATATATTTTAAAAGTTAAATCATGCAAATCGGTGCAGCCGTTGTTAAATTACTAACCAAAGAGCAACATCAAATGGTTTTTTCGGTGTACTCTCTCTTGCTTTCACTAGGAACTGGGTAACTACTATTACTAATTACTATTGGAAATTATGAAAACGAAGCAATTTTATTGGTATATAGCGATAGAGGAGGAATTATAGATATAATTTCTTACCTCATTTGTTTTTAAATGTTTACATTTAGTTAACATTTTGAACTAAATAACTTCACTTCCGGTTATTCAAATGAGGTATACAAACCTCACCAATAACTTTGGCGTTTATTGATATATTTTAGTAATTCTTTTAACAGTTGGTTAAGAATGGCATTAGCTAAATTGTGAAATACTTCAGGTGGATATAAGTACAAAGGATACAAAGGTACTAGCTCGCAAGCGGCGGTAATGTACAAGGGTATTTGCTCGCAAAGGGTGGTAGACTACAAAGGCGATAGCTCGCAAGGGGCAGTAAGATACAAAGACAGTAGCTCGCAAGGGGCGGGAGGATACAAGGGCACTAGCTCGCAAGAGGCGGGAGGATACAAAGGTCGTAGCTCGCAAGAGGCGAGAAAATATAAAGGTTGAAGCTCGCTAGAGGCGGGAGGATACAAAGGTCGTAGCTCGCAAGGGGCGGGAGGATACAAAGGTAGTAGCTCGCACCATACCATTCGTTAATTTCACAAGGCGTCATTTTTCACACTATAGTTGCTTTAGTCCAATTTTATAACCCGTGGACCGATTTTTATAACTCTTTTTTTGTTAAATAGGGTATGATCCCTTCTTTCAATTGTATACCCTCCCACCCTCACCACACTTTACTTTTATTCAATTTTTTTTTTGAGTATAATATACTACATTTGATTTAGGGAAAACAGTTTTCATCTATAGTTGCTATTGTCTAACTTCGTAATGTGTGGACCGATTTGCATAATTCTTTTTTTTTAAATAGGGGGGTCTTTCCTCCTCTTACTCCAATCACTCCCTACCCACACTTTTTTTTAGTAAAATTTTTAAATTTTTTTCTTTTGAATTAAGATTCTGTTGCTACCGGGACAAATCTTTTCACCTTCAGGTGCTTTAGCATATCTCCCGAACGTGTGGACCGATTTGCATAATTCTTTTTTTGTTAAATAGAGTAACATCCCCCCCCCCATCTGCCCAACCACACTATTATCTATCTACACTATAGCCGCAGACGTAGGCGCGGGCACCAGCTAGTTTATGAATAAATTTTGTTTATATCAATTAAAAATGGTCTATAACAATTAAGAATTGTTTATATCAATTATAAATTGTTTATAACCATTCAAAATTATTAATAACAAATGAGTGCATTTATTTGGTTTTCATTAAAAAATAGTGCTATAACGGAACAAAATTTCTTGCATCTAATTACAACGAAATTATCATGATAAATTAAATTCATTAATTTATTTATTTATAAATTTGAAATATCAATTTTTTAAGTATTTTTAAATGACATAAAAGTGGGCGAAAGTTTTTTTTTTGAAAAGGATTCTGTCGCAAGTCGACATAAAATTTACCTAAAAAGAAATGAAATTAATATAATTTCAATGGTAAACAAACTTACTATACTCATCCAGTCCACGTCCAGAATCCAAGTTCCCACGGTGATAAATCTCCTGCACAAAGTTTTCCTCCTAAACCTGAAAAAAACCCACAAAGAATCAATAATTATTAAAAATTAATAATTATACTTATCTGAACTGCTAAATACACAAATTAAATCAGCTGTTTCTTGACAGCATAGGCACTTCTGTCACTAAACTTAAAGTGACTTACAATACGACAAAAGTGCCGCCTATACGTCAATAAGTAAAACTTTAACTTATTGCTCAGTGCAATCTTGCTCTGTTGCACTTGTTGACAGCAATGCTGCGCTAGTCACTCCTATAGGAGAAAAATTGTATAAAAGCCGCTGCAGTTGCTGAAAAATTTAATTCTGGTATCGACCGAGTTCAAGGCAGGTATTCACCGCAAAAATTCCTCTTCCTATTTTATTCTGGTTTACACCGAATAAACTTTTTTCCTATTTTATTCTGGTTTTTACCGAATAAACTTTTTTCCAATTTTATTCTGGTTTTTCACCGAATAAACTTATCCTATAACATTCTGGTTTTACGCCGAATAAATTCCTTCATATTTTATGCTGGTTTACACCGAATAAACTCCATTCCATTTTTTCCGGTTGTACATTATTCTCGTTCATTTTGGTATACACCAAATGAATCCTTCTAATCAAAAAATATAAATTATACTAACATTTGTTCTGGTGTCGGCCGAATAATTGTGAAACATAAACGTTTAAAGGCTAAGAAATTGACTTCAAGTTGCTAATTTGAGGTTTCTACCCAAAAAACGTGACTTGACGTAATTTTAAAGCTAACAATATACATTTCGGGATAAAAAATAATCAAACGCTATTTACTACTGGTTTGATCCGTAGTTAAATGGTCTTTTAATTGTGTTGCCACTAGTAAAATTAAACAAATTTTGAATTCTTTAAAAAGGAGATATTAAATGATTCTTTTTCTCTTTTGCAGATATTGCTTTTTACGTATCATTTTGGATTACTCTTTATTTTTTGAATTATTATTATTATTTTTATATTTTGTTGAATTAGTATTTCTTATATTATTTTATTTTTATTATTATTATATGATTTCATTTATATACTTGAATTTCAAATAAAATATTGAATTTACTTTACAAAAAGACTTGTTTTCAATCAAGGTGTGTTTCAAGCCTAGTCACCTCCTTATAGTTCCGGCACCTGCTTATAATTTTATGCTACAGCTATTAGAGGCTGTAACAGATTCATTTGATCTAATTGGTTCTGGTACAACTCGATACTTCAGAAAAAAAACAAAAAAACATGTTTTGTAACATTAAAAAAACGGTAAAAAAAACCATAAATAGTTGATATTAATGATAAATAAAACGATAAATCGAATAGTATGAATTTTATTGAGTTTTCACTTACTCGTTTGTACTATGATCATGAAATTGAAAATTTTTATTAACTGGGAAGTTGTACGTGTGGACCTCAAGGGTCGAACCAATGATGGGACACCCAGATTCTGGACCCACCCCACAAGCATAATATTTTAATTTATTTTTGCATTTTGCTCGGAATGTATACAAAAAAATTAAAAAATTTGTTTGATATTATGAAATATTTTTATTTATTTATGATTATTTATAAATATTATTTAGGAATATTCATGTTTTTTTAATTTCAGTATTTGGCAAAAAATCTTTTTAAATTCAAAGAGAATTTTCGGTTTGAACTTCAATGTCAATGTGGAAAAAAGGTACAGGTCAGATAAAGCTGAAGCTTAAACATTTGATCTGGTAAATTACTGCCATCTATATCTTAAAGCCAAAGTCTTGTAGCTGCTAAAACACAATATGCGTCATGTGACTGTCATTTGACATTTTGTCCTTCTCTTGTATCGTTGTAAGGAAAAAATAATCGCAGCAATGTTCTTGATTTGGTGCGATTGTGGAACATAACCACACTTATTGATTACTTATATCATCGGAAAGTGCCAGTAAAACTATCACAAAAGTAAAAATGGCTGAAATATTTGGATTTAGATATATGTAAATTAAATAAAATATAACTTCAAAAGTACTAATATGAGTAAATCAAAATATATATAACATATTTTCATTTGTCAAAATTGAGAACAGCATACCATTTTAGAATCACGTTAACGATATACCAATTATATGCACAAGAAACAACCAGGAATTTGTAGATTTGGCAAACTTAACTTTAATGCAATGAGACTTGCTTTGTCACTCATCCTGACTCTCGGCGGGTATTTCCAAAATTTTGTCGGAATCGTAAGAAAAAAGAATCGATTCGCAATAGATCGTTTGAACAAAAAATCGATTCAAAAATCGCAGAATCGTATAGTTTAAGATCGATCTCTTGAGATCGAATCGAAAATCGAGAGCGCATTTTTATAGCGCTTAGGTACCCTCTAAGCCGTGTTTTGGCTGGTGCGTGGGTTTCCCTCCTTTTTTCTTAACCGGGCTTTGGACCGGCTACGGCGGAGTTTTTTACGCCCTATTCATCACAAGGGGTTAAAGGAACCATAGAGAGAGAGTGTGTGTATTTTAAAGGAAATGGTAATTACTTCATCTGCCTCGAGAATTTTAGAGCACAAAACTTGCTAGTGTACTGACTTAGTGCACAGAGTTGCCAATTCGGGCGATTTCTCGCCGATTGGGCTACTTGAGCCATCAGTTGGGCGAGAAAATGTTCCTCTCTGCGACTAGGCACTTTTTGGGCGATTTTTAATTCTTGCTGGGCGCTTTTGGGCTATAGGCTGAATCAGAATGCACGGCAGCCTACAGCAACAGTTCATATTGGCTAATAAGTAATTAAGTAAAAGCGAAACTTTCCCGAATTCAAAAGTACACATAAATACACGTAAGTGCAAATAGCCACTTCCATTTGAAATACCTACTTAAGGGTATTTTTTGTTTTTCTCGACGCCTCTACCACAATTTTGCTCTGTTTACTGTAAGAAATATTACATTTAAGTTGTACAAACAACAATTTGAAAGACTTCATTGATTATAAAATCAAAGGGCGATTTTTGGGCGATTTCAAATAATGGCGCGGCGACTTTGGGCGACTTCAGAGCCACGGCTCGGCGACTTTTGCTCCATACCGTCTGACATCTCTGTTAGTGCATTGAAAATTTAGTTTTGATGATAAAAGTTATAAAGAATCTGTTGATATCGTCACTCCGAGTTTGCTATTTCATTGGAATAATAGTCAATAACTCTTCTTTCGTTGTAATATCTTCAAAAGAAATTCAACTCACTAACTTCATCAAACTTTAGTGGCAGGAAACTACGTTTTTGTAAGTCTACATTAAGTAATTCTTCCAAATTTTTACCCATGGCTTCGGTGCAGTGCATTACGGTTTGTCGTGACAGTGAAATGTGGTTGGTTATTTGAAGAAAGAATTCAGTTTTTAATTTTAAAGTCATGAAAAAGTGCTTCTCGTTTCTTTCGTTTTATCCATAGTTCTGTATCTACGAACGATGCCAATGTCGCTGCTTTTGCTTTTGTGTCTGTATTCCTTTGCTATGTACATTAGCTAGTCTTTAAATCACGTACTTTTATCTTTCGGATATCACCGCCAATCGGAAAATCGGTGGCGTATTTTGTATGTGTAGTTTTAAAATGCTTTTAGACATTTGAACATAACGAAAAAGAGCTTTCCACACCAGTAAATCTTACTTTTTTTCACAATAGTCCTTGCCCGCTCGTACTATGAGTGATGTGATCCTGGCGCAGTTATTTGAAAACGGCAATTGTTTTATTTTCAGTTCAGTTGATTACACTCTCGCGGGCTACTAAAAACGTCTATGCGGTCGACCGGTTAACGGTTTTATAGTTCTAAGGAATGGTCAAGGCCAATTTGATTTGGTGAAAAACAAATGTTAATCATGTTACAAATTTATTAATTTTGCGAAAAAAAACTAAAAATGTCAGAAATTCTGACAATTTTAAAATACTGGATCCCGAAATAATAAAAATGTGAGACGCGGAACTGAAAATAATGCGGAATGACGCGGGATTGCGAAATTGCAAACCATAACTGGAGGTAACCTTTATGCTTTGGCACCATTTCTTCTTTAAGGTTATTTCCTTTGTTCTCCCCCACGCTACCCACTCTAAAATTTGTAATATAAGACCAATGAGGGAACATATTCTATACATCAAAAGCAGGATCATCTAAATAGATCCATCCATTACAAAGGTAGACTGCCCTTCCCCCGACTTCACCCAAAGACCAAATTTTTTTTATCATAGTAGCAATGGAGGATCATGTTGCTTACAACAAAAATATAAGCATCTAAATCGGTCTACGCGTTACAAAGTTGGATTATTCCCCTTTCCCCTCCCCTTCTCCCCATCCCCCACCCCCCCCCCCCCCCCCCCTCCTTAACCCAAAACTTAAACCTGCACATTTTTGCCATTCTTTTTCTGATGTATAGAGTGTGCTCCCTATCATACTCTATACATCAGAAAAAGAATTATCCCAATCGGTACACGCGTTACGAAGTTAGACTACCCCCATCCCTGACCCAACCACACCATAGGTAAAAATTTATCCTCATCGTAGCAATGTGGGAACATACTCTATACAAAAAAAAAAGTCATCCAAATCGATCTGCGTTTCAGAAGATCCTAGATTACCTAGGAAAAACGGGTATTTTCTGTATGTATGTATGTTGCGAGGGTGGGGAAGGGGAAGGAACACAAGGTTTTGTAGCAGCAACAAATGTTAGCATATTCTTTTGACTCATTAACTCCTTAAGTTAACTGTTTTGTTCACCTCGGAGCAGCCATGCAGCAATTTACTGCTGCTCGTTTGCTCCGATAAAAAATAAACGTGAATTTTCTGGTATTTAAATTTAAAACTTTTGTTGTAACTCATAAACTGTTAAGGTTTCGACATACCCTCCCACTCCGGCATGCTTCAACCTTACATTTTTGGTTTATCTCTATGAGTAATCTTCAGTATTAACCTAACAACCAGGAAAGCTTTCAATACTAACATGTTTTAAATATTTAATAAATATACATCTCTAGTTCCCCTAACCCCTTATAAGGCAAGGGGCCGGAGAGGAATTTCATCCGGTTCGAGACAACTATTCAAGTGGACCTACAATTTAAAGTGGATTCCAAAACACACTTTCTCTGCAACCCCCATAGCCTTTCTATCGTGATCTGTTGCCAGCAGGAAACAACCACGGGTCGCCTCCGCTGTCGGTGGAACTCGTACCTGGGACCTCCGGATTGGGAGGCCGACACGTTATCTCTTACTCCACCGACCACTATCTGAATAGGTTAATAAATAAAACCTCCACTCACGTACTTTTTAAATCTCCAAAATTCCGTAGGATCATGGCATTAAGCTATGATTATTTACAGCTGAGCAATAATCTTTAACTCAGAAACTTACAAACTCTTGACCCGACTTTGATGAAGCTCAGGACGATTACAGGATATATGTATATAAAGTCACTTAAGAGATAAAGAAAACAGGTAAAAGTCTATTTCAAATTCGTAAAGACGATTTATGCAAAGTTCAAGCATAACCCATAAGTAGCGAAATAAATTTGTGTATTTTAAAAAGTGGTTAATATGTCTGCTTACATTACTGCTACTAAAGTAAAGTTTTATTTGAACCTCTGTATCGAAAATGCCATCTATTTATAATATGTACCTATATGTAAAATATTTTATATTCAGCAATAAACTATTATCGACCTAACATAGGGGTTGATTCAGAATCACCGCGAAAACCTTCGTAATACTGTGCCCACCAATTTTCGATTTTACTAAAGGACTACCTTTTAATATATTTTTATGCCATTCTTCGAAACTACATGGGCTGAAGGAGGATTTCATAGATTCTCACTTTACGCAAATAAAAATTTCCTCCTATGTATATATATTTATGTGGGCGGAATCTATTATCGTGAATTTTTTTAAATTGAAAGGAATCCGCTTTCTTGTAGACCCCAATAAAAAACCTAAAGGCTGAATACTTTTATTATTTATATTCCAGTAAAATCCTTACACTTTTATGACAACAAGTTTATGATTTGATTTCCGTAATGAATTTGATACAATTTTTTGGCATTCCTATGATCTTTAAGAGAAAATAAAGAAAAATAAATTGACCTAAGAATCGTTCAGAAAAATATTTAATATTCTTGAAGTCTTAAACATCGAAGAGACTGCAATAAATAATATATTGAAGCTCTCCATCTTGGGTAACCAAGTTCGCAGAGACTACAGACGATTAGTCCCTTAAGAGCCTTCTGACAAGACTTTAAGAATATTGTCCCGGATTTACCTAAGTCACGCACAAGTTCTCAAGGGAGTTGTCAACGAAAATTATTCAAATTTTCTTGGCAGAGGGATTCTTTTTGGTATTGTCTGTCACATACTGTTTTAGACTTGGAATTGTTTGAGTTATTTGTTTTCTTAAAGAATTGGGAAGATATAAATGACGTAGTGGAAAGAAATTTTATTTACTTTCAAGAGACTTGCTTTAAAATTTAAATGTTAATTCTTGTAAGCACTTTAACTGATATTGCAAAAAAGTTTAGTTGTATGTCGTAGGTATGTGAAATGATTGATATTATATTGGTTTATATGCTAGAGTTCGTTTGAATTTAATGAAATCTATCGCATACAAGATATTTGTATAACTCTCAACCAGAGAAATTTAACCCTAATAATTCTGCTAATATTAATGCTTCTCTAATATTTCTATATTTAACATTGCATCCGTTCAAAAAATTAGAGTAGTTGATATTCGAAAAAAGAGCTTAATAAATGAAGATCTCAAAGAAAACTATTTTATTCTCGTGGTGTTGGTCAAAGTCTGTATTTTGTTCACCTGTAAAGACTTTATAGTTACTTTTAGCTTTTGAAAGATGTATGTGTCGTTTTTATAACGCTAGTTCTTATTTTAATATGTATATTTGGGTTTATGCTTATATTGATCAGATTCAGAGTTTTCATAAACGTCTCCCTATTATTTTCTAAATAAATATCGACTTTAATTCTGTTTAGGTTTTCTATAATCTTTTATTCTGATATTAATAAAATCAAGAGGTTTTTCTTAGGTCATTGACTGATTGGAGCTGTTATCTTTTTCGCTTGCAAAGAGTATTTTTTACCCTCCTTTTCATTAAACGTGACATGGGCTCTTTTGGTATCAAGTTTACCTGTATGGGCCCCCGTGGCAGACACCATGACGTGGTGGTGGGGCTTAAGTTCCGACACTCAATTGGGCTATGCTGACGGGGTAGGTTTGGATCAACTGGATCTGTCCTGGTAGGGTCCTCATGTCAGAAAGACCATTGATGAGCAGTGTAAGAAGAGCTGCCGCTCCCTAGCCTCAGTCCTACCCCTCTTGATCCCGTGCGTCTTTCCCCCTGGGCTGTATTAAGGTGTTATACGACCCGTGCCGAGAATCAGCCTGACTGAGGGCCCAGGTGAAAAAAAATCTCAGTCGTGAACGGAGTATCCGGATACCTGGCGACCTCCGGATTAGCCAGCCTTACCTGTGTATAGCGGATCTCTGCGCAGGAGGACCCCCTATTCTCTGCTACTCGTGGGACCAATCATGAATCCCGAATTTAAAAAAAAACATCTAAAGAGTCCGGATCTCTTAAGAAACCGGAAAACCGAGCAAGTAGCTCGGTTCAGATAGCTTCTGGAAAAACATCCGGGAGGACTATGGACAGGGAGCCTGGTCCGAGTGGTGCTGGGGGCAGCTTGGTGCTCAGCCGTCTTCCTGACAAGGACTTTGGACTCCGAGCCTGGTCTGAGTCACGCTGGAGGTGGCCAGGTGCGGAGCTGGCTCCCCAGTAGCAATTCTGCTACTAAAGTGCTTTGCTTTGACTAAGCGGCAGGTGGCGCCCTCTAAGGTCAAGTACAAGTCTAGATGCTATGCTCATAGGCTCCTTGAGATACTACGAGAAATTCCGGCATTGGATCTCACTAGCAGGGATAAGGCCTCCCTGGAGTGGGCTCAAAATATAATCTTGAATGACGGTGGAGCAGGGAATCTGTCCCTTGTGTCCAAGAGACAGAGGAAGGAACAGCCCCAACCGGTGGATAAGAAAGCCAAGGTGCAAAGCCCCTCGGAGAAGTCGGTTCCCTATAATGAGGTCCTTAAGGGCCAAATCGTGCTGGCTGTTGTCTACAGGAGCAACGAAGACGCCTCCATTACCTCCGACAAATGGAGGAAAGTGGAGGTCAAACTGGCGCTTGGTTTCCTCCTTCTTATGAAAGAGAACCCAGGTCCTCCCCACTCATGTCGAGATGGGGGTTGGCATCAGGGCCACATAAAGCTTATCGCTTGTGCGAATCAGAGATCCTTTGATCTCTATAAGCTGGTGATATCTAGAGTAGGGGAGGTCTGACCAGGCGCCAGGCTCGAAGCCATATCACGGGGCGAGATCCCAAGTAGGCCGAGAGCCCCGGCTTGGATCCCAGCAGAACCCTCCGATCCGGCCACCATTCTAGACATTATTAAGTGCAGCAACTCCGAGCTACCAACCTCCAATTGGAAGATTGGGAAGCTGGAGGAACCCTAAGGAGACTCGAGATCAGTGATCCTTGTGATTAACAAAGAGTCCCTGGAACCTATGGCCAAGGCAAACGTTGTAGTGGAGTACGGCTTCTCGTCCGTCACCCTCAACACGGAACTACGTGCCATTTGTCCAGACAGATCTGGCCTAATCTGGATCTTAGGCGCTCCGAGTATCTGATTGCGTGGGCAGATCTGACCTTGGTTACTGCGTATATCACAGGTAATTGCCCTATTGGCTTACACGCGAAGAGACTGGGCATCTTCTCAAACGACTTCTGCAGAATATGTATGGATGAGGAGGAAACTATTTTCCACTTCCTTTGCCGGTACCCTGCACTGGCACGCATTATGAAGTCTTTCTTGTATGATTATTTTCTCGATAGTCTTGACGATCTAGAGGCGACTGACGTTGCAGATCTCTGGCGCTTCATTGATAGTTCCGGATGGTTCCAGTGAGGAGCTGGTGGGAATTATTACATTCCCATGGCATCACAAATGGCCTATTGAGGTCTAATTGTGCCCTTTAGGATGGCCACACGAACCTAACCTAACCTTACCTGTATAATAACGTGAGGAAAATAAACTTGTATATTTTCTCACCGTAGAAAATCGTTTGTATTGATATTATTAAACTGATTTTTTAAGTACTATTTTTTTGTCTTATCCGAGTAAAATAATTGAGATAGTATATTCGCGCCCAAAGCAATTACAGACATTAATATTTTTAAAAGTATATACGCGGCTGTTACGAGCACGCATAGCGAACAAATGCCCCCGTAAGTATTACGCACGCTCCTGCTACAGGACCCAAAATTGAAAAATACGCCTAACGCACGGGTATGCTACAGTCTCTAACAATAGACCTGCCGTAAATTCACGCTTCTGTGTCTGCGTTCTGTGTTTAACACATTTGAAACTCGTGACTCACCGCTTTATGTAACATCTCACCCGTTCAAATGCGTGTTCACCTTGCGGGTCATCGGCCACCTGATATTAAAATTGTTCCCAATAGCCAATGACTCACAAGGTCAGTGATGACGATAACAACGATAACAATTACTTGAAATTTGTTTTTTTTTGTTCTTATATTTTACAGTTTCCGTTATTCTTTATTATAACCGAAGTAAAAATAAGACTCTACTGCACAAACTACTGTGGAGATAGTTTTATAATTTCCGACGTCGGCGTCGAATGAGTTAATCTACGAAAATAATTTTAGTGTTTTCATTTAAAATTTTAGTATAGGTAAAGTGTGAAGTAAAAGTGTGTATTCCTAACTTCTTTGTAGTTTTCTTTACGCCTCTGTGATTAGTTGCTTTATGAATAGCTTTGATTAATTTAAATGCTTCATCTTGTTTTCCAGATCTATGGCAATTAATTGTGTTTTTAACAAAATTTCGTTTGAGAATAATTCACGTAATTTTTTCTGAAGAATATTGTATTTTGGGTCTTCCAGGTCTGAAGTGATTGCAGTTTTACCCTTTTTATATACCTTTCTAATTCATTTTGTTTCTAAACTTTCGGTATTTCACTATCTTTTTCCTTTACAAACAGAATTTTTTGTAAGGCTTAGTTAACAATTGTGTCAATAATCGGGACGTGGTCGTTCAAATCTGCAACGCCACTACGGATTGTACCTTGATCAGGAATTGCACTTGTTTCTCCTTCTTAAATATTTATTTCATTATTGTCATGTAATGCAGACAAGAAAGTCCGCTACCTTGTGAATTTCTTCTTTAGGGCAGGGTATTTATTTCATAGTTAGATAAAATATAATTTTTTGAAGGAATCTCTATAATATTCGTCATTTACATTAACTCTGTTTCCTTTCTTTAGGAACTTCGTCATTAATTGAACTATTTTGGTATACTCTCGAATGAATTTCCTGTAATACTCTTTTATTCCCAAAACACTTTTGGTGTGCTTTCGCGTAGTGGGTAATTTCAGGTTTTAAATTATTTCGAACTTTCCTTCGCTCGGTTTTACATCTTCGTTTGTGAGAATGTGACAGAGGTATTTGGTTTGTTTTACAAAGAATATGCTTGCTGATGGGGCTGTTTATGTGATCGCTACAGGAGAAACCCTCACGAAAGCCTGCCTGTTCATCGGTAAGGGTGCGCTCAATTGTACTCTTCATTCGCATTAAGATCAATTTAATTAAATTGGAGACTGCAGTTAAAAAACAGATACCGCGTCAATTGATACAACTCCTCAAGTCACTTTTTTTGGAATTTTCACAATTACGCCTGTTTTCCATTCACTGGGATAGGTCTCGGTTTCCCAACATTCCAGGACTACAAGGAGAAGGATATCAGCCGCAGAAATGGGATCCGCCTTAAGTAGTTCCATTGGTATATCATAAGTCTCTGAGGCGTTACCGAGGTCCATCGACTTAATTGCGTCTGCCAACTCCACTCTTGTCGGAGTTCTGGTGTTAATGTTGACCGCAGCCAGCGGGTGTTCAGGCTCGTGTCAAGAGGTACTTGATGGTCCGAATGTGTTGTTTAGGAATTAAACAAAATATTCTTTCCACCTCCGCAGTTTATGTTCCTCCATGACAAGACATCTATTGTAAGAGTGACAAGTACCTATTGTAAGAGTCTTTCCTACCAGGTTTTTGGCATTCATGTAAAGATCTCCACTGTCACTGCGGTCAACCGTTTCTTCTGCCTTTTCTGCGGCGCGTTGATGTAGTTGCGCTTGTCACGTCTTACACTTCTTTGGACGCTTTTCTGTAGAGATTGGTATGCAGTTCTGAGATGTTTTTTCAACTGCAACGTTCGAAGCAAAATTAATGCGGTCTTTAATCTCCACCCGTTCCTATATTTTGCACCAAGTGGCGTTGTTGATCCAGGGTCGTTTTTCACTCTCTAATATTGTCCCACGTGTTCTGTACGACAGCTGCACAACATTCCTTCGCCCTTTCTCATTTTTGGGCGATGGAGTCGTCGGTGTTATGACGGAGTGACAGGATGGTGATCGCTGCTAATATCAGCGCCGTGCTTAGACCTGAAATCAACAAGACACTTTCTCCAACTTTTTGAAACAGAAATATGATCAATCTGCCATCTGAGAAAACCCAGGATGTTAGGTGGAATTTTTTGTGTTTTAATATGCATCCATCGATGACAATTTCCCGCGAGTTACAAAATTCAACAAACAACTTTCCATTTGCGTTTGCAATTTTAACGTTGAGATCCCCCATGAATATTTCCTAAAGGTAATAGGATCCTTATAAAAGCATAGCATTGAATTATTGAGATGTTAGGTACCCTGGTTCGGAATCTGTTAACGATAATTCGGTCGGATATTTGTAACCAGTCCAGTTGTAATTGGCGGGCACCTACCGTGCGTGCTGTATCTAATTTTTTCTAGCCAGAGGAAAACAGTCATTGTTGTTGATGTAAACTCTCCACTTCTCTCCATCTAGTTTCGCTTAATCCTATATTTATTTATATTTATTTTATAACGGGCTATTTCCCACTCCACCTTTATGATCTCTGCGTTCCATAGCCTGATCGTAGTCCGAGGGATCCGCGGCAAACAAGTCGTTTCGTGTGTGTGAATGGTTGTAACGTTTTGTTTTTTGTTTACTGATTTAGATCCCTCGATAACCCTTTGAGTGTCGGGATGTTGTTGATGAACTTTTTATAGGTTATGATTTCCTCGACTAATTTCACTAAAATTGGAATTTCTGTTCGTTTGTTTTACTTTCTTTTGGCAAGAAATTTCTATATTTTAAAAGATATAAATTTGAAAATTTTATATTCTATTTAATTGTTGATTTTTCCTAAATCTTAGATTATGATCTGCTCCGTAATCCTAAATCTTTAATCTTAAATTTTTTAACTGAACTGTTTAGCCTGAACTAAATGAATATTACAATATTTTAGATTTTTTTTAAACTAAACTTACGTACGGAATATGCTTCGCAGCTTCGCAAATGTCGGATTAGCAAAATGATGATGACTGGGCTGATAACTATAAACATGCAGGAGCACGTGCCCCTTAGTGTGTATGATACTTAATTAAATAATAATCATTGCAGAAATTCCGAGTAATAATATTAATATAATTTCATTGGCAACAAAGGTTCTTTCTTCCGTAGTTGAACATTATTTTCTTTCATTTTCTTCTTCTTCTTTTTTCATACATAAAATAATATTGCCTCTTTCTGCCACTGCAAATGTGTTTATCAATAATAAAAGTGCTAAAAGGCTTTTGTGTGTCCCTATGTCCCAGAAAGGTATAAGAAAATTGATTTCGACAGAAAGGAAATTGCCCGAAAACTGAAGCCGCTAACTGTCACCAATGTATCTTAGTTAAATCGACAAAACCTAACCTTAACATCCTTTTTGTATCCTTTAGTCATTTGTGGTCTGTTCCCCGTCTCCTCTTTCTTTAGAAAAAGTTGAAATTAAGGTAAAGTTTTTATGTTGCCCGGGCCCTCTATTGTTACTTTTGCCGCAATGTCGTTTATCTTTTTCAAAGATGTTATTCTGAATAGGTGAGTACCATAGACAATATTACAGATTTTGACTAAAATGTCTTTGATTTCTTACAGACTTTGAATTGATGTATGGTGTCCCACGAGGGTATAGCTGTCATCATTAATCATTTAAGGGGTGGACTTGCAGCACACGAAAGCACCGTTCGTACCTTGGTTTGTACTCGTGTTTGTCAATTTTGAATTTTTATGATTTTTGTTGAACTAAACAATAAACCGACGTGTCGACAGATGGTGCTCATTGACAAGTCAATTTGTGGAAAATAATGTATGGTGGGATGTTTTACAAAAGCAGCCGGGAGTGTATTTTCTGTATTGTATAAATTACGTTCCAAATTACTAATACGTGGGGATTAATCTGAATCGATTTCTTTACAAACTATTACAAAGATTGATTCTTATTCAAGAGAGGTTTTTAATAATTGAGCTAAGTATTTAATTTCACAACTTGAATACTTTTCATAAATTTTCTTTTAATTTTATGACTCACAGACTTTTTTTAATTTCTGTATTAAATTACTCATGCAATTGCAGTTTTTTTTCATATATAAAGCAAGCACAAGTACAAATTAGGACTTCTCTCCTTATGATGTTTATTATACATAATTCGTTCTACCTCTAGACCATTATTTGTTTACATGACATGCAGAAAGTGCAACCGTCAGGTTTTCTTTGGAGCCAGTCCTTTCACCATTGTCTCCTTTCTCCTAACACTCATTTTGGTTCTTTGCTGCATGCAGGAGCGTTTTTTAGCATTCCATTGTGTATGGAATAGCACGGTGCAGGGTAATTTGTTATGCAAAATTGCTTTTCCCTTGTGGTTACAACATTTCGCTTGACTTTATCCGGAGCCACAAGGCGCTACAAGCTTCTACCGTTGTTGCCTCACATAAGGAGAGCGAAAGGCTTATTTCGTCATGATTTTTGCTCCAGAAATGAGTTATGAGCCCCACTGAATTGTCCTGTAAGGATTACAACAATTAGGAAGCAGAAAAAACGGTTAAGGGGATGAAAGGATTAAGACTTGTAAAAAATAAGTCCTTGACATTAAGCCACGGTAACCCTATGTTATCCAATTATATTTCTCTGAAGTGTGCAAAAACGACGACGACAACGTCTAGGATATTCTGTTGAGCTAAAGGGCTTTATTCAGAATAATTCAGAGTCAGTGGTAAATGCAGCGCTTGTCTTCGCTCTTGTTCTTCGCACCGCACGAAAGCAAGGGATTATGCTCCAAGCTTGCCGTCTATTTACTTCTAAGGGATGCACTTATGTAGTGCATAGAAGGAGTATACTATGGCCTTGGGTTGATGACATTAACTTTAAGCATGCTATTAATTCCCCGTCAAAATCATTTCTTGTTTTCTCTGCCACGCGTTTGGGGGTTCTTTAATTTTTTCGAATAAGTTGGCAATTATAATCAATCTAAAGTGGTTTCGTTTCGTTACTTAATTTGTTTAGTTATTCAATCTCAGTTGGAAATGCGTGCATCCTATCGTCGTAAGTGTAGACAGATTTGAATGACTATTGCTTTGTTGTATAAAGTATGTGAGTTTTTTTCACGAAATTGCAGACTTCAAGGTCAAAATTTGGAGAAAGATTATATGTGACTTTCACTCAATTTTACATTAACAAAAAAAATGTACATGTGCATAATTGTTTGAAGTTGTTTTGGAACATAAACTTCCTTTGACCTTGAAGTTCACAATTTCGTGAAAACGCTGTAAATTTTAGACATAAGCTAAAGGTAAGGGAAAGGTGACACTAACTGCGAACCTACGTGGATAATTCTTTCTTTGTTTTAACCGACTCTGCAAAAACAAAGAAGTTCTAACGTCGCGTATTTTTATTTTTTTTGTCTGACCGGTCATAATTTTGTAACGCCCGGACCTATTTTGATGAACCTTTCTCTGTTGGGTAGAGTAAGTTCGCCGATTGGGCGTACAACGGGCCACTAAACGCCTCAGTGCAAGGAAGACATGCATCGTTCCCCCCTCGAAAACCAACCAACAACAAGTTCACCGATTGATACTATGTCAAAAAAAATTTAAGTGGTGGTGGGGGGTGAAACCTAACTTCGTAACGCGTTAGCCGATTTTGATGATTATTTTTCTGTTGTATAGAGTATGATGCTAGCAATGAAAAAGAGTCCTAGGGTGAGATGGGGGAGGGAAGGAGTATTCTAACTTCGTAACGCGTAGACCGATTTTGATTTTTATTCTTTGTTGGGTAGAGTATGTTCTCCGATTGGTACCATGTCAAAAGAAATGTGCAGGGGTGGGGATCGGGGTAAGGGGTGAAACCTAACTTCGTAACGCGTGGACTGATTTGGATAATTTTGTTTTGGATGTATATAGTTTGATACTCCATTGCTAACAATAAAAAAAATTTGGTCTAAAGATGGGGTTGGCGGAGGGGTAGTCTAACTTCGTAATGTGTGTGGAGCAATTTGGATGATTCTTCTTTTGATGTATAGAATATGTTATCCTACTGATACGACGACAAAAATTTATGAGGCGGGGGGGGGGGGGTGCGGAGAGGGCCTTACCCATTTTCTTAATTCACACACCTATTTGGAAAATTATTTTTGGCTGTGTACAGTATGATCCTCCATTGCTACTCTATGGAAAATTTTGACCTAGGCTTGGGGTAACGCGTGGACTTATTGCTATTGTGTGCATAGAGCTTGTGGAGGGAGTTGGAGGGTGGGCGGCTAATAAATTCAATAGCATAGACCAATTTTGATTGAACGTTGAGAGTTTCCTAATTGATAAATGATAACAATTTTGTACCTGAAGTGACTACAATGATTCTCTGACTACGATAATTCTCTCTTGCTGTATAAAGTACGGTGGCGCACTAGGGTCATGTTAAGAAGTTTCTAAGGTGAGGGTATGAAAGGGTGACCCTGACAAATTTCATAACACGTTGCCGGATTTGGATAATTCTGTTTCCATTCTTTAGAATTCTACGAGGTATTTACGACGACACTAAAAAGTGAAAAATAAAATAGTTTTTAAAACAAAAATTTGAACCGACTATACAAAAAGCCCTGAAAAGCATAAAATAATTTTTAATTTTATATCTATTACGACATTTTGAAGTCGGTGCAAATTAAGCAAACAAAACAACAACCCAACCAGAATTGAAGATAATATGTAAAACTACCTGAACGTGTTAGCTCATGGAGTCATAAGGAAGGACGACATAATTTTGTTGTTGTATTTGTTTGGTTTGGTTATTTTGCACCAACTTCAAAATGTCGTAATAGATAAAAAATTCAAAATTATTTTATGCTTTTTAGGGCTTTTTGTGAAGTCGGTTAAATTGTTTTTTTGTTTTAAACTATTTAATATGTAGACGATGACAAGCATTTTGTAGCTTGTGACAAAAATTGTACACTCTTGAATTTTACGGCGACCTAACTTCGTAACACATACCCTGAATTGATTTTTTTTCTTATTATATGTTCCTTCATTTCTAGTATGTTAACAGTTTTATCCTGGGATATGGGTGGTGAATGAAACGTCACACAGCTAATTAAAAAGTTAACCGTTTGGCATAATTATTTTTCTGTTGTTTATAGCATGTTCCCTCACTGTAACCGTAATAACAACATTGTACATTAGGCGTGGGGATGGGAGGGACGCCGCCTCACATCGTTGCGTCGACTGATTTTTATAATTCTTTTTTTCTTTACTGCTATTATATACACCAAAAGTGCGATGCGGAAAGGTGAGACGCGTAACTTCATTACGTGCGTTTTGGGTGAAACCATGATACAAATTTGCAATCTGGGGTGGAAAGGGGACAATACCTATCTTTGTAACGTGTGTACCGATATGGATAACTCTTTTTATGTCTTTTTATGATTTTATGTGTAGGTTCGTATTAGGTTCACCGCTCGTTTTTTACACTTCCCGACCATCTATCAACACCTGGCAACGTTTACAAATGATTTTTTCTTACAAGAAACATATCTTAGAGCAGCAAAAGCTGAAAAATAAAATAATTAAAAAAAAATTTAACCGACTTCAGCGTTAAAAAATAGTTTTAAAAAACTAGAATCGACTTCACAAGATACGCTAAAAATCATAAAATAATATACCTTTTTTACATGGAATTCAACAAATTTCATTTCTTTTCAACAGATTTCAGAAATACTTCAACAATATTTAAAACGAAATCAACACCCTAAATAATTGATCAACACAATTTAAATTTAATTAAACATTCAATAAAATTTAATTAATAATTCAACAAGCTGTTCATAGTTAAATCAATAATTTTCAAATTGAATTGCACAATTCTTCTAGATAAAGCTTAACTAATTTTAAGACATAAATCGAACAATCTGAAACTTAATTCTAGAAATTTATGAGCTTAAATTAATTCAAGAAATTCAAGAATTATGACGTTTATATTCACGGCTGTATTAAAACTTGTTATGTTACGTTAAACTTCATCTTTCAAATTGTTGGGTCTCCTTCATCCGCATATATTTTAATGATAATGCTCTGTGCCTCCTTGCTTTATAATAAGACTTTTCTTTAAGCGTATACTGATTTTCTAGAGATGGGCGATACTGTATCGATATACCGGAGTATCGATACTTTGCTTTCAATACTTCGAAGTTTTGAAATCGGTAGTACCAGCCCCCGATACTACCGATCCTCGATACTTTTCTTTCAATACTCGAAGTATTGACAGCCCAGCACACAATGTCTCAGTATTTGGTGTATGGGTCCAATCTCTAGTCGTGTCTAGTATGCAAAAGCTAAAAATAGATTTCTATTGAAATAAAAATTTATTGTTCATTATTTCATCTGCTTTTTTAGTTGTTCTTGCGAAATTTCAAATTATTAATTTGCTAAAAAGATATCTGAAATCACCCGCTGAGATGCGTTTTCATTTGAAAAAAATTCTCAATCAAATACATACATATATCTTTTGATATTATTATTATTATATTTTGATATTTCTCAACGATAAAGTTGTTGCAAATTGTTTTGCAACAACAACAAAAAACCAATAAGATAATAATTGTAATTTCTATGCAATTTCTACACCATTAATAATTTTTTTAATTTTTTATCCATATGGTTCCAATACTTTTGAGTATCGATTCTTCTTCAACGATATATTTGTATCTAAGTACCGAAAGAGGCGGATATATTGCAATGCCAAGTATCGATACTTTTCGATTCGGTTCCCATCTCTATGATTTTCTGACCTGTTTTGACAGCTTTAAGGTATTATCATAAATAACAAGATGCAAATGATCAAACCAAAGATATAGAAATAAGGATAAAGTTGCTTCATAGTAGATTCTAGAAAAATCTAGAAGCAGTGAAGAACCTTTTTAAAAGTTTCGGATGTAGCAGCAGAAATTAGCCTGAAGCTCTTGGCTCATAACAAACAGATGAGGTGTACAATTGGTGAGAGGTCATCAGGTGTAGAATTCTCCTTTTATACGGCAGTACCTTAATAACTCCCAACCTCTTATTTTAATATGTTAAGGTAATGTTTATTTTTTATAAAATTTTATTAAAACATTTAAACATTCGTACTGTGTTTTTATTATTTCCTTGTAGTTAACAGTACTACTAATAAAATACAACTGAATTTATAAACCTATTTTCCTGACAGGACAAATTAAAATACAATCAAAGCGTATCTCATGTAAATTTTAAGGTTGAATGGAGTTTTGTGATATTGTAATATCTGAATAAAATCCGTTTGGGTCAAAGTATTTATATTCCATAAAAATCAAAACCTTTATTGAGATTTACGTGTATTTACTTTGATACGTCATTACTACAGTCCGATAAAAAATAACCAATGTAAATTATTGTATTTTAAATAATTAATTAAAATATTTTATTAATAAGTGGCAGCGACTGCCATATTACCACCACCTCAGTGAAAACTTCTTCCATTGAAAAAAATTGAAAATTGTTTATTTTTTGTTGTATATTTACTCATGTCTTTGTTTGGATTGCTCCTGTTTTCTACAAAAGCTGGTTTGGTCTATGGAGATGTTATTGTTCTTTCCATAGTAAAAGTAATTCCGATTCCAAAAATACCACATCCTTCCGTACCAGAAGATTACAGACCAAAAAGCATATTGCCTGCGCTTTCAAAAATTCTTGAACGCCTCTTAGAAGCTTAATTAAAGGAATATCTGAACAAGAATAATTATTTATATAAATTCCAGTCTGGCTTTCGTGAGAAACATAGCACTATATCCTCTTTGTTATTTTTAACTGAAGAACTGAGAACCTCTATTGATAATATGCAACCCTCAATTTTAGTCCTTTTGGATTTTACGAAGGCTTTTGACTGTGTAAACATTAACAGGCTTCACTTGAAGCTTAAGTTTAATTTTGAGTTCTCTCGCTCATCGATTATGTTGTTTAAATCCTATTTGTCTGAACGTCTGCAATCTGTTAGCTTGCGAAATAAGTTTTCATGTTCCATGGCAGTTAAATCTGGGGTACCACAGGGATCTATTTTAGGCCCAATTCTGTTTGCTTTATTTGTTAATGATCTAGCAGAGAACTTAAAATATTCGTTACTGCAATTATACGCGGATGACGCTCAATTGCTTTGCTCGTCAAATTATGAATCATTAAACTTGTTAATAAACAATATTAATTCTGATTTAAAATCATTGTTTAGTTGGACTCTCGAAAATAAACTTATAATTAATCCTAAAAAGTCTCAAGCAATAATCATATATAATAAGTCAATAGATACCACTAATCTCCAACCTATTTTACTTAATAATGAAATTATTCCATATATGGAGAGAGTAAGTAACTTGGGTGTCATAATTAATAAGAAATTAACATGGGACGATCACATAAATAATATTGTTAGAAAGATTTATACCACATTAAAACAGTTATGGAAATTTTCTAGATTTACACCACTACGAACGCGAATGTATCTTGTTAAAGCTCTTATACTTCCTATTATGTTATATGGAGATGTAATATATTGCAAATTAGATTACTATAACAAACGTAAAATAAATGCGGCTTTTAATAATTGTATTCGCTATATTTATCATCTTGGTAAATTTGACCATGTATCACTATACAGACAAAAGGTTATAGGCTGTGATATGGATACATATATCGACTTTAGAGTTTGTATAATGATGTATAAAATTTTGAACAATTATACGCCAGATTATTTGACTGAAAAATTGACATATCTGTCATCAAATAGAACATTATCCCTACGTTCACTTAATTACAAATACTTGCAATCATCTAGGATGTTCTACATTCACGGTGTCCGGTTGTGGAATAGTTTACCTAAGCGGATTAGAACTGCGCGAACCGTGGACGACTTTAAGGCTTTATGCCTGAACAATTTCATATCTCGAGGACGATGAATATCATTATTACTTACCTGACATAATATTTTTTTTTCTTTCTTTTTTGTGCTGTGACCGTGTGGCCGTTGAGACTGTGTGTAAAATTTATTTCTTTGATTGTTTTTTGTTTTCCCTTTTTTTCATTCTTTCTTCTTTGCTTTTTCCTCTAGAATTTTTAGTCATTTTAAGTATAACTATTATTAATTAATTATAGGCAATTTTAATTGAATTATATAAAATAAATGTAACTAAAGTAAGTAACATATATATTAAGTGAGCCAAATGTCTCTAATATGTTAATCAATAAAGCATTATTATTATTATTATAGTAATCAATTGTGAAATATTTCTCTTTTCTGGTAATTACCTTAAATTAAATGCTCCTTCATAATATACATAAATTTGCCCATAATTATGACAGTGGTCTAAGTCAATTTCGAAAGTACTTTAGTGTTTATTTACCAATCTATTTAAAAATATTGATGAATTTTAAATATTATATTTTTTACGACTTTATATCATAATAATCTTTCCAATAAGAAAATACAAAAGTTTCTATGTACGACTTATTGATACTTTTTTTTTACTTTAAACTCAAAATTTGGCACATTTTACTAGGTGACTTACATAGACCATTTTCATAATTTGGGCACTTTATATGCGAATTTAATTGCCTGGAATTCGTTAAATCAAAATTATTTACACATATTTTAAGTTTATTTAATAAATTTGATGGATCGATAATTTTCGTATTGTATCTAGTGAAAATGTTTTCCGGAACACGAAGAGGTTCCGCTGGAGAGCATTGCAGTTCTTCTTTAAACGTGGTTCGTAAACCTAAAAGAATTGTTGGCAATTGTAATACCACTGAGATATATAATACTGGAGTGACTGGTGCCATGAAATTTCTTCAAGAAAATGGTATCACTTTTCGCTAGTTGTCCCTTTCTGGGTAAGCATCTTTTTTTTCAACATGGTTTTCTTAATTGCGAACGTCATGTCGCCTATTAAATGCTGGCGTTAGAAATAGATGACAATATTCACAATCATCTTACATCTCTTTCTGGGTAAGCATTATCCAGACTAAAACAACCTTTTATTTATAATTTGTATTCCAGTAATTCCGATGATTTTTACATTTTCCTTACAACAATATAGAAGATTAAAATTAAATATGTCTCGTCGTATATACATATTTGGTTATTATATTCTACTCTGAATGGCTGCAAATTCACAGTAAACGTTGGAGATTAAAAATTGTTTTCCTCCACTGAAAGTAAAATTGTACCCATATGAGATAGCTTATAAGTCAGTCCAGTTTAATACATGTCAGTGTGTAATACCCATTCCGGGCACTAATTTAAGTTTTAATTTGTCTATTTAGACGTTCAATCATGCCGTTCAATTCTGGGTGGTATGGAGTAGTTCGAATTTTATGTGCTTCTAATATTTTTGTAAATTATCCGAATAGTTTCGATTCGAATTGCGTTCGCAGGTCATCGGTGATTTCTAATGTGAATCTAAAGCGGGAAAATATTGGTCATATTATGTCCTTACAATTGTTGTTGCTAATGTGCTAAAGTGTGCTTATGTATTTTCGCTTGTTGACACGAAATGCACTGTTTGGCCCACTTGTTGGTATCGTTAATTATATCTGGCCAAAAATCTATCGGAAAAACTAATTTCTTTTTAGTTCTAATTCCGGAGTGAGATAGATTTTGAAGTTGATTGAAAATGATTTGTCGAAGTTGCTTTAGCATATATGGACGAGAGTTTGGTAGAGTTTTCGCACCATAAATGTGATTCAGAGTTGGTAAAATTCACATCTGTTAATTTAAATTTTGAATTTTGTTGTCTATTTTGATTATGTAAGAGAAATGGTAATTCTTCATGTGTTCATTAATCAGCTATTGTTTGCAAATCGAATTTAATTTTGTTTTTGCAATTGTCAACATTCTCAATGGGTAAGGGAGTGTGTCTGCTTTTCCTTTTATGTGTCGAATATCTGAAGTGATTGAGTGATGTTGTCCAAATATCGTTTTGTCTTGGACTTGTTTTTGACCAATTAGCTGTGATTAGCGGTTTATGGTCGGTAAATACTATAAATTATCTTCCTTCTAAAAAATGTCTGAAATCTTTGATTGTCAGAAATATCGCTTATAATTCACGATCGAAACGAAATTTTTAATTTCTGTATTCGACAGTTTTTTAGAAAAGAAAGCTATTAGTTTCCATTGCTTGTTATTAAACTTGTTAAATTAAATGTTGCTTCTTCTAATGGATGAACCAGTAAGGTAGCATTTTGTTGAACTTTTTAGCACACTCTGATGTCCAAGAAATTTATTTGCATTTTTTGGTTTTCTAAGTAGAGTGGCTAAATTAGGATTTAACAGAGTGGCTAGATTATCAATAAATCTGTGGTAGTAATTCCTATAACTGTTGCATTTTTGTAATTGAATTTGAAGGTGGAAAATCTTTAATAATTTGAATGCGATCTTCTGATGGTAAAATCCCAGCTAGGATATCTACTGATCGTTATTGCATTTAGACTACGATAATTACCACATGGTCGCCAATCTGTTGAGTTTTTCCTTGCGACCAATTGTAGTGGTGAAAAAACTGGGGATGATGATGCTTGATATAGTCCCAATTTGGTCATATGCTTAAATTCTAATTAAGCTATTATGTGTTTTTTCCATCTTATCTCCTAGGTCAACAGAAAGGAAGTTGTCCCTTGGTTTCAGGTCTATAAAAAGGAAATTGTGCTTTTGTTTCCTGTTTTCTGCTAATATTCAAATTTTTGTCAGTTTTACTTGATTATTATTTAAAATTTTTAGATATCTTTAATCTTTTTTAGCATTTCATTAATTTTTGCAAATTCTGTTTTTAAATATGTTGTTTTCTATATAATATTAGGGTTGAATTATGTCGCTCTTTTCATGTTTTTGCTGGGTCGAAAATCTCCGGTTATTGTTTTTCTGTGAAATTTCGTTATTATCGACTGTACTTTATTTTCGTTTTGCATATAATCCTGCACCTGTCGTGAGAAACTAGTTTACATTTTTACTATGTCTTTGGTAAGTGACTTTAACAGCGTGAGCGGGGTAAGGGTGCTTCTGAATATTTTTTCCTGTCAGGCGATGGGCTTTAATATCTAAAGGTAAGGTTGACGAGTTTCGACTAATGTTTGAGGGGTCACGGGTTCATGCAATTGTAGTTAGTGAATCTTGGTTGCAGCCGCATGTACCTTCCTCCCATATTTCATTGCAGGGTTACAAGCTATTTCTAAATGATCGGAAAGAAAGATTGGGGGGTGGCGTGGCAACATACCTAAAAGAGGATTTAAAGCTAAAATAATTTACTTTTCGCGTTCGGAGGGGTGTGAGTTTGTATTGGTGGAGGTAGATACCGGCGTTGAGAGGTGTGTTTTGGGAGCCGTATACTGCCCGCCGGGGGTTTTCAATTTAGATTTAATGGAGGGTTTTGAGGAGTTGGAAGTATTCCAACGTGATTCTAGGCGGAGATTTTAATGTCGACGTCCTCCGTAACGACTTACGCTCTAGAAGTTTTGTATCCCTTTTACAATCACTGCATTTAGGAATTATAAATGGTCTTCCAACGTATTTGAATTCAGCTTGCCCATCACAGTTGGACTTGATCCTCGTCTCTGACATTGATCGGGTTCTATTTCAGAACCAAATTTCTCTTCCGAGCTTTCTCGATCATGATATCTTGTTTGTATGTTATGGCTTACCTCTGCATCCATTCCAACCTAGGATTGTGTTTTTTAGGAATTATAATAATGTAAATTTACAGAAACTCGGTGATGATTGTAATTCGCTGTGCTGGGACGACTTGTATTCTAGTACTTCAGTGGAATCCAAAGCAGAAATTCTGACTTCTCATATTAAAAGTCTACATGATCAACACGTTCTCGCGATCAGACATAAAGTTCGACCAAATAGCTCTCCGTGGTTCTCTACTGAAATTCTGTCTCTTATTGAGGAAAGAGAGTTTTACTATCCAATTCATGACAGGGTTAAGACTGAAAGAACAAGAGCCTTGTACATATCAGCTCGCAATCGGGCGACTGCAGCGATTAAAAGAGCTAAAAGGCAATACTTTAAAAATTTGCTGAACCCTGAGCTGCCTTCCAGGCAGCTTTGGAAGAATCTCAGACGATTTGGCGTTTGTGATGGGGAAGGAAATAAACCTACATGCACTTTTGATCCGAATGAGTTAAATGCCCTGTTCACATCACGGGGGTTGAATGAAGTTTCAGTAGATGCATTTGAACAGACTATAGGTGTGTCTGAATCCAATTTTTCTTTCCGTTGTGTGGGGGTCGATGAGTTGCATAGGGCTATACTCTCGATAAAATCTGACGCTACTGGGCCAGATGATATTCACCCTCGTTTTTTAAAAATGATTCTTCCCTTCATTCTGCATCAATTACTGCACGTCTTCAATTATTCCTTGACCTCCTCATCCTTTCCACGCATTTGGAAAATGGCTACTGTTTTAGCCATTCCCAAAAAGTCATCTGCTAATGATATAAATGACTTTCGCCCGATTAGTCTTTTGTCTTTTCTTTCTAAGGTTCTAGAAAGGTTGATGTGTTCGCAGATAACAGAATATTTAGACACAAATGAACTTCTGTGTCCATGGCAGTCTGGCTTCCGGTCCCAACACAGCTGTGAAATGGCTTTGCTTAAAGTAACACACGATTTTCGCATTGCTCTTGATATGAAGCATACATGTATTCTGGTATTGCTTGACTTTTCGAAGGCGTTTGATAGTGTTAATCACAGTATTTTGCTCCTTAAATTGACGTCCCTTTTCGGTTTCTCCTCATCGGCTATCTGTATGTTACGGAGCTTTCTGTTTGATAGGTGGCAGCAGGTTAAATTGGGGGATAAAGTGTCACGGCCTCTCCCGCTTACATGTGGGGTTCCTCAGGGCTCTATCCTGGGTCCTCTGCTATTTAGTATTTTTATCAATGATCTCCCGGGAGTGGTTAAGGATGTGAAGGTTCATATGTATGCGGATGATGTGCAGATTTACAGTAGCAGTCCTGTCGATCGACTGAACTGGAATATTGAACGTATTAATGGTGACCTCAACAGAATATATAACTGGTCAATCAGTAACAATCCTAGCCAGAATCCTCAAAAGTCACAGTTCGTATTACTACAAAACAATTCTAACTCCGATCGTATCGGATTATCTGATGTTTGGTTTAACGATTCGCAGCTGCCGCGCGTGGATATTGCGAGGAATTTGGGAGTGGTTATTGGTTCTTCGATGAAATGCTGTGATCACATCAATAACACTCTTGGAAAAATTTACGGTGGACTACGCCGACTTTGGCTGTCGGCCAATATTCTATCTAGAAACCTGCGAGTAAAACTTGTCAAAGCCTTGCTTCTTCCTCACTTTGTGTTTGGTAGCTTGATAGTTCGTGTAGTCATATATATATAGTCATTGGATAACCATCGTACAATAAAATTGCTAATTTTTATGTTTAATTTAATTCGCAACAAAGCACCTAAATATCTCTATGAACACCTCGTGTTTCTAAGTTTCTCTAGACACCATAATCTTTTAATCCCACGATTTCATAGAACAGTATTGGAGCACTCTTTCTTTATTAAGGCTGCTCGCGCTTGGAATAACTTGCCGAACTATATTCGGAATGCAGGTTCTCTCGACAGGTTCAGGATACTATTGTTGACGCATTTCTCAGCATTGTAATGTCTAAATACTTTTGTAATGTTTAATACTGAAGTATAGCTTTTGGTTGTGGATTTTTTGGCTCAGCTCCTACAACATGAGTAATAGGCTTAAGTAGTTAAAATTATTTTCTTTCAGGTTCTAATATATATGATTCCTAATAGGAGTGCTTTACTTACATGTTGATTATTTTATTTTTTTTATTTTTTATTTTTTTATTTTAAGATCTTGCTATACTTTGTTACATAATCTTTAAGTTTGAATTAATGTTTCACGGTTACATTTATTTCATTTTCTAAAAATTGTTACTTTTAAAATATTGAATTAATTACTATATACGCATTACTATTGTATTCACTAGTTCCATATGTAAGTATACGATATAAGATAGATACATCTTGTGTACAATTCTCGTAATAAATTTGATTTGATTTGATTTCCATATGATGATGTTTAACCGGTAAATCATAACGCGGTGGTTGCGCTAAATTTCAAAATCCTTGGAAAATGTTTCCATATTCGTTACTGACTGCATAATAACAAGGTATTGGAGTATTTCCGTTCACTGTGATTTTATATACACATAATTAAGTAGTACCATCTAATAATATTTTATTATTTCTTAGATCTACTAATAAATTGAATTTGGTTAAAAATTCGGGTCCAATAATTGGTTTGGTTAAGTTGGCGATAACAAAAGGAAATGTAAAATCTCCCCTTAAACAAAAATTTACTTTTAATAGTTTTGTACCATACGTGTTGATGGTAGAGCCGTTCGCTGCTGATAAAATTAGGCTAGTCTCTGCGTTGTGTTTTCAAAAAAATGCATTCGATACAACGGAAACATCAGCGCCAGTATCTATTAAACATTTGAATTAATTTTCTTTGCCAAAAAAAATTGTCTTTTGGAGTAATTGTTTGTTATTGATTTGATATTTATTTCCTGAGTGGTTAATTAGTCTTTTTTTGATTATTGTTATTAAAAGAACACGGCGAAACATATTTTTTCGCCCGAGTACCAAACTATTTTTTATCCATGACCGAAAACGTTGTTCCGGTTTTCTCGCACGGACGCGAGACAATATAATTTCTGATGGACATTGTTAATGATTTGACCGGGATATAATAAAGGAAGAAGAATTATGACAAAAACATTATCCTTAGGTGTCGATTTTTTCCTCCCAGGAGGTGGACAAGTGGTTTCATATATCTTCTTAGTATATCCGCCGTTTTCGAGGATGCTGATTGGTTGCTCAGAAGATGTCCCAAACAGACGAAACGCGTCGGCGTTTGGACAACCCTCGAAGGTGGACATAGGGGGTTAAAAATTAGCTTACATCATTTCAAAATCGGTCCAACTTCATCAATACTGTTAAAATGTACTCAGGTTCAGGAAACCTTATAATGTGATTACTTCCTCTTCAAAAGCGGTTATTAAAAATGCATTGTCCGTT
This sequence comes from Leptarthrus brevirostris, assembly GCA_964036015.1. Classification (NCBI taxonomy): domain Eukaryota; kingdom Metazoa; phylum Arthropoda; class Insecta; order Diptera; family Asilidae; genus Leptarthrus; species Leptarthrus brevirostris. Next base: position 46,395,788 of record OZ038371.1, read on the forward strand.
AAGTTAAGAATAGTGAGATAGAACACAATAATGCGGTTAAGATTCCAATCATAACGTCAACACAATAATGCGGTTAAGATTACAAATTTTAACTCCAAAAAACTAAGTACGCTGTCCCTTTACTATCAGAATGTTAGCGGACTAAGAACTACTACAAACCATCTATTCAGGCATCCCTGTTATTATCATGTTGACTGAGACTTGGCTTCGTCATGGTTTTAGTGATGCAGAGATTCTTCATGACTCTTAACAGATTTTTCGTCGGGACAGACACTATGAATCTCTATGTCGGGGTGGTGGAGTACTGGTTGCTTGCAGATTAAACTTTAACTGCAGCTTTATTGATGGTCCTGCCTTCTCTAGTTCACTTACTATTGAACTCTTGGTTCTTAAGCTATCGCTACCTAAGCTTAATATCTTTTTGCTCCGTTGCTATATTCCGCCTAACCTGACAAACTTCGTTGATACGTGATACGTGATGACGATGACTTCCTTTCCTCATATTATCCCACATCTATGGTTTCTAAATTTCTTGACACCATTGCTTCCTCTGGTTTGCACCAAATGAGTAATGTAAGAAACTCTATGGGAAGGCAGTTGGATCTTGTGTTTTCTTCTGATTCGACTGACACTGTAGTCGACTTAGCTTCTGATCAGTTATCCACTGTTGATGATTTTCATCCGCCTGTCTTTGTCTTTTTCTGTTACGATGGTACTAGTATTGCGGATCCCAATTTCGAACATCTTGCGTTTGACTTTAAGAGATCGAATTTCTCTGAGATAACTTCTAATCTCCTATCAGTCGATTTTTCGGCATAGCTGGACAATAATGATATTGATGTCTGCGCCTCCCTATTTTATAATAAGATATATGATTTTTTTAACTCCTTTGTTCCATTAAAACAAATTAGGTCTACATACTCATCTCCCCCGTGGTACAATGCTGAACTCCGCAGTCGTAGGAACAGGAAAAACAGACTTTGGAAAAACTACTTGCGTTGTAAAAGCGCAATAGCATATACTGACTTTGTGAATTGTTATGAAGGCACTATCCTCTTCGCTCTATAAGGAAGACCTTGTTAGTTTTCGTGATGGTATGCATAACAACCCTCGCAATTTCTTTAAATTCGTTAATATGAAAAAGAAATCGAGCAACTATCCATCTACGATGTGGTATAAGCGGTCTTCTTGTAATAACATGTCCGTCATAGCAAACAATTTTGGTTCATTTTTTTAGAGTGCCCTTTCTTCGGATAACTTTGAGCCTTGTGTAAATAATTTTGATCAAATTCTTGATCGTCCCGCTTTATCCGATTTTTTGCCGTTCATATCTCGGGATCTTACTATGGAAAAAATCAAGGAACTTAAATCGGACTTTTCCTCTGGTCCGGACGGTATCCCTCTAGTGAAATCGTTCTATCATTCCGTTTGATCGTGGATGATAAGGAGTGGTGCGGATTCGATGTGATCCTAAAATTTTTGTAAATTCTTGGAGCTCAGCTCTGAGCTCTGAGCTGTGCTAATTTCTAGTGGAATACCAAAACGTGGAAAATATTGTTCGTATAATGTGTTGATAATTGTGCTTGCCTGTATATCTTTGAGTGGATAAGCTTCTGTCCAACGAGTAAATCTATCTATTATTGTCAGAATCTAAGAATATCCATTGGAAGACGGTAAAGGACCTACCAAATCTAAATGAATATGTTCGAATCTTACTTTGGGAAGTTCGAATTTACCAATTTCGGATTTTGTGTGCTTGGTTATTTTGGCTTTTTGGCAATTGACACAATTTCTAGTCCAATTGTTAATATCTGTATTCATTCCGGGCCAAAAGTACTTAGAAATAATAGATTTTCGTGTTGTTCTAATTTCTGGATGAGATAAATTATAAATGGTATTAAAAATAATTTTTCGAATTTCGAATTTTTTGGTATATATAATCGTGAATTTTTAGTAGAAACTTCGCACCAAATGTCAGACTCAGAAAAGTTTAGTTTAATTTTTTCAAGCTTATATTTTGATCACAGGTACACAATGTACATTACTTCGTACATTGTGTACTTGTGATAAATAGTTTACCGAAATATCGGTGTGACAGTGTAGTGATCATAATCTGATACAGCTGTCTAGATCGGTGTTTTTATTTAAAAAATTTTGTTGGATTTAAATCTAGTGTTCGGTTTTTTCGAAGGCGTCCAGCAGCTACAGAAAAGCTAACCCTTTGGTGCTGCTGTTGACGAAGAGCCAAAGGAATTTAGCTTTTCTTTATTAGAAACGCCGATCGCGTAAAGAAATATTTTAGTATTTTCTTACTTCGCTCAAATTAAACGGTTTAGTTCGGAATTTCTTTGCAATTCCAAGTTATTTAAAATTTTTTTATATTTTGAATTATCTGGTCTGTTATGCTGAGTTATCAAAAGATGTGTAAGTTCTTCGTCACTATTTTAGTACTCAGCAAGAGTTTTTAAATCAAATTTGATATTGTTATGTTTTGAATGTTCGACATTTTCGATAGAAATTCTAGATAAAGTATCTGCTACTGTATTTGATTTTCCTTTGATATGTCTGATATCGGAGGTAAATTGGGTTATGTAGTCCAGATGTCTAGTTTGTCTTGGACTTCGTTCTCTTTAAGACCATATTGCTGTAATGCGTGGTTTGTAGTCTGTAAAAGCTATAAATTCTCGACCTTCTAGAAAATGTTTGATGGCTATATATAGGGTAAAACCGGGTGAGATGAGCCGCCGGGGGAGATTGGCCACTCTCTCCCATTTTCATGTACTGTACACAATCGCGCCCGTTTTCCGTGTAAGTGTGTCTGTCGATACGCCAACGAAACGGGCTTTCGTTATTTTCAAGTTAAAAACTTTGTTCTTACCTCACTGTCGAAAAATCCCGTAAAGTTTTTCATCCTTCTTTGATATCTTGGTGATTACCCGAAAGAATCAGCGATATTCAAACTTAGCGGACTTTGACAAGTCATCATAACCTTTAAGAAGGTGCGTACGCTTTCTGGGCAATATTTGATGCTAACATTGTAATGTGATCGCGCGGCTCAACTCTCCTTGTGAATTCGGGAAAGATGGGCCATTTTTTGGTCGGTAGAGTTAGGCCAGTGAGTAATTTAAATTATTCTTGCGAATTACATCAGATGATTGACAAATGAAATTTTTAAAGAAAAATTTAGAAGTACTACTGAGTTTTTCTAGGTGATAAAATTTATTGCAATTTTACTACGTTTTCAGTGAAAATTCCAACAATCTGTTGCAAATGCAAAGATTGGTTTCACGTCACTTGTTCCATTTTTGATGATGCGTGCATTGACTGCGACAGCGACAGAAAAACTTTAAAAACGTTGAAATTTTAACTGCAAACTACCTTTGTCATACTGATGTTACATTTAAAAACATATTTTTATGTATATTTATCTTAATTTTGAAGAAATAAACATTTTCAGTGTACAATTTTAGTTACTTGCACCAAATGACAAGAGTGGCCCATCACTCCCCGCAATATTGCAAAATCGACATTTTTGAAATGTGTTTTTCAACTGCACAAAATTATATCAAATAATAATTCAAACCTGTAAATAGTTTAATATTGTATAGCAATATTTTAGAAATTTTTTCGAAATTGTTTACATTGAATTGGCAAGTAACAGCTGCGAGTAAAAAATAAGTGGCCCAAAGTTCTCGGTGGAATGCTAAATATTTGAGTTCTGCTTCTTTTAATTTTTTAGAGAAAATTGCAATGGGTTCCCAATGATTTGCATTGGATTGTCGGAGAATTGCACCAACAGCGTTAGCAGAAGCGTCTGCGGTTAAACTCAATTTTGCTTTTTCAATAGGATGAATTAATAAAGTTGCTTTTGAAAATGATTGTTTAAATTTGTTAAGTTGGTCTTCACATTCTACTTGCCAAGAAAAATTTTAACCGTTTTTTGGTTTCTTTTTGAGAAGTAGAGCCAAATGAATGTGAATTGGGTTTAGTAGTTGGCAAGATTTGGAATAAATCTATGGTAATAATTAACCATGCCTATTAATTGTTGAATTTATTTATTAGAATTTGGAGCAGGAAAATCGTTAATAATTTGGACTCTGTCTTCTTTTGTGACTGAGGAAGTCCAAAGTTCCAACTCCGAAAATTCATTTGAATGGATTGATATTGACACCGTAATCTGATATTTGTTTAAAAATTTGGTTTAAATGATTTTTGTGTTCGGATTCAGATTTGCTGGCAACTAAAATATCGTCAATGTAGATAAAAGCGAAATCTAAATTTTTAATAATTTGGTCCATGAATCTTTGAAATGTTTGTGCAGCATTTCTTAGACCAAATGGCATCCTAGTGAATTCAAATAATCCGAATGGAGTTGTAATGGCTGTTATGTGTATGTCTTCTTTAGCCATTGGAATTTGGTGATAACCTCTTACCAAATCAATTTTTGAGAAAATGGTGCAACAGTTTAAGTTCATTGAAAAATTTTGAATGTGTGGTAATGGGTGCCTATCCGGAACAGTGATTGCGTTGAGTCTACGATAATCTCCACATGGTCGCCAATCTATAGAATTTTTCTTTGCTACTAGATGTAGTGGAGAAGATACTGAAGAAGATGATAATTGGCACAGACCTAATTTAACCATGTGATCAAATTCTAATTTTGCAATTTTGTATTTATGTCCATCTAAACGTCTTGGACGAGAACAGCGAAGTAGTCCTTTAGTTCCTATGCGATGTACTACGTTATGTTTAACTGGAATATAATAACGAGGTGGTTGCTTTGATGTGGGAAATCTTTGCTAAATTTTACCGTACTCGTTACTGATTGCATAGTAACGAGGAGTTGGAGTATTTGCCTGTAAAGTGATTCCACTAACACTTAATGTTGTTGTACCGTCGAGAAATCTTTTGTTTTTTAAATCGATCAGTGTAAAAAGTCTGCTCGGATGATGGGCTTGTTGACATTAACAATGATAAATGGGAAAATTAATTCTCTTCTATGACCGAAATCTACTTTAGTACTTTTGTACTATAAGTGTTAATGGTAGAACTGTTTGCTACGGAGAAATATAAGTTAGGGTTTGTTAAATTTTCTAAAGAATTCGTTAGATACTACTGAAATATCAGCACCTGTATCTATTAAAAATTCGAATTTGTTTTCTTTGTCAAAAATGAATAAACGTTTAGAAATGTTATTATTAAATATATTGTTCACTGAAAGAATAATTAGTTTTTTTTTTATTATTAATAATTTTGAAAGAACACGGCAAAATGCATTTAGTCGCTTTGGTACCAAATTTATTGTGATACCAACAATAAGAATTGTTATTTCTAGAGTTTGAAACTTGTCTACTATGTGAATTGTTTCTAGAGAATGAATGATCCCTCGATCAGTTTCTAGAACGTGAGTAAGAAGGTTGGTTTTGACATGATAATCCTTTTATCAAATTTTCGAGATTTTCTAATTTGTTTTATAAATTATTTATTTTTGTCAAACGGAAATTGTTATCTATAAAATTGTAATTTGGTTTTGGTAGATTTTTATTTATTTCCGATATAAATTGAATTTTGGAAATATCATATATATTATCTAGCAAATATAAAAGTTCCTTAATATCTTGTTTTCCGGAAGATATTAAGGCTATGTTTATATTTGCCGGCAGTTTTCTCATCCATAATTTTTTAATTAAAGATTTCCTAAATGTGGATGAATTGCCTGCAAGAATTTCCATTGAGCGATAGAATTCTGAAGGTCTTCTATCTCCGATTTCGGTAGTAGATAGAAGCTGCTCTAACTTTTTTTTCTTCTGATTCTGTTAACCTTTTTATTAGAGTATTCTTCAAACTTTCATATTCATTTAAAAGTTGAGGATTTTTTAAAAAATCTTGAACATTTGTTATGACTTCCACAGGTAAAGACTGAACAACGTGACTGTATTTTGTTTCGTCTACCCTTATTCGTTTAAAAGCAAATTGGGCTTCGGCTTGAATGAACCAAGTTACTGGATATGGAGTCAAAAAGCTTGGTAGTTTAATTTAAGTCGTAGCTACATAATTGTTTTCATTGAAATTTGTAGAATTTGTATGTAAAGTTTGTTGTGAAAAATTTGACCCGTCTTCACTAGTCATCACGATTGTATTTATTCACTGTTTGAAAGTAAAATTTCACATTTTTATTTATAAACTGATTTAAACGAGACTTAACTTCGCGAATCACAAAATGAAAGTACAACCCCTTATTATAACTTATCAAATAAGAAAAAGTTTTAATTTGAGATAAAGATATATTATTTATTGAAAAAGATACAAATTTTGAAAGGTGAAAAAAATATGATGTATTTTAGCATTGTGTATGTGTCTGTTGTACAATAACGGTTATTTTAATTTAAAAAAATTTAACAGATGTGTTGCCTTTTTTTTGTTTTTTTTTTTGCTTCTTTGTTTTATTGATTTTTTTTGCTTCCTAAAGATGTTTATTTTTGAAACGTTGACTTGAAATTGTTGATTGTTGAATGTTTTAATAAAATAGATGCCTTACCATAGGTGGGGGGCACCTCTTATTAAATATTTTTGCTGTTGTTGAATGTTGATTGCTGATTTATTGTTGATTGTTTTTTTTAATAACGAGGATGCCTTACGACGGGTGGGGGCACCACTTTTTAAAATGTTGCTGTTTGATTTTTAAAACCAGAGGATATCTTACCTTGGGTAGGGGGTATCTCTGTTTTAAGATTTGTGTTGATGGCTTTTGCTACTTATTTTAAAACCAGAAAGTATCTTAACTTGGGTTGGGAGAACTTCTGTTTTAAAATTTGTGTTGATGTCTTCTGCTTCTTATTATAAAAACCAAAAAAAACCTTACCTTGGGTAGGGGGTACTTCTGTTTTTAAAATTGGTGGGGTCACTAATGATGCGACCGGAGCGTCGGGGTCACCAATGATGTTGTAAGTATAGGATTGGAGCCAAATTGAATCGAGGGAAGCCCCTTCAGTTGTGGGGCTTCAAAGCCTAGCACTGCTTTATATCTAAAAATAGTCTAGATAAATTTTTTTTTATGTTTTCCGGATTATCCGCGTAAAATTATTAAGAGAGTGCTAATAAAAGTACTCACCCCGAACGTTTCGCATCAAGTTTCATTGAGCGTGCTCACCGGGCGTGCTTCCCGGTGACCACGCTCAATGAAACTTGATGCGAAACGTTCGGGGTGAGTACTTTTATTAGCACTCTCTCAATAATTTTACGCGGATGATGCGAAACGTTCGGGGTGAGTACTTTTATTAGCACTCTCTTAATAATTTTACGCGGATAATCCGAAAAACATAAAAAAATGTCAGTGAGCAACCGCGAAAGCCTCAAAAGTCATAGTCTAGATACATTTTATAAGTTTTTTTGTTCAGAAATCAAAAATTTAATTTTTTTTTAATATTTATTTTTATTACCTTTCTAACGTTTATTGTTCAAACAAACTGGTTAGACTGAAATTTCAATTTACAATTTTTGTAACCTACTTTACACATACTTTAATACATAGATAATTTGTTTCTTATAGGCATATCCCGTATAGTTTAAGGATTGCCTTTACTGCATGTTGTTCATTCTCGGTCTAACTATGGTCTGCATGAGCCTATAAATAGCATGTGTAGAGAAGTGTGTCCTTATATGTGGCCTAATGTGTACTAATATATTTTGCATTCTGGTTTGGGAGCCTAATTCGCCTCAATATATTGTTATATTCTGGCGAATAGGTCAATTGTTTCTAGCCTTCTGCCTGAGAAATGCGCCTTCTGAGTTAGAAGGGTTAATTCTATTTAGGTATAAGATATTTGTTGTCTGTAGACTGAATAAAATAAATAACGATCTTGTCGTACTGTATATAGGTAATTAAAAATAAGTATTTTTTATAATACCTATCAGTAATCATTAATTATAATGTAAACATGTTTTACATATATGTATGTACATATATTCTTATCGTGGATGGTTATTATTGCTGAAGGTATCTACAAATGAGAAACAGTGCGCAGACTTAGGATTACTATAGCAGTAGCTCCTCAGCTTATATGCGTTTCGAAATAAACCCTGTTTAAAATTCATGTACGTTACCAACCGTTATTATATAAAAACGAACCATTCAAAATACCTATGTGGGGTTAATTTCTCATTATTGTTACTACAGTCCTACAGTGGCATTATGAAGTCAGGTAGTTTTTTTAGGTTTTTGATTAACCGATTTCGTCGTACACAAACAATTTGAGAAAATTTTACTAAAATTAAAATATGCCAAGTTAAGACGAGTCCAGAGTAATAAATACGTAGACACATCAGATTAAGAATTAGTTTAGCTATAAAAGCAAAAGGTTTTTTATTGAAACTATAGGGCCTGCTGCTATACTTCTGCAGTTTATTCCATTACGTGAATATTAATAATATAACAATATCTAAATATAAAAACGAACGTCACGTAATCTGAATATAGTTTTAATTTAAATGTATAAGACTGTTGCAACTTTTAATATCTTTAAGTTCTACTTGAATTAATAAGCTTATTACAACTGAACTATCATGTAAAAACCGGTTTACTTGCCCTACTTACTTTGATACAAGAGAGAAAGTTATAGTCCAACGCAACACCAAATTAACTCAAAATTTACGGCATTCCCTCTGGAAACTTTATGAATGCTTTGATTATCATAACACGCCACTAAATTAGCTTTCAAGGAAAGCTAATTTTCTGCGAAAGCACTTAAACTGAATAAACAACTATTATATAGGAGCAGCTCGAAATCCACCAGCAGGATATTGCTGAAATGAAACAAAGATAAAATTTTTAACACCTGGTGTGTATGCAAATACACAGTGTGCTGGAATCCAAGCAAAAAGGGAAAAATTCATTCTTTGTGTCTACAAACTAACCCTGAATAGGATTGGTCGTTCCAGGGATTACTAGGGATTTTTAATCTGCCCGCTTAATGTTGGCTGAATGGTCGGTTGCACAAATAAAGGATCCACTTCGTACATAATGAATGAATATCTAAACACGCATGTTGATGAGGGTGTCGGCAAACAAGTAAACCAACGAACAAAACAAACATATGTCGCCAGGGTGCATGAAGGTGTTCCTCATTTATCACTTTTTAAGTCATCAGTTCGTCAATGAGATAAGCGTCAGATTATAAATAACCAAATTGCAGTGTAGATGTCGAGAGGCACTAAGTTGGGTGCGGTTCAATATTCAAATCAGCCTTGTTTGGTGTTTCAATACAGGTAATAAGTAATTACATTGTGTTGAGTGTTAAAAAGAAACAGATGTATTATACCTGTAAATGAAAACTACACTTTTTTTAAGAAAGTAGGCGAATTTTATCTCACGAATTCTTTCATTCTAAGCATTTTTTATTTTCTAATCTCAGTAACTTTGTATTATTGTATTATTTCTTTGGCCTTTTAATGAAAATAGGACACGCAGACGGAGTTGGCTGAATTGGTTGAGTGTCAGGATCACCACGCCATGGTGCCAAGGTTCGAGCCCCGGTCTACTCGTGGATAAAAAAATCCACTCCGTCCACTTTAACTCCCTTCCGGTTGAAGGCATACTAATCATAGGGTTTTCTCCTGGGCTTTGAACACATCATAAAAAAATCCTTTTTTATTTTACACTAAAACTTAATCGAACATACAATTTTCTTCTTTAGATTGAACTGTCTCACATCTACCGGACATGTGAGACAATTCAATCTAAATCAGATGAAAAAAAATTTATCGGTAATAATAATGGCAGAGTCAATCCTAATAACGTATTTCTAGATTTTAAAATAATTTATTTTATATCTGTGGCCACTGGTCAACTAGTGATAACTCCAAATTTAAATTTTTCATTACAGTCTTTTAAAATAATATAAAATAACAAATATAACGTTAAAACACTGAAGATATTATCTACTAGCGAATCATTGTTTTAATGTTTAATTTTATTATAATAAGTATACGAAAAAAGAGTAAGTCGTTATATTTGTTATTTTATATTTTAAAAGACTAATGAAAAATTAATATTTTTAGTTATCACTATTTAAATAGTGGCGACAGATATATAAATTAGGTCAAGAAATTCTATTAGATTTCATTTTATTTTATTTGAATTTCATTGTTCTCCACACAGGTTTAAAATCATTTGCTATAAACCTAATCGCTTTAAGCAAAAGAAAATTATATATACAAAAAATTTATGATTTGAATTTGCATGAATTAAATGAAATAAGTACTTGACGATAGTCGGCTACTGCTTGAAGCATCGAGCACATTAGATGATTCGAGTGATCAAGAACAATATTTCGCTGAACGTGTGAAACGGACGAGTATCCCGCATTACGTTGAGAACATATTTTCAATATACAGTGATAGTGGAAATATATCGAACAAATTTAAAGTGAGTGAAGCATTTTCTACTTTATGTTAGTCAAAAGCCTATTGTGGAGAAATACGCACGAATCCTGCTCCTTAATGGATCTTTCCGATAAGTTTGATATACAGTATGGGTTATAATAAGCAGAGTCACTTATTTTATAAGTGAACTGAGTTATGACCAAATGAAATAAAGTTCTGCGCATTTCAAAGTCTAGCACGAATTCCATGGAGTAATAGGTAATACATATTACAAATAATAAAATGTAAATGCCTATTTGGCTTAGGAGCTATAAACGGAACAGAGATAGTTATTAACCCATCACACAGGAGCAAACGATTAACTTGATGGGAAGAATAAGTGCAGTATTGTTCCACAAGGTATATGTAATGAAAAAGGAAATTTAAGATTTTCATATTTTAGGGGATTCAGCGTATCCCTACAGTAAATTTTTATTAACACCATTTAAAGGCATTCAGCAGCTTAATACCTGGAACACACCGAGCCAGAAATCACATTGTTTCGTCAAATCGCTTTGGTGAAATCTGGTGGTGACACACATCTCTTTGTTGATTTTCAATAAAGCGGTTTTTCATTAAAGAAAATATTTTTTCTGCCAATCAACCGGCCATTGCCAAACATAAGCTTAGATTGACGTGACAAATGGCTCGAATACTCCGTTTGAAGTAATTTAGGGTTAGGTGTGTCAACGAATAAGTATAGAAAACTGTGCCATTCGCCAGAACCAAGAACTTGCGCTGTAGTCTGGCAAAGGCCACGTGATGAAAACGAATTCAAGTTGTGCAATGCGCATGTCCCGAATTTCGGAAACCAGGAAAACGTAAAATCTCGTATGAAGTCAAGGCCAACTTGAACCTGTGGTGGCTTGGTGTGGTGAATAACGGAAATTGCTAGAACTAAGTTGCTGAACTTTCTAGAATTAAGCTAAGTAGTGAGTGGTATACATTTATACATTTGTGATTGAAAATAAGTGTCTTAATTAATCCTTCGAGCCCGATTTACGTTATTTGTTTTTTGTTTTTAGAGTATTTAAATTGGAAATTAATTCTAAACGCTACAAACATTTAAAGCGACTAAGTGTAGAATTTCAACGGCATTTGGAAGATGGACTTCACTCAAAGACTTAGAGGTTCGAAATATTCTATAATGGCACTACCGTCCATTTTCCTTTCGTCGGTAAAAACTTCCACTACATCAGGCCACGGTTTTGAGCTTCCAATGGTTAGTATTAGGGATGGGCGATCTTCGATTGGATCTCAAGAGGTCGATCTTTAAGCATTCGATCTGCCGATTTTTGAATCGATTTTACGTGGGACCGATTCAGCTCGAATCGATTTATTTGCTTCCGATTTCGATCTATTTTAGCAAAAAAAAAACAAGCTAATATGATATTTTTGCATTTTATCTTTTATTTGTGTAATAATCCGACAAATGTAAAAAAATGTTAAAAGAATCGTAATTGTTAGGTGAATGCACTTGAGATCGCAATAATATTTTAGTGTTAACTGTGTAGTTTAGTGACTACTGCATGATTTTGTCATCGGTGGCTTATTATGTTTTATTTCTGGTTTGGTAATTTCACAATGAGAAAGAAATAAGTTATTTAAAGAAAAATGTAAAACAAGTGATATTCGAATATGCGATCTTAAGTTTTTATACAAATTGGTTTTGGAATACACGATGAAACTTGTAATTGCTTTGAAAGTTAGTTGAATTTTATATACCGACATCCTAGATGTTATGTATATTAGTTTTTTTTATCCGACGTGGTTAAAGCCGGAAGGGAATTAGGGTAAGGGAAGTGGGGAAGGAACTTGAAAGTCTTGTTTTTGCATTCCTGCGAGCTGGAGAACAGCCCAGGGATTATTTTAATTTCTTTATAATAACTCACGACGAGAAAAGAAATTTTGAAATTTTCAATTGAGAGGTAGTCATGTTTCTCTCAAGGTGAAGACAGGGAGGAAGATAAAGGTGAACTGTCAACTTTAACTTGCGGCGATTTCCGTTTAAAACGAAAGAATAAAACATTCCCAGAATATTTTCAAAAAACCTCCAAAAGATATACATTTTTAGGGCTAAGACCAGAAACCTTCCCAGAAAACTTACGAGAATGTTCTTCGTACATACTTATAAAATGTCCTAAAATCGCTTCTGAAATCAGACATAGAAATGCCTTGGGGACGTATTTTCAAAATATTCCTGGAAGGTTTCTGGGACATGTGATATTAGTAAAAAAATGTTTGCGCTTGCAAATACGCGGCACAAAAGTTGTGCTTCTCTTTTACTTTTCGGGTGTACATTTTTAGTTGTGTTCCTTTAATGAAGACTGAGTACTTTCAAAAAAATAAGCAACATTTCTGAAATACCCAAGATTTGTAAGCTACAAAGCCTGTTTTCTATTATTTAATAAATTGGTATTACACTATTTTTTTATATGTAGAAACAGGTTTAATTACTTGAAATTTCAAAATGCTGAAATAAATTGAAATATCATAATAAACTGAATCGATCTATTCGATCTATGGATATCGATCCTTTTAAGGCGATTAACCGATCTACGAAATCGGAAAAAAATTACAGATCGATCCGTACTGAATCGATTTTCTCAGTTCGATCTCGCATCCCTAGCTAGCATTGCTTTAAACGCGTTCCATGCAGTAGCATTACCATAAAAATCACCTAAGGGCAAGTCTGGACAATATATTCATGGTATATTGTCCAGCCTTCTCGCAAGGACTTTTGTTAAATGGAACTGAACTATGCACGAAACCGAATACCTTAAATACTCAACATAAGCTGATATATGATACTTTACTGCTGCATCAAAATCGTTTTCACTTCTTTCGACTGGCGGTTCAATACCCGAATATTTTTCTCGAAGTTTCCAAAATTCACAATTGTAATTTTCTGCCTTAATATCATCGCGGCAAATAGCCCATCGGTATTCATCCAATGTGAACGCAAACGGAAGGAATACAATTTTCGACAAGGCCTTCAAAAACAGCTGATTAATTCTACTTTATTTGTCCGGCTTATAATCTTTTATTATTCCTAATAGGATGGGAATCGAACTGAGAAAATCGATTCAGTACGGATCGATCTGTATTTTTTTCCCGATTTCGAAGATCGATTAATCGCTCTTAAAAGATCGATGTTCATAGATCGATTGCATTTATTTTTACATTTCAATTTGGAAAAGCACAACTTTTGTTTCGCTTTATTAGGGTCAACTTGTCATAACTAGCAAAAACCGGTGGACTTCATATGAAAATATATTATGTTTTCCTACCAAGTGATTAATTTTGCACTTATAAAGAACTAATAATGAGTGATGATAGTTTAGAAGAAGACCTTGCTCCAGACTAGATACCATTTAGCGGAAGGACGAAGTGGGCAGACGTAACACCTATCCCAGTTAGCAGGGAAAAATTTTCAGAGGCCTTAGAGTTAACCAGGGATGCACTAAAATTGAATGCTGCCAACTACACTGTTTGGCAGTATAGGTACTCATGGTACGCAGTGATACAGATAACACTACCATATTTTAGAGATCTGATAATATTACTCAAATTAATGATGATGCGAAAACATTTCCACGTGAGCTTGCTCAGTTTTATTTTATCGCGTCGCGTATTGTCTTAAATCGATGGGAATCGGAAGTAAATAAATCGATTCGAGCTGAATTGGTCCCGCGAAAAATCCATTCCAAAATCGGCAGATCGAAGGCTAAAAGATCGAATCGAAGATCGCGCTATCGTTTAGAAATGTTTCGGATTTGAAACGGATAAGGACAAAACATCTCCGACAGCACCATGAAAACCTGGATTTGCTCCATCGTCAAGCTAGTCTAGTCGTAATTGAGACCGCGAATAGTTCACATGCGGTTGATACTGAGAAGAAGTAGTGTGATTTAATCAGTAAATTGAAAGTTTATACAGGTAAAAGTGGCTGCCTATCATATCCTAAGGCACACTTAGGCCAGAGTTATTTTCAATCACAATTATATAGTCTTTATTTCCTGCATTGTCTAATTTGTTTCAGAATTTCCTTCACAATGTTCCCTCACAATAACAACATTAAACTTTACTTAATGTACCATATAAGACGAGATTGTGAAGGAAATTCTGAAACAAATTAGATAGTGAAGAAAATAAAGAGTGTAAATAGTTGTGATTATTTTTTTACGTATATTTGTACTATAGTCAGAGAGTTGACAACATGTATTCAATAATTTTTAAGATGTTCAGTTTTTTTTTGAGCCGACATTTTGTATTAGTGCGTCAACATATTTTGCATTTGACAGAGGTTTGCGTTAAAAACATGCTCTTTTAAAATTACAAGTGTTAAAACTAAAAGTAAGACTCACCTTTAATTTTTTTCTGGATATAGTCTTTATAATATACTACTATACTGAGACACCGAAATATTTTTTACTTCTTGAAAGTTTGAACTATGGAGAGTATCCTCCTAAAATATTACAGCTAAATCGTGAAAATAACGAAAATACAGCGCTTTCTCGTGCACCGGTCTCTTATATACACGCGCAGAAAACATAAACTTTACACTTTAAAGATATTTTTCTCAAAATGATGTTTTCGTAACTGACGGTATATCTCCGTCAATATAAGTCGGATTAACTTCAATTTTGCATGTATTTATTCTACATAAAAATGTCTACAGTTGAGCGTAGCAGTTTTTTTAATGAATATTTAATATTCAAACAAAATAAGTCAACTTTTTCGGAAATTTCAGAATTTTTTCTTTGAGAAATTGCTTTTTTCTTAAAATTTAGTTTTTCTTTACATTGGCTACGTCTTACTGAAGTTACTTCAATATATATTACAAATATAATCCCAATTTATTTGTCTGATAGAAAACGTCCACGCATCACTCTCAACCGGTGTACCATGTTCGGTGGGCAATGGTTTACAGCGACTTCTACAAAATAAATATGAACTATTACTTATCAAAAACAAATTTCTGAAATGTAGTTGAAAGTATGTATTTATCAGTGAGCCAAAAACAAATGTTCAAAGAACACCTTTGTTTTTCAGGCTGTAAAGTGTTGTTTCCCCTTTATGGGTTTTCAAGTATTTCGATTTTTCGAAAATGGCGCATTTTCAAATTGAAATATCTCGGAAGGGACATACTTAAAAAATCCAATATTTTCAGAAAACATTCTTTCATTGTGTTATTACAAGCGAAAAGAAAAATATAAATCATTTTAGCTAAATAAAAAATGTATAATTAAAAAACCAATAAAGTCTCAGTGATGAAATTTTAAACACTTATTACAACACAATTAAAGATTATTTTGTGGAAATTTCCTCACTGAGACTTAACTACACTGGTTACAGCGGCTCATCTTAAGTTTAGATGCTAGTGCTGCGGTGAAGAAAGTTATCTAACAAGTGATTGTAGAAGGAAGATCCATAGTTACTTGTTTGAACAGATTGATACAGAGGAACGAAAGAAGAAAGAAATGTTGCAAAACAAAAAAAGATCAAGAACTTGCTGGCAATGCCCAACAAAAGAACTGACAGACTGACTGTCCTGCCGACACCGAGCCAACAAAAGTGGAAGCTGCAGACTGTGGATCAATAACTACAAGGTTACGAGAAGGTAGTGTAAACTTCCAGGGCCAATATAAAGGAATCTTAGATATTGAGACCTTAGTTATCTGTTCGAAGTAAATAAATTTGATGGACCATTGAAGAAGCTGAAATCTGAGGAGCAGTTGCCGATGTAAGATTACCAACACAGAAGAACGGTAGGAGTACCGTACAAGATGTATCTAGGATCTAGAATTAATCTGAGTAGTATAAGTAGGACTGAGTAGTAACTAATCCGTCGAGCCAAGAGAGCCCAACTACGTTACAATATAATAATTAAAGCTAATAATTATTACGCCAAATGTACTAAGTACACACCAAACGCCGATCATGTGGAGAAAAGATTTTAGTTTTGTTTTACACCGGTTGACCTTTGAAAGAGTATTTTGAATTTCTTAGTAAAATTAACAAGTTCTAAAGACTACTTTATGATTTCAATCGCTTCACGCACTGAATGTCCTTCGTTTGCCATACCAACCCTTTATTTACTTGCAAAAAATTCCAATTACTTTGGACAAGTATTTATACATATTATGTACCTATACGCTTGAAGAGCAATCTATACAAAAGGAACGAAAGCCGTTTCCGAACATAACTTATCATATTTCATAAATTTATTTTTCGTCCAAAGAAATTACATGCATTTAGTCATAAGCCTTTTGAGGCAATCTGATATCGTAACGAATATTATTGCCCCGTATTGACTTCAATCACCTAATAATGCCTTCCCAGTTGACCTAATTAAGCACCTAAATTCATTCAGTATACTTTCCTTTCAGTACATACCGGCTTGAGAACATCCTCATGTCACTGTTCTCATTAACCTGGTCATGTAATTCCACCTCAACGACACAAGGGTTTCTCTAGAAAAATTTTATTACCTACCCTAAGAGTTTCGGCTTTCTCAAGTGACTGTTAGAGGGTATTAAGGAAAGTTGTAGTCGTTGCAAAGGATGACTTAAGAAAGTTTTCTCTGCACACGTGATAGAATAGTTAAGAGAGCTATTTTCCCCGAAGGATAATTGGCTGATGTGATGCTCCCAACTAACTGCGCTTAGTGGTGACCAGAATTATTAATGTTGGATGTGAATAGCTATGTATTGGCTTCCAGGTTGGTACTTGCGGCAAGTTAGAATCACGATGAAAATAGTTTTTAAGCGTTCTTAAGGGAGTTCCTAATGTGTGCTGGAAAGTCTTCCAAACTTTGAGAATAACTTAAATGTCTGTTTAATTTCATACATATATATGTAATGCTCTGTTCAATTCTAAAGATGAACTATTAAACAGAATATTAATAAGTGTTATAATCCATAAATCAAATATTAAAATCAAAAACTTATTAGACCATTAAATTTTCATTTGCCGTATTATTCAAAAGACATTTATTTAAAAAATATTTTTTAAGGACTTACTTATACATGCCTACAATAATAGATTACGAGCACAATATTAAACTAAGAGGTATAAAGATACAAATATATGTCCACTCTGTGCCGACTAAATATAACACGAATTCTCAATGCTCAAGAGATTTTCTTCTGTTCTCGGACGACAGTCGTGTCTTTTACTTAATGTTAGTCCAAAGGAATCGTAAATTTTCTACTTAATTCCATTGAAATCCCGTTTCCTTTCGAGGGATCCACACTCTCTTCAAATGTTATTTTTATCCCAGGATCCCACATCGGACTTACACCGAATTATTAGAAATCGAAGAACCTCCTACTTACATTTTATCCTTTCGGCAATGTTGCTACACAACTGTTCCGCTGGGTGTGAATCTCACTTTTGTTTATCATTTTCAATTTTCTCACCTTAATTTGGTGCCTTGCCTTTTTCTATACTTTTTATGATAAGAAAAAAAATAACAAAAAAGGAAATTCACAGGAGATTTGTTCTTTGTCGGCAAATTCCTTTAAGCTATAAAATTTCTTTGATGTGGTGTTTATTTTTCGGTTTAAATTTCCTAAGGGTACCAGAAAATTCCG
Source organism: Leptarthrus brevirostris (assembly GCA_964036015.1). Lineage (NCBI taxonomy): Eukaryota > Metazoa > Arthropoda > Insecta > Diptera > Asilidae > Leptarthrus > Leptarthrus brevirostris. The sequence goes on from OZ038371.1 coordinate 46,413,805, forward strand.
ACATTCAAGCAAAGTGATGGTTTTCACACCTTCAAGATACAAAAAGGGGTTGGGTTTTCTCTTATTTAATTCGAAGTCAATTGTGTGGTTTGTCGAAGTAAAGATTGGATACATCCCTATAAGGAGATCTTACGTAAGCATTGTGATATTGTTTAATGCACTGTTTTTTTTCGAATTGAGATAAGTGTGTGCAAGTAAAACTTAAAACTCAAATTTAAGATTATACAAATTTTAAGATTCCTTAGTCACGTTTTTTAACTTTGACTTTATTTAGGAAGCGTTATTTTATTTCCTAAAAGTAATTAGCTATATAACTTTAACATAAAACTAATTGTGAAATAAAAGGCCAGTAGTTCTGAAGATAATAGATAGCTTTGCATATGCAGCATATGAAGAATTTTTTTGTCACAATGAAAGTATTTGTTAACGTCTAGAAATAGTATAAGCATTCAAATAACCCAGCATTCAGTGAGAGATTGCCATTTTTAATTCGAAGGAAGAGGATATCTCAACAATCAATTAAGTTGGAAAATCGAATACCTAAAGATTTATTTGAATACAAAAATGATTTGTCATTTGGAGAATTATTTTCAAATAATTATTTGTTATCTGGTGCTCCTATTCAATTAATGATTTATTCGATTGTATTTTATTTTGTAATCAAATAATTATTCGTTATTTGATGAATTTTTTGCGAATAATTATTTTTTATTTGGCGCACATTATTTGAATTTTAAATAATTTTTTGTTATTGGATCGGATCGTGCGTTATTCGATAATCAAATAGCTATTCCTTGTGTGAAGAATTATTCCGAAACAACTATATGGTTTTCGATTATCAAATTGACCCTTGAGCAGGCATAAATCTCATATTTAGGAACTTTAGAAAAAACGCCACTTCAGACGAAAATAATCCTAATTCGTTGAAGGAGCGGTGAATTTAACATCATTCACTTAGATAAATGGAACTCCACCACAAAATATCGATTACATCAATTAATATGTTAAAATAATTATTTGTCAATAAAAATTTGTAATCAAATAAAAATTTATTCGAATAATTTCTTATTGGATATTTGTTTTAAATCGTTAATTAATTGAATAATAATTTATTGGAACAATGCTAGACTCGGATCTATTTCCCCATTTTGGCAGGGACCCATCGCGAAATTATCTCAACAAATGTCTAATGAACAAAACCTTCACCTCGGATAAAATTGATTTTACAATTTCATAGTCCACCAGGAAAGGTAGGCGGCCCGCCGTGAGACGAGCTCCGTTTGCTCTAGGGGTCTTCTGGACAGTACTGACAGTACCCATCTCTACAAGTACTCTTCTCTCAGGACTTCTCAGATTGCAAAAGACAACTTCGGACTGATTTTTTAAAATTCCTAAATATGAGATTTATATCTGCTCAATGGTAAATTATTTGATAATCGGACAACAAATAATTGTTTGGGAAGAATTCATCAAATAATGAATATATATTTGGTTATCGAATAACGCACGATCCAATAATAAATAACTATTTAAAATTCAAATAATGAGCTTCAAATAACACATAATTTTTCGTAAAAATTCATTAAATGAAGAATAATCATTTGATTACAAAATAAAATACGATCGAATAAATAATTATTTGAAATTAAAGTAAGCGAACACCAATTAACAAATAATTATTTAAAGCAACGGTGATGGAACCATCTCACTGAGCAATTGGAAGTATAAGAATATATATATAGTATATATATATATATATATATATATATATATATATATATATATATATATATACATATCCAAAAGTTTGGCACAAACCACAGATTTTTAGAAAGTTTGAATTTGTTATTCAAACTAGTTACGTTAATTAGACTTATACCTACCCTAACAACACTACATGCGATAATTCGATCTTACCTTAACTCCATTATATCTATAAACTTAGGTAGAATGCATTGTGATGACATAATTTGACAGTAATCAAAGAGGAAGTTGCCTAACTCAAGTGATAAAGAAAAGAAGTGCTTATTACATGTTACAACAAATAGAGAAAACAAAAGATATTAGTATTGCAAAAATATCACGTAAAGGCATGCAAACAACGATACGGCGACGGTAGTAAACTGAAAGCTTGAAGGAGAAATAAAATAGTTTTTAAAAAAAAAGTTGAACCGACTACACAAAAAGCGCTAAAAAGCATAAAATAATTTTTAATTTTATATCTATTACGACATTTTGAAGTCGGTGCAATTCAAACAAATAAAACAACTACAACAAAAGTATTTAATCGTCCTTTCTTATGATCCCGTAAGCTGAAACGTTTGATTGTATTATGTATTATTTTCAATTGTGGTTATGTAGTTGTTTTATTTGTTTAATTTGCACCGACTTCAAAATGTCGTAATAGATATAAAATTAAAAATTATTTTATGCTTTTTAGCGCTTGTTGTGAAGTCGATTCAACTTTTTTTTTAAAAACTATTTTATTTTTCACTTTTTAGTGTCTTCTACTCTATGCAACGAAGAAAGAACCATCCAAATCGATCCGCGCTTTTAAAGTTAGTTTTAAGCCCCTACCTCACCCCCATTCCACTAAAATTTTTTTCTCATGGTATCAATCAAGGAACATACTCTACCGAACATAAAAGGAATCATCGAAATCGGTCCACGCGTTACGAAGTTACTACCCCTCTCCCACCCCCACCCCTCACCATAGGACCAAATTATTCTCATATTAGCAATGGGGGATCACACTCTATACAACAGCAAAAGAACCATCCAAAGCAATCCACGCGTTACAAAGTTAGGCTCCACTCCCCTTCTCCCACCTCCACCACAGCAACATTTGTTTTCTCGTAGTATCAACCAAGGATCATATTCTACACAATAGAAAAAGAATTATCCAAATCGGTCCACGCGTTACGAAGTTAGACTACCCCTCCCCACCACCCACACCTTTGACCATAGGACCAAATTATTCTCCTATTAGCAATGGGGGATTATACTCTATACAACAGAAAAAGAACCATCGAAATCGGACCACGCGTTACAAAGTTAGGTTCCACCCCACCCCCCACCGCCATCCACCCAAAATTTGTTTCACCTGGTATCAACCACGGAACATACTCTACCCAACAGAAAAAGAATTATCCAAATCGGTCCACGCGTTACAAAGTTAGACTACCCTCCCCCCTCCCCCCACCCTATTCCAAATTTTTTTCTCCTACTAGCAATGGGGGATCATACTCTTTACAACAGAAAAAGAACCATCCAAATCGGACCACGCGTTACAAAGTAAGGTTTCACCCCCACCCCCACCCCCACCCTTCCAAAATTTTTTTTGACATGGTACCAATTGGTGAACATACTCTACCCAACAAAAAAAGAATCATCAAAATCAGTCGACGCGTTACGAAGTTATGCCCGGTCAGACATAAAAAAAATAAATAAAAATAAAAAAATAAAATAAAAAAAATACGCGTCGAACTTAGAACCTCTTTGTTTTTGGGAAGTCGGTTAAAAACGAACGGGAAAACCTAAAGTCACATCCGCTCAAGGGAATCAGAACATAAAAGTTTTAAGTAAACGAGATAAACGTCTGACGGCATCTGAAATTCTTTCACAATTAAATAATACCAGATAAAATACAGTAGGCATAACAACCATGATACGACGATTTAATAAAAGAGCTGCAAAGAAGAAACAACTGTTATGGAAGCCAAATCGTATAAAACGTTTGAAATTTACAAGAGAACATGAAAACTGAGCAATCGACGATTGAAATAGAGGACTGTGAACCGATTAGTCCAAGTTTGAAGAATTCGGGGCATGCATCAATCATTAACCCTCGTTCACGAGTACGATTCGTCGCATGCGACTGTAATTTGATTGGCTGAAGTCATATACCTGTTACTTGACATGCTAGCTTTGTCTAACGTCGCGGCGATTGTAAAAATAATCGCAGCAATGCTCTTGATTTGGTGCGATTGTTGAACATAACCATATATAATTGGTTTGTTTACCTTTTTGAAAAGTGCTTGTTGAATGAAAAACGGCTTGAATAAATATTATATATATATGTAATTTTTGTTATTAGATATTGAAAATTACTTACTATTATTTTACAGCAAATGAGGAAATAGCGATAAAACAAACATTCCCTTTTCTTCTTTAAAAAAAATTATAAATAACATTAACTGAAATACGCGTTCCCTATTTACTGTAAATATTTATATTTGGAATGATATATAAACGCACTAATTATCTGCAAATTCAAATGTAAACAACAAATTTTCGTTCGTCAACCTTGTGAACGGGGATACGATGAAAAATAATCGCAGACTGAAACAAAAGTATTCAAAAAGTGAGATGAAGGAAAAAATCGCACGGCGTCGCATCGCGCTTATGAACAAGCCCTTAAACATGAAGCTGGATGGTAATGACGTGGCGGTTTTTATGTTCACAGGGTGTAGAAGACTTGCATCGTAACGAAGGTACGCTTAAAACCGAGGGCTACAAGGCGATTTTAGAAGAATATGCTATTCCATCCGACGTAAGAGTGGTGATCGGAGCTTCACAATACCACAAGATAATGACCCTTAACATTCCTACAAATTGTGTAGAGCTTATTAGACACAAAAAGAAAGTGAGGGGATAATTAAGAATATAACATGACCAGCGCAGTCAGAGGATCTGAATCCCATTCTGTGATAAGTTGAGCAGAAGAAGTCGAATAATATAACGACAGAAACTGTTTCGAAATTAATTTCTATTAATTGACTATGCAAGATAGTGAAGTTAAAAAGGTAACTGTTTAGTGTTGTTGCAAGCTCATTCTGTACTATTTTATTCAATTTATATTTTTTTCATAACAGAAGTTAAAATATTTTTTTTAGTTTTCTTTAAAACAATTTGGGGTGCTCCAAACTTTTTTGGACGGGGATATTTATATATATATATATATATATATATATATATATATATATATATATATATATATATATATATATATATATATATATATATAAAGTATATATATAATCATTATTTACTTCAGCGACTCCGAAAGCTATGGATTTGACACTAATATCTCTTCTTTCAATTATTTTTACATGACACTCCGTTCCCACCCCGCCCCGAGGGGTGTTAGGTTGTCTTACCTCCACAGTTTCTAATGACATCGGCAGTGCCATTATTCATTGCAGTGACTACGAAAATTTTATTTGACACTAATAACGGTAGTTTTAGATTAATTTTATGGCACTTCCTTCCCGCCCACCCTTAGGGTTGCTAAGAGTTTCCTACCCCCACCGTACCTTTTCCAGATTCTAATTAATATGTGTATTAATTTTTTTTTTATATTTCTCCAAGCATTCCAGAGTTATTCTGAAATATACACATTAGGGTGCTTAAAATAATCGATTTTTTTAGTTTCCATTTAGTTCTCTATAACATAAAAATCCTTGCGGAATCAGAGTCAAAGTCTAATTTATTTGTAGATCAGAATTAAGTTACTGGCGACTTGATAGCACTTCCGATTTCAGCTGAAGTGAAAAAAATGCCAAATTTGAGCCATTTTAGCAGTGGAAGTGCTTACGTTGTTCAGAGGGCTTAAGCGACTTCTCAAAAATGAGTTATGGAACTCCAATTCTGCAAGAATTTTGATATTATAGAGAACCAACTTTTTACGCAATGGGAACTTAAAAGAAAGCGAGTTTTTTTAATCACTCGAATACACATCCACATCCATTTTAATATATTTAGTGGGTGCGTTCTATTGTTTCTAGCATTTTGTTGGTGCTTTGTGCTCCTATGCTGCTTGCATTATTAAAGTTTGACCTTCGTGGTATTTTACACAAAAACAAAATAAAACTTTTTAAAACGTTGTTTATGTTCGTATATAAAAAAAATTTTAGCATCAGGGAAACGTTTAAATCAGCACAAAATCTGAGCCGTTTTGAGTTACAGGGTGATTCCTAATTTCAGTTTTTCATAGTATGCACATTACTCCTTTATTTTTAACTTTTGATCTGTTCAACATCAAACAAACTCTTCAAACTACTACTTTAAAGACCTTTCCAAAATTTTTAACAATGTCGATCTTACTCCTACCATTACAGGTACAGTCACTTCCAAAAGTGAAAAAAATGTTTTGCGATTAACTAAAGTTCAGCATTTTCCCAAATTTTCTCCGAAATTCATGTAATTAGTACACTTCTTTTTTATTTTTATTAAATTGGCCATATTATTACCTTTCCAAAAAGGTGCAATATGTGCAGTAAGAGAAAATATCTAGAAATTTATACGTAGAAATCCTACTAAAGAATATTATAAAAATCAACAATTCTAAAAAAACTTTTTATTGAATTTAAAAATAATTACAATTAATCTTGATAAGTAACAAGAGCCGTTCAAAATGTCCACCGCCACTTTGGATGCATGCCAACAATCTCCTTCTAAGTCCCTGTTTAAGGGGTATTGTAACCAGCCTCTCCTGTATTTTCGTCGCTGCATTCTCAGTTCGGCTAACTAAATCCTCCCTGTTGTTAACTCGGCTTGAATAAACTTCATCCTTTATTGTTCTCCATAAGAAAAAGTTTAATTTGGTAAGGTATGGATATATAGGAGACCAAGAAATCGGTTGAACTCCTCCAAAGCAGCGTTTATGAAATTTTTCACTTAGTATTACCTTCACAATGTTAGCCATATGCGCTGGTACCCCATCGTGTTGGTGAAACATTATCCTAAAATTATCCATAGGGTTCTCCTGTATTAGATCTGGCAGTTTATTTTCCAAAAATACCGCATAAATTTCACTATTAAGCACTTGTGGCTAAATGAATGGTCCTACCAAATGGTTGCCGGTGATACCAGCCCAAACATTGACCCTGAACCTCTGCTGGAATGAGATCACCTTTGCCCTGAGTGGGCGTTATCATGCTGGAATATGAACCGCCTGCAGTACTTCCTTGTAGCTATTAGCGTTCATTCCACATGTTATGTAAACAAGAGGCATTGTTACATTATACGCAAACACTCCTCAGACCATGACACTACCTCCTCCAAAATTTCGACTCATTCGGACTTCTTTTTCTTTCCGGATATCATGCCAGTAATACTTTTTCTTCCAGGACATGTGGTCACGTGCAAAAACTATCCTGGTTTCCTTATGAGCCGAAGTCAATGCGCGTTTTTTCATGCGTTTGTTGTAAACGAGGTTTGGGAAGGCTTGTAAAATCTGCTGGACACGTCTTGTAGTAACAGGTACCTGAAGTTCACCTTTTATTTGTGAAGCAGAGGTGCCGCTTTGTTTAGCCTTGGTAGTTATAAGGCGTTTCTGGCGTTCGGTCGGCGTTCTTGGACGACCTGGAGACTATTTTACCCCGTACTTTTCTCCTAATTTAACAAAATTATTCACTATAAACAGGGATTTGTTAACGATCGTCGCTATTTCGTCGGCTTAAGTGTGAGAGAACGTATCTACTTAAAAGGCCACTTTTGAACTCAGTATACGAAATACCATAACTTTTGTTACCGTTAAAATTTTGTAAAAACCGATTTATTGTTACTTTTCTGTGACCCTTTTCTACTGAAAAACTGAAAAAAATTGAAAAAATTGAAAAAATTGAAAAAATCAATAGATTTTTATAAATTAAAGTGTCTTTTGCGTCTCCTGGAAAGTTGGCTTTTCAGATACGTTCCCTCACACTTAAGCCGACGATTTTCCTATATGACAGTCCTCTTTCTTTATAAAATTAAAAAATTATGGCGCTGACGCAGTCTCTCCCGTCCTTTGAAGTAGAACTTATTTTTCGACACACATATTCAGGAAGGAAAACTACAATTCAATAAGATTTGGCCCGGAAAGAGTCAGACTATGCCAGGATTTATTTTAAAAAATTCGATTGGTTTAAGTAAGAAAGTAATCTGTGGAAGCTTGGTACAAATTACTTTACTCTACGACCAAATTATCATCTATTTATATCACAAAAACCTCTCGTCAAGTATCATTTGTTTCAGTCTATCATAATCGCACATATATAACTTTTATAAAAATGTCCGAACTAGAATTGAACTTCCTGTGCAAATTACTTAATTTAACAGAGGAATTAGCTTTCCCGGAAAGTATCAAATCTTTATAATGAGTATTAGCCCAGTGACATAGTGACTTTACTACGTCACTCAAACCTAATTTAGTCCTTTCAAGTGAAAACGCAATTTCCCTGTCATTTAGTCGCGATAAAACACTCCCCAATTTCGCACCTGGAAGGCTAACCATAATTCGCTAAGATCCTAACAAAAGCTGAGCTTTAGCTCATTTTCCACTTGGCAAAATAGTAAAACATTTCTAATCTCATTTAAATGAAATTTAATCGGCGAAGGTAAATTCGATTTGTCACTTTGCGAGCCAGCGAATGCTAATTGCTTTTTATCTGCTCATCTTAGTTGAGACAGCAAAGGGTCGATGGATCTGAGAGGTGAATGGCTGAATATAAACTTTACAAAATTATCTTGTTGCTCCCTTACCACACTCGTGCCTTTCTTAAGCCCACGAATTGATTATGACATTTCGCCGTTAATAATTTTCATAAGAAAAATAATTTATCGTCCTTAATCCGTCATTCTCAAATTTACTCGGCATGTGATAGATAAGATTCAGTCCTAGAGTCCCGCGTTAGTTGCGCTTAGCGGGAGCGCGGCATAGATGGATAATAATAAATGTTGAAATTTTTAAGTTAAAAATATGCACAATTTGATCTAGGGTTAAAAGGTGGCGAAAAATTCGTCGAACTGACAAGTTCAGCCACAGAAGGCAAAAGGTAACTAACTCGATTTGTCATTCTGACATGACAGAAGCCAAAAGGTGAAACAGACATTTCAAACCTGTCCGAGACATGGCATGACTTTAAATGCTTCTGGAGGGACTTTCTAAGAAGGCAACTGGCGACGGAGGACGCGTTGCTAGTACAGCACGTCCTGTCTCACATTTGGATCGTTTTTCATTGCCTCGGAGATATGTAACTTGATGAATACAAAGTAACTTTCAGAGTACATTGTAGGTGACAGTTGCTGGATTATTAGATTGATCACAAATGTCACTTCTATCCAGATCAAATTTTAATCATAAATGCTTATTGCGGTTGAATGTAATTTTGACGTTGTCTATTTTAATTAGTGCTACCCTGATTTCAGTTTAAGACTACGTATCTTACGAATTAAATTTAATAAAGTAAATATTATGAACAGAAATATAAGGCTCACCTAATGAAATTGAGTTTTTAGTCATTCCATTATTTTCGTTAACCAGTAAAGTAAAATGTAATACTTCGCTGTTTGCCTCTGCTCCTGTTAGTCTGTCTTTAGGTGGCTTAGGATTTGAGTATCCGAACATAAAATGCCAATATCTTACTCTCAAATAGCTATCATACAGTACTGCAGAATAACTTATAAAAATAAGCAAAGGGGAAAATATTATTTGCAAGCGTGCGCCAGCTTTAATTTTCACTCAAAATTCATTTTATCGTAATATTTATCTAATATTCAAACTTTGGAATCTTACTACTGCTATTTGCTTTTGAGCGACACTGCACTTGACGAAAGTATCGCAATCGTTAAAATATTCGACTTTGAGTAATTCTGGGAAAGTTTTTATATATATGGCAGTGGCATAGTCTAACGCCAAAATTAATGGACTAATATCTTATTCAAATTTAAATATTTAATTTCCACTTACGAATATCTAGGATTTACTAATAAAGAAAAGTCGAAAATTTCGATTTTTTCGACCACGGCTCTGATAATTTTGAAAATGTTTGTACGTTTATAAATTGTAGTCCGACTCGACGTTGGTTTGCTGTCGTTTGACACCAGAATTTCTACAACGTTTCACTGATACTCTTTTTCTTTTAAACAAATTCTTCCATACATCACTTCGGTGTTTAGTTAATGTAGAAAAGTGTCTAATTCCCTTTCCGGTTTGATAAAAATAGTTTATTATAATTTGATAAACTATATACAAGAGTACAGTCATGGCGATAAGTGAGTTAAAGCCTGTTGGCAATTTTCGTGAATTACCTAGTTTTTTATAAAGTCTGTGACATAAATATTTATTTCCCTGTGAAAAAAGGTTTATTGTTGATTTTTTTCTGATAGTGAGCGTAATTTTCCATATTTTTTCATTAAACTTCTGCGACTAATAAACAACTACAACAAAGGTATTTAACTGTCCGTGAGCTGAAACGTTTAGGTAGTGTTATGTATCATCTTCAATTGTGGCTCTGTAGCTATTTTATTTGCTTAATTTGCACCGACTTCAAAATGCCGTAATAGATATAAAATTAAAAATTATTTTATGGTTCTTAGCGCATTTTGTAAGGTCGGTTCAACGTTTTTTTTTTAAAACTATTTTATTTTGCACTTTTTAGTGTCTTCTACTCTACACAGCAAAAAAAGAACCATCCAAATCGGCCCACGCGTTAAAAAGTTAGGTTCAACCCCCTACCCTCACCTCCATCCCACAAAAATCGTTTTTCTCGCGGTATCAATCAAGAAACATATTCTACCTAACAGAAGAAAAATCATCGAAATCGGTGAACGCGTTACGAAGGTAGACCACCCCTCCCACTCCCTCATCCCCACCATAGGGCCAAATTATTATCCTATTAGTAATGGAGGATTACACTGTACACAACAGCACTGTACAAAAAACAAAGAAACAACCAAATCGGTCCATGCGTTACAAAGTTAGGTTCCGCCCGACCCTCCACCACACCAACATTTTTTTCTCGTGGTGTTAACCAGGGAACATACTCTACCCAACGGAAAAAGAATTATCCAAATCAGTCAACACATTACGAAGTTAGACCACCCCTCCCCTCTCACCCAACCCTAGGCAAAAAAATTCTCTGTTATTAGCAATGGAGGATCATACTCAGTATAACAAAAAAAGAACCATTCAAATCGGTCCACGCGTTACAAAGTTAGCCCCCCCCCCCTCCCCCTAATTAAACTTTTTTCAGGACTATGCGGCGGATAACCCATCAATATAATATCAAGATTACTGCTGATGGGGACGGTCATGCCGTTCTCCCCAATTAAACTTTAACTCGGTGGCAAAAACAAATTAATAATTGTTTGAATGAGTTTGAATAAGTGTTTAAAGCGGTTTCAGTGATTTGTTTCTGTGATAAAATTCTTTTTTCTTTTCTCTAAAGCATGAGATAGGATTCATTCGGTTTGCTTGAGGGTCCTTTAACATGTGCTTGGTGGTCCTTTAACATGTGGAAATTGCTCCGTCGTTAGGCCTTGCCATGTCTTACGCCTTATAAGGGGCATTGCTGAAACTCTTTCCACTGACCATGGCTGAAAAGGTTAACTTTATCTCCGCAAACTTGGCCGGATTTCAGAATTTTGAATAACAAAATCGACAAACTTATACACGCTACTAACGTTTTTAACGATAATTCAGCCTCACTATTAAAGAAATCTCACGAGCTCTCATCTAAGGGCTGCCAAGTGGTTACTTCGTTGGACGATCTCCGCATGTCACTAGCTACCACTGACTCCCCGTCGCTTTCTCACGGCCTATCTGCAGAGTCAATTATGCCTTCCATTGATGATATTTGGCGCGGTGTTCGACGCGTGAAAGAGGACCTGGAATCTTGCACTTTGGCTGTCAAAAGTAACAGTGACCTTATTGATTCTTTTGCCGCTGATATTAGGAGTATCTCATCCCGTGTTTAATTCGGCTATGCTTCTGTTTCATCTGCTGACGTCGTGCCTTCTGCTGTCTTGGATGCTCCACCTACCCTGACTGAGTCCTGCCCTCATGTTTAAAACTCGACTTCTACCGCTTTTTCTCAGGATTCTACTAATAAACGGCTGCCTCGACAGCCGGCGAGTAGGCGTCTCCGTCGTCGTTAGGGTCGTGTATCTCAGCCTGCTTCCGATATCAATGGAAATATCGACAACTCGCATACTGTCATGTCGTCTCAATATCCTGCGACCGAAAACATAGTGCGGCAGCCCTCTGTGGATGGGGTTGCTGGTGGTTAACTTTCCGTCTCGGTGCAGCGGACGGCCGAGGAATTGGTTCCTACTGACCTGCGTTCCGAATTGGTGCAGTCTGTTCCAGATGCTGATGCTGCTGTTGGTTTGGTTGAGCTACAGCTCGAGTGCTGGTAATGTCTCTGATGTCGTGACTCTGAGACCGGCTGTGCTACCTCGTAGCGTTTTTGTCTCGCGAATTCATCATGACTCCACCGCGAGATGTAATGAACTGTCGAAGAATTGACAAGTCACGCGATTGCCCCAGCTCCTTCTTCGCGTCTTTCAAGGCTGTCATCCCTGACGCTTTGTGCAATGCCATCGTTTCCCCTGAGATTTGGCCCAATGGAACCATCGTCCGGGAATTTGTTCCAAAAAACCATACAGGCTCCAGAGATGCTCCAAAAAACTCATCAGCGAGATCACGTTCTACTACGCTAACGTAACCGGCCTTCGATCAAAGACGACTTGCCTCTATAGTAGCTCTACTTTTTCATGTTTCAACGTGGTCTGTCTGACTGAAACTCTCTCTCTTCGGCCCGGAATACATCGTCTTTCAGCGTGACCGACATCTGTCTGCAGTGAACGCTCCTGTCGGGGGAGGAGTACTATGTGCTGTTCTCCGCAATATCCCTTGCTCTGTTATTGAGATTTTGGACTCGAATATTTTGAAACTTTTATGTATAGTTCTCAGATTGCCGGATAAGAACGTGTTTATTGCCACCTCTTACATTCCTCCGGGAGCAACCAGGGTTACTTACGATTCACTTGCTTCCTGCTTCGATACCTCCTCTTTGCGTCCTCAAGATGAGTTATTGCTCCTCGGAGATTTCAACCTGCCTACTATTAGCTGCGTGTCATCAGATGTTGACGGGCTGATTCCTTTCCAGTCGCCTGCATCGCAGAATTTTCTATGTTTCATGGACAGCATGACCTCTTCCGGGCTTGTACAGTGTTTCAGCATCGCTAATGATAGATTTTTGGATTCAGCGTTCAGCACTGACCCATGCAGCACCTTGGTCAGGCGTTGCCCGGTTCCTTTGGTTCCTGAGACCTTTCATCATCCTGCGCTTTAAATTGCTTTGGTCTTCAATCCATTGCCTGCTGCATTTCTTATTCACGACGACTTGTCTTTTAATTTTAAAAAGGCTGACTTTTCTGTATTGAATAATTTTAATTGAATTATAATTGTTCTAATGTTCTTTATGAGCGGAACATTGATGTGGCGATAAGTGCTTTTTATGACAATTTATTTACATGTTTCTTGCATTGTCTTCCTGTTTCTCTAGTCCGCCATGGCTCAATAGCTCGCTAAAGCATCTTAAAAAATAAAGCCTGGAAGCGACTCGGATTTTTATATCTACTCACAATTGCGCGATGAGTTCAATCCCGAAATCCATGCCTCATATAATAATTACATTAACAGAATGAGGTCCATTATATTCGATGAGCCTAAGCAGTTTTGGAGATTTGTTAACTCTAAGTGTAGCACCGCCGGCTACCCTACTTTATTAAAACTAAGTGACACTGAAAGTAGTGATCCCTTGACGATTGCGAACCTTTTCGGCGACTTTTTTATGACAGCTTTTCTTTCTGACAACTGCGATACTAGCTATAAGGATTTTCGCTACTTGACATTATTTCCTCCTTCTTCACTGGAAATGATAGATCTTACATTTGATGACGATACAGTCACGAAACACATCAATAATTTGGCAGATAGTTTTTCGTGCGGTCCTGATGGCATTCCTATTTCCCTTTATAAGAACTGTTCTTCTTCCTTGGTTTCTGTTCTTTGTTATTTATTTAATTTATCTATTTCTTGTGGAGTCTTTCCAAAATTTTGGAAATCATCTCTTATTATCCTTCTTCACAAGAAAGGCATGAGGTGTGATATTTCCAATTACAGACCCATTGCAAACTTGTGTTGTATTGCTAAGCTTTTTGAGGCATTAGTTTGCGATACACTATACTTTCATTGCAAACCTTTTCTTGGAACTTTCCAGCATGGCTTTGTGAAAGGTAGGTCTACTGCGACTGACCTTCTGGAATTCTCAAATTTCTGCTTATCCAAAATTGAGGCTGGAAAGCAAGTGGATTGCATCTTTACAGATTTTAGCAAGGCATTTGACAGAATAAGCCACCAAATTTTGATTCACAAGTTGACTGCCCTCGGGTTTCCACATTGATGAGATAGTTATTAAGGCCAATTCTACATTGGGTTTTCTAAAAAGGCTTCTTTACTGCACCTTTGTCAGGTCTATTCTGGAGTATGCTAGTTGTGTTTGGTAACCATTTTATCGTGACTCAATAGACCTTGTAGAGGCAGTCCAGCGCCACTTTGTTCGCTTTGCACTTCGTGGGCTTCCTTTAAGCGACTCTCTTATTCTGCCGCCGTACTCAGATAGGCTTAAGCTCATAAAACTAGACTCTCTTGAATTTAGACGTAACATCTCTAAAACTGTTTTCGCGTTTGAATGTCTTCAAGGTAACGTTGACTCACCAGTCTTGTTGCCCGTCACGTCATTGTCTCGATATTTTTATTCTCATTTTAACAGCATTGATTTTAATCTGGCGAAAAATTCTATTAAGGCCAAACTTTCCTAACTACTCTATTATTGTTTTGTAATCATGTATTAATAATTATTTTTCTAGTTATTTTTATTAATTATTGTAATTTTATATTTTGTCCAATTATTCCGAAAAAACAGGCGGCCATTTTCTTCGCAGTGATTCGTGCACGAACGACTTTTGTCGGATTTGGCTCGTCTTGAAAGACCCATCCAGTCAGTTTCGGGTTTATATGCATAAATTCATGATTCGTCGCCTGTCACAATCTTATAGACGCCTTTTGAAGCACCGCGATTGAATATTTTCAACATTTGTTTGCACCAATCGACACCAGTCTATTTTTGAGCGATTGTCAAATTATGCGATATCCAACGCGAACAAATCTTTTTGACGGGCAAATGTTCATGCAATATTGAATACATGGGAGTGGAACTAATGCCTCAATCAGACAGTATGTCACATGACCATCTTGCAATATCAGTTTAGAACGACCTTCACGAAATTTTACCTGTAGCCAAGTGCGAACACGATTGAATTTGAAAAACCAGCGAAACACGGTGGCTCGAGATTGTGCTTCTTAACCAAAATTCGAAGCACGTTGATCGGCACACTGCTGTTTGTTTAATACATGTTGGAAATCATAGAAAAAATGTTAACGATTTAATTCCATTTTTTGACCAAGGTGAATGTTTCAAGTACCTGGAAACAACACAAATAGCACTCGTATAACACAACATTCTGAGTAGACAATAGACAATGCCTTTATTGCGAATTATAAAAGTTTACACATTTATACATTTCTTGTTTTAATACTACTAACAATGTAATAGCTTAACTTAACCTGGTGAATAATTATTTTCAGGTATTATATACGAGGCACGTCCAGAAAGTAAGAGTACTCGATTTTTCTAAGAGAAGAAAAAAATGTTATTTAAAACAAAATTACAGGATTTTGTAGGTAAATATGTCAGTTATTTTTCCACGTAGTCTCCTTCCCGTTCTATGCAGGTTGTGAGCCGTGGCACAAGCTTTTTTATGCCGTCCTCAAAGAACTCTCCCGCCATCTTATTTTTCCAGTTCAGGACCGCTTGTTTCACTTCCTCGTCCAGTTGAAAATTTTTTTCCACCCATGTGAGTCTTCAGGGAGGTGAAAAGATGGAAGTCTGAAGGCGCCAAGTCAGTGGAATATGCGGGGTGGTTCACAATGTCCCAACCGAATGAGTCCAAAAGCGCCTTGGTGGCGTTGGCTGTGTGCGGGCGGGCGTTGTCGTGCAACAAGCACACTCCCTTCATTAACATTCCCCTCCGTTTGTTTTGAATTGCTCTCTTGAGCTTTTTTAGAGTCTCACAGTAGCGTGCTGCATTAATCGTCTCCCCTTGAGGCAGAAAGTCGATCAAATGATCCCTTTTCGGTCCCAAAACACCTCGCACTTGGCGGGATTTTTTATCGGCATATTTCACACAAGTGGACACTACGAAGCGAGTTTACATACTAACAAGGTACCGCCTGTGCTCATTCTATTCAGAAGAACCCCCACTACCAATCAGTGTTGCCAAACTTGAAAAAAAATTGCTCACAGCATAAGAAGGCAACCAGTACTCTTACTTTCTGGACGTGCCTCGTACATATTTGCTTAGTATTTCTACAAGAAGCTAATTTCTATACTCTCAAGCGCTTTCTGATTCAGTATGCACGCAAACACATACTATAAGATTTCTCTACCTCTGGTATGAGTTGTATAAATCTTAACTTAATACCAAGTAGGAAAACTGAGAACCGATTCCATTTTGCTTCAATGAATTCCTACATGAAAATGTTCACAATAGGCATAGATGAGAGCTTGAGCCTAGAGTCATGCATAAAATCAGCAATGTAAAGCGTGAATAATTATTCCGAAAATCTGTGCATTCCCACGTAGGTTTTATACACATTAGTCAGTTAAAAAATTGAGAGTACATTCAGTCAATACGTGCCTTACAGCGGTACGCGAGTGTATCGAATTAACCCTTCTAACTCAGAAGGCGCACTTCACAAGCAGAAGCCTGGAATCAATTGACCTATTCACCAGAATATAACATATATTGAGGTGAATGAGGCTCCCACAACCCATGCAATAAAATATTAGTAAACAAAATAGTGAAACACGTCCAAACACTACAGTCAGGGGTGCACAGATAACAGTGAACGTTTAAGTAAATCCTTGGTAAGAGCCAGGTCAAAAATAGGACACATATTCACGGCTCTACACATGCGATTAATAGGCTCATGCATACCATAGTTAGACCGAGAATGGACAACATGTAGTAAAGGCACTCTCCTTAAGCAATACGGGGTATGCCTATAAGTAACCAAACCTGCGAGAGTACGAGAATCTATATTCGAGTTCATAAGCTGGTGAATAAATACTAGGTCAGCAATTCTACGTCGTTCCTCCAACGAGTGCATATTAAGCAATCGGAGGCGATCCTCATATGGAGGAAGCCTTAATGGATCATTCCACGGGAGGTCCCTTAGTGCGAATCTAACAAAGTTTCGCTGCACTGACTCGATGCGTCTAGAATGAACCGCATAGCAAGGTGACCAAACCTGAGATGCATACTCGAGAACTGGTCTAACCAAGGAGAAATATAAGTGAATAAGTGTCAGTCGATCAGAAAACTCCCTTGACCACCGTTTAACAAAACCCAGAACTGAATTACTCCGAGACACGATATAGTTTATGTGCAGAGTGAAATCCAGTTTTTTGTCAAGCTTCACACCGAGGTCAGTAACGGACTCAACACGACGGATAGTAGTTTCAGCAAAGGTATAATCAAAGACGAGCTGATTGGGGTTCCTACAGAATGACATAACTTCACATTTATCCAGGTTAAGCCGCAGGCCATTTGAGGCACACCAAACCTTGAAGGTATTCAAATCAGCCTGAATACAAGAAGAATCATAACTGTTTCTAACACATGAGAAGATCTTCATATCATCTGCATAGATTAAGACTTTGGAGTGCTTAATCAGAGGGACAATGTCATCAATGGCAAGAATGAACAGCAACGGCCCCAGATGGCTACCCTGCGGTACACCAGATGAAGCTCTAATAAATCTAGATAAAGTGCTACGGAAAGATACTCGGTATGACCTATCTTTTAAGTAAGAGCGGATCCAGTCGAGCAATAAGGGCGGAAAACCCAGCTTTTCCAATTTAAGCATAATCACAGAGTGAGGGAGCTTATCAAACGCCTTGCTAAAGTCGGTGTAGATGCAGTCTGTCTGGAGACCACGCTGGAAGGCAGAGATTATGTGGGATGTAAATTCAAGCAGGTTTGTTGTCGTCGATCTACCAGGCAAAAAGCCATGCTGATTACATGAGATTAACCCCTTACACTGCCCAACAAGCTGCGTATATATAACAGATTCGAACAACTTGGGTATGCAGGAAAGCTTCGCGATTGGCCTATAATTTGTTATTAAGTTTTTATGCCCCTTTTTATAAACAGGAATTATAAAGGAGCTCTTCCATAACGTAGGAAATCTGCCGGCCTGAAGAGATTTGTTGAAGATGAGAACCAGTGGAGTGAGTAAGGCGTCAGAGCAGGATTTCAAGAACGCAGGTGGAACACCATCAGGACCAAAAGAAAAGTCAAGTTTAAGCTCATTGATACCATCCATGACAATATCTCGAGATATAATGGGCAAGGCAATGGAGGCAGCGGGACGGTCTTGGATATGACCAAACTCTTCCACGGAAGGCACAAAGTCGTCAGATGAAAAGGCACCCTCAAAAAATAAAGCAAAGTTGTCGGCTATGTCGGGCGCACTGCATTTAGAGGTTCCATTATACCACATTGTAGATGGGTAATTATCAGATCTCTTCTTCATATTAACAAATTTGAAAAAAGTACGAGGATCATTATGTAAGTTAACGCGAACATTATCAAGGTACTCTCTGTATAATGATGAAGATAATGCCAAAAATCTGTCATAGCAATCAACAAAATCACAATAAGCTGACGTGCTTCTACAGCGTAAGTAAGTTTTCCATAGTAAATTTTTTTTATTCTTAAGGCTCCGCAGTTCACTAGTATACCACGGGGGAGAATGACAGGATGGTCTCGACCGTTTGAGTGGTACACACGAATTAAACAGATCATAAATTCTATCATAAAACACGGAAACGCACTCATCGACATCGCTATCATCAAAAAGAGATGCAAAATCGATCGAGAGGATCCTGTTTGAGAGAACAGAGAAATCCGCCCTTTTAAAATCAAAAACGTACTGATTCACGTTGGGGTCGGCAGTATAAGAACCATCGTAGCAAAACGAGATGAAAATGGGTGGATGCAAACTGTCGATAGCGGATAAGCTACGAGAAGCCGATTCGACTATAGTGTTACTCGAGTCAGAAGTAAAGATAAGATCTAACTGTCTTCCCATAGAGTTCTTTACATCACTCATTTGGTGTAAACCAAAGGAGGAGATGGCGTCAAGAAAAAGGGAGTCTCTAACAGTAAGACAATTTAAGGGAAGGTAGTCATCGTCATCAGTGTTCAATACCCATTGAACATTGGGTAAATTAAAGTCACCAAGAAGAATGATTTCGTCCTCAGGGTTCGTCATATTATTAATAAAATCTAAGCTAAGAATTAAAATGTCAAAGAGACTACGACCGTGTTCATCAACGCGGTTTGTCAAATTTGGAGGAATATAGCAACAGAGCAGGAAAAAGTTCTTCTTATAAAGAGAGAGTTTAAGAGCTATGAGCTCAGTTATGAGCGTGTCGGAGAAAGAAGGAACATTTATCAAGCTGCAACCCAAGTGGGACTTACATGCAACCAACACACCGCCACCAAGAGCTACTGAGTCAGAATATCTATCCCTACGAAAAACCTGATAGGAATCGTCAAGCACTTCAGCATCATTAAAACCGTGGTGAAGCCAAGTTTCGGTCAGAGCGATGACATCGTAACTGCAAGCTTGAGAAGCCTGAAATAGCTGGCCTATTCTTGTTCTTAATCCCCTTACATTTTGATAGTAAAGTGATAGCGTGCTTAGTTTTTTTGGTTATCGACAGTGGCTCTATTGTGAGTGCCGCCTGCGACCTTACGACGGGGCACAAACTCATGTGCGATTATATTCTCAGGCCAGAAATCGGGGGCAGACATTATCCCAAAAAGATCTGGGGAGGATATCAACTTGAAAGATGACATGAGTCCCCGAGAATTACGAGAACCAAGAAGCTGACAACGGAGGAGTGCAGAGTCATCAGCCCCACTCTTCTGCCTCACGTAACTAATAACGTCATCAACAGATGTAGATGGATCGAGACGAGAAACGAAGAAAGATTTCGGTAATTGCGCTATCCTCAGTGTAAGCGCAGTGGAGACGCGTCCGTCGGCAGATATGCTAGAATGAGGAGGAGAAGGGGCGGGTCCCGTGGATTGGAGTGCAAAATCGCCATCAGCAGGCTCGGCGTTAGCACAAACGCCTGGAGGGTGAGGAGCCATGTTGGAATTAGGAGGCTCTGGGGCTGCAGAGGAATCGTGAGGAGCGCCACGACGACGCCTCCGCAAGCGCGTAGCCCGAGAACGGCGCGGGGGCCGGTCATTAACGGGCGGCGGAATGTCCGCAGGGGGAGAACAGATCGGCACAATGTCCCGCAGAGCAGAGGACTCAGGGACAGCAGGGGGTGGGGGAACAACCAAAATAGGAGAGACAGGGCAGCAAGGGGAAACGGGGAGCGGAGGAGTGGGCTGAGCAACGGTACCGGACGAGACGGAAAGCAGCTCCGAAGAGGCTGCATGACGAGAGGACAGGATCCTCAAATCGGAAGCGATAGAGCCTAGGAGCTCGGAATTGGCTGAGACAGCAGCAGACCAAGAGCAAAGGTCACCCTTCACCTGTTTTACGTTGCGGCGAATATCATCAACGACGGGGATGATGGGAGAAGGGCCCGCGGAAGGAAACAAGTTGGGGCTAGCTAATCCAGCGAACCAGACAATGCAGAAATACGGGTGGATACCTCATGGGACCTCTCTATTAGAACTGAAGAGGCTGACTCAATAGCGTCAACGACGCCAAGCAATCTGTCCATTTTGGTATTAAGGGCTCCAGTATCCTCGGACAGAAGCTGAAAATCAGCCCAGCGTGAAGAAAAAGAGCTGACTCTATCCGCAACCAGAGTCAGATCGCCGGAAAGCGACTCCACCATGCTCCTCACGAGCCTCAGAACATGGCATGGCTTTATATCCGAGCATTCCCCACAGGTCGAGGAGCTGGAAGATCTTGTCCCGCGCCCTAAACAACCCGGATGGAACTGCGATCCACAAACGCCATCGCAGGCGACCCCATCACGGGAAATCACCTTCGCACAGGCGCCACAGTAGGCCATATCAAAAACGATCGACAATAAAAAGAGCACCAAAAACAAGAAAAGGAAGCAATAATATATAAATATATAAAAATAAAATAAAAAAAAAAATAAATAAATAAATAAATATATAAATAAATAAAAATAAATAAATCCAAGAACGAGGAACTCAGCAACACAATTAAGCCTTGCACAAAGAAAACAATAAAAGCAAAACAATAAAAGCAAAACAATAAAAGCAAGCAAGAATCCCAAGAATATAGGCAAATCAAACCACACGCAAGAACGAAGCAAACAACAACATACACGACCCCAAAAAAAAATGCAAGCATGCACGGGATAACGTTCAAATTATTAGTTTCACACAACTACCAGCACAAGCCAACAAGTGATCAACGGCACAAAATGTAAACAAAAACAGTGAGCCGTAAGAGTGACCCCAACAAAAACTGAGAGGAAAAGCCGTAAAAACACAAAAACGCAACCAAATACCGCAAGGTCAACAGAAAGATCACAGCGACAAAAAGAAAAACGGTGAAAACAGATGCAAAACCAAAAAGCAGCAGAACAAAATAGGCACAATCAAATGATGAGTATCAACACCACACAGAAAATCACAGAAAACACCAGTAAAAACAGCTATACAAAAATAATAACAACAAAATTGCACCACAAATCGCAAGGAAAATTTCAAAAACCGAATACCGAATACGAAACCGATAACAGGAAAAATAATGGATTGCGGCACACAGTACAAATCCACCACAAAAAGTTTCAAATTTTCAAGCTTTAAAAAGTTTGCAAATAAAATCCAAAATCAAACAAAAACTACACAGCAGATCACAAAGAAAAAATATTAGACCAAAACTAAAGCACGTCAGCACTACACGAAATCAGTTGCAAGACTGTAGAAAGTTTATAATATATTAATAACAGTTTTAATATTGTGAGTATTGTAGAAAAGGTTTTTAATATAATTATTATATTGTTTCGAAAAAAACTAAATAAAATTGGTGTAAGTAAACGTAATCTGCGACGTGTAATTAAAAATGCTTAATAACATTGGTTTTAATGTTAAATATTTCGTTAACAGATGGACATATGCTTTTTAATAAAACATATTATAACTTTATATCTGTAATTCAATTAAATCCGATATATTTATAATTGTTTGAGTTAAATAAACATATAACAATTATATAAATAATTGAATAAAAAACAAAGCATATTAACTTTTATAATCCTCAAGAGAAGTGGAGAGGGGGTTTTGTGGTTAGAAGTATACGAATATTAAATATTGAAACGAACTCTTCTTTTCATCAGCGGTTACATCAGTTCCCGTCCATTGCTGAATTCACCCATTACCAGGTAATGGAAAGGGTAGGCGTTATCGATCCCTCCTAGGCCACCTCAATGTTAAAGTCATCTCAGAAGTAGGCATTATGACTTACTTTCATCGATGAGATTTCCGATGCGGTATTGCTTACATTTTCTACGGGGTACCTTAAACCTAACCTACGCTATGATAGGGAATCACATGCCAATTCCCTTTTTGCTGCTGGAGAGCTTGTATTGGTCGATCCCAGCATCACGCTCCAGTAAATTGTGCGCGTGGTGTCGAACTCGACCAACACACCCTCAACCCGCTAGCTTAACATTTTCGTTTTTCTCTGTATTATTAGTTCAAAATTGATATGTTTTAATTCACAATATATGATTTAAATTCTTTTGAAATTTTCTGATGATCACGATTATTATCATGATTCGACCTGCACAGGCCAACAACATTTACTTATTTTAGTTTAATACACTTTTAATACAATATAATTAAATTTTAACTCTTTTACTTATCCCCTATAATTATTTGGGGTTTTATATTTGTAAAATATAGGTATGGTGTTTGCGTTATCCAATTTAAAGAGGTAGTCAAAAGATTCATTATTTAGATAGTTAAATGGGGAGAGATAATATTGTAATTTAACTTTGTAGTATTTTTGGCTATTAACTGCCTCCCTAATCAGGATATTTCTATGATTTTCGCATCTTTTATTGTGTTTGTTCATCAAGTTTATCAGGTAAATTAGAAGACAATTAACTTTTCCGTGTTTCATTATTCGATACTATATCTTTTGCGTCTAGATTTATAGTTTTTGCGAATAGCTAATCTAATTACATTTCTTTCAAAGACTTCTAATTCCTTAGCAACAGTTGGGGATATTTCGTGCCAGCCAGGCATGGATGTACATTAGTAGTTTCGTTTTTCACTTAGTAATTTATTATAGAATAGGCCTTTAAGTGTATAAAAAGCCTTTTTTGCTTTTATTAATGCTGCTCTACCTTGCTTATTAAATTTTAAACGGTTTGTGAATGTGACACTGAGATATTTAATTTCCTCTCTCAGCGGGATATCTACATTTCCTATTTTTCTTTGGGCAAATCTACTTTTGACTACCAGGTCCCTTGTGATGGCTTTCTCATGAGCATTTCTTATGCATATGGATTCCGATTTATTAATGTTGATTTTAATTCCCCATGATTTTTAATATTCATCTATTTCTTTCAGATGTTTATTTGTAATTCCTGTTGCTTCCAATGGGCACCAGTGCTGAGCATACACTAACGTGTCGTCCGCGTATAATATTGTTTTGGATATTATGTTTCCCTGATTGTCCTGTAATATATGTAGGAAGTCGTTTAGGAATAAGTTGTATAGTTTTGGGTCCGTTACTGATCCTTGTGGGACACCCGAGGATACTTTTGTGCTAACAGAGTTTCTTCCGTTAACTGCTACTGTGATTGTTCTATCCGCAAGGAAGTTATCCATCCAGAGGATTAGTCTAGGTGGATAACCAAGTATAATTAACTTGTAAATAAGAGCCTCTGTCCAAACGGAGTCGAACGCTGTTGCCTTGTAATTTGTTAGATTATTTATTATGTCAGTATGGAATTTTGATAATGCATCTACCGTGGAATAACCTTGTCTAAAGCCAAATTGGTACGCTGGTACAACATCCTCCTCCTCAGTGAAATCATCCAGTTTCTCTGCCGTGACTCTTTCCAACATCTTTTCGATATTAGAGAGCAGGGATATAGGTCTATAGTCCTGTACATTTTTTGCGTTTGATTTTTTGGGGATTGGTATCACCTTAGCAATTTTCCATACTTTCGGGAAGTACGAGTTATTAATACAATTATTGAAAATAATTGTTAAGATTTCAATAGCTTTTTTTTAAGGTGTTTAATTAGCAGGTTCAAAATACCAATTGAACATTAAGCAACTGTGATGTGTGAAAAGTTTTAGACAAGAAAAAACAAAATTAACCTTTAATAATACTAATTTAGTAAATAGATGTGAGATATTAATCTTGAAATTGGAAATTTATTAAAGAAAATAGTTTTAAGTTCGGTTACGCGCCCTTTTGAGGGTAGTTCTGAGGTAATCCTCGGAAAGAATTGCTTCAAGTAGTTTGAGTTATAGACCCAAATAAAGTCCCAAAGTGGATAAAATTAATAACGCGTTAGGTGGTAAACCACCTGAGATAGACCGAAATGTCGGGGTGATCGAAGAAGTGCAATTAAATAAGGGAATTGGCAATCAAAGCGAAACATTCCTGCAATATAAGGACTTCCATCCTACTTCAATGGACATCCTGTCACAGGATATACAAATCACTGAACAGGAAAACGAATTACTTCAACTAACTATGCCACAAATTAATGTAGACGTTTAAAGGCAGAACAGAATTCAGTAGCATATTCCTCAACAATCTGTCCTTCAACAAAACAGTATAATGCAGAACTGTTTAGCTGAACAGACTAAGACTCCATTTCAGCAATATGATGAGTAGCAACTGTCAACTCTAAACAATATTTTTGCAAATATTGAAAACGAAGACCCGCTAAAAATAAATACGATACAGCAAAACAGCGAATCAAAGCAACAATGTGCTCAGAGGAGCTTGCAGCAGGAATATCAGCAGATTCCATTGCAGAATGTTCAACAAATAGCAATACCAGGAAGTAAAAATGCTAAAGTAGAGAAAACCAGACCAATGAAAACGGCATCCAACACAAGTATCGGTAAACTAAGTATTAATAAAGCTATTTACAGGAAACCTACGTTAAAGAATAACCTAAAAATATTAGGTAGCCAGCTTGAAGACGCCCAAAATACAGAGCCAGAAGTAAACATACAAGCACCTCAAATAAGGACGCAAAACAGCAAACCAGAAATGGGAATCTTTAGTCAACCTGAAATTCAAAATATGATTAACGATAGCAGCAACTTGGATCAGTTAATGGATGGTGACTTCGACGAAGGAGAATTCATTATACCATCAAAGAAACACACTCACAAAAGAAGAACGTCAAATACTAGTCTTGAAGAAGCAACAATCAACAAAAGAACAAGCCCATCAACAAACATGTACCAAACATTATACGTAGAAAAAGAAATTAGCAATAAGATAATTAATTATAATGAGCATGTACAACTTAATGTTTTAAACACACAAAATATATTAAATAACACTCATAACTCTCAAAATAGCAATAATATTAGTACAAAGAATGTAAATAAAAAAAATATAGCCAAAATATAGAAAAAGGCGCGACAAGCCAAAAATATTAAAATGTTTACCCCCTATTATGTTTAAGGCAAATTCATTAAAAGAGGCTCCTAAAAGAAATAAAGTTGTTTTTAAAATCAAAACTTCCATGAATAGTCTCACAAGGCTCTATATTAGAGAAGGCTTTAAAGAGGATGGGAAAATGCTTTTGCAGAAAATGAGTATATCAGGGTACAAATGCATATACACTTATACACCAAAAGACGAGAGAGTTGTTCTACTCGATTACATAGTTCCAACCTGTAGAGGATATAAAAGAAAAAATTAATAGAATCGACCCAAATATTCAGATAGAAGCTATCTCAAATTTTGAAACGGCGAGATCCAAACAATTTGGTAAGCAATTAAACATGTTCAGGATTGTCATGAAAGCGGGTACAAATACTGAGCTATTAATTGCGAGCAAATATTTTTATTACAACAGTGTGACTTGGTAAAAACCAAAATTAAACGGCCCAATTCGCTGCAAAAAATGCAATTATATGGTCATCTCACTGTAAATTTTTACAAAATCCCGGTTTGTGTAAAATGTGCTAAGAGCCATCCAATTGAAAAATTTCCTCTAATAACGTGCAATAACTGCAAACAAACGGGTCACCCAGCAAGCTATAGAGGCTGCCCGTACTACAAAAAATACCTAGAGAGCATAAATAGGAATAAACAAAGTAACTATGTACGCAATCAATACAGACAAATTAATAAGTCAACAGTGGTCTCAGGCAAAACCTATGCACAAGCTTGTGTAGGGGATTTCCTCCAGTTAGGTCAAGTAGGACAAGCTAATAGGGATTATAACACAATGGTGGGATTCAATACTATTTCAAAAGATAGTAGAGACAGGAAAAATTATCTATTCGAAAGCCTTGAGAAAATTGGGTATGAATTATTCGGTGACTCACTTGATAAGCTCCTTAACGAAATTGAGGACTTCGCGAGAATATATAAAACACTTCCAGTAGCTGAGGCAAGAATGAGATATGCTTATATTAAACTAAAAATTCCCACTATTGCTGACAAATAAATTAAAAATCCTTAAACTAAACGTCAACATCAAAAGAAATCATATTAGACCTGCACTTCTAACTAATTTAGTTAATGATAATAAATGAATATATATGATTACGGAGATAAATGTAAATCCTTATCATAGAATTATTATTAATAACTACAATGATAATGAAAATGGAACCCTAATAGGTATCAATAAAGATTACAAATATGAACCTGTATATATTAATACGGGAATCTCAATAACAGCGGCAAAAGTGAGCATTTGGAGAAATCACCAATTGATTGTTAGCGTAAATGTATATCTCGGCTAAAGCAACCTCAAATCAAGTCAACAACTTGTTAACCTCTTTTAACAAAATTTGATGATATTATAATTGGAGGAGACTTAAATGCAAAGCATACTCTATGGGAGAATCCTAGTATAAATAATAACGGAACAACTATATATAATTGGCTTCAAAGTGCAGTAAACATTGACTATGAAGTAATTTTACCTTTAACACCCACTTTCCCACTCAGTGGGTCTATCATATATATTTACAAAGACCTAGACTGGAACTTGGTTGGTAAAGAAATCGAGGAAAAAATTGGCAAATATAGACAGGAATAAATGTATCAATAATAATGAAATTGATAAGCACATTAGCGAATTCAAATTTACGTTTTGTGTCAAAAAACCCCGACCTCGGGGCTATTTGATACAATTAGCTGAATTGCAGTAGAGTTAGTTTTAGTCAAACTTAACCCCTGAAAATGCAATAAAATGAACACCAAATGAATGGTATTGCAAAATAAGTTAAAAGCGTTGGTTATCTTTGTGAATTTTTTATTAAAATAAAAAAATTTATGAAATTAACATTTAATTTCTTGTTTTTCTTCGCCGCTGTGACTTTCTTCTTCTTTTTTTCATAAATCCACCGGTTGTCGCTTCCTTTTATATGTTCGCACCATTTTGCTGCAAAAAAGTAACACAATAATAACATGAAAATACACAATTTAAAGCTGTATCAAAATTAATAAAATTAAAAATTGAAATTCGTACTGACGAGCAGTTTCTAAAACAATTAGAAACAATCAAACCAGGAACAAACGCTTTCCAGAATTACGGGCAGAAAGAAGGGCAACATGATAAATGGTATTGTTAATAGCAATAGCAGTAACACTAATAGGAAAATCTCAACCGGAACATTCTGAGTACGATTACTATTAAAACTGTCAAACTTTACTATGACAATGTCAGATTTCAAAACTTGAGTAGCAACCTACGTAATTTAATTGTAGTTTTTAGATCTTTTTCATTTTCAAATACTTTGTATTTGTAATAAGAGTATGCATCTTTTTATGTTTCATTAGATTATTTATAATTAATAAGTTGCTTGAATCACTTATCCTTGCGATATGTTATGGCTTCCTATAAAAGATCAACTATAGTGTGTCTATTATCCTTTCATGGCTTTCGACTTAGACAGTTTTCTTAAGTTGAACAATGCTCTCTCAAGGTTTTCTCGCATATATAGAACTATATATGTATATAGGAATTGGTTCCTACTGACCTGCATTCCGGGTTGGTGCAGTCTGTTCCAATTGGTGAGGTTGAGCTACATAGGTCCTCGAGTGATGGTAATGTTTCTGATGTCGTGACTCTGAGACCGGCTGTGCTACCTCGTAGCGTTTTTGTCTCGCGAATTCATCATGATACCACAGCGGCCGTCGTCGTGCATCATATTGCCTCACATTTTGGAATTTCGCGAGATGTAATTAACTGTCGAAGAATTGACAAGTCAACCAACTGCCCTAGCTCCTTCTTCGCGTCTTTCAAGGTTGTCATCCCTGATGCTTTGTTCAACACCATCGTTTCCCCTGAGATTTGGCCCAGTGGAACCATCCGGGAATTTGTTCCTAAAAACCGTTCAGGCTCTAGAGATGCTCCAAAAAACTCATCACCAAGATCACGTTCTACTACGCTAACGTAACCGGCCTTCGATCAAAGACGACTTGCCTCTATACCAGCTCTACTTTTTCATGTTTCGACCTGGTCTGTCTGACTGAAACTTGGCTTTGTGGCTCTTTCGCCCGGAATACATCGTCTTTCGGCGTGACCGACATCTATCTGCAGTGAGCGCTCCTGTCGGGGGAGGAGTACTGTGCGCTGTTCGTCGCAACATCCCCTGCTCTGTTGTTGAAATCTTTGACTCAATTTTTTTGGAACTTTTATGTATAGTTCTTAGATTGCCGGATAAGAACGTACATTCCTCCGGGAGCGACCAGGGATACTTACGACTCACTTGCTTCCTGCATCGACACTCTTTCCTCCTCTTTGCGTCCTCAAGATGAGTTGTTGCTCCTCGGAGATTTCAACCTGCCAAGTATTAGCTGGGTGTCATCAGATGTTGACGGGCTGATTCCTTCCCAATCACCTGCATCGCAGAGTTCTCTATGTTTCATCGACGGCATTACCTCTTCCTGGCTTGTACAGTGTTCCAGCATCGCTAATGATTCCGGCAGATTTTTGGATTTGGTGTTTAGCACTGACCCATGCAGCACCTTGGTGAGGCGTTGCCCGGTTCCTTTAGTTCCTGAGACGTCTCATCATCCTGCGCTTCAAATTGCTTTGGTCTTCGATCCACTGCCTGCTGCATTCCTGATTCACGACGACTTCTCTTTTAATTTTAAAAAGGCTGACTTCTCTGTATTGAATAATTTTTTATTTAATTGTAATTGGTCTAATGTTTTTTATGAGCGGAACATTGAAGTGGCGGTAAGTGCTTTTTATGACAATTTGTTTACTTGTTTCTTGCATTGTGTTCCTGTTTCTCGTTCGTTTTCTTCTTTCTCTAGTCCGCCTTGGCTCAATAGCTCGCTGAAGCATCTTAAAAACTTAAAAAATAATGGAAGCATGGAAGCGGTTCTGCTCATCAAGGAGCGACTCGGATTTTTATATCTACTCACAATTGCGCGATGAGTTCAATTCCGAAATTCATGCCTCATATAATAATTACGTTAACAGAATGAGGTCCATTATACGCGGTGAGCCTAAACAGTTTTGGAGATTTGGAGAGACTCTAAGCGTAGCACCGACGGCTACCCTACTTTATTAAAACTAGGTGACACTGAAAGTAGTGATCCCTTGACGATTGCGAACCTTTTCGGCGAGTTTTTTATGACAGCTTTTCTTTCTGACAACTGTGATACTAGCTCTAAAGATTTTAGCTACTTCACATTATTTCCTCCTTCTTCACTGGAAATGAAAGATCTTACATTTGAAGACGATGCAGTCGCGAAACACATCAATAATTTGGCAGATAGTTTTTCGTGCGGTCCTGATGGTATTCCTATTTCCTTTTATAAGAACTGCTCTTCTTCCTTGGTTTCTGTTCTTTGTTATTTATTTAATTTATCTATTTCTTGTGGAGTCTTTCCAAAATCTTGGAAATCATCTCTTATTATCCCTCTTCACAAGAAAGGCAAGAGGTGTGATATTTCCAATTACAGACCCATTGCAAACTTGTGTTGTATTGCTAAGCTTTTTGAGGCATTAGTTTGCGATACACTATACTTTCATTGCAAACCTTTTCTTGGAACTTTCCAGCATGGCTTTCTGAAAGGTAGGTCTACTGCGACTAACCTACTGGAATTCTCAAATTTCTGCTTATCCAAAATTGAGGCTGGAAAGCAAGTGGATTGTATCTTTACAGATTTTAGCAAGGCATTCGACAGAATAAGCCACCAAATTTTGATTCACAAGTTGACGGCCCTCGGGTTTCCCTCATTGTTTGTAGACTGGGTTCGTTCTTACCTACTAAATCGGACTCAGCGTGTGTCTTTCCGTGGATCACTATCCAAGTTTATTTTTAATTCCTCTGGCGTACCTCAGGGAAGTCATCTGGGCCCGATTTTATTTATTATATACATCAATGATGTATCTTTATTCTTGAAATATTCAAAAATTCTTTGTTATGCTGACGACGCTAAAATTTTCCGTGTTGTGTCCTCTATTCGAGACTGTGAACTTTTAAATTCTGACTTAGACGCTTTCTACAACTGGTGTTCTGATAACTATCTTCCCCTCAATATTAGTAAGTGTACGTCTATGTCTTTTACTCGTAGAAAGAATCCTCTCGACTTCAAATACACCATGCATTGCTGTGTTCTGGAAAAAATTATTAGGACCAAGGACTTGGGTGTCTGGTTGAACAGTCGTTTTACGTTTGACGATCACATTGATGAGATAGTTATTAAGGCTAATTCTACATTGGGTTTTATAAAGAGATGGGCAAAGGAATTTGACGACCCCTATATCACCAGGCTTCTCTACTGCACCTTTGTTAGGCCTATTCTGGAGTATGTGTTTGGTCACCATTTTAGCGTGACTCAATTGACCAGGTAGAGGCAGTCCAGCGCCGTTTTGTTCGCTTTGCACTTCGTGGACTTCCTTGGAGTGACCCTCTTATCCTGCCGCCGTACTCAGATAGGCTTAAGCTCATAAAACTAGACTCTCTTGAATTCAGACGTCACGTCAATGTCTCCATTTTTTTATTCGCATTTTAACAGCATTGATTTTAATCTGGCGAAAAATTCTGTGAAGGCCAAACTTTCCTAACTACTCTGTTATTATTTTGTAATTATTATGTATTATTAATTGTTTTTCTAGTTAATAATTTTTCTATTTTTCTAGTTATTTATATTAATTATTGATTATTGTAATTATTGTGATCCTTATTTTATTTTGTGACTGTTTTTTTATATTTACACGTTAAGTAATCAACCCGTTGATGAATCTTAAATAAATAAATATTTGTTGGTGGTGACTTTGACGTCAATTACTTTAGTCATATGGTGCTTCTGATAGTTCTTTGAACTATCTTCAAATTTAAGATTCAAAAATTATTAATAAAAATCTGGCTTATTTTAATGCTGTTGAGTCCTCATTGCTTGACATGTTTATGACCTCGGATCTGGATCGAGTATTAGGTAACGACCAAATAGATACTCTTAGTTTTTTGGATCAGAGTTTATTGCTGTTAATGAACGATTTTATGGTGAAACACAAAAAAAAACTAGCAACATAATAAAATTTCGGTCATATCAAAACATAAATATTCATGATTTATTCTCACGCTGCAACAAACTTCTCTGGCACGGTATTTTGTCAACCTCAACTATTGATGAAAAGGTATCACTGTTTAATTACTTCATTCAGGTATAACACAACAAATTTGCTCCTTTATGTTCAGCAGCGATTAAAGTGGAAATGAATCAATGGCTTACTAGTGAAATTAAATCATTGATTAGTGAAAGGGAATCTCTCTACCAGGAATATAACTGGCTAAATAGTGAAAAACGCTATTTAAATTTAAAAAATAAAATTGATATTTAGTAACCCTGAGGATAAGGGAAGCAAAGCGTGAGTTTTATAAGATCATACCTATCCGAGTATCCTTGTTTGCGTACAAAAGATTTGGAAAAACATACGAAATCTAGAAATTAACTACAGGCATTACTTAAAAACCTGATGATTTTAACGAATATATCACAGCAAACCAACTATCAACGCGGTAGTCTGCAGATTATTATGTTACCCCAAATAACCTATAGGTTTTAGTTTTAGATGTGTTGATGCAAAGGAAGTTTTTTCCAGCTTAACTTCGATTAAATCCTACTCCGTCGGACCTGATGATATTTTTTCCAAGTTTCTTAAACTTATCTTAATTTGTGTGATTCCACTTATTGTTCATATATTTAATATTTGTCTTATGACCTCTCAGTTTCCCACGGCATGGAAAAAATCTGTTGTTGTCCCAATTCCCAAAGTCCCACAGGCTTCACAGGCAAAGAAATATTATTACTAAGCTTTTGATTATGTTAACCATTCACTTTTGCTTAAACAATTATATAGACAGTTGATCTTTCTACATCGGCGTTAAAACTTTTACGAAACTATCTTTCTACTATGAGCCAGCAATTCAAGATAGGCTTTCCGCTTCTACATATATACAAATGGGGGTACCCCAAAGGTCAGTATTAGGCCCTCTACTCTTCGCCGCTTATATTAATGATATTGTGTACGTAGTCTTAGACTCAAAAGTTCACATCTATGCTGATGATGTTCAGCTCTATATAAGCAGACCTAGAGGCCTCAGTGAGGATTGTGTTGACCGACTTAATGACGACCTGCGGCGAGTGTACCTTTGGTCAATGAAAAATTATTTTAACCTTAATGGTAATAAATCTGAATCGCATTTTTTTCACGATAGAAGGTGAAGTCTTTTACTTACCGTTATGACTGGAGATAAAGTTGCTGTATGTTTATTGAGAGTTTAATTTTATATTAAGATTCTTTTACTTTGAGCTGTTCTGAAAGTTCTACCTCCTCCAATCTCTTTTCGATATCTGACTTTAACGCTCCCATTTGATTTTCCATAGTTGATTTCATAGCTTTAAAATACTTTCGCATAGAAATGTCCATTTCCGTCTGCTCTTACTATTGACGATTTCAACTCGGTCTTTGACGTTTTATGTTCTCTGTTCTTCCATTCATGCTGAATGAAATCGTCGATAGAAGGGTCCGTAAGTTAATTGAGGCATATACGGACGCTTCCATCGACAATTTTTGCTCTTACATTGATGCTTTCAATTCATTTACGGACGATTTCAATTATGCTGACGACAATTTTTGTTATGTCATTGATGATCTTAATTCGGCCGTCGACGATTTCTGTTCTTCCATTGATGTTTTCAGTTCGTACACGGATCCTTTGATTGATAATCTTCCAACGATGACTTCAATTCAGATT
The DNA here is from genome assembly GCA_964036015.1 of Leptarthrus brevirostris. Classification (NCBI taxonomy): domain Eukaryota; kingdom Metazoa; phylum Arthropoda; class Insecta; order Diptera; family Asilidae; genus Leptarthrus; species Leptarthrus brevirostris. The sequence continues at coordinate 46,447,219 of OZ038371.1, forward strand.
TCTGTTCGTCCACTGATTGTTTTAATTGTTCTTTATATATTATTTCACACGTCAGGGCATTGAGAAGATTTGTCATGCTTGAAGTGTTTTCTTCTTCTTCTTCTTCTTGAGGACTAGCCTCAAAAATAAACGTTTCCGGATCTTTTTCTTCTTGTTCCATTGCTTCTTTTAGTAATACTACCAGTGTACATTTGTTTCCAATCGTAGGCAAGGAATGTTTACGTAAGTGGCTACATACATCTGGATACCCTGAAAAAGTAATTTTTTTATTCTTAAATTTTCTTATTATATGTAGACTTAGGGGTAACTGTTACAAATTTCAAGCAGATATCTCTAAAGTTCTCGAAGTTACAAAGCTTTTTATTCCGCGCTGCAGCTCAGTTTGCATTGCAGTAACATTTTATCTCAGACTTTAAAGGCATTTAACTATGGTGCCCCTCATATCTCGAGATCCGACCGATAGATTCTTCCAACATTTTGTACAGTTCCGTAGGAAACCTATGTTAATTCGGTGATAATTTCACTTTTTAAAACAAATAAAAATAGTTTAAACAAATTACGAATAAAAGCGATTTTTTTTCAAAATATTTACTTACATAAAGTTTACGTGTTGCCAATTTAGGTTCGAGTCGTCCTTCACTCATGGTTCCTTTTACGTGGCCTACCTCGTGCGCCCCATGTCCCACAAGAAGTTACGGAAATTGGAGGGAGATAGAAGAGATTTATGTTATATTTGTGCATTATATGAATTAATGTAACATTGCACTAAAATTACCATCAGGTCTAGTAGCTTTGGTCACGACGAGTTTAGAGAGAACCTTAAAACTTCCCGCTTGCAAAAGTGTAGCAGCTTTTGCTAGCTTAGTGCATTGTGATGGAGATAGAAGAGAGATATTGACTTTGTCCAATGAAGCAGTATACACATTCCCATTACTAATGAGTGGTGACATTGAAAAACTGATAAAAGTATCCTGCACTGTTTTGAGGAGAGACCAGAAGCCCTTGCCGCCTTTTTGGCTAAAAAGTACCTTCCTCTCCGACCTGGTAAAAATTGAACTTAGCTCGACTAATAACTGATTTATAGTTATTTCGCGCATCTTAATAGATACGTCTCAATTCCTCTGATGAACACAGTTTATAACCCTGAAAGGCTACTTATTTGTTTTTAATGGTCGCAGATCAGTCATTATTGAGGGACTTGTAGTTAGATGATTTCATGTTTTTAAAGCTATGAGGAATATGTGGAATCCCAAACCATAGGATTTTCAAAGTTTTGTTATTATAGAAATATCATTATAGCACTTACTTGTGCTTATGCAAATATATTCTGATTCTTTCTATAGTAGTGATTTTATAATCTTGTAAACCCTTTAGCCTTCATTACCACGATAATGTCGTCCGTTTAAATTTTCCAAGGAAGCTACTTAACTGATACAACCGAAACCGTATAAATTCAATGCAAAGGTTAAGATCTCGAGGAATCAAAATTTATGATAAATGAAGTGGATATCAAAGCTAAACATAACCTTATTCCAACAAAGTATGTAATTTGTTATCTCCTTATGACTTAACCAACATTTTATATTTGTGGAGCAACTCCGTAAGAAATGAAAAACGGTGATATAGGTGAAAAAAAGTTGATTTTGAAACGAGCTTTTAATTACCTCAAATACATTCTTTGATAAGATGTTTTGATAGTCTGCTGCACAACGTTATAAAAGTAGATAAAAAGAAAGTAGGAACACAAATGAAATAAATTACGAGACAAAAGAGTTTCCTTGTAGACAAATAAGTTGAAATACGAATGACGGCAACTCTGCTAAATATTTTTTTTTCAAAAATTCTTCAAAGTCTTCATCAATTATTTAAATAAACGAAAACACATCACTATGAGTTATTTTATTAACAGTGTCAAGTGGTTTTAAACGTAATTTGAATGCCCTGTAAGAAATTCAGAGGGAAGTTTACCAGGAAATATTCTAGACTAATTACAAATCATGACATTATTTATTCATTTATTCATTTACAATATTTCATCAATGTGCTGATTACTAAAAACAGGGAACTAAACAATAAACTAAATAAAAAAAACTAAATAAAAACTTAATAAAAACACTATAACAAATCATATAAAAACAAAGAACAAGAAGAGAATTCGCAAAATATAAATTCAGAAAACAAAAGTGCTAAAGTGAATAAAAAGCAAATAAAAAGTAAAAAGCACAACAAAAACCAAAAAGTAACCTCAACAAAGCTAACTCTTCACATGATTACGCGATAGATGAAAATCGATGCAATTAAAAGCGGAATTAAAAAATCGCGACATCGACGTTATAGGTTCATTTAATCCACGATTCCATTTTAGATACATACCTGTATTACATTACTCACATAAGTTAATGCAAAGAAGTTTGTTCTGTTACTACTGTTTCTTTTAACGGATTTAAAAAGAATGAATTTATTATTGAATTTTTATATTTCAAGAATTTGATACCACTAGATCATTAATTCGTCGGTGGTGTAAGTGAGAACCTGCTGCCGGCCTACCAATCCGGAGGTCCCAGGTTCGAATTCCACCGGGGGCGACTATTTTTTGCCGACAACAGATTACGATAAAAAATACTGGAATCTACTTTAAATTGTAGGTCCCACTTGCAATTGTTGTCTCGAATAAGAAGTTTTTCTTCCGCCACTTGCCACACATAGAGTTACGAGAACTAAAGAGAGAGATGTCATTGAAATTGCACATTGTGCACCCTTACAGTTTTCATAAAGAATGACTAAACTCCAAAAATTTTTAGGATTCAGTCTGGTTCGCAATCTAAAGTTAATTAAGACTAAATAACTTAAAGCGGGTTTTCTGTTTATTAAAAATTTAAATATTTTTTCGTCAATTTAACAAAAGTTTCCGTTTTATGTCTTAATTTAAAGTTGTTTCAATAATACATGCTCAAATTTTTGAATCTCATTTTTAGATCGAATAAACTCAGTTTCCATAAAAACAGAAAAATTTGCTCCATGTTAATTCAAATGAAGTTATTTCAAAACTTTCTTCGTCCTACCTAATAGCTCTATAAATTACATGAGATTTTGTAATTATCCCTTAATTAGAAAATTTTCTATGCATTAGTCGAAGATTTTAATTTGTAAATATTCATATCTTAGAAATTTTTTCCATTATAACACGTTGCCTTAAATAGATTCTGTTCTGTCGGATATCTTTTTCTCTAATTGATATTTCTCGCCATAACATGTCACCTAAAACCATTGACATTTCACTTCATGATAAGCTGTCGGCCTGGAAACCCTGACACACTCAATTCAATTTAAATTAAAGAAGAATTTCCACGAGAATATCTTTTTTTTCATCTATGAGCATACACAGCGGCCTATAACAAGATGCAATTAGAGGAAAAAATTGATGCGGCAACACAAAGAACACACGGCAATATGATATCGTCTTGATTAAGCCATTAAAATCGAAAAGATGATCTGCCGGCGTTGATGATCACGGGGAAGATGTTACAAATCTTGTTTAATGTCTTTATTATCATTAATTATATTTCTCACCATGTTCCGCAAGGGCTTCTCGCTCGTACCTCAGGTATATCGATATCACTTGGATAAGGTTTCGTCGCGGACTCAGCTTTTACGGCACGGTACGTTGCCGATACAAATTTCACATTAATCGGTTACAGAACGTGAGAAATGTGTGAGACTTAAAGTTAACGTAATTGGGAATTATAAACAAACTGTAATTGCTTATCATCTATTAAAAAATGTATTTTGGCGTAAATATTCACTTGATATTTTGATAAAGTGCTTCGAAAATGAAAACCGAAATGTACTAAAGCTAAACCAGACACTACTAAGTTATTTCTATGCACATTGGATATCTTCCTATGAATCTCCTTAACAGAGGCTGTAATAATATTTATTTTATATCCATCACAACATATTGAAGTTGGTGCAAAATAATTTTTAAGGAAAATCTACATATCTACAACTAGTAATTATTTTTACGTATAATGCCCCTTTATTTGGCACAATTGTTATAAGGTAAAAATCCTACAAAACTTTAGTTACCCTTAAAAAAATGTACAAATAACACGTAACGTTACTCTAAAAAGTTTAAGTAAAAACCTCCGGAAAACTTGAAGGCACAAAAAGAAAATAAATAAAATTTGAAGTGTCTCCAAGTGAGTTCCCAACAATAAATACACCAAACTAAAACAATACCAAAACTAAACTTAGCACTAAACCTAAACAGAAAAGAAGATGATTCCCTCAGTATATCCAAAAGCTAGATGCAGCAACGGGCGAAGTTTCTACTTCGGGAACTGCTGTTCCCAAGAAGATGCCCTCTCCATAGAGCCGTTCATCAACTTTCTGGTCCTCCGGGAGCACTCGTCCAAAAATATTCTTAACGAACGCAGAAAAATTTCGAACAACTTAGAGTCCCGCGGGTCTATTCTGCAGAGCTATTGACGTCTAGAAACTGCTAGCATCATCCTCCAAGTTCTACGATTCCAACTTAACGTGTTCTCTCCGCAACACATGCAGCAACTAGGGATGGACGATCTTCGATTCGATCTCGAGAGATCGATCTTTAAGCCTTCGATCTGCCAATTTTTTTATCGATTTTACGCGGGATCGATTTATTTATTTCCGATTGAGATCTATTTAAGAAGTGCCAAAAATTAAACAAGCTCACTTTTTTTTGCCTTTTATTTTTAATTTGTGTAATAATCCGACAAATGTTAAAAAAGTTTAAAAGGATCGTAAATGTTAGATGAATGCGTTTATGATCGCTATAATATTTTAGTGTTAACTGTGCAGGTTAGTGACTACGGTATGATTGTGTCATTGGTTATGTTATGTTTTATTTCTGGTTTAGTGATTCCCTAACGAGAAAAAATAAGTTATTTAAAGAAAAATCTAAAATAAGTGATATTCGAATGTGGGATTTTAAGTGTTTATTCATTTTTTTTTTGCTGCGTAGTAAATTTCAGTACAAAAAATCATTTAGAATACACGATTCGACGTAGAATTCCTTCGAAAGTAAGTTGAATTTGTATACCGATAGCCTAGACATTATACATATTAGTTTACGCGGAATTGCCACATCAACTCCAAGTGGAATAGACAAGTATACACTGTCGGACAAAATAAAGTACAAAACGAAAATAAAAATTTTTTCCAAGAACAATATACAATCGAAACACTTCAAGTTTCTCATTATAACAAAATTGTCATCCTTAGTGCATAGTAATAAAAAACAGAGAAGTAAATTTCAGTATATATTAATCTTAAGAAAATAAATAATACTTCTTTTAAAACTAAATAAATTTCGTTGGACATGATAAAGTACAAAACTAATCTATACAAAGCAAAAGTGAGAGAAGAAAAAGGGAACGTAAGAACTTAGTACTTTATGTGCAATCCTTTGTTGCGTACAACTTCTGCCAATCGTTTGGCCATGAAAGATGCAAAATTTTTGTGTGTACTTAGTAGGATTCTTTCATCTAATATGGTCCAAAAATGTGCCACCGGATTCAAATCTGGGGACTGCGGTGGCCATTCCAGCTTTTCAATGTTATTTTCTAGAAAATAGTTAGTTGCAATCTTTTAGGACTTTTTAGCGCGAATTTTTATTCGTCTGGCCAAATTATACGATTGAGGCATGTTAACATATTTTTTTGCGAACTCAAAACGTTTCTTTATATTCGTCGAGCGTAGCAGAGGTTTTTTCTTTGCGTAAAAGTTTTTCAATCCTCTCTCGTTCAATCTTCTTTGCACAGTGCGTGACGAAATATTCAAATTCAATTCCTCTTTAATAATTCTAGCGGAATTTAGTGGACATTTTTGAGCCTGCATCTTTATAAATCTGTCAGTCTGTTTACTTGTCTTCTTCCTTATATCGAAAGGTTGTACTTTTAAGATAATTCATTACATTTCAAACCATTTGACCGATCCTTAACCAAAAGCTTCTTAACGTCCTCTGACAGCGGCTTCATAGTAAAGAATCTACTGGTAGCAACATACTTTAGTAATAAAACTCTACTGAAGATGACTTAAATGTTTATTAAAACATTTAAAATATATAACCTGTTATTACTGGTGTAAAAAAAATCAAAAATTCTCAATTATAAATAACAGCTGTTGAAATATTTTAAATTTTTCACTTTATTTTGTCCGAAGAAAACTGCAGGGTGCATTCAGTTTGCAAGGATTTATAAACTATATTTATAAACTATTTTATTTTTATTCTTTTCCATCCAACATTCAATGTAGTACAATCGTGCTGCATTGAATGCGTTTAACGGGTCTCCATTGCTGAGCATTTGGCTGCCTTTGTCGAGATCAAAGTTCAGCACAGCAGGCATAACACTGCTGCTGGCATTGCTCTCACAGAGGCGGCTTTGCTTCGCATTTGTGGATCCCGTTCGTCAGTCCTTGTGTTTGTGTACGTTTTTGTTTTGTTTTGTTTTGGGCAAATTAAGACCGGGAGTATGCAAAAATTTTTATTTAATTTCTGCAACATTCGTGGCTTGAAAAGTAACCATTTTTCGGTTTACTGCCACTTGATCGCGGAAAATCCGGCTGTTTTCGCACTAAGCGAAACCAAGGTTGTTTCCGATACTGATATTAATCAGTATCACATCCCTGGTTATCACTTAGTGCCACCCTTCTCTCCTCAGAGGGGAATCTCGGTTTATGTTAGAAAAGATGTGCCATTCTCCCTTCTCCCTCAATTTTCTTCTACTAATTTAGAATTAAATTATGTCTGGATTAGATTTAAACTCTATCGGCACAGCATTCATTTTTTTTATACCGCAGCCCGAATATGTCTGACACTGACACTGTGTGTTACTTTGATAAGTTGTCCTCCGATATCGATAAGATATTGGAATTATCCCCCTCTTCAGAAATCGTTCTTGCTGGAGATTTCAACGTCCACAACACACAGTGGCTCAGGCATTCTTCCACCACAAGCCCGTCTGGAAGACACGTCGAGTTATTTAGTGAGTCTTTTAATTTACAGCAACTGGTTGAGTGTCCGACTCGTGTTCCTGATACTTTGGGGCACAACTCGCATCTTTTGGATCTATTTCTAACATCGCATTCAGAAAAATACTCGGTTTCGGTGACGTCTCCCTTGGGCAATTCGGACCATTGCCTAATCTCCGCCCAATTCTCCATCTCCTCTCTGACAACCACTAACCTAAACTCCACCAAAAGATTAGTGTGGCATTATAAAAATGCTGATTGGGCGGGACTTAATAAATATCTCAGAGAGCTGGATTGGTCTGATTGCTTTTCTATGAAGGACGTTAACAGAAGCACCGATTATATCTTGAACATCCTATGGTTTGGAATGCATCGCTTTATTCCTCATAGCTTCAAGAACATCAAACCAACTAACACCAATTGGTTCAATAATGACTGTTTCGCAGCCATTAAAAAGAAGGAAGCAGCCTTCCAGGCATATAAATTGTGCCCTTCAGAGGAATTGAGACGTATCTATAGAGATGCGCGGAATATTTGCAATTCAGCAATTAGCCGGGCTAAGTTCAATTTCGACCAGAGCATCAGACGGAAGGTATTTTCTACTCAAAAGGGTAGTAAAGGCTTCTGGTCTCTAGTAAAAACCGTAAAGAACAATTTCACCTGTTCGTCAACACCACCACTCATTTATAATGGGAATGTTTTTACTGACTCATTGGACAAGGCCAACCTGTTTGCTGCTAATTTTGCTGCTAACTCGTACTTGCCACCTTCATCGCAGTCACTTCCATCTCCATCACAGTGCACTAGTAGGCAAAAGCCGCTACACTTTCGCACTCGGGATGTTTTTAGAGTACTTTCGAAACTCGACGTGTCCAAAGCTACTGGGCCTGATGGTTTCTCGCCCCTTGTTTTAAAATGCTGCGCCTCTGCTTTGGCTAAACCTCTGCGCAAACTTTTTCACCTGTAATATTCAACAGGAATATTTCCTAGTGTATGGAAACTTGCTCATGTCCAGCCGATACTTAAAAAAGGAGAGGCATGCGACCCCTCTAACTACAGACCAATTGCACTAACCTCGATCTTATCCAAAGTTTTTGAATCACTCATCAACTCTCAGTTGTTGAAATATCTAGAAAATAACCATCTTATCAACGATTGCCAGTACGGTTTCCGCGCTGGCCGCTCAACCGGAGACTTACTAACGGCTCTAACGGAGCGTTGGAATCATTGTCTCCATAATTTCGGTGAGTCCGAAATCGTCGCTCTTGATATTTCAAAGGCTTTTGATAGAGTCTGGCATGCTGCCCTGTTAGCCAAACTTCAAACATTTGGTCTGCACCCTACCCTCGTTAAATGGATAGAGAGCTTTTTGTCAGGCCGTTCAATCCGTGTAGTAATTGACGGAGTTACATCTGATTCCTACGAAATAAATGCCGGTGTACCTCAGGGTTCAGTTCTTTCACCAACCTTATTTCTTCTTTTTATTAATGATCTCTTATCCCTTACTCTCAATCCTATTCATAGTTTCGCCGACGACAGCACCCTTGATTTCGCGTACTCATTTGATTCTGTAACAAATTCACGTGGAAATGCTACAGAAGTCAATCGGGAACGCATGTTTAGATCATTAAACAAAGACATTTCTATGGTCCTCGCTTGGGGCAGAGCAAATCGTGTTACGTTTAATGCATCCAAAACTCAATGCTGTTTAATGTCCCTTAAAAAACGCCCAGTTCACCCCCAACCCATTTCAGTCGACGAAGTGAATATACCCAATTCACCCTCCCTAAAGGTCTTGGGTATTGAGATATCCAGTAATCTTAGCTAGACGGATCATATATTTGCAATCGCTAAAAGTGCGATGAAATGTCTGGGTTTTCTACAGAAATGTAAGAAATATTTCCCCCCACCCAACTTAGCGTTGATCTACAAGTCCCACATTAGGCCTAGACTTGAATATAATTCCCATATTTGGGCAGGGGCAGGACACACAGCGTTAGACAAAATTCAGCGTAAGGCTGTTAAACTTATTGGCGATTCCTCAATCTCTGGGGGTCTTGACTCTTTGGAGCATCGACGGAATGTCGGTTGTCTCTCACTTTTTTATCGCTATTTCCATGGCCATTGTTCTAACGAAATTGCTAGCCTGATCCCTTGTAGACTTATTACAACGCGCGATACAAGATCTACAAGTCGCTCCCACCCCTATACTCTCCGGGTCAAATTTGGACGTACCGTCAAATTTCGGGAATCTTTTCTTAGCAGAACAACACGAATGTGGAACAGTTTACCATCTTCTGTTTTTCCCTCGTCTTATGAGCCTGAAACTTTCAAACGGAGCGTACATCGACACCTCCTTCACTCAACCTCCTAACCCATTTCCCCCAACCTTAATTCCTTTCCTGCCAAGGCTGTGCTTAGGGCATCCCCTGAGCTTTGGCAACATCATATATATAAAAAAAAAAAAAAAACTAAAACAGCACAAATATAAAAAAGTCCATATAACGTATAATCCTAGTAAGAAACTCAAGTTGAATACACGTAGATTCGACGTAGATCTTAATCTCCTGACAGACGCGTATATATTTTTTTGAGTTCTGCACATTTTTACTCTATCAAAGATTTGACACTTATTAATAGTTTTTTTAATCTAAAGTCTCAAATTTTTTTACACTTTTAAAATAATATAAATTTAAATATTTAAGCAATTGTGAATGGTATAAAAGAAACCTTTCTGCAATAAATTAAAAAGACGAAAAATTGATTTGGCGTGCTTTGAAATCTTACATAGTCTTTTATTAAAACAGTCTTATATGAAAAGTCTTTATGTTTTTTCAATCACAACTACCACTTGAATAGTATACCAAAATAGCATCCATTTTGAAAATTTCAATTGAGAGGTAGTCATGTTTCCCTCAACCCTTATGTAATTGTCGAAAAAAGGAAATAAGAGTACACTTTTAGACTTTCAAGAATCATTTTGAAAACAAAGGAGCAGGCTCCTCAAATCTCATCTTTCACAATTATCTTTGTTGAATAGTACATGTTTGAATTTACTACAAGAATTTACTGCAAGATGAAGACAGGGAGGAATAAGAAGTTAAACTTTCAACTTTTACTTGCGGTGACTACCGTTTAAAACGAAAGAATAAAACACTTCCAGCATATTTTAAAAAAACGTCTCCAAGACATACATTTTTAGGGCTGAGACCAGAAACCTTCCCATTTACGAGAATATTCTTCGTACATACTCATAAAATGTTCTCGAATCGCTTCTGAAATCAGACATGGAAATGCTTTGGAGTCGCTTTTTGAAAATATTCCTCGAATGTTTCTGCTATTAGTAAAAAAAAATTAAATTTGCGCTTGCAAATGCGCGACACAAAAGTTATGTTTCCTTTAGTTTTGGGGTGTAAATTTTTAGTTGTGTTCCTTTAATGAAGACGAGCCAGTATTAATATGTACTTTCAAAACAGACAAAAGAGACTCTGTTCGTAATTTGTTTTTCGATTAAATAAGCAATAGTTGTGAAATACCCAATGTTGCTTAATCAAGATTTGTAAGCTACAAAGTCTGTTTTCTATTATTTAATGAATTGGTTTACTTATGAAACTACATTTTTATATACAGAAACAGTTCTAATTAATTGAATCGATCTGTTCGATCTACGAAATCGGAAATAAATTCCAGATCGATCCGTACTGAATCGATTTCCTCAGTTCGATCCCTCCATCCCTAGGAGCAACACTAAAGCGAAGAGATGCTCAATGTGGAAGCTTCTGCAAGTCTGCGGCTTCCGTTCTGCGCTGACGATAAAGGTTGTAAGGTATAATTGAATGTATGGGCCTCCGCTGCGAGAAAGACTAGATGTAATCGTGTCCTGAAAGTGTGGAACAAAGTGATCCTTTAGTGCACGTGTGTTAACTTGTGAGTTAGTAGAACGGGTGCCCACAAAATCTGTATGCAGTACAGACGAGTCGTTGACTCAGCAAGTTTTAGGATGAAGCAGAAAAGCCAGCACATACCGCGAATAAGATTATTAATGTCGCGCAATGTCTAGCGCCTATCTATGGAGGGGTCCTTCATCACCACAATCCGTGCAGGTTTTTTGATATCGTCGGTCGTTATGAGTTGTTTTGTATGTACATATGTGCTTGTCACAAATCTACCCTAAGATGTGCGCGCTACTATATATATATATATATATATATATATATATATATATATATATATATATATATATATATATATATATATTAGGGTGGGTCAGTTTGTATGGGCGAAAAAAAAGTGACAAATCGTACCCCCTAGGTGTATTCTATGGGTTATTTTAAGCAACTTTGCCGAAGAAACCATGACTCGAAATTGAATATCGAACCTCCGTAATTTAAAAAATAGCTATTTTCCTGAGCTACTCCGGGTAATTTATCAATATATAACAAAAAGTAGTGTAGAATTGAGATAAAAAGCATTACAATGTTGCCCAGAATCGAACATTAATGGCGGTCCCCCCCCCCACCGCTACCCTCTCACGTCATCCTAGGGGGTCAACGGGCCAACATTCTTTAAAATTTAAGTTAATGTAACCAATTTTTTGTTGGACGTCGTTTAGTTATTCGTGGGCTCCCTTATCAGAATTTTTTTTCATCACCAGATGGCGCAATACGCAAATAGTTCGAATCGATCAAGTTAAAGCATTTCTAAAATTTTTAAAATAAAAAGAAACGTTATTGTTTTATTTTATCATTTAATTTATTTTTTAAATAAATTATATCAAAAAAAATCGGAACTATTCTAAGTAATCTGTATTTCATTCTCTAAATAAAAAATTGATAAACAAAATGTAAAACTTGAGGATTATAAAAAAGTCAAGAAAAACACAAAAAAAACAAGATTCTCAAATATTGTAGAAACTAACAGAGCTTATATATAATACTAGTAGTGTAGCAAATCTGGTTTATTTTTAAGTTGAGTAATTCAAATTTTGTTTTATTTTTTTGAACCACATATTTCTTCAAATCTTGTTTGTTATGAAGCCGAGGTCATTTTTCACGGCTTTGTTATGTAACCCCCATAATACCTTCTCGATTCTTCTTTACAGCAGTTGGACATGCCTCTCCGTACTTTGCATATGTAAGGGAATTAGTGGATCAGGCGAATGATCATACGGAATGGATCTTGTCAACGGCGGTTCAGATAAAATGCTCTCATCGTTTAAGTCAATCATATCAAAATAATTTGTGCTATTAAGATTTACCATAGGATTTCGAAAAAATTTACCATAGGTTTTCGTTTCATCGCAGTAAGAGCCAGACTTTCATCATTATCACTCTCCATTTCTATTACATATGGTTGTAGTGTGGGATGGATCATAACTTAACCCGATATAATTGTTGGTATTACAGTAACATAAATTCTTTCAGATGTTCTGGGATCAATCCACATGAGCATAAAGCTGTTTTCAAGTCGTATTTACATTTACCAATAAAAAATAATTCTTTTGCTGAATTAACAAACGCTCTAAATATGTTGACATTTGTTTTGTTTCTATCGACTTTATGATATTTGTCAAGAAAAATACTAAATTTTAAAACAACTCTCTTTTTGTTAATAACGTCAATATTCAACAGAGTCCAAAGTTCAAGCAATTTATCCACAGCATGTGAAGTAAAAGTTTTATACGAAAACATTTTACCTTGCATTTTAGCCGAAGAAGAAATAATATCGTAAGATATGATGATAAGTTGGCAGATTTATATGGGTCAAATCACTAGATGTACCAAAAGTAAAAAAGTCTTGACAAGGCATATGCGACAAACTAGATTCATAGTTTGTTGATGATGACGGTATCGACTCCATAGTACAGTATATAGTAACGTAAATAAGATATACACTAGATGTTTTGTGATACAAATTTTATAATATTCTTAGAACTTACATAGGACAGAAATAATAACCGAAATGAATTAATTTCAAGGAATAGAACTTGGATTCTTTCCCTTTAAATTTCTCAGAAATGCACTTCGAGTGATGTCTCCCTTTATGCCGTGGAATAGAATCCTAATCCAGTTATTCCCTAACATATTCAAAGTAAAGTTTTTAGAAATGCTTAACTAAACGACGTCTAACCAAAATTGGTTAAATTAACTTAGATTAAATTAACTTTAATTTTAAATAATGTTGGCCCCTACACCCCTTAGGATGACGTGAAGGGGGAGCGATGTTGGGTTGTTCGGGTACTACCCCCACTAATTTTTGATTCTGGGCTTTTATCTCATTTCTACACTACTTTTTGCTATATATGTATTTATAAATTAGCCGGTGTAGCTCCTTAAAATAGCTATTATTAAAATTACAGAGGCTCGAAATCCAATTTCGACCTATGCTTTCTTCAGCAAAGTTGCTTAAAATCACCCGTAGTATACGGGGGGGGGGGGGGGGGGGGGGGTACGATTTGTCACCAAAAATATTGACCCACCTTAATATATATATATAGGGTGTTTCAGATCTGACGTACCAAAATGAGTGGAGTGATAGATCTCACCTAGACAAACAAAAAATTGTATGGCAGGGGCGGGAACTCTCAACCGTTTGCCCGTCTTATTACCTTTCCAAAAAGGTGCAAAGGAAAGTATTAAGCAATTTATACGTAGAAATCCTATCGGAGAATATTATAAAAATCAACAAATTAAAAAAATTAAACTAATATTAACTCAAAAATTATTTTTATTGAATTTAAAAATAATTACAATTAATCTTTATAAGTAACAAAAGCCGCTCAAAATGTCCACCGTAACTTTCGATGCATTTCGACAACCTCCTTCTAAATCCCTGTCCAAGGCGTATTGCAGCCAGCCTCTCCCGCATTTTCCAATTCGGCCAACTAAATCCTCCCTATTGTTGATTGGGCTTGAATAAACTTCATACTTCATTGTTCCTCATAAGAAAAAGTCCAATAGGATAAGTTCTGGAGATCTAGCAGGCCAAGGAATCGGTGCACCTCGTCCAATCCAGCGGTTAGTAAATTTTTCACTTGTATTTCCTTCACAATGTTAGCCGAATGCGCTGGTACTCCATCGTGTTGGTGAGATATTTCCTTAAGATTATCCATAGGGTTCTCCTCTATTAGATCTGGCAGTGTATTGTCCAAAAAGTCCACAAAAATTTCACTATTAAGCACTTGCGGCAAAATGAATGGTCCTCCCAAATGGTTGCCGATGATACCAGCCTGGGCTGGGTGATGATGATATTGATGTAATTACTCTAGATGACCAACCCTCCAAATATTAGATGACGACAGTCCTAATCGCATTGCGACTCGTTTCGTGCTCGTCTCAGGGTCCTGCCTCACGATGGTGATTATTTGATGCTCGACGTCGGCAGAAGTTCCCAAAGTTTCGGGTCGTCTCTCCATGTCGTGTGAAGTTACACTTCCTGTTTCTCTTAACCTTTGGAAAGTCCGTGTAATTACCCGTCTGGGGTGTTCGTCGATTAGAGAATCTCCTTTGATATTCCAGTACAGCCGCTCTATCTTTTCCGTCTACTACACCATAAATGTAAATAATATCCGCGTATTCCTCAAATGTAAATTTTACCATTTTTTACTAATTTTTGCTTAAAAACACCCTCCCTTATTGATTTTTTTTTTTCAACTATGATAGGAATTCTTGTTTACTGACCCTTTTTTATAGCAAATTTTCCATCAGGTACGAGTAACAAAACGCCAGGATACAAGGATGTGAATTCTGGCTAACACATGCTAATATCGGCAATAAAACAAAATTACACTAACATTTTTAAAAAGTTTTTGCAGCAATAATTAAAATTAATTACCTGTTAACCCAAAAGAAATATTTTCGACACTTTATCATGAAAACTTTGCTTACTTTTTACCTAAAGTGCAATAAAATAATTAGGTAGTCAGAGGTTTCCAAAAATGCGGTTTTTCTAATTCTTTGTCTACCTTGGCATATTGCGCCTTTTTGGAAAGGTAATAAGAATAAAAATATAAAAGAGGTATACTAATTACATAAATTTCGGAGAAAATTTCGAAAAATGCTGAAATTTTGGTAATTTCAAAACATTTTTTTCAATTTTGGCCGTGACTGTACCTGCAGTGGTAGTAGTGAGATCAACATTGTTGACATTTATGGAAAGGTTATTAGTGTAGTTGTTTTCTAGCGTTTGTTTCATGTAGCTTTGTTAGGTAGATGAAGAGATAAAAATAAAAGAGTAATGTACATACCATTAAAAACTGAAATTTATGAATCACCCTGTAAACTCCCAAACGGTTGACAAGTTTCAAGTGACATAAGCAGAGAGCTTAATCTTTCTGCACTTATTTAAGATAACTTGCAACAAAAAATGCAGACTGACTGTGTTAATTTTTTGATGGATATGGTTTCTCTTATTATAAAAGCAACAAATGGCTAGCTGAATTACCTGACCTTGTTACGCGCTTTTACCTGCGCGTAAGTGTACCCCGACTAGCGTTGGAGAAGGGTCAGGGTAAACGCCGGACCTTCACATCTGTTGGGCGCCACGTGGTTTTCGAGTCCACGAACTCACGAAACAAAAGAAGTTTATAACTAAAAAAAATTATGTATTCACAACAAATTATCTATTTAACAAACAAAAAATTAAATGACCCTTTAAAATGGCAGGGCAAAGCAGCGCGAGAAATTATAAAACACGAAATTAAGAATCTAATTAAAACCATCAATGGTACTTATCTTTTTTTTCAAGGTAATTTCAACTCATTTAGTTGCTCCTCGACGATCGTGATCCCTTCCTTTCCTTCCAAAACTGTATGGCCTCTTCCTTTCTAAAGTACTTCTCCGTTCAAACAAAACTGTTGCTTTCGCCAAAAAGGAAAAATACTCTTTTCTCCACAGCACTATTTTTTAACTTTCGTTTTCTTTCCATTTGCATAAATTCTATTTTTCACCTCTCTGACGTGACGTGACGTGACGTGTGACTTAAAGAATTTTAATAAAAACTGAGCTACCCGCTTCACATACCAAAGCCCTTTATTGATAAAGCGCCACTATCTGCACTTCCGCCCAGTATTTTGGCAGATTTTTTGAATCAGTTCATATTCAATTTAATTATTTTTCCAATTTTGTTTTTTAATTGTTCTTCGAAATTCGTAGATTATTTTTCCGTGGTCGGAAAATTTATTTAAATTCGCTTTACGTTTAAATTTTCAAATAATGTTTGTTATGACAGCTCGGTTCACGTGTTTATAAAATTTTATTCTGTGGGATACGTCCCCAGGGATTTCTTTTCAATATTTGCTTTGGGCTACGAATAACTCATAGCAGTAGACTTCGTGTTCGGGCATATGAAGGTTTTCGCAGAAATTCGTCAAAAAAATTGTTTTGGTTAAGGTTATGTTGGTTCCTGATTTTGGTTATTTGGAGGCATAGAGAAAGAAGGAAACTGGACAGGTGAGTACCAATTAAAATCCTATTTGTATATTTGTTTAGATTATTGAAGATAAATACCACTTTACATCTTTCCCTTTAGGACGCTGATGTGAATGCTCGCGTTAACTTGCTTGCCTGACATCATCTTTTCAAGTTCAGTAAGTACTTTTTTTTTGAATCTCTACGTATTTAAAATTAATCTTAAAGCAAAGTTTATAAAAATTCATCTTACTTGCTAGCTTAATTCTAGTTCCAGGTCGACGAAGAATCCAGGTAACAATGTTGACATATAATCAATAATTACAACTTTTTAATTTGTGATGTTTCTCAAATCATCGGGTTCCAGGTAATAATATTTGAATCATTTCCTTTTGCATATTTGACTACATGTTCTTTTCTATTATGAATCCATAGCTGACCATGTCGGGAAAACATAAGTGGCGGTAACCGAGATGTACAAGCCCAAAGGTATAAAAAAATAGGGCGAAAGCCAAGGCACTTCGAAAACTGATTGGACCTAAAAAAGGTAAGAAAGAAGAACGTACACACTGGTAAATTTTAAAATATCTTATGGTATATTATACAATCTTTTATTTTCAGGCCACCACTTCCACAAATATATGGGTTCACGCCGTAACAACCTGAAGCCCATTGAAAATTCCTGGGGGATTTTGAAGCAAAGAATTAGTGGGAGGAAATTTTCCAACAAGGTGGCACTAATGGAAGGCCTAACAATTGAATGCGAGAGTGAATCATGTTTGTGTGGATTTCTTGAAGAGACGTGATGCTTTAATTCAGTTCTAAACACAGATGTTAAGCCAGATACTATGGAATCAGTAAGTTCAGAAAGCTTTTTGATAATTGAATGAAGATCCATAAGGGGATTTCAGATATAAAAGCATATTTAGATTTCGACTTTCTTTTAGTGTCATCCACATGGTTTTCGAGGTTAAGCAGACGCACTTCTAACGCAGTAAATGGTGATTTCATATTCACCATAGAATTATTCACTGTGTCTGCCAATTCACAAAATTTTTTCTGCAGCTTCTTGAATTCGAATAGTCCTTTAGTGATACCAGCGTATTTTTAATATCGGATGGTAGTAAGGAGTTTTCCGATTAGAAATGATGACTGCAAAAATAGTCCAAATAAAATATGATTTTACCTCTAAGTAATAATGTACAAGCAACAAAGTTATTTTTAGATAATTAAACTTTGCGAAATCCTCGGGAGACCAATTAAAACTTAAAAAACGTCTTCTCATCTCGATGACACATAATTGACCTATCAATTTCTTAGGTACTTAGCTCACTAAATCGAAATTTCTGTTTGAATGAAGAAATGTTCATAGGGCAAATGTTGGGCAACTGCATCCTATTATCACTTGACAATTAATTTTAATGAAGCTAATATTGCAATATTGTGCCATTGTGTTCCGACAAAGATAAACAAAACTATATATTATATTTCACGTAACCGTTAAGCAAATTTATTATTCCAGTTATTAGTTGTTATTAAAACAAAATGCAACAAAGTAAAATTAGTGACAAGTTTGGAATTAAAAAATCGATTATTTATATATATTAATATTGGCGGAAATCTTTTGTTAATACCTCAACAAAGCGGAAGACCCCGAAAAACAGTAGTAGCACTAGGAATCAAGAAGGATCATCTTTCGAGATTTCATTTTATTCCTCGACGTAAGCGCGACGATTCGTTGTAAAATTTCGCAGGGATGTGACCCATCAAACTTCATTGGCGATTAAAGGTAAGTAATTTTACTTGCATGTGTATAGTGTAGTATTTCATGCAGTAAATTTAACATCAAGTAGAATAAAATATATGTTTTCATGAAATCGCGACACACCTGCCAATTTACTATTGTAAGTTCTTATCTTAAGTGGGTGCGAGTTCTTGACTAATATTTTACTGTAACACAGGTTTGTTTGCATTTATGTTGAAGAATTTAAATTTCTGTTAGTAGAATTAACTCTTCTAACACAAAAGGTGCACTGCTCAGACAGAAGCCTAGAATCAATTGACCTATTCGCCAGAATATAACAATATATTGAGGCGAATGAGGCTCCCACACCAACATGCAAAAAGGCATTAGTAAAAAAAAATTAAAACACGCCCACACACAACAATCAGGGGTGCACGGAAATCATAGAACGTTAGTTTTGATTTGCCTGCATTATTGTTGTTGTACATTGAAAGTCGACACTTTTGGGCTTGTTTTAATTGCAATAATTATGTACAAATGTTAATTTATTTCTATATTTCAGACGATTTCAAAGATGGAAACTTGATCACACTAAAGTGTGAGAAACAAAAGTCCAATATCTGAAACGATTATAAGAGATCCTTCCCATCCTAAAAACAGTCTTATTGATGCGAAATTTTGATAGATGGATCCAAAGTATATGAAAGGGCAGGTGCAGGAATCTTCAGTGAGGACCTTAATCTGAACGTCTATCTAAGTCAGAGTCGTATACCTCAGTCTATTAAGCGGAGAAGCTTCGAAAGTCGTTCGTAAAAAAATAGTGGTGTCACTGGGGAATCAGGCTGTGATCAGTTTTATGAACAGCACAAAGTTCAATAAAATTGTGTCCTTGCAGTATCTCCGCGAACTCAATGCGTTTGCTTCATTGTATGAGGTGACACTGGCGTCAGCAGTGTTACTAAGTCTGTTGGAGATTTTTCCACTAGAAGTCACTCGGAAACCCACTAGATTCCACCAAGTCAAAGTTAAAACCCACTAAATTCCCACCAGATTTTTTACATATTAAATTTCATGTAACTCAACAGAAATGAAATTGTATTTCTTAAACCCTCGTTCACGAATGCGATGCGACGCATGGGACTGTAATTTGATTGGCTGAAGTCATGTACCTGTTACTTGACATGCTGGTTTTGTCTAACGTCGCTGCGATGTTAAAAATAATGGGAGCAATGCTATTAATTTGGTGCGATTATTGAACATAACCAAACATACTAAATTGGTTTGTTTACCTTTTTTAAAAGTGCTTGTTGAATGAAAAACGGCTTGAATAAATATTATATATATGTAATATGTGTTATTAGATATTGAAAATTACTTATTATTTTACAGCAAATGAGGAAATAGCGATAAAACAAACATTCCATTTTCTTCTTTAAAAAAATTATTAATAACATTAACTGAAATACGCGTTCCCTATTCACTGTAAATATTTATATTTGGAATGATATATATTACTGAAATGATGCAAATTCAAATGAAAAGAACTAATTTTCGTTTCTCAACCTTGTGAACGGGCATACCATGAAAAATAATCGCAGACTACAGCAAAAGTATTCAAAAAGTGAGATGAACGAAAAAATCGCACGGCGTCGTATTTCGCTTATGAACAAGCCCTAACATTTATAAATACTTAACTGTGTTCACATTAACTATACATAAAATAATGTACTACAAAAGTAAAACATATTCATTATTTTTTGAAGACATAAGTACTAAAAGTCACTTCGAGAACGTGTCCCAAGTAGCAATTTTTAGAAAGTAACACTGAGAGTAACCATAAAATAAAAATAAATTTAACGGTATTTCTTACTTTTTGGCCTTCAATGTTATCTAATATTAAGTAAATAATAAGCATTATTAAAAAAGGAAACGAAATTAAAGAAAATAAAGTCAAAATATCATGTCCAACACATTGTTGGAACGCAGTTTTGCTTGCCCGAAAATATTGTGTTTTTGAACGCAACCTTTAGATGTATATGACACAGTTGTAGTGGAAGATGTAAACAAAGTGGCTGTCAAGAGAGTTTTTAGCCAAAATAATTAGAAATAGGTGGTAAGTACCTTTCGATTCATGAATTACAGAGCGTACATCAATGGGTCGTTGCAGCAGTAGCTACAAATTGAATTTTTATTTAAATTTCATAAGTTTGATTATATTATTTCAATAAAATATTTTTTTTAAATCCACTTTAATAATATTCAATCGGACTGTACAGATAAAATAACTGTCAAATATATTTTAGTCAACCTGTACACTTCGATAAATTTTGAATAGTGTGAAACACAAACACTTTGAAAAATATCATAATCATTTATTCATTGACAATAAAATACTCTATACAGAGAAAATTATGAACAAACTATCTATGCATTAAATGAAAAGTAGGATACAAAAAAATGTAAATAGAATTTTTAGTCTAGCCAGAACAACCAAACTGGAAACAACTTAAATAAAAATAACAAGTTTCAAATAAATAAAATTAAGAAATACTTTTCTTTAATTTAAAATATAATGAATCTCAAGGATTTCAGATACAAAAGGAAGTTCTAGGATTTAGGGCTCTGAGACTACGCCCTATATCAATTAAGAGCTCTACATCACTTAACAACTTCAGTCATCATACCGGGAATGCATTTATTAACTCGGAATATTGAAGAAATACGTTTTATAGTTTTAATAACAAATTAGTAACCTGAAATATTTTACATTAACCAAGCCAAACATGACGTCAAAGGCGGCTGCCATCTAAGAAGACCGCGTTTATTTGAAAAAGTCATTTCGGTAACGGTTATTTCGGGAACCTTCCCGGACTTGACGGAGCGTTCTCGAAATGATGATGACATTCCCGAGATGACTATTTGTCAATTAATTTATGTTGTGCTAATATACTTTTTAATAAATATTTTTTTAGCAAATACGGAGTCTCGTGAGGCTGAAAAAAATAAAAAACCTCCGAAAAAGCAATTAAAAAAATAGTTTAGTTTATTTGCGCCAAAGAGAAAGATTATTAAGAATTGTACTCGGCTGTGTACATCGATTAAAGGACTGTTAAGGGTAGATTCTAGTCGAGCGGCCTGAAAAATTGCTGAAGTTTATGAATTTTTTTTCACTGAAAAAGGTAAATAATGTATAATTCGACTTTTCAGCTATTAGTATATTTACTTAAGTTCACAAAAAAATGTTTTTTAGTTCTTTCAATTGTAAAATTTGCGAGACATCCACGCACTTCTGGAGCCGTGTAGCGCGTGCAACGCGCTGCGCCGTTCATTATTTCGCCTTTTTCTTTTATCTCAAACACAAACATCAAAAGTTATTTGCAAAGAAGAATAAATTTGCGAGGTCATGGATCATTTTTAGAAAAATTCAGTAATTTTTGATAAAATGGCGACCGTTTGAAGAAAAAAGCCGATCTCTTTGCCCTTTTCTCGTTTTTCATAGTGGGTAAAATATTAGTAGTAATAATATTTTTTGTTGAAAATGGTCCATGGCCCCCTAAATTCAGTAATCTTTATTCAGTAGAGAAAACAAGTGAATCGGTTGAACGGTTTTACTGCAACTCTGCACGGCGTGTCTAAAAACATGGTTTTGAGAAAAACGCGTTTAAAGTTTGACAAAAAAATCGTGGGAAAAATATTATTTTCATTTCTTACAGCTAGTCAGCTGTACATGGACCATTGAGCAATCCTTCCTCTTCCTTGTGAAACTGATTATGACTATTATATTCAAGGAACATTATTTTGTCCAAACAGAACATATAAAAGAATTTTTATACCTGCTGAACAAACAATACGGCGCGCGAGTTACATTCCCAAAAGTTACGTTCCCACAATTTATCGCAGATAAAGCGAATCTAACGGAAACTAAAGATAAAGTAACCGAAATTCAAAACCAAGAGTCTTCACCTTGGCGAACTTTGAATATTTCCAACTTATAAAATTTCATTTTTCATAAGTTGGGAACGTGACCGTCTGAAAATAAAATCGTGAGAATCGATCGGTCAGCACTTTCTGCTTTAATTCTAAAATTGTACTTTGTAAAATATAAGAAAGTGAGTCTTAAGACCGTCGCGACCAAGTGAGCACTCCAAAGAGATGTTCATCGCTAAATCATAATTTTAAAAGAATTATAAGTGAATAATAAAAGAATTATAAGTGAATAATAAAGTTGTTATTAAAGTGGTATTTGTGTTGTTTGCTTATAATCCTCGAAAATAAAGTTCTAATACATTTTATTATTTTAAAATATTTATATTTCGTTTCTGAAGAAACAAAGTTAGGCATGATTTTCGCCCGGTACGCGTTCGCAATAAATCGGCTGTAACTTTTACATTTTTCCGAACTTCGTCAAATCGATTTAGAGGCTTATTCTAAACACTATAGGGATTTAAAATATGCAAAAAAATAAAAATTAATTTTTTGAAATTGCTCGACTAGAACCTACCCTTAAGAAGTGATTTAAGTTACATTTTATTTTAATAATAAACCTTATGCCAAATAGATAAATGATTTATGATTTCATAAACCTAAATTGTCTCTATACCGTCATTCAGAGAACACACGCATCATTCCGTGAACACCTCATCATTTCCGGAAACATCACTAAAATTACAAATAACACATAATTTGTAATTTTAGTAAGAGTAAAAAAAGCGGATTTCTTATATCTATAGCTAATTTATTTATAAATAAGTCAGCGATATTGGCATATTTAGATAATTTAATACAAAAAAATAGTCATATAGCTTCATTTGCAGCGATATTTTGCTTCTAAACGTTTTTATTTGCAATGTCCTAAGAGTTTTTTAATTTCTTATTTTTACATACATACGTCCGGTATTGTAAAAAATAAAAAGAAATACTTAAGATTTATTTTAATTTTTTTATAGACCTCACAAAAACGTTCACGGAATGATTTTTTTCAGCGACAGATCACTTTAAAAATAAAATTTCAAGAAAAGTAATCAATTTTATGCTCTGCCAATATAAATATTGTTTAAACACAAGTTTAGTGACCAGGAGTTTGAGCTGAACTACTGACGGGGACGGTCGTGCCGCCGTGTCTTGCCCCCAAAAAAATTTTAAATTCGGTTGCGAAAGCGGGATTTTTGATTGAAATTGTTAAAAGTGCTGGTGCCATCTTCGCCGGGGTGAGGGGCTTTTATGTCCTACTTTAAAAGCACGGTCTGGTGAGTCCGTTCCTTTTCAATATCACTTATTTGCATCCAACATTCAATGTAGTACAATCGTGCTGCATTGAATGCGTTTAACGGGTCTCCACTGTTGAGCATTTGGCTACCATTGTCGAGATCAAAGTTCAGCACAGCAGGCATAACACTGCTGCTGGCTTTCTTCTCACAGAGGTGGCTTTGCCTCACATTTGTAGATCCCGTTCGTCAGTCCTTGTGTTTGTGTACGTTTTTGTTTTGTTTTTTATACCGCAGCCCGAATATGTCTGACACTGACACTGTGTGCTCCTTCGATAAACTGTCTTCCGATATCGATAAGATTTTGGAATCTTCTGAAATCGTTCTTGCTGGAGATTTCAACGTCCACAACACACAGTGGCTCAGGCATTCTTCCACCACAAGCCCGTCTGGAAAACACGTCGAGTTATTTAGTGAGTCTTTTAATTTACAGTAACTGGTTGAGTGTCCGACTCGTGTTCCTGATACTTTGGGGCACAACGCGCATCTTTTAGATCTATTTCTAACATCACATCCAGAAAAATACTCGGTTTCGGTGACGTCTCCCTTAGGTAATTCGGACCATTGTCTAATCTCCGCCCAGTTCTCCATCTCCTCTTTGCTAACCACTAACCTAAACTCCACCAAAAGATTGGTGTGGCATTATAAAAATGCTGATTGGGCGGGACTTAATAAATATCTCAGAGAGCTGGATTGGTCTGATTGCTTTTCTATGAAGGACGTTAACAGAAGCACCGATTATATCTTGAACATCCTATGGTTTGGAATGCATCGCTTTATTCCTCATAGCTTCAAGAACATCAAACCAACTAACACCAATTGGTTCAATAATGACTGTTTCGCAGCCATTAAAAAGAAGGAAGCAGCCTTCCAGGCATATAAATTGTGCCCTTCAGAGGAATCGAGACGTATCTATAGAGATGCGCGGAATATTTGCAATTCAGCAATTAGCCGGGCTAAGTTCAATTTCGACCAGAGCATCAGAAGGAAGGTATTTTCTACTCAAAATGGTAGTAAGGGCTTCTAATCTCTAGTAAAAACCGTAAAATTTCACCTGTTCGTCAACACCACCACTCATTTATAATGGGAATGTTTTTACTGACTCATTGGACAGGCCAACCTGTTTGTTACTAATTTTGCTGCTAACTCGTACTTGCCACCTTCATCGCAGCCACTTCCATCTCCATCACAGTGCACTAGTAGGCAAAAGCCGCTACACTTTCGCACTCGGGAAGTTTTTAGAGTACTTTCGAAACTCGACGTGTTCAAAGCTACTGGGCCTGATGGTTTCTCGCCCCTTGTTTTAAAATGCTGCGCCTCTGCTTTGGCTAAACCTCTGCGCAATCTTTTTCACCTGTCATATTCAACACGAATGTTTCCAAGTGTATGGCAACCTGCTCATGTCCAGCCGATACTTAAAAAAGGAGAGGCATGCGACCCCTCTAACTACAGACCAATTGCACTAACCTCGATCATATCCAAAGTTTTTGAATCGCTCATCAACTCTCAGTTGTTGAAATATCTAGAAAATAACCATCTTATCAACGATTGCCAGTACGGTTTCCGCGCTGGCCTCTCAACCGGAGACTTACTAACGGCTCTAACGGAGCGTTGGAATCATTGTCTCCATAATATCGGTGAGTCCGAAATTGTTGCTCTTGATATTTCAAAGGCTTTTGATAGAGTCTGGCATGCTGCCCTTTTAGCCAAACTTCAAACATTTGGTCTGCAGCCTACCCTCGTTAAATGGATAGAGAGCTTTTTGACAGGCCGTTCAATCCATGTAGTATTTGACGGAGTTACATCTGATTCCTACGAAATAAATGCCGGTGTACCTCAGGGTTCAGTTCTTTCACCAACCTTATTTCTTCTTTTTATTAATGATCTCTTATCCCCTACTCTCAATCCTATTCATAGTTTTGCCGACGACAGCACCCTTGATTTCTCGTACTCATTTGATTCTGTAATGATCGGGAACGCATGTTTAGATCATTAAACAAAGACATTTCTATGATCCTTGCTTGGGGCAGAACAAATCGTGTTACGTTTAATGCATGCAAAACTCAATGCTGTTTAATGTCCCTTAAAAAACCCCCAGTTCACCTCCAACCCATTTCAGTCGACGGAGTG
Source organism: Leptarthrus brevirostris (assembly GCA_964036015.1). Taxonomy (NCBI): domain Eukaryota; kingdom Metazoa; phylum Arthropoda; class Insecta; order Diptera; family Asilidae; genus Leptarthrus; species Leptarthrus brevirostris. The sequence goes on from OZ038371.1 coordinate 46,472,775, forward strand.
AATATACCCAATTCACCCTCCCTAAAGATTTTGGGTATTGAGATATCCAGCAATCTTAGCTGGACTGAACATATATTTGCAATCGCTAACAGTGCGATGAAATGTTTGGGTTTTCTACAGAGATGTAAGAAATATTTCACCCCACCCGACTTAGCGTTGATCTACAAGTCCCACATTAGGCCTAGACTTGAATATAATTCCCATATTTGGGCAGGGGCAGGACACACCGCATTGTCCGCATTAGACATAGTTCAGCGTAAGGCTGTTAAACTTATGGGCGATTCCTCAATCTCTGAGGGCCTTGACTCTCTGGAGCATCGACGGAATGTCGGTTGTCTCTCACTTTTTTATCGCTATTTCCGTGGCCATTGTTCTAACGAAATTGCTAGCCTGATTCCTTTTAGACTCATTACAACGCGCGATACAAGATCTACAAGTCGCTCCCACGCCTATACTCTCCGGGTCAAATTTGGACGTACCGTCAAATTTCGGGAATCTTTTCTTAGCAGAACAACACGAATGTGGAACACTCAACCTCCTAACCCATCCCCTGAGCTTTGACAACATCATATACAAAAAAAAAATTTTAAGCTAATCGTCAAAGTAATAGCTGCTAGGTCTATTTATCACAAAACAGAATTTGGAATTTGCCACCTTGGTGATTTTGACCCATATGTGTTTTGCCCTCTTTCAAATAAATTTTTTATCTTGTACTACGCTAACTTGGCAGAAAATCAATTTAACAAAATTTCACTTATCTTACAGAAAAAGCTGAAAATGTTCTTTTTCTCCCCATACTCTTCCTATACCTGAGTTATTTTCAATCACAATTGTTAAGAATAGAGGGATTAAAAAGGTAATAGCAACTAAGAAGAAATATAAAAAGAAAATAAAAATTTCGCCCTTCTTAAGAAGGAAATACTTTTCTGTGTCCACTGGCAACTACACAGCGGAACGTAATTATCCCTATAATTGCAGCCAGCTTTATACCCATATCCTGCTGCACTAGTCCCTTTGATTGGAAATTTTCTTTCTGTGGACGTCTGTGAGATCGATCGGTGGTAATTGTGTCTTTGCAGTTCTCATTTTATCATTCCTTCCTAGCAGCAAAAAAATCTTTCTTTGGAGAGTCCTCAAAGTTTCAATTGAGAAAAAAGACAACGATATCAAAGCGATTGAAAAGTCCTGGAAGGCAACCTCATTCAACGAGGCCTGTTCACGGCTGCTGGCCGTCTTTTCCAATCATGACATGGGGTGAAATCAGCTTCTTTCATCTATTGTTTCTCCTTTTTTCCTCGATTTTAATTGCCGGTCAAATGAATGTGTCCTAACAGTGCTTGGCTTTCAATTAACTTTCTGCCAGATAGATACGAACTGTAATTAAATCCTCTCTATATCTACAATTTTCAAGGTATCGGGATATAGAAATCATTTTTGGATTTCGAAACGCTTTTGCTGGCCTTCACGGCCCCTTAAATTTTTAAAAATTAAGACTTGGCATATCGAGATCTCCTTTACCTCGACTTTGGTGTGAATCGATTAGCAAATCTAATACTTTGTTTGAATTAGGAATTTTAAGGATTCGTGGAAAAGCGGAATCGCTTTATGAAACTTAATAAAATAAAATGGAGAACTTTATAAGAAAATATAATTTTAAGCAATAACTATGGTAAGCAAATAACTTAGTTTTGGCCACTACACAGTGCCAAAAATTAATTATTTGGATAAGATTTTTAAAGACTTAGAATTAGACTATTCCATTGCGTAATGAAGAAGGTAGGAAACACTTAAACGAGATTTTAAAAAGAGAGAAAATTCAATTCAATCACTTAGTCTGCACTTTCACCTTTTTAAGCGCTGTCAGAGCTTTAGTCTGGTTATTAAATTATTATTTTAATAAAGGATTCTGATGACGACAAAATAAATACTGGTGTATCTAGGTTCTTGTGGGAGTCCTTTTGCCAGCCTAACTTCGCAATGCGTGGATCGATTTGGTGGATACGTCTTGTTTTATTTTTATTAAGTATGTTCTCCCAATACTACTCAGAAGAAAAGTTTGCAACTAGAATGGGAGTGACGGGTGAGTTTAGTCTATTATAACGCGTGAGCCGATTTCGGTTTTTTTATTAAATAAAATATGCTCGACCATTGTTACTATAAGGAAACCTTTCCACCTACGGTTAAGGTGGACAAGGATTTTCGTTTATTGTTGTATAGAGTACTTCGCTCTATTTTTATCATAACAAAGATGTTGGCCATGTAGTGGGAGGAAGTGGAAAAGCACCTAGCTTTGTAAGACTTTGACCGATTTTGATTCTGTTGTACAGAATACGTTGCGTTATTGGTACTTAAGGGTAACGAAAAAGGGTAAAGGGTGGAGGGAAGGAGGTGTCGATGTTCACCTCGCTTGAAAGTTTCTGTTTTGTTTCTGTTGTTTTGATCTATATTCAGGCTAGCAATTTCTTTAGAGCAGTGGCTGTGGAATTAGCGAAAGAGAGTGAAAGACAACCGACATTCCGTCGATGCTCGATAGAGGGAATGCTCTCAGAGACTATGGGATTGACAATAAGTTTGCCCACTTGATAGACCAATTTTTTACATGCAGAGTGACGTGTTGGATCACGTGATTAGAATTCGATAAGAACATTTTTCTGTTTCTCATACTGTCGGCTATCGTGCAATCTGATACGGACGTAGTATCTCGTGGAAGCAAGAATTACGGATAGTCAGTAAGTAAGCAAACGCACTGCCCGAGCGGCACTCGGGGTTAAGTGGTTAATAGATAGTCTTTCAGACGGGAAGAAGTTTATTAAAGAAGTTATAAAGACTATGATTCCATCGCTTTCTTAGTACCGTTGGTAAGTCTCTGGTTGACCGGCCATCGCGGAAACCGTTGATAACACGATTATTTTCTAGATATTTCATCAACTTAAAGTTGATGAATGATTCAAAATCGCAAGATAGGGTCTAATTCAATGCAATGCAATTGGTCTGTAGTTAGAGTGGTCGTATGCCCCTTCTTTTTTAGGTACGGTAGATAAACCAAAAGGATCGAGTGCTGCCTTAAAAACTTGTCACTGAACTTTTTCTCTTCTACTTTAACGTGGCCTACGCTCGAAAACGATAGGTCACGACGTCTCTTCATTCTGGACGCTGTGCACTGTTCGTCGTGACCTGCCCTGTACGATTGTTGATGTTGGATGTGACCTTTTGGTGTTCCTTTGGGTGGTCCTTCGAAGCCCTCATAAAAACGTATTTATCGCAACATGCTTAATTCCACTTGGCCTTATGTCAGTGATTGGTTAAATGTTCTACATCAGTATGACACTGACAAAGCATTTAAATCTTTTTATTATATTTTGTAGGTATGTTTTGCTAATTGTGCGACCCTCTCTAAATCTAATAATTTGTGTACACTTCAACCCTGGCTAACAAGTGTGCAAGTGTAAGTGCACTTAAAAAACTTGAATAGGCTTGGAAAAGGTTTTATTTTTCAAGTTGCAATTCTGGCTATTTTGTTTATTCCGCTCTACTTGATCATTTTTAATCTGTTCTCAAAACTTCATATATTACCTAATAGAACTAGTAATCTTCAAGTACTGACCCCAAGTAATTTTGAAAATTTATACATTTAAGACGCAATGTGACGGACACATATTTACATTATGGCTTGGTAGCCGTGAAACAAAATATACAACAATAAACTTACTTACAAATAATAAATTAGGCATAAAAGAGATAATAGTTCAAACATGAAATAATAAATTCAAAAGGCTAAATATGACGCTTATACTTTGTTAAGTGATCAAACAGATTTTAACAATAGGAGCCCTCTTCTAAACCCTAACTTAATTAAACTACATTAATAATACTTCAATAAACAATGTATATGTATGTATGTAATCTGGCTCTTGTTGTTTATACATGACCTGCATGGCAGGTTCTCATGAAGCCTTATCTGAAAATTTATTTTTTTTATTTCATTTTTTTATAGCCTATTATGTATCGAATATATTGACCACCGTCTGACCCGCTTTTCTTCGCGAAGATAGAGTTTGCGTGATAACAAAATCTTTAAATGCGTTTCCAGAAAAACTATGTTTTTATATCTGTCTGTGATTTCACTTTAGTTAATAAATAGTACTTTGTGGAATCGAAACAAGGGTGTTTTTTTTAAAGATTTCATTCATTTTTAAGAATATATAACTTCTTAGACTAAAATTCGAAGATAAAACTCTTAATGGCTTAAGACGGAAAAAATGTAAGGATTATATAAAGAAAAGAGAAAACAATCATTAATCTTTATTTAAAATCTATTTTCTAAAATATTTAAATTTGAATATATATTTATACTAAACTCATTATTAATTTTTGAAATGCATTTTTTTACACTTTTTAAAGGCAGATAATTTTTCAAAGTTCAAATTTATATATTTCAAGATAGGTACTTTCATCTTTTCCTGGGTACTTTCATCTTTTGAGTTCGATTTTATTATATTTAGAAATTAAATATATCGTTAAAAAATCTCTCAAATCGAGAAACATAAGTACCTGATAACTCCGATGGGCGGCTCTCCCGTAAATGTGACTTACTATACATTTCGCAATAGTCCCGTTTTTGCTTAGCGGGAGTTTTAAGTAAATAAATTTTATTATATACTCGTATTAAAAAATTATATATATTTTATTATATATAATTTATTTTAATTTTATTTACTAAAATTTTTAATAATTTGTCAAATTTTAAATTCAGGATTATAAATTTCTCCATTCTCGAATTCCGGGTTTTCAATTTCAGGTTTCTTAAATTCAGAATATCCGATTTTGTTATTTAAATAAAAATAAATAAAGGAGAATTCGGAATTCTAAGAGACCGAATTATGTTCAAATTTTAATTCTTAAAATAGAGAACGCTTCAAAAACGTGAAAGAATAATTTTGGTGAACTATATATATATATGGGACGCTCCACGTCAACCGGGCCACAACTTGATAACAATATACATATATATATATATGGGACGTTCCACGTTAACCGGGCCACCCCTGTAGCAAAAATTGGAAAATTTTTGGAAAATGTGCAATAACTTAAAATGTGTGTTTATCAGTACACACATTTTAAGTTATAAGTACTTCGAAAATTTGACGGTTGTTTTTCAATATGGTGATTGCAAAATGGCGATAAACACCCCCAAATCGAGGGTTAATAGTAAAAAATATCAAAACACATACCGAAAAAGTGTTTTTTTTATAATTTTTTTTTTACTAGACACAGTACCTGTGATGTGCCAAATATATAAAAACAATTTCAACCCCGTAGAAGGGGCGCAACACCCCAAAGTAGGGGTTAATATTAAATAATTGCAAAAAACAGTCCTAAAATAACAAAAAGCGTATTTCGAAATAACTGATTTGGTAAATACATTAAAGTCAATGTGTCTAGTATGAAAGCAAATTCACAATCCTCGAGCAGGGGTGGAGCAACCCCAAAGTAGGGGTTAATATTAAATAATTGCAAAAAACAGTCCTAAAATAACATAAAGCGTATTTCGAAGTAATTGATGTGCTAAATACATTAAATTCAACTTTACGTTACGACCTGATGTCATAATTAAAAAACGACGCTCTGATAGCTTTGCAAATCCTTATAATGTATTATATTTCGGCTCATATGTAATTAAATATAAATTAACTATACATACAAATATTATCAATTACCACGAAATCGCTCTTATGCGACTCAGAGGACTTTTTTTACCAATTTATCTTATGGATGTTTCGTACTTCGTGTATAAATTTTTTATAGTAAAACGCCGCTAGCAGTATGGAAAAACCAAAATAATTCTTATAGTAATAAGTTTAAGCGTGCTTTAAGTATTAGCAAAATTTTTATATTTCTACTCCATTATTCGTTACTTTATGAGTGCTTCGCCCTTGCTAGAGGGTTGTGAATTTTATTTCATACTAGACACGTTGAATTTTATGTATTTAGCATATCAATTACTTCGAAATACGCTTTATGTTATTTTAGGACTATTTTTTGCATTTATTTAATATTAACCCCTACTTTGGAGTTGTTCCACCCCTGCTAGAGGGTTGTGAATTTAGTGTCATACTAGACACATTGACTTTAATGTATTTAGCAGATCAGTTATTTCGAAATACGCTTTTTTTATTTTAGGGCTGTTTTTTGCAATTTTTTACTTTGCAATTACTACTTTGGGGCTGTTGCGCCCCTTTTAGGGGATTGATATTTTTTTTATATATTTGGCACATCACAAGTACTGTGTCTAGCAAAAAAGATAAAAAAATCATAAAAAAAAACTTTTTCGACATGAGTTTTGATATTTTTTACTATTAACCCTCGATTTGGGGGGTGTTTATCGCGATTTTGAAGCCACCATATTGAAAAACAAGCAAAGGGCCTGTCAAATTTTTTAAGTACAAACATTACAAACATTTTAAGTTATTGCACATTTTCCAAAAATTTTCCAATTTTTGCTACAGGGGGGCTCGGTTGACGTGGAACGTCCCATATATTGTTACATATATTATTATGAAGTTGTGCAATGCGCATGTCCCAAATCAGAAATACGTCAAATGCCGTAAGAGTTCAAGACCGACTCGAACCTGTGGTGACTTGGTATTGTGAAAATGAATAACGGAAATTTCAAGGACAGGTGCAATTTTTTTTTCAATTATTTCGGCTTCGTGCGTAGAGGGTACGTCGAGCACTATAGCTTTATTCTTATAACTTTCGTCGTAACTTCAAAGGTTATTGATTGGGGGTGAAGTAAACCCTTTCGCAAAAATTTCTCATTTTATAAAATCGCTCATTCGCAACGTCCTTTTACTATTTGAACCATTCTGTGAACCATTCACTTTATAGAGTTAATAAAGGCTATAATTTAGTATTTGCACTATTATGACCCTCTTTTGAACACTGTCATTGTTGTGGGGTATTTGTAATTTCGTATTTGTATTTGCGAATGAGCAATTTTATTAAAAAAATGTTTGCTCCGAAAATATTTACCCCAAGTCAGAAAGGACAAAGTTGTAGTGGTCGAAGCGCCCTCTTCGCTGGTATCGGCGCTTTTGCCATAGCTTCAAGGGAAGCTGAGATAATTGCTAAACTATTTTTGCACCTGTTTGCCTCCCCCCTCCATTTCGCCTTCGCGGGAACTTCGTGACACTCATGGGGGTTATATAAAAAAATCAGTGAGGTAGGTGATTTTGTCACAATAATTTACTTGTTGCCATTTCGGTAAAAAGTCAGGAACATAATTATTTTCCGTTATAGTATAGTGCCTGCATAATGTGAACCTATATATGTACTTGGGGATCCAACTTTCTAACTCTTAAACTAATTTGAATGATTATTTTTCTATTGGATAAAGTATATATTCTCTCATTGCTACTATAAAACAAATTTTAGTCTAAGGGTAGGAGACAATCTTTTTCTTTTTGTCTTGCCAATATAAATACATGAACAGTCATCGCAATGTATTGAAAAATTCCACTATTTTCCAATTCATCATTTCTAGGTTTAATTTTACTGCTGGATAATAAGGCCTTTAAATTTTGATTATTTAAAAAGCTGGTTCTAGGTACATTATGGTTTTCTAGGGTATGTTTAAGATTTCTGATACCCTGTGAACGTAAATTTGTTGGTTCGTTATTAGTCATCTTGCTTGGGAAAATTGAAAGAATGGCTCTTTTTTTATTTTTATTTTAATAAATCATATATCATCCGTTTTTTGTAACGTTTACTGACAGCAATATGAATAATTGTTCTTAGTTAAATTTTAAAATTTTGTTGGCTCATATTAATATTTAATAACCGGTTTAACATTGAATGGAATGCAGCTAATTTCGTGTTCCACGGATGATCGGAATTCGCTTTAATTATTGTATCTAAGAATGTGTTTTTTCTAAATATTGCAAAATATTATTTATTATTACTAATTTTAAGAGTCAAGTCGAGAAAATAAATCTTGTCATTACTTACTTCTACAGTAAGATGTAATTTATTTAAAATATCATTAAGAAATTTATTAATTTGTCGCAAAGTGCCCGTCCATAACGTTATACGTCATCGACGTACAACTTAATCTTTAATAGTTTCAGAGTTTAAACTAAACAAAGACTCTTCGAATTTGGACATAAAATATTCTGCCAGAAATGGGGAAATAGCTCTGCCCATAGCTAAGCCATCCTTTTGCGCATAAATCTTCCCATCAAAATAGAAATAGTTTGAACCATACATAAATCAATAAGATTTATTGGCTGCGCCGACTTTTCAAGATTTTGTAAAGTGCGTTTTATATGTTTGTATAAGATATCTTTTAGTTTGGCTAAAGGAATTGACGGAAAAAGATTGACAACATCAAATGACACTAATTTTGCGTTACGTGGTAGCTGTATGTTTTTAACTTTGTCGATTAGGAGGCACAGATTTAAAATTTCTTTCTTTTGGATAGGATGGAAGTTTTTCAAATTCAAAAAACTCTGAAATTTAAGAAAAATATGTTAAATAATTAACTAGACTGTACTAAATTTAGTCCGTTATTAGATCCGCACACTTATTTGAAATGTAATGTAGCTTAATTCTTAAAGACAGTCACTGTTCAAATGATGCCTCAATAGGGTGATACTCATCGAAATTGTTAAAATCTTAAAGAAACTGTGAAAACGAATATTTTTGGAACTTAACAAGTGTTTTCTTTATTTTTTCCTAAGTTAAATTATTACCATGTCAACTATTTTGAGAGTGGGGGAGAGAGAGCAAACTAATAAACTTCGTGAAGCGAAAAACGATTTGGAGGATTCTAGAGTATATTGCGTCACTGGAACCATATCCGAAATTTTCGACTTACAGTGGAGATGGAGAAAGGGTGGCTCCTAATTGTGTACTGCGTGGACCGATTTAAATGATGTTCTTCTGTTATTTAGAGTATGCTGTCACAGTAGCAACAGACTAACAACTTTGTATTTAGGGTGGGGTAGGGTACCTGTGAGGTTAAAGTGGGGAGTGGTGGTGCCATGATAGAGTAGGTATTGCTTATATTTGAAAATCTTTGTACCTAGCGCAGGGATGGGAGAATGATAGAGCCTTACTTCCTGAAGAGCATTCTTATTAAAATTTCTCAAAATAGAAATAATTTGCCCCTTCTAGTATAGGGGTAGGTCTTACGCGAGGGGGAATAGAACTACTTGACCAAATTAACTCCTCGCCCATCCCTTCCCATCCCCCACCTTCCAACTCCCATTTTTCAGAGAATTATCGATAACCGACCGAGCTAATTATTCTAATTTTCAAAGTTAAGAAACTCTTTTAAGTTATGATTTTCGAACTTATATTTTATCTTTATCTTACCCTTAATACGATAGCGCATCCGTAAACTGCCTTAGTTCGAATTAGGTCGCTGACGCTAAGATCATATCACAAGATCAAGGCCATAGGAAAGTTGTAAGCTAAAGTAGTACTTTAAAATGTTTAGTGTTGTGTAAATAAAAATAGTCTAGCCAGAACAAAGCTCGGTTGTTAAAGATATACAATTTTCAGTGAATTTTTTCAATTTTTTCTTAGAATTGCAATACAATAAACAACCTATAAATTGCGCATTAGGAATATATTCTCAAGGCTTATCGAAGTTCGTTATTATCCTTTGAGGACATAAATTTATTCCAAACTTAAGTGCTTATTCACAAAGTTCGTCATTTTCATCAGTAGAAATATAAGTGGGACTGCTTGTTTAATTGGCCATTTTTTGTAAAACTTGTCTCATCAAGCGAAGAGGGTCGTACTTTACAATTCTTTTGGTGCGCAAAAAATGATTTGTTACCATATAACTATGTCATACTTCAATTCTGCGGGTATTTGTATATCATTTGTATTGTATGAATTCTTTATAATTTTTATAGCATAATTGAGAAAATTCTTTTTTTCGCATATTTTTCCACAATAGCACAATTTTTAATTCTTTACGATGATTAAGTATTTGATGTTATTGTTTTAACCTTATTTTTGACTTCAAATACCTGTTTTTCAAACACGAAGTTGTGTTCCGAGGGATTCTCTGTAATCGTATGTGTATGTTGTAAAACACTCGGGAGACGGAGTTGGATCAATACGTTGAGCGGCAAGACCAACATGCCATGGGTCCCCGGTTCGAGACCAGATGACCCCGTGAGCTTTAATTAAGAAATTAAAATAATCCACCTCGTCTCTGGGCTGTTGTCTAGCTCACAGCAATGCAAAAATAAGACTCAAGTTTCCTCACTTCCCTTACCCTAATTCCCCTCCGGTCAAAACCATGCTAACGCATCAAAGGGTTGTCACCTAGGATTTGGCCACATCGTATTAAAAAAAAAACACTCATTTTTATTCACTTCTACTGTACGCGGTGTGATAAAATGAAAAACCAAATTTCCCTGAAAATTATGTATACCCAACGTTGACCTGAGACTTGTCCAAAACATTCATCGTTCACTGAAATTGCAATTCATTTTCACTTATGAAATAATTAGTTTTTGTAGACTACGTATTAGACCACCCATAAAATGTATGGAAAATGCAAAAGTGTGTTTTTTTTTGCTCCATGTGGATTTTGTTGTAGATCATGACGAAAAAATAAGATTAGTAAAAAAAATAAGTTAGACTAGTGGAAAAAACCCATGCGGTATTCAATTAAAGCCGAAAAATTGGCTTAAAAATCATTGATTGCTGAAATGAAAAATAAAAAAAATTTTGGGGACTGGTCTAAGGCATATTTTTATAGAGAATCAAAGGAAAAACACATTTTCCATACAAACTTTTGATGTACGAATGATATTTCATGATGTTCTAGTTGAGAAAAGTCGATTTTTCTTGAAAATTTTCTTCTTCTTTTCAAAAAAAATTTTTTTTTAAATTATTTTTTTTAGATTAAGGGGGAGTAAGGTATTAAAAAATTTTTTTCCATATTTTATTATTTGATAGTACAACTCTTCAAGAATAAAATTTGTTAAAATTTGTGGTCGATTGGAGCAAAACTTCCGGAGATACAGTGCCTCGGGTCTCCCTCCATCCGATACATCCCATATACAAAAGATCAGTGTTAAAACTTTAAACGCGTTTTTCTCACACTTAGCTTTTTCAGAGTCGGTGCCCACTGTAGCTAAAAATCTACTGCACCGATCCTTTTGAAATTTTGTACACTTTTTCTTTACATAAATGACGAGGTACTGATGTCGAGTTATTTTTTTTTAATTTTTACGTATTTTAAAATCACAATCTCTTCTATTTTTTTTATGAAAAATCGGCAGTATGACTTCCAAGTGCTGTAAGAAATTGAAAAATCAATAAAACTCGACGTCATTACCTGCAGAAACGTATGAACTAAAGAAATCATTTTGGTTTTTTGATTTCAGATGATCCAATGATGAGTTATGGGGGCACCGCAATCAAACTTTTTTTTGAGACGTCCGCGGAGATTCGCTGTCAATGGCTCATTTCTTCATAAAAATTAAAAATTAATTTCACGAAATGTTCTTCAAATGTTATATTATTATGAAGTAATTATAGAAATAAATATATATTAACAGTGTTGCCAAAAAATTATCGAAAATATGCTTTTTTTTGTATCGAATTGACCTCCCTTAATCTACATTTAATGCTCTATAAAATTATATATGGGTGGTATACTTCGTAAAGAGGTGCAGAGTGATTCCTGAGTTGGAATTTTTTTTTCTAGCTTCCAATAAAAGTCGAAAATGTTAAAATCTAAAAGAATTTGCACACTAAGTGCAACAGTGGTTTTTGGCCATTCGCGATTGTATCGTTCAGGATTTCAGTATGCGGAATTTTCACATTTAAGATTTGTATTTAAGATTTCATCTGCAACCCGGGAGTATATATGTAGTTAGTTGGGCGAACTGTCGATCTCGAATAATAAAATCCTGAATTTCGTTCATTTATATAAAATATTCATAGATTTAAAAAAATTTTAAATGATTGTAGTAGCAGTTTTTAATTTTAAAAGTGGAAAAAAAATGCGAAGAATGTTAAATTGCCAAAGGTCCTTTTAAAAAAATCAGACATGACACAACACGACAACTTAACACATGTACACTATGAGTATGTACGAAATAATCACATAATCCGAGCAAATTTTTCAAAACTTTTTAATAACTTTGTTTGATTTACATCTAGTGTTCGTTTTTTTTTCGAAGGCGTCAAGCAGCTAAAGAAAAGATAAACATTTAGTGCATCTCTTGACAAAGATCCAAAGCAATTTAGCTTTTCTTTATTAGAAACGCCAATCGTGTTAAGAAATATTTTAAAATTTCTTACTTCGCTCGAGTTTGAACGGTTTAGTTCGAAATTTTTTTGCAATTCCAAGTTATTAAAAATATTTCACAAAAACTTAAGAAATTATTTGCAGAAAACAAATAGATAGAAAGCTTTGTAAATGTTAACGGTATGCTTAAAACGATACAAGTGCCAACAAGCGAGAAATCTTGTATTAGTACTATTAGTAGTTAGAGCGTGTCCACAAATAACAAACTGCCGGAAATTCTTTTCACACCAACTCATAAACAAAGTCAATTTTAATGATAAAACATGTTATAAATTACTCACAAAGTGTACCTATAAAAATACATCGACTCTATCTTGAAGTCGGCACAGAATTGCATTTTGACAGAACACAGTGCAATACAACACAATTAATTATAGTGGTCATCAACATTTTTCTTCATTTGCCTAAAGGCGTTTTTTGGCCTTCCTCTAGTTCTTTTCGAATAATCTTTTAAATCATATATTAAAGTTCTCCTCTAAAGGATATAAACGAGCTTCCTAAAATAAAAAAAATTAAGTTAATGGAAACTTATTGTTAATGACTAGAGACCGGATTATATGCAATATAAAATGGCTAAAATATGCATGCAAATATGCATGAAAAATATATCAAATATGCAAGTAAAATGTGAAAACATGCAACATAAAATAAAAGAAAAAATATTATAATTTACTTTATTAAGAAAAAAAGGAACAAGACAGCTTAAATTTAATGGTTTTAGCAATCTTTGTTGTTTTTATAGAAGTTTACTATAATATGTTTTTCTAAATATTCAGTTGTAAGATTGTGTCTTCTATCATTTAAAATAATTTTGTAAGTTGAAAAAGATCGTTCCACGTCCACCGATGTCACTGGGCAATACTTGAACTTAGGTGCTGTATTAGCACGTATCGTCTCAGGCAAAATTTCACCCGTTCCATTAATAAAACTATTAATTTGGCACAGAGGCTCGAAGCCTGGGTTGTTGTTTAAAATGTTTTGAAACTTCTCTTTAAGTTTATCTGGGAATATATCTGGCAACTCAGAGTTTATTTTACGGACTTTTTCCATTAATTGAATAGATTCATTCAACTGCAAGCCTTGAGTTTCAAGTTTTTTTATGCTCCCGGGTATATGGGAAAAATGAGTACTAATCACAGCGATGTTGTTTCTAATAGAAGAGTTTCCAAATGCTTCCTTGCAGTTCCGAATTGCTATAGCATCTGTGCTATCGAAGTCATTTACCACGTCTTTGATAGCATCGAAATGTTGATTGTAGAATAGTACTGCTTCCAGCCACGTTCCCCATCGTGTTACCACCGGTTCAGGCGGCAAAGGATGAGTAGGAAGTTTTTCTTTATACGCCTTAATGCGAATCGGTGCTTTAAGGAACACTTTCTTTGTTGTCGAAATCAGTTTATTTACATTTCCGAACGTGCAACGTACTTCTTCGGCTAGACGATGGATTCCGTGAGCGAAACAGGTGACGTGAATCAAATTAGGATAAAATACCTGGAGGGATTTAGCTGCCTTGATCATATATGGAGCAGAGTCAGAGAGAAAAATATATACTTTTTCATCCACAGAAGAATCAGGAAATATCTTTTTGATCCCATCATTCACAAATCTGGCGATGGTAGAATGATTTGTCTTCTCAAGTTCTTTGCAAGCTACTAAGTATGAAGAAGAAGGCTCGAGTTCTAATTTCCCGATGATCTAATTCGCCATATAACGGCCGCAACTATCTGTAGTTTCGTCTGCTGAAATCCAAATAATGCTATTGTTGAGTTCGGTCCGTATTTCTTGCAGAACATGTTGGTAAATTATAGGTATGTAATTTTTACGTAATGTTGATTCATCCGGTATATTTTGATTCAAACAATATTTTCCAAGAAAACGTTTGAAGGTAGGATTAGAAAGTTTGTGAACCGGGATATTGCTTGCAAGCAACGCTTCACACAAATCCATACAAAACTCATTTTTTTGTTTACCTTTAGACGAAGAATCATCCCTGCTTGCCCCTGTTAGAAGTTGTTGTCGCGGACCTTTCTTGTTCGACGCTGCGATGTGAAGACTTGTCTTGACATGCTGCATTAATTGAAATTTCTTGACACACGAAACGGTTTTCTCACAAATTCGACAATATAAAATATTTCCGTCGTATGTAAATATTCCAGGATATTCTACTATCCACGACGACACACTTTTCTCTGAAGGCATTGCACTATCGAAACCTAACTGTTCACGAAAAAAGTAAAACAATGTCAGCTCGCACAATCCGCAATTTCACTTATTTCTACAAAAGTGGTGGAGGCACGTGGGTAGCGCGTCACAGTGTTACCTTCCTAGTTGAAAATATGCTACATTAATGGATTTTCAACAAAATATGCTAAAACCGCTAAAACCGTTAAAATATGCAAATGCATATGCAGTTACGCACTTGCATAAAATCCGGTCTCTATTAATGACATAAGAATTAATTCAGTTTTTTATCGCCCTGTTAATGATTTGAGCATTAGTTGTGTCGAAGGTGATCGCCGCCATGTACCTGTTAAAAGTAACATTCTGACTGCTAAATATGCCCACGCTCAGTATCTACACCGGACGAAACAAGTGTGCTCAGAAATTCAGAGTCGTACCGTTAAAGCCGCTAAAGTGCCATCGATTAATGTATCTAATCGTGTTGACTCAAACTGTGGTGGAGATGTAAGCAAGCCTGCTTACATTGTTCATGTGACATTCCAATTGACATTGACATTCAATTAATGTTCGTCAATCTTCATTATGCATTATGCTTATGACACACTAAACCCCCTTGTAAGGAAGAACCCCATTATCAGCTTTGTCGTAATGATAAGGTGACACACATCCGTACCTCATTTTTGCTTCTCAACTTAACATCTTGTTTAACTGCTTTTTTTGACGAATATCACATAAGTGATTTTAGTGAGAATTTTAATATAAGTTTCTGTTATTTTAGAATATGGTGGAAGAAATCCTATTTATGTTAAAAATTTTCAGCTTTCTAGAACTCTTAAGATATTTTATATAGAGACCTGCACTCTCCTTTTGGGGTTTAGAGGGTGTATACAGATTTCTTAATTTTCTCGTTCTTTGTGTTTGTAGCCTGCATACAAAATTGCAGCTTTCTAGAACTTTTGGGAATTTGGAAGTATACCTATGAGAAATTGTTATATAATAGAGAACTGAACCCCATTCGATTTTATAACTTCCGATTATTCCGATTATTCATAGATTCAATATACTGTAACCTTGTAACTTGACTTCAATTTGTTCTTTTTATACGATGCGTATTTAATAAAGCACGGACGAGAAACAAACCAATAAAAAAAACTTTGGTTCCGCAGAATAAAATTTTTGCCCTCACAATAGCACTGCACTGGAGCTATGCGCCGGCTCAAATATCTTAAGTTGGACACAGCTGCAGCACGAAGTCGTGTATATGCACATTCAACGTACTCTGTTCGGCTCACGCGAAACACCAAGAAGCTTCTATGTGGGCGTCAGATTCCCCTCACTTGGTCGAAGAAAATTAAGTGTACTTAAGTGGCTACTGTCGCTGCAAAACGTCCGTGTGTTCCCACACTCGAGATACTGGCATTCGAAGACGGGAGGACTTGTCTGTATTTGTGTCTGCAAAAGCTTTCAAAACAAAGTGGGCTGGATGAGATTGGAACGAGCGGCATATGAGCTTGGTCGAATTCTCCGAATTTGAAGTTGTAGTGGAGATATAGGTCACGTATTTAGGCTGCAAATTGCTCCGGTGGCTAGTGCATAGATTAATAGGTAGACAGGTTTGTCAACAAAAGCCGTAAGTTATGTTTATTCCGTAAAAAGTGCCGCTGTTGTCAGAATCTTCTAAGGAGTGAAAGTGTCAACAATACTTGAGGTCAATGTACCTGGATCCGATCAGCTGAGCTTGGCATAATTTCGCCGTCCGTGATTTGATAGAATGTCGAGTCTCGTAGTGAGGAAATCTGGAGTGGGTTGTGTTGATTTTATAGTGCGACCCTTTAAGATTTTTTCTCTACTGGCTCTGGTCAACTATGGATTGATGTTATAGATTACTGGTCGATTACGATTTCGCGGAGTGAACAGTTCGAATTACTACTGTATTTTACTGCTGGAGTGTGTAGAGTGGGATGCCAACCAAATTAATAGATTAAGGTTCAAGTGCAAGTGTTAACAAAACCGGAAAGGTCAACGGACTACCATCGAATAAGCTGTGTGCCTACAGCTCCCCTACCTTGGTTTGAAAACAAAAAAATATCGAGCTCCGTAGTGATAAAATATTTAGTGGGTTGTGTTAATTTTCGAGTACAACCCTTGGATATTTTCTGGCTGCAGGCTCTTATCGACGAGGATTTAGTGTGACGGTAGAAATATTAAACTTTTGAAGTGGTACCGTATTCCAAATACGAGTACGTTTATTCGCCCGTGCACTGTGGTGTCAACAAATTACCTACAGCTTAACTACTTTGATTCAAAGTGCTGGTCGTGCCGGAATCCTCAGGAAGCTCATAGGCTGCAAGGAAAGGAGCCTGAACTAGGAACTAGGGATATTTCGATCATTGTCTTTCTTTTCTTTTTCAAATTCACATAAAACAACAAAAATAGACTAATCTGCAATCAAGGTGTCAATTAAATAATCAATTAAATAATCAATAAAGCAATATCGAGAACTTTTATTTAATTCCTTCCTTTTTTTGTTTTGTCTTTGTATTCAAATAGGCTGGTTTTATTGATGTCGCGAACCAAAATTGTAGAGGGTGCCCCTGTTGTCGTCTATGCTTGTCTGTCAACAATTTGAAATAATATCTGGGCTCTTCGTCCTCGCCCCTAGCAAACTAAATTGCGTCGCTTTATAAGGCGCAACCAAACACTTACTACTATTACTCAAAATAGGGTGGTAGTCAAAGCAAAGGACTTTTATTAAATTATCAAAATAAATCGAGGCGAAGTGGACTCACCATAGTAATTGCGTAAGTACCGGCTTACTTTTACTTACGAGGACTTAAAATGCCTATTCGTCGAGCAAATCTTTAGCTCACTGATCGAACTGCGTTCCACGTGGAAAATTGCGCCCACTGTTGGAAAAGTTATTTTAATTTCTATTTCCAAGGTTCCTCCTTCGCTTCCTGGCCGTGGGAGAAAGGTTTTCCTCAAATAAAGCTCGAAGCACGTATAAAATTTTGATTTTATTACTAGGATAAGATTTTACAAAAGTACTTTTTTGTTCTTTTTTAGTTGCACCACACCACGACCTGTCTCTCTACAATTAAAAACTTATTCTCCGCCGGAAATCGACTTCAACATCTCTTTCTTTTTCTATTACGTTGGTCAACCTGTTTTTATTTTAATACATGGTTGCGTTCAGTTGGGTAAGTTATTTGTACTTTGGGTTAAGGTTGCTTTCTCATGGGCTTCGTTTTATATTTTAAGTAGGATAATTTTGCATGTTGAGTTAGACGATTTCCGGGTGAAGACAATTATCAGTTTTTCGTTTTTTAGGTTTAAAATTAACATTTCTATCTTCTTAATTTACATTTCCGTTTCAGCTTTAAATTTACATCTCTTTTAACTTCACGTTTCTCTTACGCTAGTTACGTTTACATTTCTTTTATGTTTTACCAAATTTCTATTTACATTTATTATCTTCTTATTAAGTTTCTATTTACATTTTATTTCAGCTAGTTCTAAGTTACAACAATTCACATTTCTGTTTCAGCTAGTTGTCACTAAATTTAATTCACATTTCTTTCACGCTAATTTCAATTTACATTTCTTTTACCTTTTACTAAATTTCTATTTACATTTATTTTCAGCTATTTCTAAGTTATAACAATTTACATTTGTGTTTCAGCTAGTTGTCACTAAGTTTAATTCACATTTCTTTTACGCTAATTTCCATTTACATTTCTTTTACGTTTTACTAAATTTCTATCTACATTTCTTTTCAGCTATTTCTACGTTATAACAATTTACATGTCTGTTTCAGTTAGTTGTCACTAAGTTTAATTCACATTTCTTTCACGCTAATTTCAATTTACATTTCTTTTACCTTTTACTAAATTTCTATTTACATTTATTTTCAGCTATTTCTAAGTTATAACAATTTACATTTGTGTTTCAGCTAGTTGTCACTAAGTTTAACTTCACGGAATTTTCCTGGGCGTAACATCACCCCCGTCTTTGAAAGGAGGCTGTCCCAGCCTTTCACTTACCAGTCGTAACGGTAGTAGTTACCGTTGCTAGGGCTGAATATTTGAGTGTAGGGTCCTAGCAAAATAGTCATTATTAGTTTAGGTTATTAAGGTGGTTTGATACAAAAAGATATGGGAACCATTCTTCTTTATCGTGGCTTCATTTGAGATCTCGGCTAAATTACTGATTTTCGTAAAGAGCGAATAAGGTCGAGAGGCATTTCCTCCTCGTCGTTCGATGTTTCGACATTATTTCGGAAGAGGTTATTTTGGCAGGGCGCCTCTTACTCGCCCTTTTATTTGCCTTTACTTTGCTTTGTTGTTTGTGGTTTCTCTCGTTTAGTTAGTAAGTAAGTTTTACATTGGATTTGGAGTTTTATAAGCTGCTAGTCGGTTTCGATGGACGACACTAATCTTCTTGGTTGATAGTTTTCTTATTCGGTAGTTAACGTCGCCAATTAGTTCTATTATTCGGTAAGGTCCTTCCCAGTTCCGTTGTAGTTTTGGACACTTCCCTTTCTTCCTTTTCGGGGCGTATAGCCAGACGAGGTCTCCTTCTCTGTACGGGTTGGCTTTCGCTGTTAGGTCGTATCTATCTTTCATTCGGCGGCTGCTTGCTTGTAGATTCTCTCGGACTTGTTGATGGACAGAACGCAGTTTACGGATAAGTCTTTGTAGGTAGTTGTTTGTTGACACTTGTTCGTTGGGTATCTCTCCTATCTGAAGGTCCATTGGTAGTCGTAATTCTCTTCCCAGTAGTACCATAGCAGGTGTCTCTCGAGTAGATTCGTGTACGGCAGAACGGTATGCAAGCAGGCAAAGTTGGAGGTGGTCGTCCCAATCTCTCTGGTGGGCGCTAGTGAACTTGGCGAGGTAATTTAGCAGCGTTCTATTGAATCTCTCTACCAATCCGTCAGATTGGGGGTGAAGTGGTGAAGTTCTGGTTTTTTCTATTCCCAATCTTGACATTGTTTCTTGAAATACTGCCGATTCGAAGTTTCGACCCTGGTCCGAGTGTAGTTGTAGGGGGACTCCAAAACGCGAAAACAAATTTTGTACTAAAGCTTCAGCAACGGTTTCAGCGGTCTGGTCTGGGGTAGGTATCGCTTCAGGCCATTTGGTGAAGTAGTCTACGGCAACAACTATGTAGCGATTGTTCTTCGTGGTGGTTGGCAGCGGTCCAAGTATATCCACTGCAATCCTTTCGAATGGTGACCCCACATTGTAAATTTGTAAAGGGGCCCTTGGTTTTCTACTTGGTCCCCTTCTTTCGTTACAAATTTGACATCTTTCGCACCACCGTCTAATATCTTCAGTACAGTTAAGCCAGTAGTATCGTGATCGAATTTTCCTGGTAGTGCGCTCTACGCCAAGGTGGCCGCCAGCTGGACCATCATGGGCTTGCTTTAGTGCTTCCTTTCGTAGTTCTTCTGGGAGCAGGATTTGGTATACAGTTCCCTTCGAAGATGTTTGAATTCTGCAAGCGATATCTTGTTGTAATTTAAGACCGGGAAACATAGAACGGTAGGCTTTCAGGATTGGGTCCGCGTTAGTCATGTCTTCCCGTGCTGGAACTTCTCCGGCTCGGAGCCATCCTCTGACGACACTGAGGTATGGGTCTTTATCTTGCAGATATGGCAAATTTGCTTCTACTGTTATAAGTCGGACGTTGATGTCTTCCCGTGCTTCTAGTCGTGCGCAATAACGGCAATCTGTGGTAAGACATGGTCGACGAGACAATGCATCAGCATTTCTGTGCTTTATACCGGGCCGGTGTTGTATCTCGAAATCATATTCCTGGAGTCTCTGAAGCCAACGAGCTATTTGCCCCTCTGGTTCTTTAAAATTCGTCAGCCATCGTAGTGAGGAATGATCAGTCCGAATTATGAAATGCCTGCCAAGTAAGTAAGGCTGAAACCGAGCTACAGCTTTAACAATGGCTAATAGCTCTTTGCGGGTTACACAATAGTTTTGTTCGGGACGGCTTAACGTCTTGCTATAAAATTCTATGACTCGTTCCGTTCCATCTTGGACCTGAGAGAGGACAGCACCCCAAGCAAAGTGACTCGCATCGGTGTCCACGATGAAAAGACCCGTCTCGTTTGGCTGGGCAAGTATCGGGGATGTTGTAAGCTTCTTTTTGAGGGTATTGAAGGCTTCTTCACATGGGGGAGTCCACTCAAACTGCATGTGTTTTTCAGTGAGCCGAGTTAGAGGTTTTGCGATTTCGGAGAATTCTTTTATAAATCTGCGGTAATATGCACATAGGCCGATAAACGACTGTACCTCTTTCTTGCAGGATGGTGTAGGCCATTCTTGGATAGTCTTGACTTTATCTGGGTCCACGGAGAGACCGGCAGCAGATACGATATGCCCAAGGAACTTTACCTCTCTCTGGCATAAGTGGCATTTAGCCGGAGAAAGTTTCAATCCGGCCGAAGAAAGTCTGTTTAGCACCGTGTCCAAGTGCTGCATCAGCTCTTCGAAATTTTTACCGTGGACAATGATGTCATCTAGATATACTAGACACACATGATAAGAAATGCCTTCTAGGACTAACTCCATCAGACGCTGAAATGTCGCTGGGGCATTTGTCAACCCAAATGGCATAACTGTAAATTCCCACAAGCCACTTCCGATAGTGAAGGCAGTTTTCTCTTGATCCTTTGGGTGCATTGGTACCTGCCAGTAGCCAGATTGAAGGTCTAGTGTGGCGAACCACGACGATTCACCAAGTGCATCTAGAGTGAGGTCTATACGAGGAAAAGGATAGGAGTCCTTCTTGGTGACGTCGTTTAATCTCCTATAGTCCACGCAAAATCTTAAAGTTCCGTCTTTCTTTCGCACTAAGACGACGGGGGAGCTCCAAGGACTTTTGGACGGTAGAACAACTCCCTGCTTGACCATTTGCTGGAGCATTTCCTCGGCTTCCAGACGCCTTGCCATTGGTATCCGGCGCGGCGGCTGTTTTATTGGTGCCGCACCCTGTGTGTCAATGCGATGTTTCGTCAGTGTGGTATGTCCTATGTCTTCTTTGGTTTTGGAGAAGGCATTGGCATGTTTCATAAGCAAAGCTTTGAGTTTGGTTTTTTCATGGCTTGATAGATTCTGGTTTTGTAGTTCAAAGAGATTTAAAAAATCCGGCGATGGCTTTTCGTCGTTTGCCGTTTGACGACCAACAATATCTGCTTCTCTCTGTACGTGGCAGAGTATAGTAGCAGCAGGTATATGGACGGATTCTGTCCCTAGGTTAGCTATTCTGGCATAGACCTGTCCTTGTACACAAGAAGACAGCGTATCCAGGATGCGTACGTTGGATGGCGTCTCGGGAAGAGGAGTCAGTAGAACTGTTTCTTCTCGTATTAGTGCCGTCGATAGTCGGGTTAGGCATTCAGATTTCGGTAGCAAATGGAATTCCTTTACAGTCTGTGCTGTATAAGTTGGGTAACAATTCTGGTTGAGCATAAGGACCCTACCGGATAGTGTGATCTCGCCATTGCGAATGTCTAGTTTGCAGCCGTGTTTTAATAGAAAATCCATCCCAATGATGCAGTCGTCAAAGATTTCGGCTACAAAGACTGGGTGTAGCGCGGTGAAATCCTCAATCTCAAAGTAGACATTGGCAATAGTTCTAGCGGGAAAGGTGTCTCCACTGACACTCCTAATGATTGCATTCGACGCCCATGTCTCGGCATGGTGTTTGCTTTTGGATAGGATTCGGGGGTGACAGATAGTCCGAGTCGCTCCGGTATCGATGAGTAAGCGGCATAGAACTCCGCCAATTTTTCCCGCTAGCCATAAGTGATTAGCATCATTTGTTGTGGTAATGCAGACATTCACTGTTGGTGGGGCTGTCGTGGCCGCCGATCCTGGCCCCTCTAAATCGGCGTTTAGCAGTTTAAAGCGGAACTATTTAAACACAAGGAATTCGCATCCTCTAAACCTGGGTAATCTTGGTTAGTGATGTTTTCCCCGTGTTTAGGTTGTAAACTTGTCCGTGTTTCGTTAGTTAAGGGGGTTAGTTTTGGTTCCGGTGCGATCGCTTTGGTTCCATGATAAATTGCGTGTACATTAATTGCTTTAGGTGTCTTATCACTTTTGACTATGTCAAAAATTACTTCTTCTCCCGTTTCTAGGATCGGCTCGGTCTTCTTTATGTGGCTGCCATGAATAAAAACTTCATTTCCGTTATCGGCGCGACGTATAAAACCATATTTCTTAAAGCGATTATACCACCTTACTGTTCCTAGGATTTTCTTCTCTAGTAGTTTTGAGTGTGGCTGGGGAGTAGGGTTCGGCGGAACTTCTCCCTCATTCCGTTTCGCCGACACGAACTTTCGAGCTTCTTTACTTTTGGAGCAAGGTTCCCCGCCTGATTTGTGCTCCCTCAAATCAGGCGACGTCCATTTCCCGACGGCTTGCTTCTATGATTAGCCATCCTTGGTTCTGTAGAAGTTACCGCAGCTTCAGCAACACGAATATGACGACGGCTAAACCTGGCGGCGTCGCGGCTGGCTTCTACCCGGATGGCTTGGGCTAGGGCGGCTTCTAGTGTTCCAGGCTCGATATCCCTGACCCGTTGTTGTACGTCGAGGTCCGCTATACCATCCAAGAACTGGCCAAGAGCGATACGATTTCGAGCTCTTTCCGGACAGTCGCCAAATGCTAGATAGACAAGTCTCTGCAGGTCCGTAGCAAATTCTGATAGGTTTTCGTTCGTCTTTTGGACTCGAGCTCTTAGCTGGCAATGTGCCACTGACTGTCGGTATTCGTCACTAAATCTTTCCGTTAGAGCCTGACTCAATAATTCATAGTTGTCTCGTACTCCTGGGTCTAGAGTGTCGTAGAAATTTAGTGCCGTCCCTCGGAGATAAGGTGCTAGGTATAAAGCCTTTAGTTCGGCAGACCACGCATTAGCCCGCGCTACGGCTTCAAAATGACGCCGGTATACAACCCAAGGCTCCTTGCCATCGTAGTCTCCTGGAAATAACCGGATACGTGTGGGTGGTACGAAGGAAGTAGCTAGAGCACTTAGTTGGCGGGTCCGGGTGACGTCATCAGCTAAATTCATTGTGCCTGCTGAAACTGTCGCCATTGGGGCTGACGTGTGTGTTTGCACGAGAGAATAAGAACTCACGAGGTTCTCAGCATTAGGTCCTGTTGCTAAGGATTTCGGCATGCAGTGATGGAATTCCGGGCCCTGACCGCCGTCAACAGTCTGGTTCAGTAGAGCTGAGGGAAGTACGTTTTCAGGCTGACTGGACGGGACTGTATAATGTGTATTCAGCGGAGGCATACAGCTATTAGGTTCTGAGACACTAATTTGTGATGTTGTCATGGGGTAGCGAGAACATGATGAGTCGATAGTGGTTGCTTTATTTTGCGAGGGGCTACTATAAAACAGTGGAGTGTATTCCTTAGATTTAGTACTTAGGCCTGAGTCCTGATTAGTATTACGTAGGCTCGAGCTTGTCTCCCCAGCATTGCTATACTTATTGGATGTACCATTAGTGGTTGAAATTGTCCGTATTACTTCTGTGGCCGTCGAATGTAGCCCAGGTTGTAATTCGGGCCCCAATGCAGATCCTAATTCCTCGAAATCCATCAGCGTGACGGAAGCATTCTGAGCAACATTCTCAGGTTCTTTTCTTTTATCAATTCGGTAAGGCCGTGAGTTTGGACACAAAATATTTACAAGTTCTTCATTGCGTTCATCTACTGTCTTGCTTTGCGAGACTTCAAGCTCGTCCAGCCTTGCGGCTAAGTTCGCCATTGTGTTCGTCATGATTTTCATTTGTTGCGTCAGTTTCGTGAGTGTTGGGTATTCGCCTACATTGTACGGATTACGAATAGTTGTGGGTACCGCCTCGTTCCGATGATTGTCCCTCGAAAAGTGTGCTCTCCAATTGGGAATGTTATTTTCCTCTGCCATGCTACTGACGTATTCAAATATCCGATTGTCAGGACAAATTATTATTGCCAAGTACAGGTTATCTGCGTAATAAAAATAAACGAGAGCCGAGCGGAGCTATATTAAAACGTCTCTATTGAACTGTGAGGGTTATCTTTCGATAACTCATACACCCCACACCTGGCACCAATTGTAACCTTGTAACTTGACTTCAATTTGTTCTTTTTATACGATGCGTATTTAATAAAGCACGGACGAGAAACAAACCAATAAAAAAAACTTTGGTTCCGCAGAATAAAATTTTTGCCCTCACAATAGCACTGCACTGGAGCTATGCGCCGGCTCAAATATCTTAAGTTGGACACAGCTGCAGCACGAAGTCGTGTATATGCACATTCAACGTACTCTGTTCGGCTCACGCGAAACACCAAGAAGCTTCTATGTGGGCGTCAGATTCCCCTCACTTGGTCGAAGAAAATTAAGTGTACTTAAGTGGCCACTGTCGCTGCAAAACGTCCGTGTGTTCCCACACTCCAGATACTGGCATTCGAAGACGGGAGGACTTGTCTGTATTTGTGTCTGCAAAAGCTTTCAAAACAAAGTGGGCTGGATGAGATTGGAACGAGCGGCATATGAGCTTGGTCGAATTCTCCGAATTTGAAGTTGTAGTGGAGATATAGGTCACGTATTTAGGCTGCAAATTGCTCCGGTGGCTAGTGCATAGATTTATAGGTAGACAGGTATGTCAACAAAAGCCGTAAGTTATGTTTATTCCGTAAAAAGTGCCGCTGTTGTCAGAATCTTCTAAGGAGTGAAAGTGTCAACAATACTTGAGGTCAATGTACCTGGATCCGATCAGCTGAGCTTGGCATAATTTCGCCGTCCGTGATTTGATAGAATGTCGAGTCTCGTAGTGAGGAAATCTGGAGTGGGTTGTGTTGATTTTATAGTGCGACCCTTTAAGATTTTTTCTCTACTGGCTCTGGTCAACTATGGATTGATGTTATAGATTACTGGTCGATTACGATTTCGCGGAGTGAACAGTTCGAATTACTACTGTATTTTACTGCTGGAGTGTGTAGAGTGGGATGCCAACCAAATTAATAGATTAAGGTTCAAGTGCAAGTGTTAACAAAACCGGAAAGGTCAACGGACTACCATCGAATAAGCTGTGTGCCTACAGCTCCCCTACCTTGGTTTGAAAACAAAAAAATATCGAGCTCCGTAGTGATAAAATATTTAGTGGGTTGTGTTAATTTTCGAGTACAACCCTTGGATATTTTCTGGCTGCAGGCTCTTATCGACGAGGATTTAGTGTGACGGTAGAAATATTAAACTTTTGAAGTGGTACCGTATTCCAAATACGAGTACGTTTATTCGCCCGTGCACTGTGGTGTCAACAAATTACCTACAGCTTAACTACTTTGATTCAAAGTGCTGGTCGTGCCGGAATCCTCAGGAAGCTCATAGGCTGCAAGGAAAGGAGCCTGAACTAGGAACTAGGGATATTTCGATCATTGTCTTTCTTTTCTTTTTCAAATTCACATAAAACAACAAAAATAGACTAATCTGCAATCAAGGTGTCAATTAAATAATCAATTAAATAATCAATAAAGCAATATCGAGAACTTTTATTTAATTCCTTCCTTTTTTTGTTTTGTCTTTGTATTCAAATAGGCTGGTTTTATTGATGTCGCGAACCAAAATTGTAGAGGGTGCCCCTGTTGTCGTCTATGCTTGTCTGTCAACAATTTGAAATAATATCTGGGCTCTTCGTCCTCGCCCCTAGCAAACTAAATTGCGTCGCTTTATAAGGCGCAACCAAACACTTACTACTATTACTCAAAATAGGGTGGTAGTCAAAGCAAAGGACTTTTATTAAATTATCAAAATAAATCGAGGCGAAGTGGACTCACCATAGTAATTGCGTAAGTACCGGCTTACTTTTACTTACGAGGACTTAAAATGCCTATTCGTCGAGCAAATCTTTAGCTCACTGATCGAACTGCGTTCCACGTGGAAAATTGCGCCCACTGTTGGAAAAGTTATTTTAATTTCTATTTCCAAGGTTCCTCCTTCGCTTCCTGGCCGTGGGAGAAAGGTTTTCCTCAAATAAAGCTCGAAGCACGTATAAAATTTTGATTTTATTACTAGGATAAGATTTTACAAAAGTACTTTTTTGTTCTTTTTTATTTGCACCACACCACGACCTGTCTCTCTACAATTAAAAACTTATTCTCCGCCGGAAATCGACTTCAACATCTCTTTCTTTTTCTATTACGTTGGTCAACCTGTTTTTATTTTAATACATGGTTGCGTTCAGTTGGGTAAGTTATTTGTACTTTGGGTTAAGGTTGCTTTCTCATGGGCTTCGTTT
This sequence comes from Leptarthrus brevirostris, assembly GCA_964036015.1. Classification (NCBI taxonomy): domain Eukaryota; kingdom Metazoa; phylum Arthropoda; class Insecta; order Diptera; family Asilidae; genus Leptarthrus; species Leptarthrus brevirostris. The sequence goes on from OZ038371.1 coordinate 46,499,606, forward strand.
TATATTTTAAGTAGGATAATTTTGCATGTTGAGTTAGACGATTTCCGGGTGAAGACAATTATCAGTTTTTCGTTTTTTAGGTTTAAAATTAACATTTCTATCTTCTTAATTTACATTTCCGTTTCAGCTTTAAATTTACATCTCTTTTAACTTCACGTTTCTCTTACGCTAGTTACGTTTACATTTCTTTTATGTTTTACCAAATTTCTATTTACATTTATTATCTTCTTATTAAGTTTCTATTTACATTTTATTTCAGCTAGTTCTAAGTTACAACAATTCACATTTCTGTTTCAGCTAGTTGTCACTAAATTTAATTCACATTTCTTTCACGCTAATTTCAATTTACATTTCTTTTACCTTTTACTAAATTTCTATTTACATTTATTTTCAGCTATTTCTAAGTTATAACAATTTACATTTGTGTTTCAGCTAGTTGTCACTAAGTTTAATTCACATTTCTTTTACGCTAATTTCCATTTACATTTCTTTTACGTTTTACTAAATTTCTATCTACATTTCTTTTCAGCTATTTCTACGTTATAACAATTTACATGTCTGTTTCAGTTAGTTGTCACTAAGTTTAATTCACATTTCTTTCACGCTAATTTCAATTTACATTTCTTTTACCTTTTACTAAATTTCTATTTACATTTATTTTCAGCTATTTCTAAGTTATAACAATTTACATTTGTGTTTCAGCTAGTTGTCACTAAGTTTAACTTCACGGAATTTTCCTGGGCGTAACAATACGTTTTATGAGAACTTTGCCATACCGTTTTTATATTGTTATTATATTATTATAATTAATTCTTTCTTCTTTGTATTTTTTTAACACATAAACCTTTTAATTTAAGAAGTACCAGCATTTGCTATGGCATTCAAGATTAGGGAATTTCCAAGACAGAGTAAAACAGGAATATTCTCCAATTTTTGACAAGTTTGGAAGTTTCACAATCTGTTGAAGACAGAACTCCAACTAACGCTCATATTTACAGCGTCGGACGAATGACGTTGATTCTATTAGAACATGGAGAATGGTTTCATCACTGAAGAAAGTGGAAGGTCATTACATTTTTCCTAAAACAATAAATTTTAAAAAGTCTTCCACTCGTATTACAATCATCAACTATAAAATTCTGGAAACTTTTAGTGAATTCTAGGCGCTTCTTCTTCTGTTTGGTTTCAAACGTGGCTTTTTAACGGGCTTAAAACCTCCTCCCTCAAAGGCCTTCAACGGTTACTGGCGATTATTTTCCGGTCCGTCCTTAGCGTAGTTGTTCTCTTTTTTTAAAAATTGGCTCTGCTTTTCAAAGTCATGTCAAAGTTTTCCTTCCCTTTCTTTGCTAATTTGACCACAAAGGAGTGGCTAATATTTTGTCTCCTGGCAATTTCTCGTATTGAGTAGTCGCCAGTGACAAGCAATGTAGAAATAGTAATTTTTTGGCATTATTAATATCCGCTTCGGGTAGATTGAAAAATCCTTTAAAAAAGGAATTTTTAAAGTATTATATTTTTGCTATGTTTTTGTATAATTCAATTTTACAATAAATAGTACTTACCAAAAGTAAGTTTTACTCCAAATAAAGAAAAGTAAAACTTTTCCAAAAAGGAATTTTTTCTCCAAAAATTGCACTTACAAAACAGTTGCAACACGTTAAACTCTCAAAATGAAAATGATGATTTGTTGTCTCAATCTTTTTTGGATTTTCCAATCCTTTTTTAAACAATTATATTAATTTAAAGTTAAATATTCAGGTTAGACGGTAATTTATGTATTATTGTTGAGAATGTAATAATAGTTTAGTGATGCTAATTACGTGACGAGGTAATGTTTACTTACTTGCATATGCATAAGGACGTTGTTATCTAGTATTCTGTAGGTCTAACTCTTCGAATAAAGGTATACGGACTTCAATATTTATTTCTATTGAATGTTTAGTTCTTTTACGTTTAAGGTTTCTCTTAACTGCACCCTCCATTTCGGACGGTATAGATTTGGGTTGATAATGGAGTGAGTCTTATGTGTGTTCACTATAAGTTTGACCGGAATTGTATTAGCCTATACTACTATACAGGGTGTTTCAGATCTGACGTTCCAAAATGAGTAGGAATAGCCATAGATCTCAACTAGACAAACAAATGGGGGGAAGGCAATTCAACCATTTGGGAGTTACAGGGTGATTCATAAATTTCAGTTTTTCATGATATGCACATTACTCTTTTATTTTTATCTTTTGATCTACCCAATATAGCGACATCAGACAAACATTAGAAAACTACTATTCCAATGGCCTTGAAAACTGAACAACTGTCTAGGGGTAGTTTAATTTACATTTAACTGTTATGTTTGGAAAAAAATATAAACGTCTTTAAATTTTAACCGCAATTTTGTCTTTTTATTAAAATTTTGAAAACCCAGAACATAGACTTCCTACTGCATCCCTAACACGGCCTTCCTGCTTCCAAGAATATTTATAACTAAATGTTAGTATTCTGCAATTCAAATATATTCCCTACTTACAAAATGATGGTTAGTTTTACATGTACACAATGTACAAGCAAAACATATGACCCGAGCAAATTTTTCAAAAATTTTGATAACTTGGAATTGCAAAAAAAATTCCGAACTAAACCATTCAACTCGAGCGAAGTAAGAAATATTAAAAATAAATGATATAATCTGATATAGCTGTCTAGATCGGAGTTTTATTGAAATTGTTGGATTTTCATCTAGTGTTCGGTTTATTCGAGGGCGTCCAGCAGCTAAAGAAAAGCTAACACTTTGGTGCTGCTGTTGACGAAGAGCCAAAAGAATTTAGCTTTTCTTATTAGAAACGCCGGTCGCGTTAAGAAATTATTTCAATATTTCTTACTTCGCTCGAGTTGAACGGTTTAGTTCGGAATGGTTAGTTCCCCTAACTTTCCTTAGGCTAAGTTATTTGGTGTATATTTATTATAATTTGAAGTTTATTTTATTATTATGATTTTATTAGTGTTTTAATAAATTTTAATGGTACCATGTGCTTTCGCTGTATGCTGTGTTTGTAATCCTCGTCGTCTTCTTGTAATCCCCTTCTTGGCGATTCGTATGTCCTTTCGTATATGATTTGTTGAATTTGCGATTTAAGCTATACTCTTCAACTTTTTAATGTAACTTTTTTTTTTAACTTGTTAAGAACTTTGAGCTCAAAAAAAATTAACTTTCCTTCAACAAATTGAAATCAAAATCTGTGCCTCCTCCCCTCACCAGATCAGAACGAGAGTCCCCCGTTTTTGCCTTCTTTCCCTCTCTCGCCATGCGTAAGGAAATGACTACGCATATTTTGAGCAACTCGGGACGGTTCAGAAAATGTGCTGAATACTAGCAAATAGCCGTTCACATCAGACAAATTCTAATATTTCATAATTTTAAATATATTTGTTGCCTTTGTTACTTTTAATATATTTGTTCCGATTTTGTGGTATTATTATTATATAAATACCTCTTTCTTTTTGTTTCTCCGCCGTTTTGAGAAGTTTTAGTTTTGTCTGATCATATTATTTTAATTTTTTATTTCTTAATTCATTTAAATTATCATATTGAATTTTATTCAATATTTTATCACTTTTAATTTTTATATTTAAATTTCGTTTGATTAGGTTATTTTATGATTAACATTTATTTATTTAAATTTTATTACCTACTTCTACCTATTTTTCGTTTTATTTTTAATTTTATTTTACTTAAGCTACTGTACTGACTATATTATTCTATTTTAAAATTTACAATGGATTTTCAAAATATATTCAATTTTATTCAACATCATTTCAATATTTTATACGCACATTGGGATCTATATTATATATATATAATTTCTATATATATATAGATATATATATATATATATATATATATATATATATATATATATATATATATATAATATTCGGAAGATATTGGCTCCAAGTTTAGTGCATGACCTTATATGAAATATACCTTATGTATCATTTATAAAATATGGGATGCTGTCAGAAGCATTTGTTACAACCTTTTCAAAAATGTCAACACTACTGATCTAACTCCTACCATTGCACGTACAGTCACTTTCCCATTACCGAAAATTCAGCATTTTTCAAAATTTTCACCGAAATTCATGTAATTACTACACCTCTCTTTTATTTTTATTGGATTGCCCATCTTATTTCCTTTCCAAAAAGGTGCAACATGTCCACGTAGAGAAAATACGTAGAAATTAATACGTAGAAATCCTATCGGAGAATATTATAAAAATCAACAAATTAAAGAAATTAAACTCAAAATAAAAATATTTACAATTAATTTTGATAAGTAACAATAGCCGTTTAAAATGTCCACCGCCAATTTGGATGCATTTCAACAATCTCCTTCTAAGTCCCTGTTTAAGGTGTATTGCAGCCAGACTCTCCCGTATTTTCGTCGTTGCATTCCTAATTCGGCTAACTAAGTCCTAACATTAGGAAAAGTCCAATGGGGTAAGTTCTGGAGATCTAGCAGGGATCGGTGTACCTCGGCCAATCCAGCGGTTAGGAAATTTTTAACTTAGTATTGCCTTCACAATGGCAGTAGTATGCGCTGGTACTCCATCGTGTTGGTGAAATATTCCCCCTAAAATTATCCATAGGGTTTTCCTCTATTAGATCTGTCAGTGTATTTTCCAAAAAGTCCGCATAAATTTCACTTTTAAGCACTTGCGGCAAAATGAAACAAATAGTTGCCGATGATACCAGCAGAAACATTGACACTGAATCTCTGCTGGAATGAGGTCACCTTTGCGCTGTGTGAGTTAGTTTTCGACCAGGTATGGAAGTTCGTGATATCATTGCTGGTGAATTGACATTCATCTGTCAACAGAATTCGGTCCAGAAACGCTCTGTCGTCAATGTCGTGTTCCAGAAGCCAAGTGCAAAATTTCAGTTTTCTCTCGGAATCTCCTTCCAGTAGTCCTTGGGCTGAGTGATGATGATATGGACGTAATATTCCTCGACAAATAATCCTCCAAACCTTAGATGACGACACTCCTTATGGCCTTGCGACTCGTTTCGTGCTCGTCTCAGGGTCCTGCCTCACGATGGTGATTATTTGCTGCTCGACGTCGGCAAAAGTTCCCGAAGTTCCGGGACGTGTTTACATGTCGTGTGAAGTTACACTTCCTTTCTAAGTATGCGCTTTTTCTAATCCTTCGTCTACCCTGACATGTTTCACCTTTTTGGAAAGGTAATAAGATGGGCAATCCAATAAAAATAAAAGAGAGATGTACTAATTACATGAATTTTGGGAGAAAATTTGGGAAAACGCTGAATTTTAGGTAATTGGAAACCATTTTTTTCACTGTTGGAAGTGACTGTACGTGCAATGGTAGGAGTAGTAGTGTTGACGTTTTTGGAAAGTTTATTAGAATAGTTGTTTTCTAGCGTTTGTTTTATGTGGCTCTGTTGGGTAGATCAAGAGATAAAAATAAAAGAGTAATGCGCATACCATGAAAAACTGAAATTTATGAATCACCCTGTAACTCCCAAACGGTTGAAATTGCCCCCCCCCCCCCTGCCATACAATTTTCTGTTTGTATAGTTGAGGTCTATCACACCACTCATTTCGGCACGTCAGATCTGAAACACCCTGTATATTTTTAGTTGTTTTTAAAGCTTGAATTGGAAAATGTTGTTGGTGGTTATTTGCTTCGTTTCTAATGGGGTGTATTAAGTCTACTTCCATTGGGTCGCCTCTATTGAAATTGTTGTTTCCTGAATTATTATTGAACACGTTTACTGACCTCTGAGTAGTAATTTTGGGGGGTTGGTTGTTTATAGGATTTAGGTGTTTACGTGCAATAAAATTTGTTGATACTGGTTGATTTCCTACATTTGGAGATCTGGGAAGATTTTTATAATAGAACAGTGGTGCCCTAGATTGTTGATGGAAATTCTGTCTATTATTATCTGGAATATAGCCTAGATCATTGCTACTCATGCGATTACTATTCATTTGCTTATTGTTGTTATGTTGAGAGCTGTTTGGTACTTTCATTTGAGTTGGGCTGAATTAGGCGTATTAACAGTAATATATGATATTTATTCCTGCCTTTTTAAACTGTCTAGGTGTCTTCAATCGAGAATAAAATACATGAGTTCTGGCAATTTATTCTTAAAAATCATTAGCGCTCAGGTTTTCTTTGATTCTAACCGTAAGTATTTCTTTACCATTTGTCAAGGAAAATTATGAATTTTTGTTCTTTTTTATTTAAATAAATTGTTGGTCTATTTCACAAGTTTTCCTTTTACTTTTATCTTTTCACACTTTATAAAAATAAATTTCTGTTATCACATATTTTCCGCATCTGCCCATCTGTAATTTCTTCCCACTTCAGACGACAAAAAAATACTTTTAATACAAATATGCACTAAAATTCTATAGACCTCAAAATTTGAAATTCTCACTTAAGAATGTCCTCATGTGGGATTCACAGTCCCACAGAAACAGTTTGATCTCTTGATCGCACTTGTGGGATTCACACTTTCTCAGGAACAGTTCGATTTCTTGCTTGTATCCAAAACGATACGGCTTGAAGTATAAAAATACATATGGCACTTAAACAATCTTAAGCGTATAATTCACCCCGACGCGTACCCTACCTACTGCGCAAAATATCAGTTGTTACAAAAAAAGTTATAAAGTTTTAATTAAATACGATACATTCAAATTTTATTTGATTACTTTAAGTTAAAAATTTACAATACAAAATGACGCAATATGAATTATGTGAAAAAATCGACTTACTACTACAGTAGACCTAAGCTAATTGTTTACTTATTCTGCAGGTAATTAGGAAATTGCTGTGTTACGGATCGACAACGGATATACAACAGATAAACATCGGATAGCCAACGGTTGCAACTGGACCTACAAATTCACACGTTTATTTATTTATTTATTTATTTATTTTACAACAGCTTCGCCAAAACTGGCTACTAAGAAAATTACAAATGAACCAAAAGGACTACAAAATTAATACAAATCATTAAACTAATTTATTCAATAATTATCCTCAGATGGCACTTCAGTTGACGCCTAGAACATCCCAGCTCGATATAGGCAGCGTAGTCATTGTAGAGGCGGGACATAGAGGTGATAGGCTCGTGCATGACGTAGAGCGTACGATGAAAGGGAACATGCAAAAAGTTGAAATTCCTAAGGGACCGGGCGGGAATGGAGATGCCTGTATCATTCAGCAGTTCGGAGGAGTTGATCGTCCCCTGCAATAAATCATGCATAAAAGTGATCTTATATATTCGGCGTCTCTTTACAAGGGAATCAAGAGAAATCAGTCCAAGCCTAGCATGATATGATGGGAGGGATAAAGGATCACGCCAAGGAAGGTCGCGGAGAGCGAACCTAAGAAATCTACGCTGAACAGCTTCAATTCGGTTGATGTGGACAGCGAAATAGGGATCCCAAACCGGGCAAGCGTATTCCAGAATGGGTCTAACGAATGTGCAAAAGAGGAGCCTAGTTAGATAGGGATCGTCAAGTTCCCTGGACCACCTTTTCACAAAACCCAGCGTGGAATTAGCCCTACTCACCACGAAGTCGATGTGATCATCAAAGGATAGGCGGGAATTAAGAACAACCCCCAAATCTTTGACCATATGTAGCCTACTTAAGACACTGCCATCCAAAGAGTAGTCGAAGAGAATGGGACAGTTTCTGCGGGTAAAGGTCATTATGGTACATTTGTTTATATTAAGAGGGAGACGGTTACTAGAGCACCAGTCGTGAAAAACGGGAATGTCGGAGCTCAACAGAGCACAATCGTCGTCGCGGGAGACGACACGGAATATTTTGGCGTCATCTGCATAACACAGAATCTTGGAGCTAGAAAGGAGCACCGAGACGTCATTAATAAAAATAATAAAAAGAAGTGGGCCAAGAATGCTGCCCTGAGGCACCCCAGAAGAAATAAAGAATTCACTGGATAGGGCACCACGAAACAAGACGCGTTGGGTGCGCCCAGAGAGGTAAGTGGACAACCAGTTAACAAAAAGCGGTGGGAACTCGAGCAAATAAAACTTATGAACCAGAATCCCATGATCGATTCTGTCGAAGGCCTTACTAAAATCAGTGAAAATGCAATCAACCTGTAAGCCAGACTCAATCAGAGGCAAGCAGTAATGCACGAATTCGAGTAAGTTGGTGGTGGTAGATTTACCCTTAATGAAGCCATGCTGAAAAGAGCCTAAAAAGGTTTTACAATGAAAACGGAGCACATCACTGATTAAGGCCTCGAACGCCTTCGCAACATGACACAAGTTGGCGATGGGTCTGTAATTGGTGATGTTGGACTTGTCACCCTTTTTGTGAAGGGGAATAATCACAGAATCCTTCCAGAGACCGGGGAAACGGCCACAAGACAGAGACAGGTTAAACAAATGACAAAGGACACCATCTGGAGGGACACCATCTGGACCACACGAAAATCCGTTGGACAAACTAGACGTTATTTCTTACTCCACCGACGACAGACAATGGTTACAGGTAATATAATTCGGGTCATTGGATGAAATACGAATTTTAATTATATTATTATAACTCTAAAACTTGGCAATATCAATAGATTCAGACACTGTTATTACTATTGTGAAAGATGATGCTTTGCTAATACCAATAAAATCTCCTACCACATTTTGGAAGTATCCTGTAGCAAAATATAGCAATGTTAACGGCAATGTATTCAAAGCTGGTACAACAAAATTACTGAAACAAGAAGTTTTTATTTTACTATCCTTGAATTATTTTTAAGTGAACTTATATAAAAACTCACAAATTTTTTCTTGTTTTTATGTCATGTTATATTAACGACATCACATAATTAACAGCCGGCATTTTAAGTTTAAAGCTTAATCTGAAATCTTCATCAGCAAGTGTCATGAAATAGCCCGAACGAACTCAAACTACACAACGTCAATGACAGCGCCATAAACAATCAAAAATTCGCAAATTCATTTTCCAAAACTTCAAAAAATCTAGTTTTTAGCACAAACTACGGTTTACCTTAAGGAGAGTTCGCCTAAAAATGTTGTGAAAACCGGGTTGGGCACATTTCATTATATAATTCCAAAAATAAAACTCCAAGTAACACAATTCGAAACAAAGCCAAATTCCATATACAAGATTCCTAAATACAAAATTGCGCACCCAGAGATCCATGTAAAGAATTCCCCAATTAGACAATTCCGCAAAATAAAATTATATTCAGTTGGAATGAAAATATGATAGGCGAGCGCCATTGATATTTTCATTCCAACTGAATAAAACTTTATTTTGCGCAGCTGTAATTGTCACTAACGCAAAATTTTATGTATCGACAAATACTGCTAAACAATTTAAAAAAATTAAAATAATTTAATAAGAATATAAAACCTATTAATTACATGCATTTCGAAAAAAAATTAGGAAATGCTGACTTTTAGGAAATCGAAAAACAAATTTTCCACTTTTGGAAGTGATTGTACCAGCAATGATATCCAATTTATCAACAACTTTGTTGACAGTTTTGGGGCGGACATTGGGATAGTAGTTCTTTGGCGCGAGTTTAATGTCGCTGTGTTGACTGGATCAAAATATAACAATAAAATAATGATGTGCATACCACGCAAATTTGGAATTTATGAATCACCCTTTACCTCTTAAACAGTTGAGATAGCCTCCACCCCCCACCAGTATATAAGACCTTCTACATAATAGTTATACTATTTAGTACTATTTAATATATATACGAGCAAATTATTTCTACAACGATGTCAAATTTCAAGTCGATAGCGATAGTAGTTACTGCGAACAACGACCATAACATACATATATAGATAAATATTCTTAATTATAAACAAGTATATTTTAGTTATCGCCGAATACTGAATGTGTGTTAGAATAAGTTTTTCATGAAATTATAAACACTGTAAAAATAATAATTTAAAATTTTGCGTGTTGGAATTTTGTAAATTGGAGCTCGGCGGATTAATCAACACACTTCTTTTTTATTACAAATGTTCGACACTTCTTTTTGCTTCACTGATTCAACTTTTCATATGAGGACACTCACTCTTCACAGTATCACATGTTAACTCTTCGCAGACTAAATCACGACTAAAACTAACCAAGAGTGGAGTTTTTTATTCTCTCTAAATATTTATTATTGTTTTATTTTTGCTACCGTTTTTTAATGGTACAGGGAGAAAAGCAAACAAAAAGATCCAAGAAGAAAAATAATTTGGATCACCCTAAAGCCTAAACAATTCTATTGTCACACAGCCACAATCATAAATGCTCACATCAAACCACACACCTTTTCCTAAAGCACTTATTAGTTTTAGAATCAAAATTTAGTAGAACTTTTTCAGTTCTAGTTCCACTGTAAAGTAAAAATTCAACTATAGTTAATTGACATACTCGCTATTATTTATCAATAATATCGGTGAATGGATGACAATCACCAAAGCTGCGGTTTTCCTGAAGCTAATTATTTGATAAATTCTTGTATCGCATTTTGAGGAACTCACTTTTATAATACCTGAACTAAGTTAAACTGATGGAAAATAAACTTTTGAAACTAAATTTGGTCAGACTATAATTGGCTTAAAGTGTTTTCAAAGCAACATAAAGTTTGTTAAAATCAATACAAAGTGGTAGTCGACTTCAATAGCTTTCCATGATAATATACATAAAACATGCTCTTATAAACAGGTAAGAAGTTTGTTTCGTACATCTAAAATTTTCATAGTTTCTGATTGAATTTCAAGATTTAAATACCTCTTCAAACGAAACAAATATGTTGAGAGGGAAGAGCTAAGAATTAAGTTAAGGTGTTGCTTGATACCCAGGGATCGGTATTGATTTTAGTATGTGAAATTAATTTTTCCTCTCTCTAACTGCTTCCTAACTAAAAGTTCTAGATACAATTTATTGTAACGTATTAATTTAATTTCCTTACAAAGCAAAAGCAGTTCAAAAATATTTTTAAAAAAAATTTTGTGATGAAGCCAAAATCCGGAGACAACTTCATGACGCGTTTTAGCATGGCTATGGTCAGAAAGAAAATAGAGTAACGTGCTTTTACATTTCCGCGAGTTGGGCAACAGTCCAGAGAAAAAGTGGATTTTTTTTACGAAACAAAGAGCTCATAGGCGTCTTTAACCTGCATCGATGGCTAGTGGTCATGCCATTTAACCATTGTTCCAACTTCGTCTGCAAACAAACAATACAAACTTGAGAGTCTTGGGAGATAACGAGAGATAAATGAAGAAATTAGTAAGACATAAATAAGTACAATTCTTATTTCTTAATTTTGATCTCTCTTTAAATTTTTGTCTAAATAGAAAAACACCGAACTTTTTTAAATATAAACACCTGTATGCGAGAACAAAAAACAGTGATTCCTAAAAGCTTCTTAAACACTTAATATTTTTTTTTATGTATATAATGGCACTTTATTTGACACAATCGTTATAAACAAAAAATCCTACAAAATTCTAGCTACCCTAAAAAATGTACAATATTCAAAACAAAGGACACAATATATAACGATCAAAAAGAACATAAGCAATGACACGGTACGTTACTCTAAAAATGTTTCGTAAAAACGACTCTAAAACTTGAAGGCAAAAACACAAAAATAGCAAAAAACCTGTAAAAAAGAAAATACAAGAGATTTAAAAATTCCTCCAAGCGAGTGCCAGCTCTAAGAAAAGTAGTCAAAAATTTTGAAAAAAATCCGAAACTAATCCTAGCACTAAACAAAAATAACCGAAACCGTGAAGAAACTTAAACAAGAAAATGATTGTCTGAGTGTTCCCAGAGGGTAGATGCAGCACCGGGCGAAGTTCCTACTTCGGGAACCACTGCTCCCAAGCAAATGCCCTCTCCGTAGAGCCGTTCGCCACTTTTCTAGTCCTCCGGGAGCACTCATCCAAACAAGTTCTAGACGAACGCACAAAAATTCCGAACCGATTAGAGTCCCGCGGGACCAGTCTGCAGAGTCATTGACGTCTGCAAACTACTCCCATCATCCTCCCAGTTCTACGATTCCAACGTGAGACTTGTGCTTCCCGCAGCACTTGCAGCAATACCAAAGCGAAGAGAAGCTTCGTGGACAAGCTGTTGCAAGTCTGCGGCCTGTTATTCCCAGTGAAAGACGAGGCTTCCGTTCCGCACCGACGATAAAGATTGCCAGGTGCAGTTGAATGTGTCGGCCTTCGTTGCCATGAACTCTAAACGTAATCGCCTCTTCAATCTGGCAATGAAGTGGTTCTTTAGTGCATGTTTGTGAAACTGTGGGTTAGTATGTGTTGCCCAGGTTCGATCCGCATGCAGTATAGATGAACTGTCGATTTAGCAAGTGTAAAGATAAAGCTTATCAAGCAATTTAGCTGGTTACATGTCATTGGCCCCAGTAAAAACGACGTTCTTGTAATACTGAATGTCAGGCAGATAAACTGGCACATATCGCGAACAAGATTATTAATGTCGCACAAGGTCGGGCATGTGAAGTATCTGTGGAACAGGGTTCCTTCACCACCACAAACCGTGCAGGCTCTTTGAATTCGTCGATCGATATGCGACAGCTGGTTTGGATGCACGAGGCTGTGATGGAGCAGTTTGAATGCCACATCAGAGTCTCTGTAATTGGACGGATAACTATAGATGACTCTGCTAGTTATAGTACCCATAACTCCCAAGTCTACCCCAAGATGTGCGCGCCATCTATTAACCCCTAAGGTATCAGTAGGATTTACTCCTACGAAGAGCTCGCGCAGCCTACGTGAAGTGAGTATACTGAATGTCGTGTCCGGCGGTCGATTAATTACGAAAGCGTTTATCACCTCAGTGCTAGGTTCTGTAGTAGAGAGACGACTAAAACACTTTCGTGCTGTATCCACCAATTCGTTTAATTGTGTTGTGTGGGGTGTATAAGTGTGTTCCCAGAAGCATCAATGATGTCTCCAAGAACTGTGAGTTGTCCTGTATCGGCCGTTACACCTCGAGCATTACTGAACACCGAATCTACTAACTCAGGGTTCAACCTGATCGGAATTGCTGAGAAATCCCCGTACCCAAGTTCATTCCATCGCAAATGAAATGTTGGTCTTATGCTGCCCCAGGTTGTAATCGTGGAGATCATATCCTGGGACCAGTCATGCGGATATGGTGGGCGAACCGAGAGCAGATAGTAGTGCTCCCCTGCGCCGCTACCCCCCATAGAACCTACCCACAGCTGCGAAATTAAGTTATCTCTTTGACAGAACACTCGTTGGAATGCCCGTACCTGAAGACAACGAAATTTCACGACGATGTCTGTAAGACCCAAACCACCCTCCGCTACTGGTCGGCAGAGCGTGCTTTCAGCGACCCATCGTCTTCCCCCCCCCCCCCCCCCCCCCCCAGAAGGCGTCAACGACCTTCGCCTGTAAAAGTTTCACGGAGGTTTCTTCGAAGCACTCCGATTTTAACAGCTGCACGATGGACGAGGTAATCAAATAATTGACAACGACTGCACGTCCTTTCAGCGAAAGTGGGTGCAGTCTAGTCCGCCATGAATTCACAGCTCCAGAGAGTTTCTTTAGAGCGATTATAGCGGTTTTTTTTGAGTTTAACAAATAAATAAATAAAAAATTTAATAATATTTTTATTCTTGTAATCGCATTTATTTCTTTTGGTTGGATCAACGATATATATTTTTTGATAGAAATCTCATATTTAGGCAGTTAAGCTGTTGGCGGTATTTAGCCGTCAACCGAAGCACAATACGAAGCACATTGACAGTAACGCAAGATATCGAAGCTTGGATTCTGTGTTAAAAGGAAAGGTGAACTTTTCTCGATTAATAATTGTCTTTTTTCGATTAATAATTTCTTTGATTTTTCTGTAGGTCTTCAATACTGAAGAAGAAAATTCGTTTGTGGTTTACATTTTACGATGCTGCGCTCATTACTATTGCTCCAGCATCACCGAACTACTCCTATTGTCTGATCAATTCGCAAGTAAAATGCAAATTAGTCATCCGGAAATTTGGAGCGAAAATCCGCCGGAAATAATTGGTATTATGCCTTTATGAAATCCTACCCCAACATTTCACTTCCAACAGAGAAAACAAGCCTGACAGGGGTCTATGCATTTTACCGTAACAACATAGATACATTCTACCGCAACTATGAGAATATTCTCCCTAAAACACCGTTCCACGGTGTGTTATTGGACGGTAAATAATGCTTGTAGTTTGAGGTTAGTTCACAATTCGTTCGCCTTAATTGATCGATCGCGTATGTTTTGCGTTATCAATTATAATATCATAAAGTCTGTTTCCAATTCTTTTGATGACGATACCGAATTTCTATTTAACGCACATATTATTATATAAAATAGTTTTAAAAAAAAAAGTTGACCCGATTTCACAAAAAGCACTTAAAGCATAAAATAATTTTTAATTTTATATCTATTACGACATTTTGAAGTCGGTGCAAATCAAACAAACCAAACAACTACAACAAAAATATTAAATCGTCATTTCTTATGATCCGGTAAGCTGAAATGTTCAGGTAGTATTATATATTATTTTCAATTCTGGTACTGTAGTTGTTTTATTTGTTTAATTTGAACCGACTTCAAAATTTCGTAATAGATAGAAAATTAAAAATTATTTTATGCTTTTTAGCGCCTTTTGTGAAGTCGGTTCAACTTTTTTTTAAAAAACTATTTTATTCGTCCCGTTTTAGTATCTTCTACTCTATACAACGAAGAAAGAACCATCCAAATCGATCCACGCGTTTAAAAGTTAGGTTTAACCCCCTACCCCACATCCATTTCACTACAAAAATTTTCTCATGGCATCAATCAATTAACATACTCTACCGAACAGAAAAGAAATCATCGAAATCGGTCCACGCGTTACGAAGTTACTACCCCTCCCCACCCCCATCAGCACCATAGGACCAAATTATTCTCCTATTAGCAATGGGGGATAACACTATTCAACAGCAAAATCGGTCCACGCGTTACGAAGTTAGATTAGGTTAATTAATTAATAATTTCCATACCACTTCCCCCACCCCAACCCCACCAACATGTTTTTTCTCGTGGTATCAACCAGGTTGCATACTCTACCCAGAAGGAAACGAATTATCCAAATCGGTCCACGCGTCACGAAGTTGGAATACCCCCCCCCCCCCCCCCCCCCCCTCCTCCCATCCAAGGAAAATTTTTTTCTCCTATTAGCAATGGTGGATCATACTCTATACAACAAAAAGGAACCATCCAAATCGGTCTACGCGTTACGAAGTTAGGTTTCACCCGCACCCTACCAAACATTTTTTTGGACATAGTACCAATCGGTAAACATACTCTACCCAACAAAAAAAGAATCCTCAAAATTAATTCTCATGGACTCCAGTTGAAGAATTGGGTACTTTCCGGTATTGTACCAAAACCCGACTCCATTGGAGGAAGGATGATAGGTTGCGCAGAATTTGTGAATGTTGCCGTTTGATTTTATAAAGAATCGAAACTCATCAGATGTAAAGAATGTTACATTATCTGAAACGAGGGTAAATGGTAGGCCAAATCTAGCAAAGATTTCACGCAATATCTTAATCATTGCCCTAGTTGTTGTTGATTTGGTCGGTATTACTTCAATCCATTTGCTATACCCATCAACGACTATGAGGAAGTAATGCTCGTAAAATGGTCCGGCGTAGTCTATGTGAATCCTTTGCCATGGATTAGATGGGAAGTCCCTGGGATGTAAGGAAGCCTTGCTTGGATTTATTTTCATTTTTTAGCAACTTGGACACTAGCGAGTTGAACGTTCGATATCGCAATCCATTCCTATTCGCCATACACCATGCTAACGCCTTCATGCGTACTATGCCGGTGTGGGCTCCGTGCAGCTGCTCAAGTATCTGTTGCCGTAAAACCTTAGGAATCATCACTCGAATACCATTGAATACGCAACCATTTTCAATTGAAAATTTATGTGCTGATTTATGGTTGGGTAGGTCATCGCCACGTTGTATGGCGTTGAAGTAAGCTCTGCACTCTTCATCTTTCATCATCTTTCCCTTTGAATTTCTTTTATTGTAATTTGAATTGAGAAATTTGAAAAAATGAGTTATGCTGTAAGTACTTAACCTGTACTCTATCTTGAGGGAACCTCGATAAAAAATCGACATGGTATGACTTTTGGTGTCCCGATACTTGATGTCGTAATCAAAAACAGGATATGAAACTGGCATATCAGAGAAGACGTATCGCTGAAGCAGTTCTTTGTTTTTGTTTAGAGTTGCTGTTAGGGGCTTCTACTCCGTTATCAAGGTTATTTTCCGTCCATAACAGTACTAAAAGAATTTTTTCAGTCAGCCGTAGTCTTTGTCCAATTGAGAGTAATTTCTTTCTGATTTGCCTAATGATCTCGATGCGAATGCTATAAGACGTTCTGTGCCATCGTTTATTAAGTGTCAAATTACTGCTCGAAGACGATGCTCAGGAACGTCAGTTGCTAGAACTAAGTGAAGTTTTCCATCGTGTGGGACCAAAACCTGTGTACTGATGATTTCCCTTTTCAATTGGTTGAATACCTCTTCGCATTTATTTGTCCATATGAACCTTGTATCTTTTTGAAGAAGACTGTGTAAGGGTTTAAGATGGCTTGCTAAGTTTGGTAGAAATTTCTGGTAGTAATTTATCAGACCTAAAAATGTCATTAACTGCTGCACATCTCTAGGACTTGTACACTTTCTAATAGCATCAACTTTCTCCGGTTAAGATCGAATTCCCTCTTTATCGATTACATGTCCTAGGAAAAAGATTGAGTTAAGTAGAAACTGGCATTTAGCTTTATTTAAGTCTAAATGGTAAGAGCGTAATCTTTGGAGAACAGATCGAAGTCGTGTTAGAAGTTGAACGTATGTAGCACCCTGAATAGTTATATCATCGAAAAAACATGCGACTCCATCTTTTAGGTGCTGGCTTGATTCCAAACATTAATCGGTTACCGCTATAGTTTCCACGATGAGCGCTGATGGTTTGCAATAAGGAAGTCTCCTCGTTGACCTTCATGTGAAGATATGCCTGATGTAAATATGTAAATATATGCAAAAAATATATTTTGAAATGGAGCTTGGACAAAAAAAACTAATGGGTGGAAAAACGTGGACTTACGATGAACAAACGAATGTAAAAAAAAAATTTTCAAAATTTAAAAAAGGGGATGCGAACTTCACACAACTGAAAGACATACCTATTGGGTTTGTACTTATTGCTTTGGGTCCAATGTAATTTGGTTCTTGGACATTAACTCTTTGTGTTATAATAAAAATGTGTCAGAGTTAATGTTACCATATGATAAGTAAGTATTAGATTACTTGGCTTCTGTTTAGAATATTAAGAAAGGAATTTTATAATATGATAAGTAATTTGAGTGTTCGAAAATGAAATTCTAAGGATTGCAACATAATGAAAATTAATGGAGGTAATTAATGCGAGTAGTTGTGATTTTTCAGGATCACAACATGAATTTGAAACAGTAAAAAAATAAATAAAAACTAAATAAAAAATTTTAAATACTTTTTCTTATCGGAATAAAAATATTATTTTTTTTAAATAAAATTGGTACCTTTCTCTAACATTTCATTGGTATTTTGCTTTGTATATATACTACACTACTCAAAACAATTAAGGGAACAAAAAAAATATCTAAATTTTGTAGTGATTTTTGACGGGCTGTATCTAAGCGAGAAATAATCGTATCGAGGATCTGAAAAAAACATCTTAAAGCTCCAGAACTCTAGTTTTTGAAACTTTCAGACAAAAAAATTTAAAGGCCACGGTGCTCACGCAATCCAAAGAAATAGCGGGAGAAAAAAATTTCAAAATTTTTAGTCATTTTTTTTTTTTGGTGCACGGACTCGGAAAATTTTTCTTTTATTTGACCACCCTATGAACCAGATAGCCTGTTAATTCAGCTTTAATTATCTTTTTTGAAATCCTTGATATGTCGATTTGTCGCGGAGATATCCGATATTAAACGAAAAAGGACACTTTTGTATTGAACCATCGATATCTCAGCAACCAATGATCGTACAGAAAATTTAAGGGCAGTTTCGGAAACTGGAATAAATTTCCTAAAAGAATCCAAGACATAAAAAATAATAATTTTTTTTTATCCGTAATTTAAGTTTTGAAAAAGTCAAAAAAAGTGACTTTTTTTTTCTTTTTTTGGTAAATTGACCGCGTCTTTGCAAATACTGATGGAAAGACTAAGGTTTGTAGAAAGTTTTACACCTCAATGTACGCACAATAGCCCTGTAAATCCGCAGATTGATCCATTGGACGGTTCCTTCGGCCCGATCGGTCAAAGTTTTGGAAAAAATTAAAGGAACAAGAATTGTGATCTCAAACATCGTGTAATCTTCATTAAAATGGAATAATCATTTTTTTTCGACTTTTCTCACAAATATGCACAACTACTTGGTAAATTAAAAAAAAAGAAGCAAATTGAAAAAAATCGTAAATTTAAAAAAAAAATTTTTTGAGAAATCGAAAATTAAAAAAAAAAAATTTGAAATTTTTTAGAAAATTAAATACTGAGATGTTCTTACAAAACAGTATTTGGAGGTTTCCGCTGGTTTCCGGAGGTTTCGATGATTCGAAACTGCATTTCAAATATGCGTGACAGGTTGGAGGCAGTGATTAAAAGCCGAGGCAGCAACATCTCAGTATTTCATTTTCTAAAAAATGTCAAATGTTTTTTTTTAATTTTCGATTTTTTAATTTTTTTTTTTAATTTACCAAGTGACTGATGCATAAAAGTGATAAAAAAATAAAAAGTTGAAAAAAATGATTTTTCCATTTTTATGAAGATTACACGATGTTTGAGATCACAATTCTTGTTCCTTTAATTTTTTCCAAGACTTTGACCGATCGGGCCGAAGGAACCGTCCAATGGATCGATCTGCGGATTTACAGGGCTATTGTGCGTACATTGAGGTGTCAAAATTCCTACAAACCTTAACCTTTCCATCAGTATTTGCAAAGATGCGGTCAATTTACCAAAACAAGGAAAAAAGTCACTTTTTTTGACTTTTTCAAAATTGAAATTACGGATAAAAAAAAATTATTATTTTTTATGTCTTGACAAATTCTTTAAGAAATTTATTCCAGTTTCGAAACTGCCCTTAAATTTTCTGTACGAACATTGGTTGCTGAGATATCGATGGTTCAATACAAAAGTGTCCTTTTTCGTTTAATATCGGATATCTCCGCGACAAATCGACGTATAAAGGATTTCAAAAAAGTTAATTAAAGCTGAATTAACAGGCTATCTGGTTCATAGGGTGGTCAATAAAAGAAAAATTTTCCGAGTCCGTGCACCAAAAAAAAAATGGCTAAACATTTTGAAATTTTTTTCTTCCGCTATTCCTTTGGATTGCGTGAGCACCGTGGCCTTTAAATTTTTTTGTCTGAAAGTTCCAAAAACTAGAGTTCTGGAGCTTTAAGATGTTTTTTCAGATCCTCGATACGATTATTTCTCGCTTAGATACAGCCCGTAAAAAATCACTACAAAATTTAGATATTTTTTTTGTTCCCTTAATTGTTTTGAGTAGTTTATATAAACATATATATTTATTCTTTTAAAACTGCTGGCATTTCCCTCCATTATTTTAAATTGGAGAATATAATTTCATATTTTTGGAGCGACCATCTAGCAGCGTGTCTACCGTAACTGCACATGTTGTTGCATGAAAATTATATTTCTTTTTGATCCAACGGATAGGCAAAACTTCTTAAACTTAGTAAAGTAAATATATTAAGTATCCCATTCGTTTATAAACCCTTCGCGGTCTGAATTTTTTGGAAAATGGTGAAAAACTTGCCTCTTAGTGATTTTTTACATTATTAAATAATACAAACTGTCTGCTTATATACATAAATATATAGATAACTATGTATGGAACTTATGAGACAGTGAGTAACCTGAATTTCTAAAAACAAACAAACTTCTCACGCCAAATTTGTTTTCCAAGATTCTCATCTCGAGCTAAACTAACTTTCATAAATTTAACTTTAAAATTCACTACAAATGCGATAGAAATAAAAAGCTTAATCCACTTTCAACTCGAAATACGAGTAATCGCGAAACTTTAAATTGGTCTCAGCAGTGTCGCGAAGTGACTTCCAACACCTGTAGGCGAAAGAAATATGAAACTTCCCTCAAGATCATTATAACAACACAAAATAAAATAACAGAGGAAAATAGGTAATGTAAAAAAAACATTTTTAGCGTCGACTTGGACTTTATGACTGTTCTTCAACTGAACTTTTCACTTGAAGGACAGGTTGAAGGAAGTTTAATTTTGAGGTTTCCCGTTTTTATGACACTGCATAAGGTTGAAATGAAGAGGTGGGCTGCTCGAAGTTTCTCACATTACCCTGAAAAATTTAAAAGAATTCAAATTTCTCACTTTCCTACTCATCAGCATTAATTTTGCAGCTCAATTCTGCCCTTTTCTCTCGGGATAACTCATGAATGCTTTATAGTGGGCTACTGCTCTTGGTGATGCCCAAGATAAAACTTTTGTTTTCTGCTAAGATTTATCTCTTAAGAAGAATCAGGAAAAAAGTAAGAAGTTCGGCTTTTGCGCTACTTAGGGCATTTTTTTTCTAACAGTACCCACTCATCCCAAGTCATGCAATTGTAGTAATTTTCTCCACTTTTCAAGTTAGGATGACAGAGAAACTGAAAAGGAGTTATTTCAGGAGATTAAAATTTTGATTTACTGCACACCGCTGGCATCATAAGTTTTTCCTTTTATTTCATTATTTTAATTGTTGGTCCTCTTTTGCTTTCGGACTACTTTTAATCTTCCAGAGTAAAATTTAAATTAACAAAGATACCAGGAAACGCAAAGAAAATATATTAATAAGGAGGATATATTTTTTATTTGTGAATATGAAAGATTTCCATTCAGGATCCATTCATCTAGATATGGAATTTCAAAAAAGGTATATTTATATTTGTAGTTTATTATTTTAATTAAAATAGAAACTAGGCAATTTTCTGGAACTCTTTTATATTCATAGGATATAGTATGTTTTCAACACTCCTCAAAATCAGTTCCAAAGTAATATAATCTCCCATACATTAGCTACACTCCATTGTACCAAGTAAATTACTCCCAAGTACTTCAGCCTACTTACAACTACTCATTCTGTTGTTGGCGAGTAGATGGTTTGAAAAGCTTTGCCAGAAATTGTCGCTAGGTGGTTTTTGATGCAAATTAAATTTCACACCTTTATCAAAATGTCAAGTAATTGCCGTTTGCCTTGAAAGTAATTTAAATCCCAATATTTTCTTTGGTTACGTTTTTTACGTAAGTTAGTATTTAAACGGAGACGGAGTTGGATCGATGCATTGAACCGCACGACCACCATGCCGTGGGCCCCGGATTCGAGACCAGGTCTCCCCGTGAGCTTTTATTATTTTAATTCAAATAATCCACTCTGTCTCTGGGCTGTTTTCTATCTCGCAGCAATGCAAAAACAAGAATCAAGCTTCCTCACTCTCCTTACCTTAATTCCCTTCCGGCCAAAACCATACTAAAGCATCAAAGGGTTGTCCCCTAGGATTTGGCCACATCGTATAAAAAAAAACAAAAAAAAACGTTAACCACAAATTAAGGTAGAAGCTTCTTAATAAGTAACTTTGACGTAATTGAAATGAATACAATAAGAATCTAATTAAATTAAAATGAGTTAAAAACAGTTTTTTTAAAACCTCATATTTACGGATAGAAGGTTTCAATTTAATTTATCATAATTTTCATCATTCAGGATCAGAAAGTGAAATAGATTATAAAAAGTGGAATGGCAGTGGAAAATACTTAGAAGTAGTAGCTAAATGTACAGACTCCATTTCTAGGAGCTTTTTACGTAAACAGAGAGCTCAGCGACTAATAGTTGTGTGACTTTTAAAATACTCTCAATAATTACTTATATTGATTAGATGACTTTAAGTCCTAAAACCTAAAAGAGAAGTCCTAGCAAAGGTGGCTTAGAAAATGATCCGCGCAAAAACGACTCGCGTGAGATCCCGGACCAAAACGAATCAGAGAAATACTGCGGACAACTACAGCAACTTAACTACTTAAAACTAACTAACTTAAGTAGTTAAGAGCTCAGATTTTTCTCCGATTGGTTTTCGCCAGGAATCTCATGCGGTTCCTTTTTTGGCCGCAACATTTACCTTGGTCCTTGTAGATAGGTCATTTTTACTCTCAGCTAACAAACAAACAAGATATTTAAAAAAAGCTCTTGTTCAAGATGGCGACTATTCCCAACTGTCTACAACACTAGTTACGAAGGCCTGCGAGTTTAAACTTTAAATTTCACCCTTTAATAATAATGTTTTTTTTCAGCTAATAAAGTGTGCTGATTTCAAAAATTGTGTTGGTTTTTTCTATCAAATGAAGTTTTTATTTTTGACAATTATCAATTAATGGTCAATAAAAGAAAATCAATAAAAAGGAAATAGGAATGTTGTCGTATTTCATGATTCCTCTTCCAATATCAAGTTGAATGCACTCATCCATTATATCTGCGACAAAAGGTCGGTGTGAAAATCGAGTGTCGCCCAGGGATACTGCCATTAATATTTCCCAATATACTTTGATAGCAGTCTCTAGACTCCTGTAGCAAAATGTATAGATTTTCGTTCATAAGCCAGTTGTTCGATTATGTTAAAAATAATCGCACCGAAAAATAGATCGTAAAGCACCTGTATCTACAGTAATCGTGCACTTTTGTTCTCGAACTCTTCCTTCTCTTACTAAACTACTTCGGTGTTTTGGAGAACATTTTACAATTTTGATGTAATTGCTATAACTGAAACTTGGCTTCACTCAGTAGTTTTGTCTACTCAAATTTGTAATTCACAAATGTATAGGTAAAGTCTTCAGAAAAGATAGTTGCCTATGATATACTGATCATGGTAGAGGCGGAGGAGTGTTAACTGCTGTTTGCTCAGATTATTTTTGCGAAATATTATCACCACCTTGTAATGAAAGAAACATAGAACAAATATGTGTGTGCTTAACTAACCCTTACACAGAGAGAAGCAAACATTTTTTGAGTATAAGTTACAGTCCTCCTACTTCAACTATTTAAATTTACAAATGTCATATGGATAATGTAACGTGGATGTCTTCTCTCGTGGATAAAAACGATTATTTTTTTGGCTTGGGAGATTTTGAGTCATGTGAAATGGAAATGGATTAAGGAGGATACATTATTAATGCCTGTCAACGTTGCATCGGACTCAGAGTGTTTATTAGAGGGTAGCTTAATAGAAAGTTTTAATATAATTTAAAGCAGTGATGGCCAAACTCACACTACTTAGTGTTAGGAGCGCTTAAAAGCTTTAGAAGAATTTCGTACAGTTTGTTTAATTTAGAACCTTAAAATGTTTGAAAAAATTTGTATATTTAAAGATATTGTATGATTGCTTGCAAAACTACTTAAACATGAAGATTTTTTTAACTTTTGTGTGCTTTGTTGATTAAAAAACGCAAAAACAACAAACCGAATACAGTCAAACAAGTGCATATACGAATTTAAAAGCTCAAAAGCTCACTTGCCCGCGGGCATAGGTTTGGACATCACTGATTTAAAGCACACGACGTCTAATGAAAAATTGATCTTTATATACATTACTGTTTGTTTTCACTTAAAGCTTAGACACAGCTACAATTCAACCCGCTCGTTCACATGAAATTAGAGTACATGCAAAACAATTTCTTGCTTCGCATGCTCCCATCATAATTCCCGTGCAATATGATCTTGTTTGTGCACACAATGTTCTGAGAATTATGATGGGAAAAGGTAAAAATTAGAAGCTAAATTGCAGGGTAAGGTTATTTGCTTACACTTAAAGAAATAAATAAACAATACTTATGGACAAAAGCATCCAAAATTAAATCAGATTCGCGTAGCTTTTGAGCGTATTTAAAAGAAAATAAATTCAGATCAGGAATACCAATTACAATGATGCTTGATGGCAATAAAGCTCAACCCTTAAATCCGATGTGTGAGTTGATTGTTACTCACTTTGAGTATGTTTAATTTATGTCACTAACTCCTGAAGATTTGATTTTTTTTCAACAAACGTTAGACATTGGGCATCTCGATATCAGTGCTATTCCAGGGAAGACCGAGTGCAAATCTTACACACAGCCTCGATGTATCCGATATGGAAAACGTAGTAAGCAGACCAGGCAGGGCTGGCGTATTCTAAGATTGGTCACACAAAAGTACAATACGGAATCTTGGTTAAATAGGGATCATCAAGCTCCCTAGACCATCTTTTCACAAGGCCAAGCATAGAGTTAGCCCTATTGATGATCGATGCCACATGGTCCTCAAAAGAAATCCTCCGGGAGTTCTTGGCATCGTCTGCATAACACAGAATTTTGGCGTTGGACAATAGAAGCGAGACATTATATATATATATATATATATATATATATATATATATATATATAAAGAGCGAACCGAGGATACTACCCTGAGGCACCCCAATGGTAACAGAGATTTGGGCCGATGGAGTTCCCCGGGACATGGACACGTTGCGTGTCACAGGGATAAATGTCAGGGGAGACGATGAAAAAAGTAAAAACACTTGTTTTACTTCCACATAATAGGAGCAAACAAATTTTTTTTGGGATGGTGATCGCTCAAAAATCATCAGCGTGGTACTTGCACTTTCCCTCACGGACATCCATGACGAAAGATCAAAAACTCAACTCCTATAAGTACTCAGTTTTAAAACTAAGTACGAATTATTTATGAAGAGGATTTTTAGTCCATCGAATTCATAAAATACCTATACTGGTTAAATATTGCTTCATCAGAAAGTTTCCTTTCGATATACTCTTGGTGGAAGTCATTTAAAGATGAAAAAATTAAAACACTTGTTTTACTTCCACATAATAGAAGGAAAAAAATTTTTTTTGGGATGGTGATCGCTCAAAAAAATTGTGGATGTTTTTCATCTTTAAAAGTTGACAGGTGTTCAACTTGAAAGTTGCGTGCGCGTGTTTTTTTGTTGTTATTTCTATGAAATTAAGTGTCGGGAAGTAAAAAAGGTAAGTCTTATTCACTTAAGTACTGAGTGTGATATTCCACAAAAATATCAACATCCAGTTGTGTAAACAATATAGATTGCACGATATCGCGATTCAGCTGTTGAAGTAAAATTACTTTTGTAAATTTTTTATCTCAAGTGCTCACGATTTATTGTAAAGACATTGTTTACAACAAAATGTGATTTAGCTTTTGTATTTATGTAATCTTTATGTTGCAAGTGAACGTTGTTTGTTTATGTTTGGTAAAATATTTATTGGATTTCATTAAATTTTTCTTTCTTTTTCTATTTCAGCTGTAATGTATGACTTGGGAGGTCAACTGGATGAAGGAGGAGTACCTGTGACACCCAGGTAAGGTAATTGTTTTAACATTTATGCAATTTTAATGTTAATTTCCTCTTTTTGTGGGTTCATCGAACACAGATCGTAATCCAAAATTTCAATGTTGTTATTCTTTGCAGCCAGTCGCACTGCATGCTGCAGCTGACGATCTTCTTCTCTTGAAAACTCGTTCACATAATCCTGAATAAAACTGGGATAGGCCAAATATGTCAACCTTTCTATATCTGCACATAACTACTGCTACATCTCTCCAGGCTTCTGTGTGCAACTCCATAGCTGAAGTCGGTAGACCTCTTGCATGTCGCAATTATAAAACTTGTAATAGTAATGCGTAACTATACCTTTGCTTCGATAGGATAGTCTGTAAAAATTCTGCTGCTCCGCCTCTAAGTGCCCAGATTAGAGCTGTACCTTTTTCTTCGTATGTCAAAATATGTATTGCCACTGCTGTCTTGAACTGGAGTCTGTATGTCTGCCAAGGTGTTTGATCTTGACATGTTAAAGGATGAAGTCTTTTATACACAGTCACGTTTGTAGATAAAGTCGCTGAATCCCATTACATTCTCTAGTTCAGTTCTAATTTCTTAAAAAATTTTCTTTATTGCCTGCTCCATTTCACATTTAACTTGTTTAATATTCGTTTGTCCATACATTTTTACTTTTTCCAATCTTTTCTCCATGTTCACAAGTTTGAAATCAACAGCTGATTCTAGAGCCTCAATCTGTTTTCGAACAGAAATTTCTATTTCAGCTCTCTCTTCTTCAACTAAGGCTTTAAGTTCCACTACTGATGACTTCTGTTCTTCCATTGCTGATTTTAACTCATTTACGGAACCTTCCACCGATGCTTTTAACTCGGCCGTCGACGATTTTTTGTTCTTCCATTACTGACATTAACTCATTAAGGGACCATTCCATGCTTTCTGTTCTTCCATCGATGACTTCAATTCAGATTTATGTTCGTTCATTGATGTCTTTAGCTCTTCTTTGGTAGATTTTATTTGGCACATCAGGGCATTGAAAAGATATGTTAGGCTTGGACTGGGTTATTCCTCTTCTAGCTCGTCTTTAGAAACAAAAGCGTTTACTTAATCCCTCCTTCAAGTCTTGAACGCAGAAGTTCTTTAATTTGCGGCCCATATTTAGATTCACTGCACTATTTCACTTTAATTACACCGTCACACTTTTAATTTTAATTTTTAATTAATTTTTAGTCTTTCATAATTAATCCCAATTCTGACACCAATTGTAACTCTTTGGGGGTTCTTCGGGATCGAAGGATTAATTAAGACACTTATTTTCAATCGGAAATGTTCACAAATTTTGTTCACTTTACTAACTAATTTGTTTCACAATTTTCTTCACACGTTTTCTTCACAATACACCCTTTCACTTTACTTATTTAAGGTTATCTCTTCTCTGGTTAAAAAATAACTAACTCACTAGGCTGCTACTCAGCCGTATTTATACTACTTAGCTTAACTCTACAAAGTTCAACAACTTAGTTTTAGAAATTTCCGGTATTCATTTTCACCAAACAAAGTCAACACAGGTCCGAGTCGACCTTGACTTCATAGGGCATCTGACGTGTTTCTGGTTTCCGAAATTCGTTTTCTTCACGCAGCCTATGCCAGACTGCAGTGCATTTTACAGTATGTTAACACATCGCAACATCAAATGTTTGATTTATATGAAATTCGCACATATTTAAAGAAAGAATGCGAAGGTTCCACCCACAGGTGACCTGCTAAAAGTAAAAATTTTTGTTAATATTTAGAAAAAACCTGGCTAAATTCTTAAAATTGGACAACAGACGGGGACTAAAACGAGAAAAGAATAAATTTGTTTGACGTCTGTCGCCAGAATAGAATATGACTGTTCAAACAATAATATAAGTTTATGACCATCTAAAAATTAAAAATTATGCGTACTCTCGCATTCAAATCTAGACGTATTGAAACTCATTTATCTTGGATTTATAAACATAGCCGGATCTTTATCTCGAGCATCATTGATGACTTAAATTTAACCCTGTATTACATAATAAAATTATTGACAATAAAACAATATTACCATATTACATTCAAATAAAACTAAATCCATTTACCTATAAACCAAATCCTAACATTAAGCTGGGAGACATAGTTACAATCTACCTCATCAATTTCAGTTTCAATTAAACATTTATGGTGAGCGGTAAAGGTCAAATAGGGGCAGCACGCACCTAATGAGAGCATGAAATTCTTATCCTGGTAATGTATCGTATCCTCTTCGGACTTCTCCTTAACTTGTTTCATGACTGTGAAATCTCCAGGGGCTCTATATCGCAACCATTACTGCTTTCATTAACATCGTCCAACCCCTACAAATCATCCAGATCCAAGGAGCCTACAATATTCCCTGAAAATTACCTAGAAACCACCATAGTTCACAGAATGGCCCCCATTAACCTCTACTTCGGGAGAATTTGACCAAACCCTCCATTCCTTGAGACTTTATTGGATAATTGTCCTTCTTGCGGAATAGCTGCTGTTCATTTTCTTTTCGTACGGAATCTGCCTGGCATGCTTGACCTACGGAATCACGTATCCTGGGTAAAAGATAATTCTTCTTAAAAGATGACCCCTTTAACCAAGAAGCGGACGTGGTACATTACACGGTAAGGAAAACTTCACAAGGACACTCTATTATTTGTCCTAGCAAATGTGTCAGTAACGAAAATAAATTTCTTACACATTTTTACACAATTCTGCCATTTCCTGAGTACTTATCCACAAGGAATGATACTGACCTAAAATAAGTAAATAAGAGGTAAGTTCTCCATGTCAGGAAAATCGTTGACGCCTCCATATTATCCGAACCACTCCTTTACGTCATAAAATTCTTGCGGAAGTTATTTTAACGTGCGAAAATCTAATTAAATTCTTTAGTAGATGACACTTTGTTAAAGAATTTCAATCTCGCATGAGGGGATCAGAGCATGTGTTTAGGTAAGATTCCTTCTAGGGCAATGCAAGCATAGGATGACAAATTCTTTTGGAAACTTTATTAGAAGAGACATAAATACGCGCAACCCCGAAAAAGAAGACGAAATTTTACTTTCCAAAGTTTTTTCTTTAATGTAAAAAGCCAAAAATGCCTCGACTGAGACTCGCAGAAATGATAAGAATGCGGGAAAAAAGTGAATAACAGTCTGACGTGAAGTGGGCTGGGTCGTAATAAATTTCCGAGAGCGCTAGTGCATGTCGCAGTTTGAAATTGCTTCCCGCGAGAAAAATGATGGAGAAAGTGTGGTTAGCGATGCAGGGTTGTAATAAATATGTCATACTAGGGTGAAAATAAACAACGGTCTATGCACTCGTTCCGAACTCTATCCCATTATTCAGAATGGCTAACTATTTCTGTCCTCGGCTTATTAAGGCAAATTTACCCTTTCGATTGCTTTTCTGTTCGTAGCATCATGTCTCTCTGCATAGGGAGAAAGGGTTGCTTTTTTATGAACTCGTGGTACGCCCTTATTCCTGGTATCCTTTTGCTCTTATAGAAACGAGGGGTTTCGAATTTTCCAATTGTCGCATTATACACAGCAGTAGGAGGTTAATCAAAGCCACTGATTAAGTTTCGCTCCAATGATTCGATTACCAAATGAGGGTATCATTAGACATTGGACAATTGGGGTGACAAGTAAACTAATTTTGTCAAAATTTGTTTGTTCTGTGCCACAAATTGAATTTTCAGAGGTTTGGTCCTTTTAAGATAAATAAATTCAAATTTTTTAATGACAAGTTTTAGTAATATAAAATATCCAAGCATTCAGTTGTTTGAATAATTTTATTTGAAGTATTAAAAATAATGAATGTCAACATACATCTAAAACAAACGTTTAGTTTTAAGTGTGGAGAAAATATTCAAAATTTTTAGATATTTGATTAAGCCTTATACCTCGTCATTTCTCAAATATTTTAAAACTGTTATACAAATTAGATTAAGGTGTCATACTTCATTAGGTTAAGTTGTTTGTGGATCGTATAATCTAAACCTTAGTGGATCGTATAATCTAAACCTTAACTTTTGTTATCATTGGGTATTTTAGTAAATACATATTTGCTTGGATACTACAAATATGTTACACGTCTTTTTATTCTGCTACTTCGCGAAAAGTAGGAAGAGTAGCAGAATCTTGTATATTAATAAAATTGAAGTGTTTGTTTGTGATTTCAAAATAATTCTCATTAAGCTCATAAGGTTATTAAATAACATTAAAAACATTCAATTATTTTTACTTGTCTGTCTGTTTGTCCGGGCTAACACTTAAAGTTCCGTTCCCGCGAATTGCCAAAAAAGGGAAAAGGTCCGGGAAAAACAGAAAAACACTTACTAGCTGAAGAACTGCTTTTATTATTTATTTTTAAAACCGTAAAACTATTTTTGACAAATTTATTGTGACCACTTCGGAACCTTAGATCAGATCGCGAGAGACTGACTTTTTCGTAATTAAGTAATTATCGTCTTCACTGGAGTTATTTACCGCATCAACGTGACTGAGTGCAAAAATGCTGATGTTAGGTCTGCATTTTGTGGGAAAAGAATTTAAAAGCTTTTCGCGTGAGAGAATTTGAATATATCAAGTTATTTTAGCTTTGGTTGCGATATTCACTTTACTTTTTGCGTGAGAAAATGAAAGTGTAATTTATATTTCAGATTATATTACTTTGTGAAGTTATAGCTTCGGTTGCTATAACTGCTAACCTCGAAAACTGCTAATCCGATTTCGACGGGACTTTCAACGGAAGGTTCAGTATTTCTTAGTAGTTTAGGTTACTACTAGTGGGGAGAGGGTTGGCATGTAGAAATAATCGAAACGATTGATTTTGTTACCGAATCAATATTTTTACATGTCAGTAAGATGAATAATGACGCTCCCGATGTCGTTAAATAATTAGGGATGTGTACGGGAAGAAAGTGGCATGTACAAATAATAGAAAAGCACGATTTTAATGTCGACTCCGTAGTTTTCGGTGTTGCTGAGATAAATAATAACAAACATAAATAATCGAAATCGACCGATGTTAATGTCGAATTCATAGTTTTCGATATCAGTGAGAAGACCAATTACACTCTAAATCTCGTTGAATGTTATAGGGTTAAGACAGAACACTACTGGTGGTTGTGGGAGGGAAGTGACTTACTTACCAAAGTTCGCGTTATGCCAGGCACATATAACAATATAAATAAAAACTATATATATATATATATATATATATATATATATATATATATATATATATATATATATATATATATATATATATATATATATAACATTAATATATATATATATATATATATATATATATAACATTAATATATATATATATATATATATATATATATATATAACATTAATATATATATATATATATATATATATATATATATATATATAGATATCAAGGCGCTGGACTCAAACTTAGTCAGGTCACGGCTGGTCGGCAGGTGTCTGGCTGGTCTCCGGAAGTAAGGGGCGAGACACAAGGTAACTCTCTGCTGGGTCCCTGGTCACAGTGGTGTTCAATGGAGTGAGGGAGCTGATGAGCTGGCAAAGGAGGGATCACAATTGGATGATTCCTCTATTGACAGATCGATCGGCTTGCCGCTATAATCAGTAAAGAGAGAAATTGACCTTAAGGCTATTCAGCTCACTAAGCAGAGATGGAATAACTTAACCACATGCAGAGTATCAAGGCAGCTGTAGCCTGAATGGAATTTGAGGAAAACCGCGTTCCTGCTAAACGGAAGCCGGATAAACCTCCGAAACATTGTGGCAGTTAGTACTGGCCACTGTCTTTTCGGTAGACACGCAGAACGTCTGTACGTTCCCACGAATGACTTCTGCCGGAGCTGTATGGACGAGGAAGAGGTGGAAAGTATTCAGCACTTACTCTGCGAATGCCTGGGCCTAGGAAAAGGAAGGTACAATGCAATAGGCGTGTACTTCTTAGGTGGCATGGGCGATATAGCCGGCATCGGGCTGAAGCAGCTCCTAAGGTTTATTAATAGCTGCGGCTGGTTTTAGATAAACCCGGCAATCAGGCACGGTTACACGGATGTGGTAACACAACGTACCATTTATAAGTCTTGTGAGGCTGATCGGCTGTAGGGCTGATAGCCGCCACCCTAACCTAACCTAACCTAAGTGACGCCAACATCATGGATAAGGTACGAAAATGGAACGTACGTTTTGATAAAGGGCAAGACCCCTTAGGCTTCCTAGAGAGAATTGAGGAGCTGGCTGAGTGTTACGAGATGCCCGTAACACAACTCTATAAAGCGCTTCCAGAATTACTGACCAGGGACGCTCTCGCTTGGTATCGCAACAACCGATCCGACTGGGCCGGATGGAACGACTTCGTCAGCGCGTTTAAAGAACTCTATCTGCCACCACGATATCACGTCAAACTGGTATAACACCCCAATATGAGCCCGGAAGAGAAACTAGAGCGGGCATATGGCAATCTGAGAACAGATTACCGCTTCTATATGCGCCGCACCGATTTTTTAGACTCTAGCCGAACTAGTGAGAATGGCCAAAGAGTACAACTCACTGCGCTCCGAGGAACAGAGAAGTGCACCTCCGCGACAGTACACCGCCGCGAAATCGAGCCGTACCAATAAAGGAGGGATACTCAACAAATGACTGCTGCTGGAGATGTGGACAACGAAGCCATCAACGGCGGCATTGCCGAAACGAACCAATCTTGTTCTTTTCGCGATGCGGAGAACAAGGGATTCTCATCCGCGACTGCCAGTGCAACGGTCGACGAACTGAATCAACCCGTACTCCGAGAGGCCAAATGACCCGAACCAACAATGGATACCGACCGGGAAACGAGAGAAGGGTGCAGGACCGAGGAGGTCGCCCTCTACCCCAACACCCACGGTAAACCAACAACCCGACGACCGAACCTCCACACCGCAACTAGACTTTGACAATCGACAGTTCCTCCCGATACAAATCGCAGACCATATCTTCGAAGCATTAGTGGACACCGGAGCCGGCCGATCATTTATAGGAGGAGATGTGCAACGACTCGCCTGGGACATCGGATTAGGGGAACACCCCTGCAGACTAATCACGTGTCTAGCCGATGGAAGAGAGGTCATCATACAACGAAGGTATGATCTAACAGTCGTAATCCAGCATAGGACCGTACGACATAGTTTCTTTCTGATGCCAGGACTAGCCGAAGCAGCGATATTAGGTATGGATTTTCTAAGTAAATGCAGTTTGAGGATGACATTATGGGGAAAGGAAATGTACCCTAACCAGTTTGGATCCGACCAGGCAGAGAAATCCTAGATCTACCAAGTCGAGATTCCCGCCAATCTCGTCCCCAGAGAGAAAGACTTGATCACCGACTTTCCAGCAAAGCAGTTACTCCGCTTCGAGTCTCTCACGGGACTCAGAAAGCTAACCGATCACCGAATCATAATGAAAGAAGACTAACCCGTAAAACAACGTTATTACCCGCGAAACCCCGCTATGCAAGAGATCATCAATACTGAGATCGACGAACTCTTGGGGCCGACCGAATCGAAACGTCTTGTAGCCCGTACAGTTCCCCAATTGTACTAGTAAGGAAAAAGCAAGGGAAATGGTGGCTTTGTATCCACTACCGCCAGCTGAACGAACGCTCAGTTAAGGACGCATATCCGCTGCCACAAATCAACCACATTTTAGACAAGTTGATAGGGGCCCAATACATCTCAACCGTCGATCTAAAACAAGGTTATTGACAAATACCGATGGCTGAAGCCAGCCGACCGTATACCGCATTTACCGTACCCGGCCGAAGACTCTTTCAATGGAAAGTTATGCCATTCGGGCTACACTCAGCCTCAGTCACGTTTCAACGAGCCCTAGATCGAGTCATCGGACCCGAGATGGAACCATACGCATTCGCCTATCTCGACGATATAGTCGTCGTAGGGCGATCTCTCGAGGAACACATCGAAAAAATACGAATAATATTCGACCGACTCATCGATGCAAACTTAAAAATAAACCCCGCAAAATGTGAGTTTTTTAAGGCGAGTCTGACATACCTCGGAAATGTGATCTCTTGTATGCCAATGGACCCAGAGAAAGTAAGTGCAATACACGCACTCCCGGCGCCTACCAACGCCAAAGGGATTCGACAGTTTATCGGCATCACCTCATGGTACAGGGAGAAGAGCAGGAGGGGGCGTTTCAAGAACATAAGCAACGCCTAACACAGGCTCCTGTATTGGCATGTCCAGATTTTACCAGACCGTAGTGTAAGACACTCCTCTAACTAGCATGATTCTTAGTTATCTAGCTTTCTCTCGTATTGACGTGATTCCCAGTACGAGACACTCCGACAAATAGCGAGATTCCTAGTTCAATCACTCTTACACTAGCGTGATTTCCTGGTGTAAGACACTCCTCTAAGAAGCGTGATTTCCTGGTGTAAGACACTCCTCTAAGAAGCGTGATTCCTGGTTATCTAGCTTTCTCTCGTATTGGCGCGATTCCCAGTACGAGACACTCCGACAACTAGCGAGATTCCTTGTTCAATCACTCTTACACTAACGTGATTTTCTAGTGTAGGACAACCTTCCAACCAGCGTGACTCCTGGTTTTATCATCTACTCGTGTACTGGCGTGATTCCCAGTTGTATCATTCCCTTTTACAGTTTCTCTGTCAGTGGTTGTCCAGAATTTAACCCTAACACATTTATCTGTCTCCGTATTTTTTTCCGCAGGAACCTACCCATCCCGTTCACCGAGGATTACCCTAAGAAACCAGGCGACCAGCGTTCCGTCGACGAGAGTCAGTCAAACGACGCCACGAGCCCCACCAAGGGAAGGCATTTCCATCAAGGAGACGCCAGGTATTACGTCGCGACCGACAGAGGAAATAGTACCTACGCCATTTCACACCGAGACCACGGAGTAAGCAGCGGGTATTAATTGATCTAAAAAGAGACAGAATTGTAGTTTTTTTTTAAGAGTAAAGCCAATAAAAAGTGAATTCAAAATTAGTATTAAACATCCAGGACTGTAGAATAAAAGTAAATTGTAGTAAGGAATCGGGGCGTTCTCTTCAGAAGCCTTGACCCTCGAGTCGGCGAGCTCAATCCCTTGGAGAAAATCAGAGGCCCGACGACTACGAAGTAAAACACGTTACCAATCGGTGTCCGAACAGCGAAACGAAGACAACGCGTTACAAAGCTTTGCTAAATATTGATGAGTTGCTTGCTACAATTTCCATAGACCATAAATTCAAAAGGAAGTATATCTCTAACTTCAGTTAAAGATAATTTACAATTGATAAATATTTAAAAGTTAATATTAGTATTGTGCCTTGAGTTTAATGAAGAGTTGTTCTTTGTTTTTATTGATGCATTTATTTTTGAAAAAACTGAAATGAAATCTTGAATTTGTTGCTTAGATGATGATATTTCTTCTTTCTTCCTAAAGGTGTTGATAGACTGTGATTCTAATTTTTCTGGATCTACGCTAAGAACAGTAGAACGGTTGTTGATTTTTTTATTTTAACAAAGAGGATGCCTTACCCTGAGTTCAGGCACCTCTTATTTAAATTCGTTGTTGTGTGGGGGACACGTCTATGTTAATAAAGTGTTGACTTCTTTGTGGAAAACCAAGAGCTCACCCTTGGTACGGGTACCTCTTTCTTTGTATTGTTTTTGACTTCGTTAATTGATGAAGTGAAAGCTTCCTTCTACTTTTTATTTTTTTAATATCAGAAATTGCCTTACCTTGGGTAGGCTCTGAAACCGTGGCCACTCAAACAATTGATCCAACTTCATCTTATTTATCTTCATTAAAAACTGTTCATGCGAAGACTGTTTATTTCACACAATAAAATAATAATAATAAAATAAATATTGTTATTAGTGACGCAGTTAGATAGTTTAGCAACAACAATGACCAAATACACACAAACTAATTAATTCATTTCAGAAGATATCCTCATGTAGTAAAAGTGTGCTCTTCGTTTGCACGTCTTCCACTTTAAGTTTTTCTTTATTACTTAAAATTTGTCTTTATTGCTAACTACTTACTTACTATTTATAAAATAAAATCAAATATAATAGAAAAATTATTTTAAGGTTTCTTCTTTAATCTCATAGAAGGTAATTGATAGGTTCATGGCACAGGGTAATTTGATTTAAAAGGCAAATACTGAATGAGATCGTAAAAACAAACAAAAAATTTTATGGCAGAGGGAGGAGGGAGAAATCTTAACAATTTAGGTTTTACTGAAGCAGTCCACCAAAGCTTAATTAGTAATAAATGAAATGCTACAAAGTATCTTTTGTGACAGCTCTCATATTGCTACAATACATGAAAATAAAATTTCCGAAAATTATTTATCAGTCAGTTTTTTTAATTTTACATAGTAAATGAACACCACTTTCTAAACAGAACAATCCTAACTTTGACCGTTTTCCAAAAGGAAAGTGTAACGATATTAAAATAAATTGGTCGGAAACGTTTCATTGCAATTATATGTGGATAGTAACGTAAGCGATTATTGTATTAATTGCCCTTAAGATGCCACATACATACAACTTAGTGAATAAAAAAACTAAATTTTTGAAAGTATTATTTTCGTATTTTACCATTTTTAACCATATACTCTAAAAATATCATTGGGAATGTAATTTGACGAAGTTAAAGTCATTTGAATTGAGCTCTTTACTTTCGGTTAACAAAAAGCGTGTTTTTGCAAAACTAAATTTTCCAAACGGTAACCAATCTATCTTGAGAGCCAATTGATCGATTTAACTTCAATTTTGACCAAAATTCGTTATACGGATATACTATCCTACTATAGATTAACACTGTCACTTGAAAATACTCAATAAGATTTCATTAGTATACGCCAATCGTTCCGAAACAACAAGTATATTTGTTGCCTTGGCTGAATTTGTATTCAACGTTATTCTGCTCCGAAAACATGGCGTAATGGCAGAATTCTTCACATGAAACTTTTTGATTCTGAATTACAGATTTTCCGTTGAAATCGCCATTTATCTTGTTTGGATGCCCCTGTTCGTGGAGGCGTTCTATGTACGATGACACATGTCATCCTTTGTGATAGAAATTCTTGACGCTGAGGTTTATCATATTATCATATGTTATGACTATCTATGTTCCACATCGCAATCTTGAGTGGGTCATATTCGACGTATGGCTGTAAAATGTCTCTCTGAGTTGATGTCTCTATACTATGGCTTTTGCTGCTGGATGATCTCAATATGCCATCCGTTACCTATCTGGACGAGGATTGCTTATTGCCGCATATCTGAGTGATCTGCCAGCATCAGACCGCTTTTCTGGAGTATGTTTCCTTGTCCGGTCTCCTGCGGACTTATATTATCAGTAATGATTCTGGGTATCTGCTCGACCGAGTTTTCCCCACGGACTACTAGATTTTGAATCCATGTCATGCCCAAATAACTGCCCTGTACCCACAGGGAAATATGAAACATTTCTAGTGTACAGCCGGGCATCGATTTAGGGCAGTCACTTTTTATTATTTTTATTAATGACATGGATTCCATGTTGGCAAACTCGAAAAATTTATTCTATGCTGACGATACTAGGATTTTTGGTATAATCTCTAACATAAGGACAGGCTTGGGCTGCTCTATTTGGACACGATTGTAGTTTAGTTTTTTTAAATATAAAGTGAGGGGTCTGTTACGTTAAATTCGCTTTACCCAATAGTATTTGTTGTACAGTTTAATGAAAATTAAATTATTTCGAATTTTAAATTTAATTAACTCTTTCTTTTTTTAATTTTTACTTTCGCGACCTTCCTATTAATAGTATTTTTTCAATTTTTTTCTTAGTAATCAGGCATAATAAATTTTGTTAATAAATAAATACTATACTATATTTAGACTACCCGGACGCCACAAATCTTTATATTTTTAAATATTATTTTTATATATTTCAATTAAAAGTATATACTTGGAAATATAGTTACAGGATTCTGAACAAAACAAATTGTTATATAAAGAAAACTTCCCGATCTTTCCCCCAATCTACCTACCTCAAGATGTATGTGGCCCCCTTAAGGGATATTTTATGACACTATCATTTTTCTATAAATAGATAGTACCTAAGTTAAAATTATCACATTTGCAAAACAATTAAATAAATTAAAAATTAATCGGAAGCGTCTCAACTACGAAATTATGAAAAGCGCTTAACAGAGAGGAATGTGCATTTTTTCTACGGCCCATATCCAGAAAAACCAAAGCTATGAATGTGTATTAAGTTATACCTCTTTATGTCAAGGAAAAAATAAATAACAGGATTAGGATAACATTAAATTTTTACTTTCAATTTTGTGAATGTAGAGGACCTTCTAAAAAGTTGTTGGAAATGGTATTTTGTAACCTTTTATTTTATACAAATTTGCTGCTCCAGTAACAAAATATTTTAAATAAACTCCTTTGGAGATTTAAATTTAATAAAATTTGAATATATTCAGATATATTCAACCAAGATTAATACTAAGCCAATTCAAAAAGGGAAATGAGTTAATACGTGTTTCGTTCTACTCTAAATTTTTGAAGTGGCAAAGAAATTTTACAACCTTCAACATTTATTTTATTCAGCACTATGGGGCACTTTAAGCCAGAATGCTGAAAAGGATACTAAGAAGAAATTTTTTCACATGTAAATCGCTTTAAAATACTTTGTATAAAACCAGCATTTACATTTGTCCTGATTTTTTTATCTGTAAATTGCCAAATAAAGTAAAATATAATTACTTATCTAGAAAATTTTAAATAATTTGTTGATATAAACTACGAAAAGAAAATACAAATTTTCGAAGTACAATAATAAATTACAGGTGAGCTTTAATGTATTTACTAACAAACCAAGGTGTTTAATTTACATTGACCAGAAGGCAAACAAGTAAGCAGCAAAGTTCCAGTACGATTTGCAATTTAATCGATCGACAGCGGAAAATGGGCGATTTACTTTAAATATTTTGATTTACACACGGAAATTGATATTAAAATTTGTGTGTATTTAAATCAAAATTACCGCGAAACAAAAAAAGGTCAAACCAGTGAAAATGTTTTTCCTGAAAATAAGTGTTGTATATTTTATGCATATGCACACGCACGATTTTTCGAATGAAACTTTCAGTAACTGTTCCTAAAATTATTGTAACCCTTAAATCTATCGATTTAGTTGGAGTTGTGATATATTATTGATCATATGTGGCAATACCACATATGTTCTAGAGTAACATGCGAAGAGTAGGAATACGTCAAAAGTATCAGCAAAGATTACTTACTACTAATTTGAAAAAGTAACACCACAGTAAAACGAAATATATCCAGCTTTTGAAGTCATATGAATATACATGCAAATAAAGAGTACAGGTAGTGTGCAGTCATTTACTCCTGTCAAAATTATTTGAGAGAATCACTTACTCCTGTCAAAACTCACAGCCTTCTTTCAAAAAAGTAAAGCCGAATCTTGTCGAAGAGAAAAATGTACCAAAAAGTACCATCAATAAAAAGAATTCATGTGAATCACATGACTGAGATAGTTACTTGTGTGCGTAAGAAACTTTCAAACTGTCAATGTATTCTGATCTTTTACTGAGTGAAGTACATTTGACATTTGTAAATGCACATAAGAAAAGTATACTTGTCTCCTACCCACAAACTCTCCTAGAAAACAAATTTTTAGTTCTGATTGCAGGGTTGCCCGATGATTTCTATGATTTCGGCATGATTTCTAATTAATAAACTGTAGTTCGAGTATTTATCGTATGTTTTTCTCGTATATATATATTTATAATAGTGGCGACGAGGAAGAAAGAAGAAAAGTGAGGAGGGGGTCTGCTTGTCGGATCAACATACAAGTTCAGAGAGTGAAGCTGAATTTTTACGAAATAGCTGACGTAACTAGTGAAATTTTCGTTAATTACGGAAATATGGCAAAATTTGGTGAGCTTTCACAATTTATTAACGACTTTTACGAGTTGTTTTAGATTTCGAAGTTGGAACAGTTCTTTAAACACATTATTGCATGATGTCACTTCAAAGCTCCTAAGGGATGTCGTTTTTCGACATTAAAACCGTCTATGCTGCCATACGAAGATATGTAACAATCAGGCAGCACATTCCGATTTAGCATGGCGGCATTAGTTATACGAGGCGAAAAAGGCTCCAAGTGAATCACTTCAGAAATGGACTGCAAGATTAGGAGCTCTAGCATAAGACTGTAGTTTCGATACATTACTCGCTCGGCATTAAATTACCAAATTTATATAGAATTTCCCTTCTAACTCAGACGACGCATTATTCGACAGGAGCTAAGAAACATTTCACCTATTCATCAGAATATTACAATATATTAAGGTGAGGAAGGCTTCCAAACCAACATGCAAAAAAAATCAATTGATAAAACTAGAATACGCACACACACAACAATCAGGGGCGTAGAAAACATCGCTTCTGTGAATGCTTAGTAAGAGCTAAGTTGAGAATAAGGCACCATTCACTGCCCTACTGCCCTATGTGCTCATGCATACCATGGTTAGACCGATAGTCAACGAAATATAGGAAAGACAATAGCCTTCACCCGTACGGGCGACACCTGTAAGAAACCTTACATGCGAAAGCACGAGAAACTATGTTCGAGTTCGAAAGCTTGTGAATAAAGACCAAGTCAGAAATATCACGTCGTTCATCCCAAGAGGGATATAAGCCAACTGAAGGCGACCCACATAAAAAGAAAGCCTGAGTGGATCATTCTACGGCCGGCCTCTTAATGCTAACTTAACAAAACTGCGCTGTACCAACTCAATGCGTATAGAAAGAATAGCACAGCAAGGTAACCAAACCTCAGATGCATACTCAAGAAACACACAAACATAACTATATGGTAATGTTTGAGACAGGACTTCCACCTCTCTGTGTTGAAACCCTTAGGATGCA
This sequence comes from Leptarthrus brevirostris, assembly GCA_964036015.1. NCBI lineage: Eukaryota > Metazoa > Arthropoda > Insecta > Diptera > Asilidae > Leptarthrus > Leptarthrus brevirostris. The sequence continues at coordinate 46,540,175 of OZ038371.1, forward strand.
TTTTGATTACCTGCTAAAAGTTCTGAATTACCCGCACGAAAGCCTAGCTTATAAATCGATGGCATCTGTCCGGACAAAAACGTGGGATGTTTTCGTCGACTTTAAGAGCTAGCAAATAAAGCAGTGTATATTTACCACCCTCAAATTGTCATGTACACGGAAAGTACACGGATGTGCACGAAAATACACGGAAACTACGCGGAAATACAGGTAAAGTACACAGAAATACACGGAAAGCACGAAAGTACACGAAAAGTACACGGAAATTACACGGAAACAACACGGGAGTACACGGAATAACGCTTTCCGTGCACTTTCCGTGTACTTCCGTGTAAACAGAAATTACACGGCAATTTGAGGGTGGTAAATAGACACTGCCAGGAAATAAATATGACGTAATAGTTGACTTGCAAAATGGAGCGAAGACCTCATCAAAGATCAGTTCTATTATATTATACAGAGGACAGATCTGGATATGCGACAGGAGTATACTCCTATATTTTTTTTTGAGTGAGGGCTGAAAATCTTTCCAAGAAACCAGGAGACCCGATTGTCTCTGGTAGTGTGAGATTTTTACTCACTAAAAACACCCCTCTAGGGATTAGCTGAAACAGACCACTTTATCCGGGTCCCTTTTTGTCCCTACCTCCTCTGATCTCAGCGAGAGAGATCCGGACTAATCCAGCTTTCTTCCCTCACCTCGATTCCTCGGGTCAGCGCAAGCATTTGCTTATAGGACACCTCTGCCATTCTTCCTTCTTCCATCCAGTGGCGTCCCATCAGCTTCCTTCTTCTACTTGCCAGTGCAGGGCACTGGCACACTAAGTGTGCCGCCGTCTCCTGATCCTACAGGCACAGCCTGCAGATATCATCCTCGAGAATGTTCATCCTCTTTAGATGACATCTGAAGTTACCATGTCCTGTTAGTAGTGCCGTCAGCCATCTCAAGGTCCTACGACCCATATGCAGGACCTCCCTCTGTTTCGCACATCTGGTCGCTACAATTCCCATCTTAGCCTGTCAGAACGAGTCCACGACGTTCCACCGTTCCCAGTGCTCCCTCGTGGCCCACTTTTCTAACCGGCCTTCTGCCGTGCCCCTGCCTAGCGCGGTGAACGGCTCCGGACCTTGGAAACTCGTAGCAGCCCCTAGCTTTGCCAGTACGTCTGCTTTCTCATTTCCTGCGATCCCCACGTGTCCTCGGACCCACGCCAGTGTAAGCTCATTAGATGAGGCACACGCATTTAGCTTGCGAACACACTCCAATGACAGCGCTGTGTTGAACTCTGTACTATCCATACACCTGATCACTGCCTGATTATCGAGTGCCACCACTATCTTCTTGTCCCTCACTCGACTCTCTAGTATACGATCAAGTGCATAGATCAGAGCCAGCATCTCTGCCTGAAATACTGAGGTGTGTATCCCCAGGCAAAGATGGGTGTTCAGGTTCAGGTCATCACTGAAGATACCTGCTTCCATTCTCCCATCAATTCTGGATCCATCCGTGAATACTGTAACGTCGCTAACACGGTTTTCAGGGAGTGACCCATCCCTTATAAGCGTTTCGTGGTGCCTTTCAATTACCCTTACTTTGCTTATACCATCAACAGTCATTTCCAATTCCGGTATCTCATCATTTACAAGTTCCAGTATTTTCCTATGCCCCGGTTATCACGAGATCTACACCAGTTTGCACCCCGATCCATGCGAAGAGCCCCTGAGGCAGCAGTTCTCTTCACATATGTATCCAAAGGCAGCAAACCCAGTATCATCTCTAACGCCATTGTCGGCGTGGTTCGAAAGGCTTCTGTTATCGTCACACACGCTAGCCTCTGAACCTTATTCAATTGCCTTTTTACTGTGGGCTTGGAAGCGCCTGGCCACCAGACCACAGAGGCATAGGATATAATCGGTCTCATCATAGTGTAGATCCAGTATGCGGCCTTTGGCGAGATGCCCCACCTCCGCCTACACACCCTCCCACATTGATGTAGAGCCCTGCTCGCTCTTTGGATTTTCTCCTCAACATGTCTTTGCCAGGTAAGTCTTGAAATACCAATACTGGTTAAATATTGCTTTATCATATTTGATCATTTGATGGACTAAAAATCCTCTTCATAAAATTCGTACTTAGTTTTCGAACTGAGTACTTATAGGAGTTGAGGTTTAGACCTTCCGTCATGGATGTCCGTGGTGGAAAGTGTGAGTACTACGCTGATGATGACCAGCTCACACTTTCGGGTCGAAACATCCATCAAAAAATTTTTAGCGTTCATATTTTTGAGCGATCACCATCCCAAAATTTTTGGAAGTAAAACAAGTGTTTTTACTTTTTTCACAAGTTTGCATTTATTCCAAATACCATTGCTATGCAACAAAATAATAAAGATATTTTCAATACCTAATTATTTATTATTTTCAACACCTAATTATAGCGTGTCAAACTTACACATTTCCATAGCAATCATAGCTGTATCACCTTTCTTCGGTGGATTTTTTGAAACCGAAAACTCCGTCCTTATGACAAATACTCAACTTGGTACGTATAAACAAACGTATACGAGCCTTTAGCATTGAGCAATCAAACCGAACACATCGGCACGAAATTGGCTGCATTGAAACAAGTCATTATTGACCACAAATCTGAATATAAAATATAATTCTCTTACAGCTTACAGTTGAGGAGTCTTGAACCTCAGCTTATTTGCACCAGCGAAGTGAGCTGGAATTATAAATAGTTCTCTTCAAGTTGAATTATTATTTATTTTTGTTTTAGTTGGATTTTTACTTTCTTTTTATTTTATTATTATATTTTAACATTATTATTTTCTTATTACTTTGTTTTTATTATTTGGATTGTTTCTTTTTTCATTTATCTTTGCTTTGAATAGTTTTAGTTTACAATTTAACGCTTTCTTGAATAAAATATATTTTTTACAAAATGAATTCATACCAAACAAAACGTGAAAATAAAAATTTGACACAATCAAAAATAATGTAAAAAACAAACAAGAAAAACAAAAATATTATAACAATGGAAAAAGAAATAGAATTCTTGAATTAAATGAATTTTTTGGAAAAAAATAATGTCTAATTTAAACTATTGTATTTGTCAGGTTCTGTTTTACTGAAAGCTTTTTATTTCTTGACATTCTGTGAATGGTTTTTGCATCTCAATGTATGACTAAGCAGTTTGTTTATGGTATCGTTTGTTGCACAATTTCAAATTTAATCTCTAGTTAAGCCTGATGATGAACAGTGACAACTGTTCGAAACGCGTCGTCCGTTAATAAATTAAAAGTTTTATTTTATCAAGATTTTAAGGTGTTTAATTTTTGAACCTATTTTCCGGTTATTACTGATCTTGTTGGTGCTCTAATTTAGAAATTTGTATTCAATGATTATGATCTATCATGCCATAATGCTGGTATATTCTATGTGGGGAAGTTTATAGTGAAATCAGTGAAAAGTAATTTGTGCCCTTTGAATTGATCTTAACGTTTTTCTTTAAATACCTCGTCATCGGTTGGGCTACTTTTGCGTAATCTCTTATAAACTTTCTGTAGTAGCTTTGATTTGATTTGATTAGATTTGTTTCTCTGTTTCGGGCAATTTTAATTTTGCTATATCCTCTACTTTGAGAAAAATTTACATTTGTTTATACTACGCATATTTTATTAATATTTATATTCTTTCAATACGTCGTTCATTAGACGCTGAAAAGTCGCTTGGGCATTTTTTAGACCGAATGGCATCCGGATGTACTCGTAATGTCTTTAATGGTTTTCTTCCTATCTTCTTCGTTTACGAGGATTTGATGGAAGCCTTTTGCCAGGTCAAGGGTAGTGAAGTACTGTGCTCTTCCTAGTTTATCCAAGATATTGTCGATATTCGGAATCGGGAACTTGTCATCGATTGTAACTTCATTGAGCTTCCTATAGTCGACGACTATTCTCCATTTTTGCTTCCCTAAATTATCGATGTTTTTGGGTACAATCCATAGCGGACTGTTTAATAATGCCCTGCTTAAGCATGTCTTTAATTTGTGAGGAGATTTCCTGCTCATGCACTTGTGGGTACCTGTAAATCTTCGAATATATGGGCTTTTGTATTGTGGTTATTATTTCATGGGTTATTTTACTTGTACTCGTTAATTCTTCCCCTTCTTTAAAGAATAAATCTTTATAAGATTTTAGTAAGTTTTTAAGATAGTTTCTCTCTTCAGAGTTCAAACCCTTAAGTAAAGTTTCTACGACTATTTCGTTTATGTCGGCACATTCTAATTGATTTATTTCGATAAGCTTATAAGGCCATGTAGACCAAAATTCAATTTCGTTATTGTTGATTTTTAAAATCCCTCTTTCCATATCAATGATAGCAACAAGAGGCTTTAGTAAATTTTGCCCAATAATTACATCAAAACACTTACCATGAAATTTCGTATGTTTCCATATTATATGGGCATCTTCTCTAAATGCAGTGGGGAGATCATTTTTAATTACTTTATTAACAAAAGCATTGGTGTTAAGAGTCTTGAATTTAATTGGCTTTCTCAAGAATTGTCTTGGGTATTGGGGTAATTTTTCTTCATTTAATAGAGAGGTCGTGGATCCATTACCTATGACGCATCTAATTTTGTTTTTATTTATTGTTAACTCTACTACTGGTAAACAAATTTCCGAGGCATTGTGTGAAAATTTACCTCGTGTTGGATGTGGTCTACATCAATGGGTTCTATTCTATTATTTTTATTATTTTTTGGATGATTAAGACGTCTTGAATTATACTGATTTTTATTGTGGTAATTATTTCTATACACTGTATTACTATTTGCTTTATCTCTAATCATTCCTAAACTTTCTAACAAGTTGAAGGAATCCCGTAAATTTTGTACGTTTCTGTTTAAAATAATTGATGATAAATTTGGTTCAATATTATTTTAAAATGTTCTTTAAAATTAAATATTCATTAAGTCTATGGCTAAACTCTGCAGGCTTGTTAATGTCATACTCATATTTTTCGTTGAGTTTTGATAATATATTTCTTAATGTTAAAAAATATTCTCTTTCTTGTGTATTTTTGGCTGAAATCGCTTGGTGATACAGCTGATGGTAAATTTCTCGGACGCCGAAGTTACTGATTACCGCCTCCTTCATCTCATCCCAGGTGGCTTGAGTTCCTAAGGTCCTGATTACATCTAGGGCTTGTCTTTGTATTTTGTTGATTATAATTCTCTGGTAAACATAAGCTTTGGCACTTAGATAATCATTGAGCATATGTAAAATAATATCAACTTCTCGTAGGAATGACGTTAGAGCATATTCATTGTCTCTTCGGAATTCGTGGATCCTTTGATCATCTTTTATAAGATTGTTTGAAGAAAGTGAAAACCTTTGTTGAGGTTGCTGATCCTGCTGTTGTTGTTGTCGACCAGGCTCCATAATTTCGTCACTTATTTTCCTCAAATTATCTAAGTTAAGTGCAAAGACGTCACTTTGATTTTCTTTTTTATGATAGGCTTTGAATCGTTCAACTTCTTTTTCTTGTTTCACTTTGGGCATAATGCTGAATAATTTCCTAACAAATTACTTCCTTAACTGATTAATCAATCACTGTGATAAATCCTTAGGATACAAGTATATTTTTTCCCCTATTTCTTGACAGCCTATTTTCACTGTCACAGTTTTTGCTTAATGAAATTAGATTGAAATGACTTGTGATTACTATTTCAAGTCAGAAAAAGTGAATAACAATTTTCTTTTCACTTAAGGAACTTTCACAGTTTTATATTAATAACTTCTTGTAAAATTTATTAGGATTTTTGTAGTGATTTATATCACTATGGTAGAGATTTCTCTTTCACTTCACTTTTTTTATATTTTGCACCCTTTTTTCACAAAAATATTTTGTTTTAGTTATTTATATTGTTGCCGCTTTAACAAAATAAAATAGTTTCCCGTTTGCCGTTTTATTAATTAGTTTAATATTTATGTATTAAAATTTCAATTATTCGAATCACTGGATATCTTTCTTCGGAAAGATATCCTACCGACTGCGCCAGATATATTTTAGGTAAAAATACTCAAAGAGAAAAAAATAAATCTTTAAAGATCTAAGTATTTATTACGGTCAAATATTTATCACTGTCTGTCAGAATTCCAGACTTTTAGTTTCTCAGATATGATACGAAATGAAATGTGATCTCTGTTTACGTTTCATTGCAGGTGAGTTTGACTTTATGATTTTATTATTAAGATCATGGAAAAGCCAATTTGTATGATTCTTTTTAGCTGTATGGAGTATATTGCTGCTATAGCCCTATGCAAATAATTTCGTATCCAGGTTGAAGGTATGTAAGGAGGTAAATTTATTTATGAAGCCAGAGTCAGTACAACAAACAAAATTTCTTATCCGCAATCAAAGATACCATCTAAAAGTACCTAAATGCTTTAAAAATGTGTGCGCTATTTAACTTTTAAAGGAAATGTCTTGAATTATCGTATTATGAAGACCTTGTCAACTTCAAATAGATTGGCAACAGATCGAAAATTACTTACTTCGTTCCTATTTATAATGCGAAAAAGAAACAAACAATCATGTTATGATGCCAAATTTCCCAAACTCGCAAAAAACCATGTAATCCTTTCAATGTTTCTTGGTCGACAAACCAAGAAGCACTGCACTGATTGTGATAAGAACAATCAGCAGACAGATGCTCTTGGACGACCGACAATGATCAGCACTCAGTGGTGAGTAGTTGGTGTTTTTACATGCGAAATTTTCCGATCCAATACGAATTCAATTGACTGAAATGGTCGGAAAGAACATTTGGTTTAGTAGTAGGTTTGTAGAAATGCTTGAATTTACTTATTGAATTATTGAATTATTTATTTAGAAATATGTATATATTTTTGGTTCAATGTTGCACAGTTAATAAAAAAAAGTCCTAATGATAGGTTATGGAATCAAAAAACTTGTTATATTTACATGCTTTTGATATGGCAACCCGAGTCCACGAGGAAAAATCAGAAAATGTTCTGAGTTGAAATTAGGGATGGGGGATCGAACTGAGAAAATCGATTCAGTACGCATCGATCTGTAATTTATTTCCGATTTCGTAGATCGATTAATCGCCTTAAAAAGATCGATATCTATAGATCGAACAGATCGATTCAATTAATTAGAACTGTGTCTCTATGGTTGTATTTCTTTATTCATTCCGTGGAAGGAATAGAAGGAACAGAATATGCGCCAGAATAAACGGAATAAAAGCAATATGTAAACACAAAGGAATGTTCCTTCCAATTGAAAGTTGAAGTCAGGTTAAAGCAAATTCTTCAATAAAGAATTTTTGAGGTTTAAGTTTTTTATATTATTTAAAATGAACGCAAACAACATAATCCAACAATAAATTGTGTGTTTATTTACAATCATGACTTTCTTTTCTTTCCCTTTTGATACTAAATTGTTTTTTGACAGTTTTATTCCGTTTACTCCATCTACAACTTTGGTACAAAAAGAACGCGTTCTGAACGCGCCGGTGCTAATAAAAAAACACAGAAAATTAAGAATAGAATATTCCGAACGAATAAAGAAACACATTGGCGCGTTCCGCTCATTCGGAATGAATAAAGAAATGCACCCTATATAAAAATATAGGGTCAGAAGTAAACCAATTTATTAAATAATAGAAAACAGCCTTTGTAGCTTACAAATCTTGATTAAGCAAAAATGGGTATTTCACAAATATTGCTTATTTAATCGAAAAACAAATTGCGATGGAATTCTTTTTTGTCTTTTTTGAAAGTACATACTAATTCTGACTCGTCTTTATTAAAGGAACACAACTAAAAATTTACACCCAAAAGTAAGAGGAAAGCACAACTTTTGTTTCGCGCATTTGCAAGCTCAAAATTTTTTTTTTTATAATAGCAAAAACATGCCAAGCATATTTTCAAAAAGCGACCCCAAAGCATTTCGATGTCTAATTTCAGAACCTATTCCAGAATATTTTATGAGTATGTACGAAGAATATTCTCGTAAATGGGAAGGTTTCTGGTCTCAGCCCTAAAAATGTATATCTTGGGGACGTTTTTTGAAAATATGCTGGGAGTGTTTTATTCTTTCGTTTTAAACGAAAGTCACCGCAAGTAAAAGTTGAAAGTTCAACTTCATCTTCCTCCCTGTCTTCATCTTGCCAAAGGAAAACATGACCAACGCAGCAAGTTGCCAAAGTTAAATTAAAACATGTACTATTCAAAAAAGATAATTGCGAAAGATGAGATTTGAGGAGCCTGCTCCTTTGTTTTCAAAATGATTCTTTAAAATCTGAAAGTGTACCCTTATTTCCTCTTTTCGACAATTACATAAGGGAAGAGAGAAACATGACTACCTCTCAGTTGAAAATTTCAAAATGGACGCAGTTTTGGTTTACTATTCAAGTGGTAATTGTGATTGAAAAAACAGACTTTTCATATAAGACTGTTTTAATAAAAGACTATGTAAGATTTTAAAGCACGCAGAATAAATGCTTCGTCTTTATTGTAAAAAGGTTTTTTTACACCACTGCTTAAATTTCTAAATCCATATTATTTTAAAAGTGTAAAATCCGCCAAATTTGACACTTTAGATTAAAAAAACTATTTATAAGTGTCAAATCTTTGATAGAGTAAAAATGTGCAGAACAAAAAAAAAACAATTTGAATAAAAGGTTCAAATCCCACATTCGAATATCATTTATTTTAGATTTTTCTTTAAATAACTCGTTGGGGAATCACCAAATCAGAAATAATACATAACAAGCCACCAATGACAAAATCATACAGTAGTCACTAAAATATTATAGCGATCTCAAACGCATTCATCTAACATTTACGATCCTTTTAAACTTTTTTTACATTTGTCGGATTATAACACAAATTAAAAATAAAATGTAAAAAAAAAAAATCACGAGTGAGCTTGTTTAAATTTTGGCACGTCTTAAATAGATCAAAATCGGAAATAAATAAATCGATTCGAGCTGAATCGGTCCCGTGTAAAATCGATTCAAAAATCGGCAGATCGAAGGCTTAAAGATCGATCTCTCGAGATCGAATCGTAGATCGCCCATCCCTAGTTGAAATCGTGGCAACAGCGTGCTGAGGAAGAGGGTTGCATGCATAGGAAAATGGTGGGATAATAAAGCAGACAGGAATAGTCCATAAGAGCTTTAGTCTTTTGGAAAAGATTATAGTCTTCCTACGGCTGGTAATAATTAAGAATAACAAAGAAATTCGAACACAAAGTAATTGAACGGCAGTGTCGATTTCGTTAATTATGCTACTCAAATCGTGGTATGACAAGCAGTCAATTATTCCTACACACTTGAAATTTGGTCTGTAGGTTCTTTATACGAGTAAAATTATATACGGAAGTTTAATATAGACAAATTTGTGGCCATAAATAAGTATAAATAATTCTATGCATACAATTCCGATTCATAAAATTTTGCACACATTCATATTTTTTGTTTGTTTTGTAAGATGTGGCCAAACCCTATGGGACAACCCTTTGATGCATTAGCATGGCTTTGTCCGGAAGGTAATTTAGGGTAAGGGAAGTGAGCAAACTTGAATGTCAATTTTTGTATTGCTGCGAGCTAGACAACAGCCTAGAGACAGAGTAGATTTTTTAATTCAAATTTAAAAACCCACGGGGAGAGCTGGTCTCGAACCCGGGAACCATGGCATGGTGGTCGTGCCGCTCAAATAATTAATCCAACTCCGTCAACCAATTATAAATGAAATACATAAATATACATTTCAATAAATTTCTGAATGAAAGGAGTTTGACAAAAAATTGAAATGTTTAATGATCCATAAGTCCCTAAATATAAGCTTCGTGATCTTAATATGTAGGTATGTGCAAAATTTAAAATCAGATGAGACCACATCTCAGTCATTGGTCGAAATTTCGTGGAAAGACCCATAATAAAACTGCAACGGAGCTGTGTCTGTAAATGAAATATATTTATTAAATTATAATCGCGGTGGACATTATTATCGATATGGAGACCAAAATAGCAACATTTGCAATTTTTTCTGCTGTCTGTCTGTCTGTGCAGACATCATGCGAAAACTGCTGCCAGTTGATAGCTTATGTGCTGGATCAACATATATGTAAGTAACTTTTTATCCCGACTAAAAAGGAGTTTCCGCCTGGTCATGAAAAAACTATATAGTATAAAAAAATTAAAGAGCGTCCTGGATAACAACATTGTAGCATATGAGGAATTCACCAGCGTTTTAAATCAAATATAAGCCTGTTTGAATTCAAGGCGGCTTTGTAAAATGAGTCCTCGAACACCTACACACTTTATCATTGGAGAAACATTAATTACACTATCACTGCTGGACATTAAAGTTCAGTACATATTATACAGGTGGCAATTGCTGTAAAGGATCTATCGAAGTTTATATATAAGATGGAATTTCGAATACTTTTGTAAACTACAGCAATTTCCTTAATGGGCAATTAAGACTACAAATGTGCAAATCGGTGACTTAGTCATCCTCAATGAGAAAAACACACCACCATGTCCTTGGACGTTAGGTCAAATAATGCAAACGCATCCAGGCCCAGGTGGACTTGTGCGCGTTGTTGCCTTACGAATAAAAGCTATCACTCTTAAAAACCGTTTACCAAAATTTGCTTTATACAAATTTTCGTGAGCACAATAACTAATCCTTAAACCGATTCATTGCGAATAATAATCTGTATAGTTAAAAAAAGTCCTATCGCAAAGTAACCACAAATACATGCTTACAAAGCTTCACATAATTCATACCAACTGAGGCAGAGCCCTGACGCATGAAAAGAGAAAACTTTTTGAGAAGGAAAGGATCTAAATTTATTTTATTTAAAATATTAGGGGAAATTCTGAAGTGAAGAAGAACTGAATGTGAGAGGTTAAGACACTTTTGTTCCGTACTCTATTCGTAGCGGTTGAAGTCTCCGATAAAAGTTTTCAAATCAAGTTTTATATGGACTCTCTTCACAAAGGCAATCTACGAATAATTGAACATTTTTCTAAATATTCAAAACTATTTCGTGATCTGTATAAATATATATAATAATTAATTAATAGAGCTTTATGAAATAATATAAATCAAGTTGGTGGAATTTTTTAGCTCAGTAGAAACTACGTGTAATTCAACTAATTTGAACTCCTAAACGTACGTTATTTGATCACCTTTTCCTAGTTGTAGCCGACCTCGCCTACTTTTAAATCATACACTTTAAATTGTTAAAGAAAAATAGTTTTTTAAAGAAAGTTGAACCGACTTCACAATTTAATTTTATATCTATTACATCATTTTAAAGTCGGTGCAAATTAAACAAATAAAACAACTACCCAATCACAATTGAAGATAATACCTGAACGTTTCAGCTCACGGGGTCATTAGGAAAGACGATTAAATACTTTTGTTGCAGTTGTTTGGTTTGTTTTATTTGAACCGACTTCAAAACGTCGTAATAGATATCAAAGTAAAAATTAATTTATGCTTTTTAGCGCTATTTGTAGGTTAGGTTAGGGTGGCGGCTATTAGCCCTATAGCCGATCAGCCTCACATAGACCTATAAATGGTCCGTTGTGCTACCACATCCGTGGAAGCGTGCCTGATTGCCGGGTTTGACTAAAACCAGCCGGAGCTGTTAATAAACCTTAATAGCTGCTTCAGCCCGATGCCGGCTATATCGCCCATGCCATCTAAGAAGTACACGCCCATTGCATTGTACCTTCTTTTTGCTAGGCCCGGGCATTCGCAGAGTAAGTGCTGAATGCTTTCCACCTCTTCCTCGTCCATACAACTCCGACAGAAGTCATTTGTTGGAACGCGCAGACGTTCTGCATGTCTACCGAAATGACAGTGGCCAGTAATAACTGCCACAATGTTTCGGAGGTTTATCCGGCTTCCGTTTAGCAGGAACGCGGTTTTTCTCAGGTCCCATTCAGGCCACATCTGTCTTGATAGTCTGCATGTGGTTAAGTTACTCCATCTCTGTTTAGCGAGCTGAGTAGCCTTAAGGTCAATTTCTCTCTTTACTGATTCTAGCGGCCAGCCAATCGATCTGTCAATAGAGGAATCATCCAGTTGTGATCCCTCCTTTGCCAGCTCATCAGCTGCCTCATTTCCTTGAACACCACTGTGACCAGGGACCCAGCAGAGAGTTACCTTGTGTCTCGCCCCTAACGTCCGGAGACCCGCCAGACACCTGCCGACCAGCTGTGACCTGACTAATCATGGGTCCAGCGCCTTGATAGCTGCTTGGCTGTCGATGTACAAGTATATCTCGCTACCCATTGGTAGGTTTGGGCGCCCGTGTATTAGTGTTACCGCCCTTTCTATGGCCAAGATCTCCGCTTGGAATACACTGCAGTGGTCCGGTAACCGGTACCTACTGCATATGCCTAGGCAGTCCGAGAATACCCCTGCTCCCACCCCGTCCTCCGACTTAGACCCATCCGTGAACACCGATATTTCTACACCTGTGGCATCCCCCCACTCTGCCCACTCCTCTCTAGATGGGATCCTTGTGGAGAAGCCCTTCCCAAAACTAAGTTGTGGGGTGGTGTAGTCGGTGCTCACCTGCAGATAGCCCCCCGGATAGGTCCTTAGTATACTGCTATATGTAAGTTCAACTTTCTTTGAAAACTATTTTATTTTTCACTTTTTACTATCCAATCGGTGCACGCGTTAAAAAGTTATGTTCAACCTCCTACCCCCCCCCCCCCCCCCCATCCCACCAACATTTTTTTCCCGTGGTGTCAATCAGAGAATATACTCCACCCAACAGAAAAAGAACCATCGAAATCGGTCTACGTGGTACGAAGTTAGACTAACCCAACCCCTCTGCCACCCCCGACCTGAGGACCAAATTATTCTCCTATTAGCAATGGGGGATCACACTCTATTTTAAAGCAAAAGAACCATCCAAATCGGTCCACGCGTCACATAGTTAGGTTCCACCCCCACCAACATTTTTTTCTCGTGGTAGCAATCAAGGAACACTCTACCCAACAGAAAAAGAATTATCAAAATCGGTCCACGCCTTGCGAAATTAGACTACCCCTCCCCCACCCTAGGCCAACTTTTTTTCTGCTATTAGCAATACGGGATCATACTCTGTACAACAAAAAAAGAACCTTCCAAATCGCTCAGACATAAAAAGAAAAAAATACACGTCGAACTTAGAACCTGGGGAAGTCTTCTTGGGAAGTCAAACGGAAAGTGTAATCAGATAAATGTTCTTTAATTATCAAAAACTACAAACGACACTACGACCATGCACAAATAATTCCTCAAGTTTACGTTTAAATAAAAATAACAATCAAACTAAAATCCACGCTACCCGATTTTATCCATCTACTCGGTTTTATCGAGGTCTCCCCTATATTCATATATAAACCCAAGTACTCTTTAGATATGTTACATTCCCTTATATTTACAATAAAATTTCCAATAATCTATGATATCTGTCGTGAGAGCGGTTTGTCCGCAATGTTAAGCACGTTAAGGGTCTCCTGCGAACCGGATAAAATTTCTTTTGATGCCCAAATGTAGGAAAAAATTTTACTTCAACGGTCCATTGTGCCCAGCTGATAATGTCGCTAGCCTGAAATGGCATTACATGAAACGTCAGTCACAGAAACTCCACTTCTTGTAACTGCTAATGTCCATGAAGCAACAAAGCAAGAACGAGGTGATGAATAAAAGAATAAAGGAAAATTTGTCATCACTTTGCCTTTCCGATAATATTCTTAATTCATGTGTTCCCGGGCTCCATCTCACGGCTTGTCATCCCTATTCACTACATGTGCATACATGTGTCTGTATATGCAACTTGTCATAATTCTATTTTTCAGAGAAGGACTGCACTGAGAGTACTCGAGCCAGGGACCAACAAATGTATTTTCTTACCGTCTGAAATGTCAAGTTGAGTTTTCTATTCGACGAAGCAGACAAATTTAAACGGACAGTGCTACTTCGTTGGGGTTGGGGACATAAACCTTGATAAGCACTTAACATTTTCTGGGGGTGGTACTTCTGCTAAACCTGTCAATCATCCTCTGGCGCGAAATAAGTAAAAATTTTGCTAAGCATCAGGAAAAGAAATCGTTATTGTTACACCCATTCACTTCAGGGTTGATTGACATGAATGCATTCGGGGTAGAAAAGGGTGAATAGGATTTATAAATTATTTTCGCAAGACTTGACAAATGACATTATTACGCTTTGTATGCTTTTCATATCAGCTTAAAGCCAAGCTACGTCCATCATACACAATTGAGGGTTTTACGTCACAATTTGTGTATTAAAATATAAGCCTTAATCCATAGGAAATGAATCAGAAAAATTACAATTCGGTTTTTTATCTATCGCAACGTGAAATGAAAAGGAGAACAATAATGGAAGACCATACATTTAAATTTCCCCTAACTTATATGTAATTTTGTGCCGGACTTCTATTAAATGTAAAACGAAAGTACTTAAAGAGTTTTTTAGCGAAACCAACAAAGCATAGTCGAAAAAAATGTTTACACGAAAATTATTATTTTCCACTTTCCTTAATGTTTCATAACGCGCCACTAGGAAAAACTACTTTTTATATGTTAATAATTTACTTATTTTATTTATGATTCTTAATTATTATTTATTGGTTGTTGCTCTATATTTGTGTATACATTCTTAAATTATTATGAAAACCACATTTTTATGGCCGCACATTAAAGGCATAATTATACAGAAAAAAATAGTTTAAAAAAAAAATTTTAGCCTACAAAAAAAACGGAAATATTAGTTTCTACTTTTTAGTGCTTTTTGTGAAGTCGGTTCATAATTTTTTTTAAACAATTTTATTTTTACTTTTTAGTGTCTTCATATATACGACTCGAAGGATGCTGCTCGTAAGAGCAGAGGTAGAACATTCTAAGGAATGGAAACAAAATTATCCAAATCCGGCAACATATTACGAAATTAGTCACGCTCACCCTTTGGTAAACTCTCCTTAAAAAATTCCTAACATGACCCTAGTGCGCCACCGCGCACTCTATACAGCAAGAGAGAATTATCGTAGTCACTCTAGGTACAAAATTGTTATCATTTATCAGCCAGGAAACGTATTCCGCACAACCGAATCAAAATTGGTCTATGCCTTATGAAGCTAGGCGCCGCCCATCCTTCAACTCTCACAATAAGCCACAATTTTTGTTAGAATACAAATAGATACTCTATGCATTCAGAATAATCATAACAATAAATCAGTGCACGCGTTACACAGTTAGGTTTCCCCTCCTCCCACCCCAACCCTAGGTCAACACGCGTTACGAAGCAGACTACCCCACTCTCTTCCCACCCCACTATAGGAACATTATTAGCAATGGGGGATTATACTCTATACCAGAAAAAATAATCGTCCAAATCGGTCCAGGCATTACGAAGTTAGGTTTCACCTCCACCCGCCAACCCCACCCCACAAACAATTCTTTGACATGGTGCGAATCAGGGAACATACTCTACCCAACAGAAAAATAGTAATTTGAATCGATCAATGTGTTACGAATTTATACTACCCCTCCACCTCCCCTACCCCACCCTAGGACTAAATTTTTTTCCGTTATTAGAAATGGGGGATCATACTCTATGTAACCAAAAAAAATTATCTTAATCGGTCTACGCATTACGAAGTTATGTTTCACCCCTATCCATACCCCTCCCCACTTTGTGGCCACATTCTTTTCATTATTGGCAATGGGGAATCATGCCCTATACAAAAAATAATAATTATCTAAATTGTTACATGCATTACAAAGTTAGGTTTCACCCCCACCCCACCAAAAAAAATTTTTAAATGGTACTAATCGGGGAACATACTCTACCGAATAAAAAGAGAATCATCAAAATCAGCCCACATTTTACGAAATTATGACCGTCATACATAAAAAAAATTTAAAGACAATACATGTCGAACCCGAACCTTGTTGTTTTTGGGAAGTCAGTTAAAAAAACAATCCAAATCAGTTCACGCATTTTAAATTTAGCTGTCGCACAACCTCTAACCCCAGCCAAGGTCAAAAATCATGAATATGACATGCGATACATTCTCTAGAATCATGCAAATCGTGTTTCGTGTTATCAACTTAGGTTACGGCCCCTCTTTACTCCGACTGTACTCAAAAATTTTTTTCAAATGTTTATCAATGGGGGAGCATGCTATGGACAACAAAATGAAGGATTATGTAAATAGGTCTACCCGTTACGACGTTAGGTTCTACATTTTTCTTATTATTATTAGGAGTGGATCAAGGACTCAAACATCCTTTAGCCACTTCGACCAAGGCAATCTTTGTGCAGTTAGCTTCCGGAACAGTAGGCATTTTTCAATTAAGTTTCACTAAAATTTTAATTTAAGTCACGCTTTTTCAAATCATCCCCAACGGTTTTTGTTTCAAACTCACCTCAACGACTTTTTCAAACCAAGCACATCCAAATTTGAATCAAAATCACCCGACAAAAATAATTTCGAATCCGCTGTGAAATTCAATATTTCAAATAATATATTATATAACTGAATGTTAACTAAATGAATTTCCAATGAAATTAATATCTTTCTAAAGAAAAAATTTGCAAATTCCGCATTTCTACAGAAGTATCTCTCATTTTATAAAAATTAGTTTAGCTAACGTTTTGTTCTCAAAATGGTCATCGGATAAGGAACAAAGGAGCTATACAAAGAAAACTATCAACAAATGGACATATCTGCAGTAGAGCAGCCAATGATATTTGACTGCGTAGACCTTTTAAACCGATAAACCTGTGAAAAGCGAGATTTTTAGCTACACATGAAATATTTAAATTAATGGATTAATAGTTACTTAATATTTATTTTTTAGAGATTTAAAACCATGGAAGAAACAACAAATTTAGCTCCTTTATCAAGAAGGTTACAAGTAAAGGACGGCGCGTGCAGATGACTATATGATGAATACTATATTATATTATTATATATATGGAACATATGTATAATAATATAATATAGTATTCGTCATATAGTCATCATAGCTAAAAATCTCGCTTTTCACAGGTTTATCGGTTTAAAAGGTCTATGCAGTCAAATATCATTGGCTGCTCTACTGCAGATATGTCCATTTGTTGATAGTTTTCTTTGTATAGCTCCTTTATTTTTTTGTTTAACGAAATTAGATTACCCCCCCCCCCCCCCCTCACACGGGCCTGCTCGTCATAAGGATAAAAAAAGTTCCAGTAAACTTTAATCCGAAAACGTACTTTACATTGATTTATGCTTTTTTATAATTAACATATTGAAGAAGTGCGGCTGTTCATGTACGAGTACTTTCTGATTCAAATCTCTGTAAAGAAAAATAATAACGAGTGAGGGTTATCCTTAGATTATATAATATAAAGGATAGACCATTACGTATGTGAACTGTGTACGTGAGACCAGCCAACTTTCTCATTGGGAAGGCGAAAACAGGGAGGAAGATGGAATTAACCTGTCAACTTGTATTTGTTGTGATTTTCATCTAAAGCTTTCGTGAAAAAGATTTTTTGAGTTTATGTGCAAATAAGAAGTGAATTAGTTATTTTGTTTGACTAAATAGACAAAGAACATAGTAAAAGTCTTTTAAAAAACTCTTTAGGAACTTAAACTATTGTGAATAACTTAATTTCACAATAAAGTGTTCTGTTTTTTTGCTGTGACAATAATCGCTGCGATTCGCCAAGAATTATATAGGAATGTTTTAGTTAACGACTAACTTCATGTCATTGTTTACTGTCAATATACCATAGAATACCTATAGAAGTAATTATAAATAAAAAGTTTTGTTGCAAGTTCCAGTTTGTTTACATCTGAAATATTGCGTAGTTGAAAGCAACTGGTTGGATTATTAAATATTTCATTGAGAATATTTTTATATTTTTTCCGACCCTACTACCAAATTCTAAATTTGTGTTACTTCAATGTTGTACTCACACAAGAAATGATCATTCCACTACTTAAACATATATGCCGAAGTTTCCTGAGCTTATAGGACTTCCTTATTAGTTCTATATTCGAATTGGTTATCAAACATCCAAAAAAATGAACGTATTTAGGATTTTTTTTAATTTTGACAGTTTTCACCTTTTCGGGAACTTTTTTTATATAAATACCTGTCACCTTTCACCTGTCAAATTAAATTATTATAAAGGGTTTAAAACACGGGATACAATTATTTTAAGATATTATTATTATTAAGGATTGGATCAAGGACTAACCGCATCCTTTAGTCACTGCGACCAATTTGATCTTTTCTGACCTGATCCAGGTTTAGTATTAGGAAGCCCCGTCAATCTTTAGTTCCCTTATCAGACCTAAAATTTTTCTGGGGGCTGCCTTGGCTATATCTGATGTTGATGGGAAAGCCCCACCAAGGTGTCTACGCCTGATACGGCCGAAGGCCTCACAGTGACAGAGGATATGTTCCGCTGGCTCTTCCTCTTCTAGACAGAATCGACAGGTGTCATCATCAGCCAGCCCCAACTTTTTTAGGTGGTAGCCCAGGTGACAGTGACCAGTTAGAAGTCCAGTTATCAGCCTTAAATCTGATCTGCTGAGTGAGAGCAGCTCCTTCGTTTTCTGTTTGGTTATAAACCTCTTTGCTTGTATTATCCCTGGGATATTTGCCCAGTGTGAGTGCTTGCATTCGTCCTCCCATGACCGGATACGCATTGCTATTCGGCTTTTTGAGTAGCTACAGAATGGCTCCGGTCCAATAAACTGAGAATTCGCGCCATTTTTTGCTAGGATACAACTATAAGTTGAAATAATATCAGCAACTATTATTGGAATGATATTTTTCACAGTGTCTGAAAGAATGATTTTGTTGGTTTGTTAGCATAGACCACGTAATTCAAGTAGCCCCAAAGAAACAAATCCAATGCCGTCAAATCACATTATTGTGTGAACAATTATTATTTTGTGTGAACAATTAATACCTAACCTCACTTTGTGCCAGGCTGCAATTTTAAATTGAGGATTTTG
The DNA here is from genome assembly GCA_964036015.1 of Leptarthrus brevirostris. Classification (NCBI taxonomy): domain Eukaryota; kingdom Metazoa; phylum Arthropoda; class Insecta; order Diptera; family Asilidae; genus Leptarthrus; species Leptarthrus brevirostris. Next base: position 46,559,264 of record OZ038371.1, read on the forward strand.
AGTCGTTCAGAAATGCAGTTTTGCAGTTGCTTTATTAGCGAACAGAATTTGTGATAGCTTATACAACGCTGTTATCTTATTCATCTAACTAAAGAAGCTATTCACAAAACTTCCGCTTGTTTGCGTAATCTTCTTCATGTGATTCTAGAACAGGCTAAATATGATAGCGATGCATTTATTTTCGCGACGGATTCTGTGGACAGTTCGGCAAGTAACTATTCTCCCTGCTTTAAATGAACGGAAAGCTATTGATTCCGACAGATTCCGAAGCTCCCGTGTTTTATTTTGAAAAAATTTAAATTTTGAAATTCATAATTCCAGTACAAATATAGCTCTACTACATACTACAATTATTTGTTGAATCAGAAACACAATTCATTAAAATTGACTTTTTTCGTTGCTCAGCGACTTTTGAGAAGTTAATTTTCAAAGTTATGCATATGGGACATGTCATTACGTATTCCTTGATCTTTTCGCAGCTCGTGAACTGGCCTTGAATTATAGGCTGATTAAGACTGTCTTTTGCATTCTGTAAATATACAAAATTCTGCCCTCTTTTACCACACTTTGATCCCCTTACATAATAATTGCACTTATGTAAGGTATACAAGTCCATTTTTTACAAAAGTCCAACCGAATGCTGAATGTAGTCTATCTTTACATTTCCACGCACGGAAGTGCTTTAAAAAATCCTTTGGTATTCGATTTCGGTTCAATTTATGACGTTCGGTACAAAGGATAGCATAAATCGCTTACATACCGAAATCAGTGTTATCCATGATCCCCGACCTAACCCACACTCTTGTCTGGCTTGCGCTTGAAATATGTTCAGGACAGATAAAGTGCATTAGTATTCAAGTGTAAACGCATGGAAATTTTTCATTTTATTTTTTCCCATTTTACTGTTGCCGTGGTGTAGTATCAAAAGCGCGTTTGCAATCAACCCCCAAACTTTTCAACCGATAAAAAAGATTTTGTCGTGTGTGAGTCGCGGCTTCATGAATTTTTCGCCTTTTGTAAAAGTGCAGTGAGTGCATTCACCCGGGTGAATTATTTGTTGCATTGTCGAATGATAGACCCTTCGACGAGATAAGGTACTATAGTATAACGTCGACAAGCTAGGACTCTGCTCGTCATAGGGTGCCACAGCCGCAGTTGGATCGGAGAGAGCTTGTAAATAGAGAAAGAGTTCTGTGCTACACGTTACTATGCAAATGATTTATTTCGGCCGAACGAACTGTTCCAGGGTCTCCGGGTAGGTATTAAGCTTATATACGGGCATGACCCAGCTACAGCTTTTGTTATGCTTACGTGGGTAGATCAGCGGTTAACTGATGGAGCCAGTAAAGTAAACGAATGGGGTCTGGGTGGACTCAAATGTTTTTGAAACTTTTATTGAGGTTTGTGTGTGAAAAATTGTATTTTCCCTTGCTTTACCTCTTTATTTTTTTGAAAATTGGTTTTTCAGGTGACTGAGCCAATAGAAAAGTATTCATGAACATTTTCTCTATTTACGCTTGTCTCACCCGCTGAATTTTATCGTATAAACAAATCGCAAAAGTAAATTTTCATAGTCGAATGAACACAGAGAATTCCAGTTTTAAGCTCTATTCACATTGTTCAACCATTTGATAATATCAGAAACATTGTCAGCCAGACGAAGATTTTGTGCGAGTGAATTGCAATTTAAATCAACACGTTAAGCGGATACCTGGTGTATTTCAATTTTCAAGCGAAAAAACGTTAGATTCTTGTAGAAGTAAGGTCTAAAACAGGGCCCCAAACGCAAAAAATTCACCAGCTTTTGAATTTTAATGATTAACTCAATTTCAGTGATAGGATTTATTTCGTATAAGAATGAAACTGATTAAAAATAATAATAATTAATAATAAAAAAACGGTGTTAATCATAATATTGTATTTCTAATTTTTAGGCACGTGACACAATAAGAATAATTGGTCAATAACCATGTTATGGCAGCTGTAAAACTCCAATTATTATTTTTTTGCTTTCACTTCTTTCGGAAGAAAAGAGAGTTAGTCGCTGCCTTATGGTGTTTTTTTATCTTCCGCCAATCTACACCGTGTGACAATACTCAATATGTCTCTGCACATATCCGGCTTGCTTTTGATATTTGCAGTGCTTTCCGAAGAACAATTGAGAGTCTTACCACTATTTCCTTGTAAAATTTTTATAAACATTATTCATTACATTGTTGAATTTTCCAAGATATTGCTTCTTCACAATTTAAATCGATACTTTCTTTTATTTCTTTTATTATTGTATTGTTTATTTGTGTTTTGATTTGCTTTTATTATTTTAAATCCTTTCTTCTCTGGGTTATCGTCTTCATTGTTTTGAGGAAACCTGCACCATATCTTTTTAAAGTTAGTCGCAATAATGTTCATTACTATTTAATTAATATTTCATTTCCGGAAAATATGGCTTACTGACTAAAGGTGGATATATTTACTATCCTTGGATTTCTGTGGTAAGTGGCTTGAGTTAAATTTTGTTTGGGCCATTGGGAGGAACAAGAAATGAGAATTAATTAATTCATTAATTTAACACAATTAAATTATTTTTTTTAGACATTCATTAAAACTTTGGTGTTTATATGCAATTATGTAGTTCCCATGAAATTTGACCTTCATTCAAATAATAAATGAAAATAATTAAATTTATTAAATTAATTTTAATAAATAAATTTTATTTCGGTTCAGTCTCACCATCCGAGAATCTTATGTGTAGTATCCTAAAATAGTTTTTTTTTATACGATGTGGCCAAATCCTAGGGGACAATCCTCTGTTGCGTTAGCATGGTTTTTAGCCGGAAGGGAATTAGGGTAATTGAAGTGAGGAAGCTTGAGTCTTGTTTTTTTTTTGCATTGCTGCGAGCTAGACAACAGCCCAGAGACAGAGTGGATTACTTTAATTTCTTAATAAAAGCTCACGGGGAGATCTGGTCTCAAACCCGGGGCCCATGGCATGGTGGTCGTGCGAGTCAAAGCATTGATCCAACTCTGTCTCCGTTGTCGCATGTTCAGGTATTTTCGCAATCAAAACAGAAGAACAAAAATTCGAAATTAATTTTATTGCCAGATTAGGCAAAACACAACTAGCCATCACGAGGAATTCAATTTTATTAAGTTCTAAATGAATTTTCAAATGAACCGTCCATTTTGGAGATGGTGCACTTATAAAATCAGCCAAGCTTACGAAAAGAGTCAATAAGTGCAATGTAAGAAAAGTTTAAATGTTTTATTTTAAAAGTCAACATCATAGAAAGTTATCGTAAATATACTATTAAAAAGTTATACATTTTCTCCATAAAATAAATGTAAAACTTAAATCACATCCAAAATGGACTCACTATCAAAATAAATGGTCCCAATATTCGAAATCGTTACGCTAAGTTATCAAACGCATTCTCTACAATGCGTCTGGCTCGCGACACGGGGTAGTAATAATTATTTTTTATCTCTTAAAGTTATACCTGTTTGGCCGAATGGTTTTAGCATGTTTAGTCTCTAAGGAAATGCATCAGCAGAAGAGTTTCGGATTTTACATTTACCAGATGTGAAGTCATCAGTGGAGTAAGTGATATCGTATCGACCTACCAATCCGAAGGTCCCAGGTTGGAATCCCACCGGCGGCCACCGATTTTAAATTGTAGATTCACTTGCAATCGTTGTCTCGAATCTGGTGCAGTTCTGCTCCAGCCCCATGCCCCACAAAGGGTTATGGGAAATACAGAGAGCATATGCGATTGTTTTGAAGATTTTATAGAATTTAGAGTTTTTAGGACTCCTTCGCCTGAAGCTCTACCATTTGTACCAAAATCGCCCATGATAAATTGATAATTCATATCCAATATGCCTATCTTTTATAATTCTGAAATTCCAACACTTTCGATTTCCACTAGGAGAAATATTCTGCATATATTTTTTACCCACTTCTCCTAGGCAATGCGAAAACTTCCTCTTTTTCATCAAAAATAATCGCGACAATCTTCCATTTTTTTAACTAAAACAATTATGTTGTAACGTGTGCGAGATAGGCCACGAAAAGGGAAATAGTGATTCGTATAATGCGCATGCCCCCGGTGGCCAAAAATGTAGCGAAGGAAATGTCAAAGTTGGAAAGTCAAGGAGGACTCCAACCTTTGGTGAATGTGTGAGGTGAAAATGTGTAACGGAAACATCTACTATAGAGATAAGTGGCAGAAGTCTCTAGAATGAAGCTAAGTAACATCTACTACAGAACTAAGTAGCTGAAGTTTCTAGAATTGAGCTAAGTAGTATGTATAAATAGGGCTAAGTAGCAGCCTAATTACTTTAGTCGTGATTTAGACTGCTTAGTGTTTATATGTGATACTGTGAATAGTTAGTTGTATTTTAACCAGTGAAGTGATAAGTGCTAATTAGAGAAATGAAAGGTTATAGTGTGAAGAAAACGTGTAAAGAAAGTTGTGAAATGAACTAATTAAGTAAAGTGAATGAAACTGTGAACAGTCGTGATTGAAAATAACTGTCTTAATTAATCCGTTGAGCCCTAAGAATTTACCTTACAGTTGATATCAGAAGTGGGATTCATTAAGAAAGATTAAAAATTGAACTTATGTAAAAAAAAGTGTGATTGTGAGATTGAAGTGAAATAGTGCAATCAGTCTGAATATAGGGCGCAAATTAAAGGATCTACGTGACTTGAAGAGGGAATTCAGTAAACGTTCCCTACCTACGATTCGAAACTAATGTGCCCTGGTAGCAGTATTACAAGAAGCTATGGAACACGAAGTAAAGGATCCAGAAACTTTTGTTTTTGAAGTCGAGCTAGAAGTAGAAGAAGAAAATACTCGAAACATGACAGATCTTATCAATACTCAGATTTAAAACTGAGTATTTATAGGAGTTTGACTTTTCGTCATGGATGTCCGTGGTAAGGAGTGCAAGCACCACGCTGATGATGACCACTTGCACTCCGGTCGAAACATCCATCTCACTCCTAATTGTGGAAGAAAAACAAGTGTTATTCCTTTTCATTTTTCTTATCAGTACCTTGATGTGTGAGGTGAAATCTTCCAAAAAACAGCATGCATGGAAGAACAGAAGCCTTCATCAGCCGAGTTAAAATCAGCAATCGCAGAACAGAACACTTCTTCAGCCGAGTTAAAGTCAGCAATGAAAGAATAGAAGACGTCATCAGCCGCGTTAAAGCCCGCAATGGAAGGACAGAAGACTTTATCAGGCAAGTTGAAATCAACGAAATCAACTAAGAAGACAAATTGTCGATGAAAGGGTCCGTAAGCGAATTGAAAGCGGCAATGGAAGAACAAAAATCTTCAGTAGCGGAACTTTAAGCCTCCGTTAAAAAAGTAAAAGCTGAAATAGAAATTTCTGTGCAAAAACAGTTTGAAACCCTAGAAACCACCATAAAGAAGAAACTGGAGGACATAGAAAACTGTATGAAGTTAAATCTCGAGCCCCATATGGAAAGAAAATCCGAGAACTTAAGTCGGATATAGAGAAGAAACTGAAAGAACAGGTTAAAGATGATATGGATGCAATTAAGAATGAACTAGAAGATGTCAAGAAGCGGCAAACGACGAGTTTGTCTACGGATGTGACTGTAAAAAAGAAACTTCATCCTCCAACTTTTGATGGTCAAACTCCCTGGCAGACATTAAAACTACAGTTCCAGACAGCAGCAGCAGTAAATTTCTGGGCTGACGAAGAAAAAGTTACAGCTTTAATCATGGCACATAGAGACGCAATAGCAGAATTATTACAGACTATACCGGCAGAGCAAAGGTTAAGGGTTATGTGCTTATCCCACATTTAACCAAAAGTATGTCAACGAGGTCGCAAGAGAAGCATTGATAAATTCACTTGCAGATCGTGATCTGGAGCAAGCAGTACGACTGGCTGGGAAGAACACAAACGCTGACATTTTGGCTAACGCTCTGGCTTGTGAAATTGCAAAACAAGCCTCTAGAAACCAAAGAGAAGAAGCCGAAATAAAAGATATTTGCTACCGAATCAAAACCCAGGTCAAGCGTTGTCGTCCTAGGTGCTGGGCATGCTGCCAGGAGGGTCATCGCCGACGAGATTACTGTAAGGAAAGGAGATCAACCCTTCCGGTACATAACTCAAAGAAGACTGGTTGAGCAAAGGGCAACAAAAGAGAAGGAAAGAATTTGGATTAAAGAGAGGTACAGACCGAAACAACGAAGCTACAGTTCCCCAACGAAAGTACAGAAGCTGGTTCTGCGATGAAGAAGGTCATCTGCAAGGTAATTGCAAAAGGTAGACCCTTGACCACTTGTCAGAGGAGTATGGTCTAGCAGAAGGTGTCGAAGAGATGTAGGTGTTTTGCGAGAACGTTGATAGCGACTAATGAAGAGCAAAGAATGAAGAAAGAAATGTTGCAAACTGAAAACGAGTCAAGAAATTGCCGTAAATGCAAAGTACAAGAACAATTTGGACGTGTAAAACATGGGAATGCATTACTAGACGAGAAGATTGAACCTGTAGAAAGATTGACTGTCTTGCCGACATCGAGTCAAGGAAAGCGGGAATTGCAATCTATTGATCAATAATTGTAATATTACGAGAATGTACTGGAAACTTCACTAAAGGACGATCCTGAAACGGCTAAGGAGCTAGAAGTTCAAGAATGTGACGTTAGCGAATCAATGAACACTCCAACACAAAAATTGAAGAACGCAGAAGAATGCATTCAAAGTCTACGTTCTCAACTGGCGCAGCTTTCGATGTGCTACAGGAATCTTCAGCTACACAGCACCCAGCTAGATGATAAATATGTAAATATGCGAGCTAAGAGAGAAGGGAGGATCAACATGAAGGAATTTGGGATAAGTGACTTTAATTGTAGCAGTGTAACGTGCACGAGGTAGGACACGAAAAGGGAAATAGTGAACTGTGTAATGCGCAAACCAGAGGTAGCCAGAAATCTCGGGAAGGAAATGTCAAAGATAGAAAGGCACGGACGACTCGAACCTATGGTGAATATTGAGGTGAAAATGTGTAACGAAACCATCTAGAACTAAGTGGCAGAAGTTTCTAAAATTAAACTAAGTAGTATAAATAGGGCTGAGTAGCAGTAGTTTAGTCGTGATTTAGACTGCTAAGTGTTTATATGTGATAGTGAATAAAACTGTGAATAGTCGTGATTGAAAATAAGTGTCTCAATTAATCCGTCGATCCCGAAGAGCCCCATTTACGTTACTACATATATATATATATATATATATATATATATATATATATATATATATATATATATATATATATATATATATATATATATGTATGTATGTACATATATACAGGGTGTTTCCGATCTGACGTGCCAAAATGAGTAGGGTGATAGATCTCAACTATACAAATAAAAAGATTTATGGCAGGGGGTGGGCAATCTCAAGCATTTGGGAGTTACAGGTTGATTCATAAATTTCAGTTTTTCATGGTATGCATATTAATCATTTATTTTTATCTTGCGATCTACCTAACATAGTGACATCAAAAAATAAATAAATTTTGCATTTTCCAAAATTTTCTCCGAAATTCATGTAATTAGTACACCTCTTTTTTATTTTTATTAGATTACCCATCTTATTATCTTTCCAAAAAGGTGCAACATGTCCACGTAGAGAAAATATGTAGAAATTTATACGTAGAAATCCTATCGGAGAATATTATAAAGATCAACAAATTAAAGAAATTAAACTCAAATTAATTCTAAAATGCTTTTTATTAAATTTAAAAATAATATCAAATAATCTTGATAAGTAACAAAAGCCGTTCAAAATGTCCACCGCCACTTTAGACGCATGCCAACAATCTCCTTCTAAGTCCCTGTTTATTACCTTCACAATGTTAGCCATATATCTTGTTAGTTAAACATTCCCCTAAGACTATCCATAGGATTCTCCTCTATTATATATATAAATTTCACTATTAAGCACTTGGGGCAAAATGAATGGTCCTACCAAATGTTTGCCGATGACACCAGCTCAAACCTTGACACTGAATCTCTGCTTGAATGCGGTTACCTTTGCTCTGCGTGGGTTAGTGTTTGACCAGGTATGGAGGTTATGGAAGTTCGTGATATCATTCCAGGTGAATTGACATTCATCTGTCGACAGAGTTCGGTCCAGAAACGCTCTGTCGTCAATGTCGCGTTCCAGAAGCCAAGTGCTAAATTTAAGTCTTCTCTCAGAATCTCCTTCCAGTAGTCCTTGGGCTGGGTGATAATGATATGGACGTAATCCCCCTCGATGAATAACCCTCCTAACCTTAGATGACGACACTCCTAATCGCCTTGCGACTCGTTTCGTGCTCGTCTCAGGGTCCTGCCTCACGATGGTGATTATTTGCTGCTCGACGTCGGCAGAAGTTCCCGAAGTTTCGGGTCGTGTGAAGTTTTACTTCCTTTTTCTCTTAACCTTTGGAAAGTCCGTATAAATATACCTCTTTGGGGTGCTCGCCGGTTAAACAATTCCAATACAGCTGCTCTCTCTTTTCCGTCTACTACACCATAAATGTAAATAATATCCGCGTATTCATCAAATGTAATTTCTACCATTTTTTAATAATTTTTGCTTAAAAAACACACGATTAATTTGTTTTTTAACTATGATAGGTCTTCTTGCTGACTGACCCTTTTTTATAGCAATATTTCCATTAGGTACGAGTAACAGAATGCCAGAATACAAGGCTGTGAATTCTAGCGAACACAAGTTAATACCGGCAATAAAACAAAATTACACTAACATTTTTATAACTTTTTTGCAGCAAAACTTAAAATTAATTACCTGTTAACCCAACACAAACATTTTCGACTTTTAATCTTAAAAATTTTATTTCTTTAAAGAATTTAAAGTGCAATACAATAATGAGGTATTCAGGGGTTCTACGAATGCAGTTTTTCTAATCCTGTGTCTACCTTGCCACGTTGCACCTTTTTGGAAAGGTAATAAGATGGACAATCCAATAAGAAAGAAAGGTGTACTAATTACATGAGTTTCGGAGAAAATTTGGGAAAATGCTGAATTTTAGGTAATTGCAAACCAGTTTTTCAATTGTGGATGTGACTGTAAGTGCAATGGTAGGAGTTAGATCAGTGGTGTTGACATTTTTAAAAAGGCCATTAGGATAGTTGTTTTTTAGCGATTGTTTGATGTGGCTGTGTTGAGTATATCAATAGATCAAAATAAAAGAGTAATGTGCATACCATAAAAAATTTTAATTTATGAATCACCCTGTAACTCTGTAACTCCCAAACGGTTCAGATTGCACCCCTCCCCCCGGCCATACAATTTTTTGTTTGTCTAGTTAAGATCTATCACTCCACTTATTTTGGCACGTCAGATCTGAAAAACCCTGTATGTATATGGAGGAAAAGACAATCAATTTTAATTATTATAATAAGTACAATTATTTTATTCAATTATTCAAGAAGATCGTTTAAATATAATGAATAAAAAGGCTAGCCTGGAAATTGTGTCGTAAATATAGTTATATATAGTTAAAAGGCTTATATAAGTTAGCACCTGCAACATCCATACAACCCAACAATGAGTAACAATTCCCATAACAACCCTATCCAATGATACGAGATCCATCCAAGCGGATAGAATTGCTGTGGTCATTTGTATACATTACTGATACTAAGAACTTTATGTAGAGTAAGTAACAATCTGTAATTTTAAAGATAAATCAGTCTTGTAACAAATCTGAATAAAGGCTCAGGTCACCTGCCTGCTGTAAAATTATTTTTTTGTTAATTTTATCCTTTAAATTAACTCGGTAACTTCGGTAATGGGTAAAGTGATTTGTGAAGCAATTTCTTAGAACTTTCAAAAGCAAGATTACCAATACTCATACCAAACACTAACTCAAAGTTCAACGTTAACCCAAAGTGCTCTATAGTTCATCCAATTACTTCAATTTTCAAAAAATATCGCAAATCCCAAATATTACTTTTCAAATCGTACTTTATCAAATACACAGAAACACCAGAAACGCCAGTGTACCAAAATTTATGATACGTTCACACTCTCAGTAACACGCGTTCAAGCATTCCTAACCCGATCCTTTCCAAACTTACGACACCTACTTCTAACTCAGCCCACTTTTTCCGAAACAACAAGAATGTACTCATCATTCGGCAACACAACCCTATTTAAAAAAAAGTACCAGTAAAAAGCATACTCTCAATAGTCTCACTGAAAAAATTATAAGCTAGCATAGATTTCGAGTCATAAGTCAGTGTTCTCATTTTACTCCACTTTCAGTGGGGATGTCATTTCAATTTTTATACACCCAATATTATTTTCTCTAAAATAACCTAGAGCCAATAAAGTAATATAATTAAAATTAATGATTTTCTCCTCACAACTTTAAAGAATCCTTATGTGAATCTCTGCAATTACCATCAGATATAATGTAACGGAGGGCCTGAGGGGATATTCTATATCTCCCTCTAGTCCCGTAACTCTTTGTGGGACATATACGGGAGAAGAACTTCATCCGAATCGGTGGGTTTCGAACCTGGGACCACCGAATTGCTAGGCCGACACATTATCACTTACTAAAAATATCATTGTAACCAATGAATATATTTAAATAAATTTCTTTATCCATTCTCAAATAGTTGTGTTAATATTTAGGTACTACCACATACTGAGAATACAATGAAAGAAAAGAATTACTGATAGGTTTACCAGAGCGTATGAGAGCCCTAGAAAATTGAGGCCGACCTGTGAAGGTCTGGGAAGTTTTTCAGTTGGTGTGTGGGGTTTTGTTAAGGAAAGTGCTTCAAAATATAAGCAAAAAATTAAATATTATTTTATGAGAACTTTTTTAAACATAACTAATAGATATTAGAGGACTCTAAAGTTATTTTTAAACATTTCTGAAAAAAAACTCATCGAACTTGTACACATCTACATAATCAATTAATCGGTTCCTTTCTGAAGGCTTGTAAAACCTTTTTTATTACCTTAACTTAAAACTTTAGCTAAAAACCATATTAAGACCGAAAATGTCTGCACCTTTCAATAAAGTTTTACTAACAAAAGGAAAAAGTTTCACGTACCTTAGGTCAACATTCATTAAAATTTAAACGAATAAAATTTCCTAATTAAACTTGAGTCATCAACCATACTGCCATCAACCGCTGCTACCCAATGAACCCCTTCGATTTGTTAATCAATTAGAATTTTAACAAGCAAAGGACTTGATTTGAGTATTTTACATCTCGTTAGCCAGTCCAATTGACTGCCTTTCAACGACAGGAATCTGGCAATGATTTGATTTAAACATCCACCACCCACTCAGAACCTTGCAAACCTGTGCAGGTGAACGTTTCAACATGTCTCAATGTGAATGGGTACGAATTCGAGTGTTTTACTTCTTATTGTTAACGAGAAACCATGGCATGCAATCCAATAAGGAATGAATATACGACAGCAATTGGGGATTCCCCTCTTATATCTATAAACTATACCTAAGAATTCTGGTATTGTGGATCTGATGAAGTACATCAGACTGATGTTAAAATCAAGTCCAGGAGATGTAGGTGATCTCAAGTGTTTCTAAGTTTGTTGAAGACAAAGACAAGTTCCTAGTGATACTCGACACATTTTGTGGTTCCCAGAACTGGAGAAATTAGATTACAATCAACTTCGAATCCGATGTTCCTTAAACTTTGTTGGACAGTGGTTTCATCGGGGAATTTAGAGTTTGTGCAACATTTTAATTGAATAAAAAGTCATAATAAAAATAGATTTATCAAATTAACATAAAATTAAAGAATTAAACTTAATTTTTGTGGGCGAAATATCTGGCACAATCTTAAAAAAGGACTTCCCAAACATAGAGGTACAGATATCATTGCTGAAGTAATTTATGTCATTTAGAAAATTGTTGCGAAAGAATTTAATTATGGTATGAAAATAATAAAGAAAGATAGAAATTAGGACGTTATCAAAAAAAGTGATAGTAAATAAGATAAATCACTCAAATTCTAGATGATATAAAAATTAGTAAAAATTCAAATTTTCCAGCTTATTTTCCGAGACATTTATAGTAGAAAATTTCCGTATTGATTGATTTTTTACCTCATCTTTTCCTTATAATTCTAATGCATTCCGCATATCAATTTTCACAAAAAAATTATCTGCAAAAAACAAGAAAGTGCCGTCGGAATTTTAAAAATAATGGTAAAATGCTTTCAGCTTACAATATTTTAAACAGTCGGTGTGATATCAAAATTGTTTACTATTGTTCTGTCTCATCAAGAGCTATAAAACTGGAGGGGTGGAGTGAAGGGGTGAAATCTAACTTCGCAATACGTGGACCGATTTGGATGATTATTTTGTTGTTTTATAGAGTATGATACTCCATTGGTACAGCGAGACAATTTTAAACGGAGGGATTGTAGTAGGGGAGGGGTTGTATGTCAACTGTCAAGGGTGGTGGTTGGTGGAGGGAAAGAATCATCCGATTTGGAGGATTCTTCTTTTGATGTGTAGAATATGTTGCCTCATTGGTTCGACGACAAAAATGTAGGGGTGGGGTGGTGTGCGTTACCCAATCTCTTAATGCACACACCTATTTAGAAGGTCCTTTTTTGTTGGATGCAGTCTCATCCCCCATTGCTACTATACAATTTTCGGATTAATTGCAACCTTTTCCGAATTAAATGCAATCTTGCCCGAATCGAATGCACCTTTGTCCAGATTGACTGCACCCTTGACCAGATAGAATGAAACTTTGTCCGGTTGGAATCCAAATTCGTCCGGATTTAAACCCTTGTCCGGTTTAAATGGAACTTTTTCCGAATTCAATGCAAATGAATATTGAAATGTGATTTTTAACTACCTGAACTTTTTACAAATAAATAATAACGGTATTTCTTTCTTTTGAAAAGGTACAAATAATATTATATGAAATAGCTGACAGGATCTAATGAACTCACCTCTCAAGCTGGTCCGATTTTCAATATCATATCCATAATGAAATTTACGCAGTCTGAACTTGTCACACTTTCAGCACTTCGTTAAATTATTTCTGGCAAACGTTGCTGTTGAGACATATCGACATAGATACTGTCAGCTAACAATTAAACAAACAAAACAAATACCCAACAACAATTGAAGATAATATATAAAACTACCTGAACATTTCAGCTCACCGGATTATAAGGAAGGACGATTAAATACTTTTGTTGTAGTTGTTTAATCTGTTTAATTTGCACCGACTTCAAAATGTCGTAATAGATATAAAATTAAAAATTATTTCATGATTTTTAGCGCTTTTTGTGAAATCTATGCAACTTTTTTTTAAAAAAAGTATTTTTTTTCGATTACAAACATAGAAAACTAATAAAAAAAAACTTCGTCACTTGTTATTATTGCGTATGTGTAGTCGTAGCGTTGCCGGGAACTGTGATTCCGTGCATTCCCCCTCACTCCATGGCCCAAGCAACAGTGTTGCCAAATCGGTAATTTTGTTACCAAAGCTGGTGTTTTCGAATACAGAATTCTTTTACTGCGACATGGCAAAAACCTGGTGATTTTTAATCCCACCGGTGATTTCTAGATTTTTCAAGTAAATATTCGGCATTTATCGTTATTTTTCACTATTTCTACACATATTTGCTGGGCTAGCACTTAATTTAGTTCTCCAATTACCGCCTAATCGATCGGACGCGTTGCGTGATCGCTCCTCACTCTGTTCAATTTCTCTGCAGTATTTTCGTTTCGTGTGTTTTGTGCGTGTCTCAGCAAAATGAGTGCCACTCTTTCCCGGTCAATAACTTACCTGACACAGTTTCTCCTTGTTTACATTTTTGTCAGTGACCTTATTTTTAATTGGCCGCTATTTTGTAAGTGACTCTGTTTGTATTTTCGCTTTTTACAGTGCCGGGAAATATTTTTGTTTTTCAAACGGAAGTGACTCAGTTTGGTTATGTTATTTTTAAATCGGAATTGCTGCAACCTGGTGTAAAGCCTTTTGTTTAACTTTTTATTTTTAAATATTCCCGACTAATCTTCACGCACATAATGGCCCTTTGCAAGGCATGCTCTAATGAGTTGCTAAACAATGGTGTTGCCTGTGATGGCATCTGTGGTGGCGTTTTTCATGGCACTTGTCTTTCACGTGGTCTTTCTACATGTAAAGAGTGCTCCAATATTAGGCCCTGTCACGTTTTACGGCTCATGAAGGGAGTCGTTGCTACGCTCTCCACGGATCAATCTTACATCGCTGATAAGGTCAACAAGATCTCCACAAACTTTGCTCGACTTAAAATTTTGTCCGATGACTGCGCCACCCAAGCAGCACAACGGGGTTATTACTACGTCCTGAGAGGGTAGTTAAGTGTTAAAGTCATAACCTGTGACTTTCATATTTACTCCTTATGTAGGAATGGCGATATCGACCATAAGCAACTAAGTGGAGAATATATAAGACGTCGCCTTGACGTCATACATTGTCATAAAATCGGATATACTACCTTATAATATCTTATTAAAGTTGCAAGAACAAGTAGAATTGTGGTCGTAAATAGTTGTGCTAATCACATGAGGACCATGCATGTAAGTTATTATTACTTGAATTACGACCCTTGAGACGTTGTTGTACACATTTGTAAACTTTTGTATGTAAATGAATGTTTACTATATACACTATCAATATACATATTATCGCACTTCTACGTTTTCGAGAATGTACGATAAAAATCAGAAAATTACTTCATAATCCTAAACTAATCTAACTCTGTACGGATGACATATAGTTAAACAAAGCTCTAAGTTCACATGCCAAGCAAAATTTTATGTAATAATTACAATTGTAGCCCCGTAAAACTCATTCGCCTTAAAGTTATATCCATTTATTGAATATTTGTACAAATATAGAACTTTTCACGCTCTGTATTTTGAATACTTTCTAGTATTAAGGACTAAAAACGTTTTGAAATTGCATAAATAAGAACTAAAATCGTCACGAAATGTTAATAAATTTATTGCATTTGAAATTTTGTAATAACATTTTTTTTTCGTGAGAAACTTCTCCATCTTTAAATTTTAATATTCCATGCAACTTCAAAATCATAAAAACTTAAATATGACTAATTTGAAACTCACTGGTTATAAAAACTCGAGAAAATTATTGAGTTTCAAGTGAAATTATTTATCAGACATAAAGTGGTAATTATTAGTAAATTAATACCGATATACAACTGCAAGCTTTATAGTTGTATATAAGTTATTTCGCAAACCAGTAATTGGTGATATATAACCACGACCTTCATATAGTCATATATTAGTCTTTAGGTAGTTATTACTATCGATACAAAACTAATTTGGAGTGCAGTCGTCGTTAATAAGTAATTGCATTTGATATAAGTTCAAGATATGACTCTTGCCTTTACAAAGTCATATTTTAGTCTTTCAGGATTCAATACAACCATTGTGCAACTTGCGTAACAACTAAGTATTAAATGTCAAATGTTTAACTGATTGAAGTGTGCGACATGTTTAAGCTAGTGAAAACAATTGAAAACGGAAAAGTTTATTTAACTGCGGTAAAATTCGAGAATTAAGGCAAAATGCTAAAAGTGTTCCAAAGCATAATGATTGTGCTAAAATCCAATGTGTTGTGAAGCAAAACAATATAGCGTCGTATGCCGAAGCAATGCAGCTGGAAAAAGATTTCTGCGAATTAACAGGCACAGATTCAGAAGAAATGTAAATACTTACAAAATTTATTGTCATGTTTTTGTAAATAAATGTAAACTCAGGTTTCGTTCATACCGGAAGATGAATAGAGTAAGACCAGGACATTTGCAAGCAGCTGCCCAATTGCAGGACTACAATTCTATAATAGAAGAAATTGATATGTCTCCTCCAATATTCAGACCAGGAAGTCATATTTGAAGTTTTAAATCAGTTGTTATAATACAAGTTAATGTCTCATAATTTCAAGTTGTATGTTCTTATTATAATGTAGTTGTTTTAACTGACTTAAGACTTAAATTTCAACTAGTCGTACGCAAGTCTTGAAGAGGACAGTATCACTAGAATTACAACTAGTCTGTTGGAAGTTGTATAATAAGTTCTTATAACAATGTACCGACTTGAATGACAACTACAGAATAACTGGCACCTGATTACCAATATCAGACAGTTATACAACTTTTCTTGGAATAATAACTTTAAAGTCGTACAAAAGAAGTTGCCACAACGTCATATAGATTGTGGTAGGACTTTGTGCTACTTGGGCAATCTAAACTGAAAACTGCTTTATGTCGCTGTGGGTTTGACCAAAGACTCGTCGCTTCTTTCAAGCAGGATTTACAAGCTTTCCTTAAAGCTGAGCGGCCTCGTCGCTTCCTTGGGAGTTGAACTACTGACGGGGACGGACGTGCCGCCGTGTCTTGCTTCCCAAAAATTTTTAAAACGGTTGCGAAAGCAAATAAAATTAAAAAAATTCAAAGTGCTAGTGCCATCTTGCCGAAGCGAAGGGCTTTTATGCTCTATTTGAAAGCACAGTCTGGTGAGTCCGTTCCTTTTTAATATATGTTATTTCCATCCAACATTCAATGTAGTACAATCGTGCTGCATTGAATGCGTTTAACGGGTCTCCACTGCTGAGCATTTGGCTGCCTTTGTCGAGATCAAAGTTCAGCACAGCAGGCATAACACTGCTGCTGGCATTGCTCTCACAGAGGCGGCTTTGCTTCGCATTTGTGGATCCCGTTCGTCAGTCCTTGTGTTTGTGTACGTTTTTGTTTTGTTTTGTTTTGGGCAAAGTAAGACCGGGAGTATGCAAAAATTTGTATTTAATTTTTGTAACATTCGTGGCTTGAAAAGTAACCATTTTTCGGTTTACTGCCACTTGATCGCAGAAAATCCGGCTGTTTTTGCACTAAGCGAAACCAAGGTTGTTTCCGATTCTGATATTAATCAGTATCACATCCCTGGTTATCACTTAGTGCCACTCTTCTCTCCTCAGAGGGGAATCGCGGTTTATGTTAGAAAAGATGTGCCATTTTCCCTTCTCCCTCAATATTCTTCTACTAATCCAGAATTTAATTATGTCTGGATTAGATTTAAACTCTATCGGCACATCATTCATTTTTGTTTTTTATACCGCAGCCCGAATATGTCTGACACTGACACTGTGTGCTCCTTCGATAAACTGTCTTCCGATATCGATAAGATTTTGGAATTATCCCCCTCTTCTGAAATCGTTCTTGCTGGAGATTTCAACGTCCACAACACACAGTGGCTCAGGCATTCTTCCACCACAAGCCCGTCTGGAAGACACGTCGAGTTATTTAGTGAGTCTTTTAATTTAGAGCAACTGGTTGAGTGTCCGACTCGTGTTCCTGATACTTTGGGGCACAACGCGCAGCCTTCCAGGCATATAAATTGTGCCCTTCAGAGGAATTGAGACGTATCTATAGAGATGCGCGGAATATTTGCAATTCAGCAATTAGCCGGGCTAAGTTCAATTTCGACCAGTGCATCAGACGGAAGGTATTTTCTACTCAAAAGGGTTGTAAGGGCTTCTGGTCTCTAGTAAAAACCGTAAAGAACAATTTCACCTGTTCGTCAACACCACCACTCATTTATAATGGGAATGTCTTTACTGACTCACTGGACAAGGCCAACCTGTTTGCTGCTAACTCGTACTTGCCACCTTCATCGCAGCCACTTCCATCTCCATCACAGTGCACTAGTAGGCAAAAGCCGCTACACTTTCGCACTCGGGATGTTTTTAGAGTACTTTCGAAACTCGACGTGTCCAAAGCTACTGGGCCTGATGGTTTCTCGCCCCTTGTTTTAAAATGCTGCGCCTCTGCTTTGGCTAAACCTTTGCGCAAACTTTTTCACCTGTCATATTCAACAGGAATATTTCCAAGTGTATGGAAACTTGCTCATGTCCAGCCGATACTTAAAAAAGGAGAGGCATGCGACCCCTCTAACTACAGACCAATTGCACTAACCTCGATCATATCCAAAGTTTTTGAATCACTCATCAACTCTCAGTTGTTGAAATATCTAGAAAATAACCATCTTATTAACGATTGCCAGTACGGTTTCCGCGCTGGCCGCTCAACCGGAGACTTACTAACTGCTCTAGCGGAGCGTTGGAATCATTGTCTCCATAATTTCGGTGAGTCCGAAATCGTCGCTCTTGATATTTCAAAGGCTTTTGATAGAGTCTGGCATGCTGCCCTGTTAGCCAAACTTCAAACATTTGGTCTGCACCCAACCCTCGTTAAATGGATAGAGAGCTTTTTGTCAGGCCGTTCAATCCGTGTAGTAATTGATGGAGTTATATCTGATTCCTACGAAATAAATGCCGGTGTACCTCAGGGTTCAGTTCTTTCACCAACCTTATTTCTTCTTTTTATTAATGATCTCTTATCCCTTTCTCTCAATCCTATTCATAGTTTTGCCGACGACAGCATCCTTGATTTCGCGTACTCATTTGATTCTGTAATGAATTCACGTGGAAATGCTACAGAAGTCAATCGGGAACGCATGTTTAGATCATTAAACAAAGACATTTCTATGGTCCTCGCTTGGGGCAGAGCAAATCGTGTTACGTTTAATGCATCCAAAACTCAATGCTGTTTAATGTCCCTTAAAAAACGCCCAGTTCACCCCCAACCCATTTCAGTCGACGGAGTGAATATACCCAATTCACCCTCCCTAAAGATCTTGGGTATCGAGATATCCAGCAATCTTAGCTGGACGGATCATATATTTGCAATCGCTAAAAGTGCGATGAAATGTTTGGGTTTTCTACAGAGATGTAAGAAATATTTCACCCCACCCGACTTAGCGTTGATCTACAAGTCCCACATTAGGCCTAGACTTGAATATAATTCCCATATTTGGGCAGGGGCCGGACACACCGCGTTGTCCGCGTTAGACAAAGTTCAGCGTAAGGCTGTTAAACTTATTGGCGATTCCTCAATCTCTGAGGGCCTTGACTCTCTGGAGCATCGACGGAATGTCGGTTGTCTCTCACTTTTTTATCGATATTTCCATGGCCATTGTTCTAACGAAATTGCTAGCCTGATGCCTTGTAGACTCATTACAACGCGCGATACAAGATCTACAAGTCGCTCCCACCCCTATACTCTCCGGGTCAAATTTGGACGTACCGTCAAATTTCGGGAATCTTTTCTTAGCAGAACAACACGAATGTGGAACAGTTTACCATCTTCTGTTTTTCCCTCGTCTTATGAGCCTGAAACTTTCAAACGAGGCGTACATCGACACCTCCTTCACTCAACCTCCTAACCCATTTTCCCCAACCTTAATTCCTTTCCTGCCAAGGCTGTGCTTTAGCATCATAGGGCATCCCCTGAGCTTTGGCAACATCATATATAAAAAAAAAAAAAAAAAAAAAAACCTCCGCGCTGGTTCACCATCGCCTTCCATCGGCCAACCTACGGAATCTATCATGCCAATCTTAGATGACATTCGGCGCGGTGTCCGGCACGTCAAGCGGGATCTAAATTTGTGCTCAACAGCCATTGTGAAGAACTTTGAATTAATTGGCTCAGTCGGCTCTGATATCAAGAGTTTAACCACAAAAAGCTATCTCGGCCCCTCTTTTCCTCTATCCGATACAGATGCTTCTGGTTTGAATTCTTCTTTTTCTGGACCTATATCTTCTAAAGGGGACTGCTCCACTCTCCGGGATGCAACTTCTGCAGTTCCGCCTCAATCTACCGTGAAAGTGATTCCTCCGCATTCCGCCTTGGTGCAGCCTGCTTCGGTTGTGGATCCTCCTGTTGGTTTGGTCAAGCCTGTTATAGAGAATTCTTCTTCTGGACCTACATCTTCTAAAGGGGACTGCTCCACTCTCCGGGATGCAACTTCCGCAGTTCCGCCTCAATCATTCATTTATCGATCCCCTTGTCCCACCTACAGTTAAATTGACTTTGACTCTTGTCCCGTTTACGGGACCGTCGCATTTATAACAACGTACGTCTATTTCTAGCCTATCTGCACGACAAACCGAACTCCGTCTGTGTTTACGGTAAAACCAGCACCAACGTCATGTTAAGTATACCACAAGAAGGCCTGCCCACAGACCCATCAGTCTTACTCCAACTTTTCACTAAATACCATGAATCATTCAGTATACCTTCCCATAAGGTTTCAGAACGCCCATCACCCCAAGCCTCCTGACCAAGACTGATGGTAGTTGGACTTCATCCAGTCTTGAGTCGCTGGAGCTACTTGTAAACACTCACTTTCCGGGTTGCTCTACGAACAGAAGAGTAGAGCTGCCGGATACTCCAAGCGACCATGAACTGGTCCACAAGATACTTGATACAAGTAAACTGAAATGGGCGATACGAAGTTTCAAGCCCTATAAATCACCGGGATTGCATAACATCATCCCAGCTGAACTACAACTAGCCGCCGAGATACTTATTCCGTGGCTAATGGTCATCTACGAGGCTTGCCTTAACCTCACCTATATTCCATCCTCATGGACGAAGGTGAAGGTGGTCTTCATCCCTAAGGTAGGAAAAGCCTCACATTATAAGCGCAATGATTTTAGGCCCATTAGTCTCTCCTCCTTTCTGCTCAAAACCTTGAAGAGACTCCTAGATATCTACATTAAAGAGACAATCAATCATTCCAAGTTGTCTCTCTCGCAACATGCTTATACTAAAGTTAAGTCCGTAGACGATGATATTGCCCTGGTATGTTCAGGAAAGCACCCCAATACACTGGCTGAGGTTTTACAACACGCCCTCTCCAAGACTTCATCATGGAGTGATAAGTGTGGTCTAGGTATAAACCCTAACAAAACAGAGTTAATACTCTTCTCTCGGAGGCATAAAACACCTCCTATTAATTGCCCTACACTAGACGGGGTTAAATCCCTTTCGGGAGTATACACAACCTCCAAAACGGTCATAATATGTCGCTCAACACTAAATGACATAGCTGAGCACCTGAAAGTACGGCTCATCTGGGTGCCTGGACATAGTGATATTCCGGGCAATTGCAGAGCCGACGAACTAGCTAGAATCGGTACCACACTTCCTGATTCGGACATTAACCACCAGCCGGGTAAACCGCTAGCTACATGCAAAATGGAGCTCTCACAGGAGGCTCTCAAGATTGCTAATAATAACTGGCAAGAAGAACACACCTGCCTGATTACCCGACAGATATGGCCAAAGCTTGACCTTAAGCGGTCAAGAGGGCTTATCCTACTCGGACGCAAAAAAATTAGCACTACAGTAGCCGTAATCACGGGTCACTGCCTCATAGATAGACACGCCGATAGGCTGGGCGTGCCCTCAAACGACTTCTGTAGGAGTTGCCACGACAAGGAGGAAGAGGAAACCATACTTCACCTCCTCGGTAGTTGCCCGGCCCTAGTCTACCGTAGGAATCGTTTTTTGGGCTCCCCCTACTTTAAAGAGCTAACCGAGCTAGGCTCCACAGATGTCAAAAACCTGACTCGATTTATCGGGAGTTCAAAATGGTTCCCGACGACGAACTAAGGATGAACATCCTTCACAACCCAGTCAAAATAATGTTGACTTCCCGTGAACTAGTTCCACTAGATACAAAAACTGGTTCGGTGCACAGGGGACAGAATGTTAACCCTCCTATTCCTTAGGTAATTTTATGGGGTTGTAAATTTCAAGCCTCAACGTGGTAGCACAAAGGGCCTCTTAGGCCTAAGTGTGCCTTCTTAGGCAGCCACTTTAACCTAACCTAACCTAAGGTTTCAGAGCATCTATCCACCTATGCTGCGTACGTCAGTTCTCGCCGTATTTCCCATCTTCC
Organism: Leptarthrus brevirostris; assembly: GCA_964036015.1. NCBI lineage: Eukaryota > Metazoa > Arthropoda > Insecta > Diptera > Asilidae > Leptarthrus > Leptarthrus brevirostris. Next base: position 46,581,139 of record OZ038371.1, read on the forward strand.
AAAAAGTCGTAACGACTCCTTAAACTACTTTCGTTCCTAACCCGCTTGCTTTCCCTATTTCTGACTTCTCTATTGCACCCGCGGTTTCCGATCAAGAACCTCTCCCTAAGAGCTTGTCAGTCTATTACCAGAACGTAAGAGGACTTCGCACAAAAACAACAAATATTTCCCTAACTCTCACAAATTCCCGCACGATATCTTTGCCTTAACTGAAACTAATCTAGTACCGGGAATTCTCGATAACGAACTATTCCCTCTAAACTATACCATTTTCCGTGTTGACGGTTGTATAGGCACCAATGATCCACCAGGTCGCGGGGCTCTCATAGCTGCTCACAACCGTTATGATACCACCCTGCTAAAGACCTCCGACTCTACAATATCAGAATTTGTATGAATAAAAGTAGCACTAAACAAGTGCCTTCTGTACATCCTCTGTTGTTTCATTCGCCCCTCTCAACCACTAGACGCCTACGAGCCCATAATTGAAGCGATCGATACCCTGCCTGAGTACGCTAACGCGTCCGATGAATTTATTTTATTGGGTGACTTTAACCTCCACCGTATTCAATGGTCATTGTCCGAGGACTGTTCTCTTTTTTTCCCCCATAACGCACCTTCGGCCAAGGAAGCCTTCTTTACCGATCAGCTCTCCGTTTCAGGTATCTTTCAAGTAAGCGGAGTCAGGAACTACCTGGACAGACAATTAGACTTATTCTTTTCTTCAGACCCAGTTAACTCGGCTGTCGCAGAAAGCACCCATCTTCTCTCCTCCCTCGACCGTCACCATCCTCCCTTGTTCCTCGTTTTCTCTATTGCCATTTCAAGCTCCGAGTCTTCTTTATCCTTCAATTTTCGTAAAGGCGACTTTGACAATTTAAATCTCTTGCTCCTCAACTCTAATATTGCCGATATCCCTCAACATCTCCCAATTGACGTTGCTTTAGAGGCGTTTTATTCGGAAATACACGCTTGTCTTACACAATCTATCCTTCTTCTTCCTCGTAAAAACTACTCCTCATCCCCCGTATGGTACGACAAAGAATTACGCTCTCTTCGCAACAGGAGAAATAAACGTTGGCAAACTTTTCTTCTAACCCAGACTGAGTCGGACAATTCTTCCTATCTATCTGCTTATACCTCTTTCTCTGAACGTTGTGATACCCTCTAACATGAGTACCTCCAACGAATGGAGACTAGCCTCATATCCGACCCCAAGCGTTTTTATAGCTTTATTAATTCTAAGAAGTAATCCAATGGTTACCCTTCCACCCTAATGCTCGAGAATACCTCTTCATCTGATCCTAAGGTTATCGCTAACCTCTATGCACACTTCTTCAGTAAATCTTTCAGCGACAATTCTCTACAACCCGACCTTAACTATTTTGCATTCATGGACAAATGCACTCAAACGTCGTTAACATCTTTTGACCCTGATCCTGAACTAATCGCCGCTAGTATTAATAGGCTTGAGGACGACTTTCACCCAGGACCAGATGGCATTCCAGCCATCGTTCTGAAAAAGTGTGTTATGCATCTAGTTCAACCCCTTACTTTGCTTTTTCGTCTCTCGGTCACTCAAGGGGTTTTCCCTCAATTATGGAAAAATTCGTTTATTATTCCCATCTTCAAAAAAGGTTGCAAGTACGATGTGTCTAACTGCAGACCCATTGCTAAATTATCATCCATACCTAAACTATTCGAAAAATTGTTCAACGATTCCATGTTCTTCCACTGTAAGTCTATCTTCTCACTCTCCCAGCATGGCTTCCTCAAAGGTAGATCTACAACCACCAACTTTACTGACTTCGTCTCTAAAACACTATGTGCCCTGGAAAACGGTAAAGATGTTCATGTTATCGCCACCGATTTTAGTAAAGCCTTCGACAAGACCTCCCAAAACGTTATCTTGTTCAAACTTGATCGCCTAGGCTCCCCCCCCCAAATTCATCTCCTGGATTCGATCCTATCTCAACAACCGTCAGTACAATATAATTTTTAGTTCATCCATTTCTACCCCTATTGTCGCTCGTTCCGGCGTCCCTCAGTGCAGCCACCTAGGCCCATTGACCTCGATTCATTCATCACATGGTGCATGAAAAACTTTCTAGAGCTCAATGTCTCCAAATGCCAGTTCATCTCTTATTCCCGCAAGCGTCTTACCACCACCCCGATAGTCTATATGTTAACCGACGTACCAGTCCCTATCGTTACCTCTTTGTGTGACTTGGGAATAATCTGTGATAGTGAACTCAATTTTCGTTCCCACATTGACAGCATAATTAACAGAGCTAACTCCGCGCTAGGGTTTGTGAAGCGCTGGTCTGGAGAGTTCTCCAATCCTTATGTTTGCAAATCTCTCTACGTCTCCTTCGTTAGACCTCTCCTTGAATATGCCAGCTAGGTATGGTCACCTACACAAACAACTCACATTAATAGGATTGAATCTGTCCAGCGTAGGTTTATTCGCTTCGCTCTACGTGATCTTCCGTGGGTTGACAGATTCAACCTTCCACCCTATGAAAACCATCTGAAACTGATCGACTTACAACCTCTAAGCAAACGTCGTGATATTTCCGACATTCTCTTCATTTATCAATTATTAACTGGTTCCATAGACTGCCCCTCAACCCTGCAATCTTTACCCATCTATACCAATCCCCGTAACCTTAGGTCCACTCCCCTTTCCGACTCGACCTACATCGTACAAACTACAGTCAAAGCGAGCCAATTACCAGGATGTTACGAAAAGTCAACGACCTTTCCTCTTTTGACTTCCATCTGAATAAATCATCCCTCCACAAAGCTTTATATCTTGACCCCGCCCATCTTGATCCTGATCGCCTACCTTAATTCTTCTTCCTTACGCCTTCTGCCAGTAATCAATATATATATAGCTCATATTGTAGCTTATACTTTTTATTTATTTATTATTAATTATCATTTATTATAGTCTGTAGAATTAGTATTAAGTTATAGCTTGTATTTTGTTTTTTTATGTAATAGCTTGTATTAAGCTTAAATAAATAAATAAAGTTGAACATTGAAATCATTGGGCTCGGGTATTATTGCAAATATGTATATTCAAATTAGTATTCTGGGGGAAGAGGTAATGGAAGCAAGGGGAAAACTGTGCATCAAAATCAAACCAATTTCAGCTGTTGTGATGCACTAATTCAACTATTTTTACGATTTGGAGGGCTCAGAAATTTTTCGTGGAATGCATGATTTCATTCTTGTTTTAGCTGTTGAGTAAGTGTGACAAAGAAAATCAAAATTTAAAGTAACGCACACACCTAACCTCTTCGCATATTCAAGGAACTGCAGCAAGAATTCCCGTGTGGAATGAGCTGGAACAAAACCACCGTTAACTACAAGGAATGGACTAGACCTTTGTATTGGTCCTATAGAAAAATTTATTTTTATTGTTTTTTTATGAAAAAAAAACCGATTTCTGTTAACTTAAAACAGACTAAACAAAGTAAAACTTTATTATCGAAAATTAGGAAAATTATTCTTCAAAAATAAGCATAAGGAGTGCATTTGAACATTATTCTATACCCTGTTCTAAAAAGATTGGCAGTATACACGGTAAATAGCAAATTACGATGCCAAATTTCTCAAACTCGCCAAAACCGTAGTACAAATGTCCTTTCGAACCTTTTTGGTCGAGAAACCAAGAGGCACTGATCAGAGGTGCCAGACTCGACAGCAAAAATTTTTCTACTGTCACGTCGGGTTATATGATTTCGATTAGCCAACATGAACTGCTGCTGTAAGCTGCCGTGCATTCTGATTCAGCCTATAGCACAAAAGCGCCAAGCAAGTATTAAAAAATCGCCCAAAAAGTGCCTAGTCGCAGAGAGGAAAATTTTCTCGCCAACTGACGGCTCAAGTAGCCCAATCGGCGAGAAATCGCCCGGCTTGGTAGCTCTGGCACTGATTGTGATAAGAATATTCAGCAGCCAGATACTTGTGGACGACCGACAATATTCAGCACTCAGTGGTGGGTGGTGGGTGTTTTCACATGCGAAGTTCTCTGATGCAATACGACTTCGAGTGACTGGAATGGTCGGAAAGAACATTTAGTGTAGCCAGATTATATCTTTTAGTAGTACGCTTGTAGAAATGCTTGAATTTACTTATTATAAATTGTTTTGAATTAATTATTTTGAAATATGTATAATGTATAGGTATATACTATGTATTTTTGGTTCAATGTTGCACAGTTTTTAATAAAAAAAGCCCTAATGAAGGGTTATGGGTTCATGAAGAAACTTTTTATATTTACGTGCTTTTGATATGGCAGCCCGCGTCCACGAGAAAAAATTAAAAAAATTTCTGAGTTTGAATCTCGACAACAGCGTCAAAATGACCGAATCGTTCGCGACCGACACATCACCAGACAGCAAAAGTCCATAACAGCGTGTACTGCCAATCTTTTTGGAACAGATTTTAGTTGCAAATGCAACAACTGTATCTAGTTTTAATAGAGAAAGTCCTGAAGTACGTCTTGCCTTTTTCAACTTTATATCTATATGAAATTGAGACTGATTTTATCAACAACACCACGGCACGATCTCGATTTAAAAAAACGAACTAAGTAAATAAGCACTAACCTTTTCCGTAATCGTCAAATTCTTTAAAATGCATTCGATGTAATTTGAAAGAATTTGACGATAATGGAAAAGCTGAGTGTTTATTTATTTAATTCGATTTCTTAATTATATGAAATTGCTTTTGCAGCATTTCCAAACATTAAGTTAAAAAAATGCTACAGGCTTTTGAATGTGGAACCGTATCTCAGATTGAAATTAACAAAGAGGAAACCAAAAATGTCAAAATAAGCAATTTCACCCTTCTCCCACCTCATTGATTATAATAAATGTTCTTTTTTGACGTTGTTACTCAGTGTTACGAAAATTATAGTTTAAGGCAGTGGTCGAGAAATTGTTCATTTTGTATTGCCTTCACAACGTTAGCAGTATACGTTGGTGATCCGTCGTTTGTTTATTCAGAAAGATGTTATCTAGTAGATCTGGCAGTGTAATCTGCAAAAGGCCCGCATAAAAATAGCTATTAATCACTTGCAGGAAAATGATTGGTCCTGTTAAATTGTTGCCGACGATACCAGGCAGGTGTTGACAAACGGAATACTGTCACCCTTATGGGGGTTAGTATCCGACCAGGTTTGGAGGTTGTGGAACTTTGTGATACCATCTCTGGTGGATTGGGATACATCCATCCACAGAATTTGGTCCAGAAACACCCTGTTCCTTATGCCGTATTACACAATCCATGTGCAAAATTCCAATCTTCTCTCGGAATCTCCTTCCAGTAGTCCTTTGACAATAAAATACATTACAATAACCTTTTTATAACTTATTTGCTGCAGTAATTAAAATTTATTACAAACTTATTTGATCCTCTTTTTCATAAATTTTTTTTATTTTTCGAATTTTCTAACTACAGTACAATAAAATAATTAGATAGTCAGGGTTTTCTAAGGTTACAAGTTGTTCTACTCCTTTCTCTTAATATGTTGTATCTTTATGAGAAAGGTAATGAGGTAGGCAATGTAATAAAAACAAAAAACAGGTGTATTAATTACATTCATATCGAATAAAATTTGCGAAAATCCTGAATTGTAGGAAATTGCAAAACATTTTCTCAGATTTGCAAGTGAGTGTAGAGTGTGGGAGATTTGGATGTTAATTTTTTGCATTGTGACGTTCAAAAGAAAGTTTTGATGTACCACGAAAATTTGGAATTTATGAATCAACATGTAACTCTCAAGCACCCACTCCCATACAATTTGATATTCATCAACAAACGCTAAAAAACTACTATCCAAATGACCTTTCGAAAATTGTCAACAATGTTGATCTTACTCCTACCATTGCACGTACAATCACTTCCAAATTTAAAAAAAATGGTTGGCGATTACCGAAAGTTCAGCATTTTCCCAAATTTTCTCTGAAATTCATGTACTTAGTACACCCCTTTGTTATTTTTATTAGATTGCCCATCTTATTACCTTTCCAGAAAGGTGCAACATGTCCTCGTAGAAAAAATATGTAGAAATTTAAAAGTAGAAATCATATCGGAGAATATTATAAAAATCAACAAATTAAAATAATTAAACTCAAATTAATTTTAAATGCTTTCTATTGAATTTAAAAATAATAACAATTAATCTTGATAAGTAACAAAAGCCGTTCAAAATGTCCACAGCCACTTTGGATGCATACCAACGATCTTCTTCTAAGTCCCTGTTTAAGGCGTATTGCAGCCAGCCTCTCCCGTATTTTCCTCGCTGCATTCCCAATTCGGCTAACTAAATCCTCCATCCATCCTATTGTTAACTGAACTTGAAGAAACTTCATCCTCAATTGTTCCCCATAAGAAAAAGTAAAATAGTGTAAGGTGTGGAGATCTAGCAATCCAAGGAACCGGTGCACCTTGTCCAATCCAGCGGTTAGGAAATTTTTTCATTTGGTATTACCTTCACAATGTTAGCCGTATGCGAGTACCAGCGCGTGGTGTTGGGGAGATATTCCCCTAAGATTATCCATAGGGTTCTCCTCTATTAGATCTGACAGTGTATTGTCCAAAAGTCCGCATATTCAATTTCACTATTAAGCACTTGCAGCAAAATGAATGGTCTTACCAAATGGTTCCCGATGATACCGGCCCAAACATTGACACTGAATCTCTCCTGGAATGAGGTCACCTTTTCTCTGTGTGGGTTAGTGTTCGAACAGATATGGCGATTAATGAGGTTCGTGATATCAATTCTGGTGACTTGACATTCATCTGTCAACAGAATTCGGTCCAGAAACGCTCTGTCGTCAATGTCGCGTTCCAGAAGCAAAGTGCTAAATTTCAGTCTTCTCTCGGAATCTTCTTCCGGTAGTCCTTGGGCTGGGTGATGGTGATATGCACGTAATCCCTCTCGATGAAGACACTCTTAATCGCCGTGCGACTCGTTTCGTGCTAGTCTCAGAGTCCTGCTGCTCGACGACGGCAGAAGTTCCCGAAGTTTCGGCTCATGTCCCCATGTCGTGTGAAGTTACACTTCCTATTTCTCTTAATCTTTGGAAGGTCCGTGTAAATACCTCTCTTTGGGGTGCTCGCGGGTTAGGGAATCTCCTTTGATATTCCAGTACAGCCGCTCTCTCTTTTCCGTCAACTACACCATAAATTTAAATAATATCCGCGTATTCCTCAAATGTAAATTCTATCAGTTTTTAATAATTTTTGCTTAAAAACACACGTGTTTACTGATTTGTTTTTCAACTATGATAGGCATTCTTGCTGACTGACTCTTTTTTATAGCAAAATTTCCATCAGGTACGAGTAACAGAACGCCAGGATACAAGGGTGTGAATTCTGGATGCCACAAGCTAATATCGGCAATAAAACAAAATTACACTAATATTTTTATTACTTTTTTGCAGCAATAATTAAAATTAATGACCTGTTAACCCAAAACAAACATTTTCGACCCTTTATCTTAAAAATTTTGTTTATTTAAAGAATTTCCTACCTAAAGTGCAATAAAATAATTAGGTACTCAAGGAGTTCTAAGGATGCGGTTTTTAAAATCCTGTGTCTACCGCGCCATGTTGCACCTTTTTAAAAAGGTTGTAAGATGGGCAATCCAATAAAAATAAAAAAAGTTATATTAATTACATGGATTTTGGAGAAAATTTGGGAAAATGCTGAATTTTAGGTAATCGCAAACCATTTGTTCACTTTTGTAAGTGACTGTACCTTCAATGGTAGGAGTTAGATGAGGAGTGTTGACATTTTTCGAAAGGTCATTAGGATGGTTGTTTTTTAGCGTTTGTTTGATGTAGCTTTGTTAAGTAGATCAAGAGATAAAATTAAAAGAGTAATGTGCATACCATGAAACACTGAAATTTTGAATGACCCTGTAACTAACTGTTGAGATTGCCCCCCCCCCCCCCCCCTCCTGCCATACAATTTTGTGTGTGTCTAGTTGAGATCTATCACCCCACTCATTTTGGCACGTCAGATCTGAAACACCTTGTATATGAGCTGGCTATTTCTTTCCAATAAAAATACTGAATCGGATCTAAATCTAGGTACGTAATTTACGGTGTTATACGCAGTTAGAAATTTCAAAAAATCAGATATATTCTTCAGGGATTGATCGAAGGAATAAGATTTCCGATAATTATTTCTATTTCTTTAAACAATTTAACGAAAGAATTTCGGTCGAAAATCGGAATTTTTTCCTTTTGGAGCAACCATTTTGTCAAAAATCAGAATTTCTACTATTATTTCGAATAACACCTAGATTTATCTATCCACTAATAGAATCTTTTTGGATTTTTTTTGTTTTTTTGGAAATCCAAACCGGAGATTTTTGGGGGACCTCCAGGAGAGCGTCTACAGGAGCAGCACTTTTAAAAATGAAAAATGCCGATATAATGTTAAAAGTTACCACTAAATGTATTAATACTTCTTGCATTTGTCAAATAAAATCCCTTTTCAGACAAATTCGTAAATAAGCGACCTTTTTTGGCCTTGCAACTGCGTATAATCCTTTAACAAACAAAGTATCGGCAATAGTGATATTTAATTCATTATAAAAACAGTTAATAAATGCATATTATATAAAAATCGCAAAATGTACTTATTATATAAGCATTTACTAAAAGTAAATATTGTATATATTAATAACATAATATATATTTTTTTTATGCGATGTGGCCAAATCCTTTGATGAGTTAGCATGGTTTTGGTCGGAAGGGAATAAGGGTAAGGGAAGTGAGGAAACTTGAGTTTTGTTTTTGCATTCCTGCGAGCTAGACAACAGCCCAGAGACGGAGTGGATTATTTTAATTTCTTAATAAAAGCTCACGGGGTCATCTGTCCTCGAACCCGGGACCCATGGCATGTTGGTCTTGCCGCTCAACGTATTGATCCAACTTTTCGGTTCTTGCATAGAATTAAAATTCATAAAATAACGGTGTTTTATTGACTCCGTTTAAGTTAGGATCTTAAAATTTTTTTAATACGTACTCTCCATATTTAAATATTTTTTTAACTTCCCAGTATATAGTTATTGTAGCGTTTCGAAAGTAGAAATCTAAATTTTTAACATTATTTCAAAGTAACTACAATATTTATTTCTGTAAAGAAGTGTGTGTATATGTATGTATGTATACAAGTTTTTCGTCGGTATCTCTCGACTCAAGACGAACTACGCCTGTTACTTAGACCTAAGTCTTGAAGTGCGATAAAACAAGTGATATCAACTAGATGTAGGGATGGGATCGAACTAAGAAAATCGATTCAGTGGGGATCGATCTATAAATTTCTTACGATTTTTTTGATCGATTAACCGCCTTAAAGAGATCGATATCAATAGATCGAATAGATCGATTCACTTTATTTTAAAATTTTAATTTATTTAAATATTTTTAAATGAGAAATAATTAAAACTGCTCCCATATAAAAATATAGGGTCATTAGTAAACCAATTTAATAAATAATGGAACATAGCCTTACAAATCTTGACTAAGCAACAATGAGTATTTTACAAATTTTGCTTATTTAATTTTATTATTTTTATTATTTATTTATATTGTCTCTCTGTTTGGCCTTACCTTCCCTAATAATAGTACAAAATGTTGCAGAAACGCTCCAAAAATATTTCCAAAAAACGTCCCCAAAGCATTTTTATGCCTGGGGCCAGAAACGTTCGCAGGGTATTTTACGAGTATGTACCAACAACACTCTCGTAAATGTTTTGGGAAGGTTTCTGGTCTCAGACATAAAAATGTATATCTATAAGGCAGAATATGTTTCTTAAGTACTAACAACATATTGTTTCGCGCATTTGCTCACTGTCAACCGTAGAATGTAGAGTTAACAAGGAAGAGCATTAAGCTCAGAAAATTCCGGCAGTTTTCTTAAAGTAGGGGAATGGCCACTTCTTGTGTAAATGGAGGTTACAATTTTTTTTGAATTTTGGTAGAGTGGTCAGGAAGAAAAATATTCATTTTAATAATTCACCTAGTTGCTTTCAACTATTTTTCACGCACATTTTAATGTTTCAGGAATTAATAATTTTATAATAGTCTTTGAGTTTCTGGAAACTGGAAACTGTAATAAAATCTTTATACAAACGCTTTAGACGGATATCACCGCAAGTAAAAGTTGACAGTAAAGCTTTATCTTCTTCCCTATCTTCACTTTGTCAACGAGCAAAATGGCTGGTTTTACGTACACTTATTGGACTATCCTGTATATTCTTTAATTTAAGTTCTCAACGTATAAGCTTAAACATGTTATTCAAACACTGAACCACATATCCACTATTATACTATTCAAAAAAGTAATTGTAAAAGATGAGACTTGGATAGCCTTCTCCTTTGCTTTGAAGATTATTCCTGAAAGTCCGATATGTGCCCCCAACAGTTGCTATAATCCTATGAAATTGCCTTCGCACCAAAAAATAATTTGTATGAAAACTGAAAATCGCACATTCCAAAATCAACTATTTATGATTTAAAAAACAGGCCACCAATGACAAAGTCATGCAGTAGTCACGGAACAGATAACCCTAAAATAGTATAGCGATCACAAACTAACATTTACGTTTTTTTTGGTTCGAAATTTAACATTTGTAAGATTATTACACAAATTTATGATAAAATTCAAAAAAAATTCCAGTTCAGTTTTAGCGCGTCTTAAATACATCGGAATCGGAAATAATTAAAACGATCCGAGCTAAATCGGTCCCGCAGATTCCTAAAGATAAAGTTTATGAAGGAACACCTTCAATTCGCGTGATTACAGCAATATGCACTTTTTCTTTGTGCTCAGTCATTTCAAATACGAAACAGTCAAAGTTGAAGGACTGTATTTGAATGGTAAGAGGCAGGGAGACTAACGATTATCAAACAGCGCGAGGATGAGTGGCAAGGAGGATTTTTTTGAACTGAAGTACCCCAAGAGTGAGAGGCGAGGGTACTCATGGTAATGAAGTACCCCGATGGTGACATGCGAGCGAAAACAAGGGCATCTAGCGTGAAAGTTACGTATTTTATTTCAAAGATACCAAATCTGCCAGAGACAAGGTTTGCGGACTGAACATGAAGGAGTATAAGCTCCTCTTCTTACAAAGTACAGTTAAACCAAGGTCATAAATCCTCTCTAAGAATAATATTAATGCCCTTATCCTTCCTCAGTTCAGCGATAAGAACACTACAACAGCCACATTGGAGCTTAAAACCCACAATATCTGGATAACCTCTAGTTATATGGCGCATGATGTGGCGGACATATCTGGTTCAACACTCAGGAATGCAGTCAAGACGCTGGTGATCGGAGCCGACGCCAACGCACACCACATAGTCTGGGGCAGCTCGGACATCAACGAAAGAGGTGAGTAACTTTTTCTTGAAACTAACCTCCAGATTTGTAACGTGGGTACAGAACCCACTTTTACTAACTCAATTATGTCTAGACATTACGATAGTCTCGGAACAATCCGCCCACTTAATAACAGAGTAGAAGGTATCGAAGGAACCATCCTTTTCCGACCACGCCTACATCGAATTTGGGATAACACTTCATAAGCAGATGCATTCTCCTTATAAAAACAGGCTCAGAACAAACTGGGACCTCTACAGGATGGTCCTCAGCAATAGCCTACCTATCACAGGTCACCTGTAATTGGAAACAAGCAAACCATTGACAAGGTGGTGGACACTCTGACGCTTGCGTGTAATGCGGCGACGCAAATTTCTTGCCTCGACAGGGTCCCTAGAGGTAAGCCCAAACCTCCGTGGTGGTCGAGCGAGATCATGACTCTAAGAAAGGTGTGTCGTAAGCTTTTTAACCAAGCGAAAAGAACATACATATGTCTGGACTTATTATAAAGAACGCATCAAAAAATTTTAGAAACCGATTAGGAAGAGCACAAGAAGAGCAAGTGCCCAAGCAAAATGCTTAATGTGCACAGAAAAGAAAATAGCGCCAAAGCTTTTGGGACACGTACCGGGCTCGGGCAACTGCTTTACTTTCAGACAAGCGCTTGAAGAAGCCAAAAAGTCCAAAAGGGCATGAAGTTCCTCCAGGGAAACTTGCACAGAAGCAAAGTCGCTGATGACCTTCTTACGCAGATCACGCGAGACGCCGAAGCGGATATCGTGATCATCAGCGAACAGTATAGGAACAGAGAGGCGCCGGGATGGTACTCCGACACCTTGGGTACGGCAGCAATCTGGATCCCAGAAGGGAGCAGGATCTCGACGGAAAATTATGGTTCCAACAGAGGGTTCGTTTGGATTAGGAGTGACAAAGTAGTGTACGTGAGTTGCTACCTCACAACAAACGAGAGCATCCAAGAATTCCAAGAGAAACTGGATAGCTTAGAAGATACCATACGTGAATGGGAAGAAGCTGTTGTTGTCGCTGGAGACTTCAACGCCAGAGCAACTGAATGGGGCATGCCCACCACAGACTCAAGAGGCAGACGTATCCTTGAGATGGCTGCTAGACTAGCCCTAAACGTAGTAAATACCGGAAAGGTATTAACTTTCCGAAGGCCTGGCTACGCAGACACCATCCCGGATATTGCTCTGGTATCAAAGACTCTGGCACCGAAAATCACCGGATGGAAGGTCAGCGAAGAGTACAACGGAAGTGACCATCAATACATAACCTTTGGTCTTCAGAAAAAAAGAAGAGGAGAGACAGAATACTGCCGCCGAACAAATGGGTGGAACACGGGAAAACTAAACCGCGAAGCCCTCATCGCAGTGATAGAGGGAGGAGCGATCGATGCACCGAATGAATCGAGCCCTGCAGAGCTCTTGGTCGATGACACAACGGGACGGATACTGCAGGCCTGCGATGCCTCCACGCCGAAGGACAGCGCCAAGAAGAAAACCAGTATATTGGTGGACTGCGGAGATAGCGACCTTGAGGAGGAGATGCATATCTCTCAGACGAATCGCCACTAGAAGAAGAAGAAGAGCCAAGGCGGGAGCTCAAGCGGGAAATCGCCAATAGCAAGCACCGAAAATGGGAAGAACTGAGGGCAGAAATAAACAACGATCGGGGGGCTCGGGAACAAGATAGCCATGCGCAAACTTGGAGCCCACAAAACGAGCCCGTGTCTGAATGCAGCACGCACGGAGAAAATAGTGGACGCCTTGTTTCCGACCCAACCAGAAAGAACACAAGCACAGAACCCCACTACGATGGAAGAAGTCCCGCCTTTCAGCGTGGCTGAGCTCAAGGAAGCCGCGGGATCCTTGCAGAATAACAAAGCCCCAGGCCCAGATGGAGTCCCAACAGAAGTTCTGAAAGTCATGCCCACAGGTACTGTTGAAAATGTACAACGGCTGTCTGAAAGAGGGAACCTTCCCCAAGCGGTGGAAAGCGCAGAGGCTTGTACTTATCAGCAAGGGGAAGGGAGAAACAGGAACTCCAGCGGCCTACAGACCCCTGTGCGTGCTGGAAACGGCCGGAAACCTATTGGAAAAAATGCTGAATTGGGTAAACCGCTGGCCACATGCAAACTGAAACTCTTACGGGAGTCTCTCAGGATTGCAAACAGTAATTGGCAGGAGGAACACACCCGCCTGATTACCCGACAGATATGGCCAAAGCTCGACCTTAAACGTTCAAGGGAGCTCATCTTACTCGGACGCAAAACAATTAGCAGTACCGTAGCCGTTATCACGGGCCACTGCCTCATAGGAAGACACGCCGATAGACTGGGCGCGCCTTCGAACGACTTATGTAAGAATTGCCATGACGAAGAGGATGAAGAAACCACACTTCACCTGCCCTAGCCAACCGTAGGATCCGGTTTTTGGGCTCCCCCTTCTTTGAAGTGTTAACCGAATTAATTAAAACTGCCAACGAAACTGCATTATCAAAAGAGTCAACAAGTGTGCTACCCATAGTTTGCTTCAACGTTAATGTCAAGGGTCTGGACTTGGCATGCAAAAATACGCAGGTTATACCAAAATATAAGGTGCACATTAGGTCTGTCTATAATTAGTAATTTCCCCTTTTGCCCAAACTTTACACACGCCGATGAGTGTGGACAAAATTTCGGCAGAATTCTTCTTTTTCTCTTATGGTTGACAACTTACAGCTGATTGATATTTGGCAAGTTACAGCTTATAAATAAAAATTGAAATAAACAAGGGGAACTATTAACTTTTTCAGTAAATTGTTATTCATTTTTATTTATTTTTACGATTTCTTGTAAATTCTCTGATCGTTGCACTGAAATTTACTTTTGACAGCTCTTCAGTTGTCAACAATTTACCCAAAAATCGTCTGTTAACCTTCGCATTTTCATCCCGTCCGCCAGAAGAACAATTTTTACTCGATTTTTACCCAAAGCGATCCTGAAACCGGAAATTAACGTCATCTCATAAAAATGTTAAACACCTTTTTTTTCATTTATCGATCCGAAGCAAGAAATCAGAGATTACGTCATATATGATATCGAAAAAAAAATTCCAGTAATACCTAATTAGTTTTTGACGCATACAATACTGCAATAAAAAATGGGGAAGTTGCCCTTACCCTACCACTAAAGGGGCAGCCTGGAGAGTATAACTTCACCAGAAGACGATGTCCCCTTTGAACATACTTAGAGTTCATTTGGAACATTTTCCTATACTAGACGTATTTTTCGAAATATTTTGATTTGTTAAGTAAAAGAAACACCCGGTATACCGTGGGTGATATTATTTAAAGGCTTGCCTTAAGGGGACATTTACATCAGTTGGACCAAAATTTCATGATTTTTTGAGACCGTATATCTCGTGAATGAACTATGCTAATCAATTGAACTTTTTTTTTATTATTTTTGTACATTTTTTAAGTAACATTTTCTACGTCGCCAATTCAAGCCAAAATTCCAATAACAAACAAAATGGCGGCCATTTGAAAAAAAACCTCGTTTTTTGGTCATTTTTTTGGTACTATTTTTTTATTAACTTTTGAAAAAGACAATCAAAATAAAAAATTGAGGTCTATACCACAATGACATATGAAATGAATAATTAGAACGCTTTTGTGAAAAATCGCAGTAGCCGTTTGCTCAGAAACGCTGCCGAGAGGAAAAAATGTGACAAGCTGAGATATTTGGCCTTAAACATTTCAGTCGACTTCGCTTTCGCTTAGAAAGCAGTTGGGCGCTCGACGGGAGGCACGCCTCTTTAATGACCTGTAACTCGGAAACTACTCAAGATATCAATTTGGAATTTCGGCACATTATTTTTGATCGATATATCCATCGATTAAGCCAATAAAAAAAAATGAATTTTTTGGTCCCAACTGATGTAAATGTCCCCTTAATGATTCGGAAAACATATTTCTTTTATTTTAAGTCGCATTAGTTGTCGATTTCTGTCCAAAAATGTGCGAAGAAGTACTATTCTTCTCCTCCCTATCGTGAAACAAAACATTAATTCTTAAATAATTCGTACATGACAGTTTCAATCATTTATAGTGTCCGAATAAAATAAATAAATCTGTTGATTTTTTTAATATTGTCTGGTTTGTCTGACCCTTGCCAAGAGATCACAGAAGATTCCCTTCCGGCTTTTATCTTGAAGCAATACAATTCAAAATGTCCAAACTTCAAAAGCAAATTTTCTTGAATTACGATTCCGCTGATTTTGTTTTAATTTTACGTAATTAATATACCCCTTTCTCTACAACTTGACAATCCTTACATTTTCTCATTTTCAAGGTTGTTCTTTTAACACTTAAAGGGAACTCGTCGAAACTTCTTTTTACTTAAAATTTTAGGTAGCTATATAAAAGAGTGTAATATTTATTGCCTTTAACGTCAATTCCATGACACCAGGAGTTTTAAATGGCTTTTACTCATAATACAAAGGGAACATCATAGGTAAGTACCGTTTTTCTATCAATATGCTGTAGAGGAAGACATCGCATTTGTTCCCAACAAGAAATTCTGATATTTCTTTTGTAAAGATTCCCAGCTGTACTACTTATCGAATGCTTAAATCAATGATCTTTGCGATTCTCCTCTGGATAATGGGTTTGGTTTTTAACACACATCTATCCAGAATGCACTTTATTAAAATTCTTCTTAGCTATTGCAACAAGTGTAGATTGGCAAAGGCTACGTGATGAAAACGAAATCAAGTTGTGCAATGCGCATGTCCCGAATTTCGGAAACCTGGAAAATGTCAGATGTCGTATGAAGTCAAGGCCGACTCGAACTTGTGGTGACTTAGTGTGGTGAAAATGAATAACGGAAATTGCTAGAACAAAGCTGCTGAACTTTCTGGGGTGTAACCTAATTTTGTAACACGTTGTCCGATTTGGATGGTTCTTTTGCTGTTGTATAGAGTGTGATCACCCATTGCTAATAGAAGAATAATTTGGCCCATGGTGGGGGT